>OX415250.1:102457716-103057716 GCA_948329865.1 Linaria vulgaris
TCTTCTCTTTCCATACACAATGAAAAACTTGATTTGCAAGAAATATGGAACGCCCGCCATGTCAGATGTGTCACGGGCCGCAGAACTCTCTGGTTATTCAGTGTGGCCCGTGCAATATGTTGTGCTATCGCACGACTCATTGGTCGAGCTACTTCTCCCGCAACCTGCTGCACATCATGTCTGTTGCAGGTTTCCTATTTCTCTCTCTACTTTTCTTCTTCCTTCTTTTTTCATCAAGACTTCTTAACTCCTCAATTTGTAAGCGCAACACATTCATAAGATTGCTATATATGACTCTAACAAAAATATTAAATAACAAAGGAATAATCTAAATGGAAAGACTCAAAATAAAAACTTACTACTGTGGGTTCCATACATTGCTTAGTTTTAATACGTTTAGATCGACGCTATTGATTGATTTACGAATGTTCGAATACTCTGATGAGACTCCAATCTTCAAAATATGTCAATGTATTAGCTTTATGTGGTTTTCTCTACTTCTTCCAATGGAGACTCTTTTGTATGGACTTATTCTCTGACCTCCTCTCTTCTTCCCTCACTGCTTTCATACGAACTGTCTTTCTTGTAGCCTTCACATGTAGTGGCTCACGAGCTCCATGTTGCATAGCACTCTTCCTCCGATCCCTATCGTTTTTCACCATAGTTTGGATACAAACTCTTTCTCTCTCTTTGCCTTTCTATATAGTGGCTCACAAGTTCCATAAAGTTGCCATTTAGATATCAACATTGTGGAATCGACATTAGGTAATTTATTTCTCATTGACTTTCGATGAAGTGGCTCATTTTTTCCAACTCGTAGCCTTTTAGATAGTAGTGTTGTGACTTCAGCATACATGGTTGTTGTCTTTTTCTTCACCTTCCTATGAGATGGATCTCCACTTCCCAATCCCAATTCTTCAAATATCAAATTTTCAAATTAAACACATTGGATGGTGAAGTCACCGTGCCTCATATGACTATTCCTTGTTGACTCTTCAATGTTAGGCGCACTCAATGTTTGGATCCACGACCATGCCTTTCCTCACTATCTTCTCCATTAATTATATAACTTCTCAACATTCGCCTTGGATGTTGGATCACTGACTTGTATCTCCTCTACCTCCTCTTGTGCATGAATTATGGTCATTATCTCAAGCTACGCCTCTACTTTTATAGGGATGGCTTATGGTTGTGTTTTTTGGATCTCTATAACGATGAATTGAGGTACTTCATGATCAATATTTAATGATTAATCTTCTTCTATTAACACTTCTTTGCTCACCTCGGTTTCAACAGAGGTCGGCGTATCTTTTTCGTTGTATTACTCAAAAGAAGGTAAGACACTTCTAGTTTTAACCATGAGATCGTAGTCGTCTGCATTGAGAATAGTTTCCCACCTACCAACTATTTTCTGTTACCATTCAATTTCCGCCAAGCATTGATCTTTTGTGCCATGGAATGTATTGACTTTTTCGATGGTTGAAAACCCTTCTCCCCAAGTTCATATGTACTCCATTAAGGAATCATCGTTGTTGGATGCACCATGATCAACTTCAGAATCGTCAAGTTATTCAGCTTTACTGTCTTCATTATTGACTTCATTGTTGACTTCATTAGGAATTTGTGGGTCTTTGCACTCAGCAAATTCTTCTGGTGGTTCATTCTCTATGTTGGTTGGACCTGCACTTTGTGATTGTTAAGTGATACGTTGGGTTTGTATCATAAAAACACTCTTCCATCTTCACAACATGATTAGTTTTCTCACAAACCACCACAAACTGTGTCCCACTCTTCCAAGCATTTGTTGAATGGGCCAGAGATTGCAAAATCACCATAGTATCATGTCCAAAAGGGTAAGGCCTCTTCACCGTCAGCCTTCTTTCCTTTAGACATCCCTGCGTCCATAGTACCTACAAAAGACACAAATACTTAAAAAAGTTTTACCAAGATTTAACAAAACAAAGAAGCCTAATAGCCACAGATTGCCTAGTCCCAGGAACGGCACCAAAACCTTGATAAGTGGTATGACAATGATACAGTAATACTACTACACTATGCAAGTGCACTGTCAATTAATAAAAATGGAAACTAAATTCCATCCCAAGTATCATATCCCACGAGAACTGTATGAATCAATCTCGTTTCTTCTATCCCATTCTCAAATGGTTACAAAATAAGATGGATTTTGTAGGTTCAATTAACAAAACAAAACAAAACTGACGTAAACTAATAGGATGAATTGAACTGGATGATTGGTTGAATAATATTATGACTAAACCAAATGATGAATGGATGTTTAGAGTTTCAGCTTTCATTGGACATCTCCTACATTCATTCACATGCTTTTGATTGATGGTTTTGATCTACGTGTTCATGGCTTCTTTCGATGCCACAAGATGACATGTGGCAAAGTTAGTGACCTCCCATATACTCTCAACTTCAACTATAGCACATAACATATTATGTGGCGACGCTACTTATCTCCCATAACTTCTAATCATTCATATATGGGCCAGATAAACAAAACATTGAGATCAAGATAGATGAATAAACACGTAAACGAAAAGGTCTTAATCAAAACATAAGAATCTCATAGGGTCATTAATCCAATTATGCCACAACTTTAAAAATAAAAAATTAGCTACTCATGATTAACGGTTCAATAGCACAAATAGAAAATAACGTTGTATGGAAATAGTAAAGAAAAGATAAAATCTCAATCGTTGTCGCGGAGGGGCGGGGTAGGGGTGGGTCGGGGAGGTGGGGGCGTGTGGGGTGGGTCGGGAGGGTGGGGGCGGGTGGGTGGGTGTAGGGGGGGGGGGTGACTTTTTATTTTTATTTTTTTTGTTATAAAAAATTATATATATTTTTTTAATAAAGATTTATATAAAATTATAAAATATAAAGATTTATATAAAATTATAAAATATAAATATTTATATAAAATTATAAAATATAAATATTTATATAAAATTATAAAATATAACCTAAATTAGTTGAATTGATAAAGTCCGAGGGCATAACTGCAATATTTCGAATTATTTTTGTAGTATTAAAGGAATTTTGTCTGGAAACTATATTACCCCCCTCACTTGCCGAGACATGATGTCACTTTGTCTGGAAATGACGTTTTTTGGCCGAAAATTTAGTATAGGTATAGTATAGTTACGATTTTCAAAGGTTGGGTATAGTATTGCAAAAGTTCAAAAGTTGGGTATAGTTTCGTAAAAGAGGCTGAACGATGGGTATAGTTCGTATATTTATTAAACTTTTTAAGATAAACTTTTTTAATAAACTTGAATATATACATTTTTTATGATTTAGATCAATATATAATTTATTTTTAATTTACTAGTATATATATAATTTATTTTTAGGTTTTACTAGTAATATAAATTTAGTAAACATTTTAAGACAATTTTTTTTAATAAACTTGATTTTATATAATTTCTTTATGATTTAGATCAAAATATAATTAAAATTAAATATAGTTATTAATTAAAAATAAAAAAATTTTGACTGGGCTGACCAAGCCCAGTTTTGAGCCCGTCGGGCAGAAATTAATTAAAAAAATAAAAGTTACAGGGCATTTTCGAGTCCGTTTAAAAAAAGGGCAAAACTTGAATTTGGGGTAAGTTAACGGGCAGAAATTATAAAATGCCCAAATTCTAATTCAAGGTATTGAGAGGAAGAGGAGAGGAGATGAGAGAATATGCGTGTGGAGAAGTTGTGAAATGAATGGGGTGAGAGGAGATATTTATAGGAGAAGGCTTTGACTTATGCATTGCAGAATTTCCTTGCAAGATAGTCCGTGCAACTGAAAATTTCCTTGCAAAAATCTATTGCATCGAATTTTTTGTTTCAGGGTATCTTGCAAGGAAACTTTTGTTTACATAGTACAAAATATTACAAACTGCGGTTAAATATTTCCTTACGTTATAATTGCATGGAAAATTTTCCTTTCAAATTGTCTATTGCAAGGAAATATTTCAATTCAACTATTCTTGCATTTAAAAATTGTCTTTCATCTTATATAACTATTTTCATAAAAAAAACCCTACTCACAAGATTTAGTAATTACATTGTCCACCAAATTGTATTTTAAACATTTTTTGTTACTCGTTTTTTTTTTCGAGATTTGAATGTACATTAGTGATTTGAAAATAGTGGTCAAAGAAAAATGGAATTTGAAGTTGTTTTGCATCTTTTTGTATAGCTAAACTTTCTTCCGCAAATATTATTTGAAATATATTTTGTTACTCAATTTTTGACGAAAATTGGAAGCACACAACTATTTTTAATAACAAAGTGTATGGTAAAAATAATTTGACGATTGAAGGTGTTTGAGAACCTCTACATGTGAAAATAAAATCTTGGTTTAATAGAATATGGTGTCTAGTGTTTAGGGTTTTGGGTTGAAGAGAGATATAGTGTTTTGTAGTTATAACGTTTATTTAGCATCTTTCATTACTCCGTTTTTTACGAGATTTGAAAGAACACATATACATATTGTTTCAAAAATAGTGGTGAAATAAAAAGTGATTTTGGAGTTGTTTTGCAACTTCTAGATAATCACATTTTTACCCAAAATGTTTGTTTACATCTTTCGTTACTCTATTTTTGACGAGATTTGAAAGAACACTCCTACTTATTCTTCTGACAATAGTGGTGAAAGAGAAAGTGAAGTTCAAGTTGTTTTGCAGCCTTTAGTTAATTTTATTTTTATCCTGAAAGGTTTGTTTACGTCTTTTTTTTATTTTGGTTTTGACGAGATTTGAAAGAACACTTATTGTTTTGAAAATAATGGTGAAAGAAAAAGTGAATTTGGAGTTGTTTTGCAACTTTTATTTAATTTCGTTCTTACCCCCAAAAGGTTTGCTTGTGTCTTTTATTCTGTTTTCGACGAACTTTAAAAGAACACACCTACTTATTGTTCTTAAAATATTGGTGAAAGAAAAAGTGAATTTGGAGTTGTTATGCAACTTTTGGATCGTAACATTTTCACCCTAAAAGGTTTGTTTGCGTCTTTTGTTATTCTATTTTTGACAAGATTTGTAAGAACGCACCTACCTTATTATTTTGAAAATAGTGGTGAAAGAAAAAGTGAATCTCGATATGTTTTCTAGCTTTTGGATAATTTCATTTTCACACTGAAAGGTTTGATGTGCATAACTTTAAGTGCTTCTTGTTTATTTTAATCAAGTACCTAATTTGTGAAGTGAAAATATTAGCGATTAAATTATAGTTTCAAAAGTTTACGAGATAAATAATCTAGTATAAACATTAGATTAAAGTCAATAAGGATTAAACATAGTCCGAACACTAAAAATTACAACATAGACCGAATAAAACATAATGCTAACAAGACGTAGTCCGAATGCAACAAATTAGCACACAAACTTCATAAAACTTAATACTATCAAAAAATAGTCCAAATGCAAGATGGTCCAAAATAAAAAGTAAAACATTGTCCTGTGATTTGCGGTCATCTGTATGTGTGTGTGTTTGTATCGCGAGCAGGGGAGAAAAAGGTTGTTTGGGCTATTCGTATTTTTCAATTTTCAAGTTTTAAATTGGAAATTAAATAGACTGATTATCTTATTTTTTTTATTTTTCCAATTAAACAAATGGAATATATCTAAGTAATGTAGGAGAGGGTGCAGTTTGTAGTGTAGGAGGTGATCCTACTCCCTAAATATACACATACGGTAAATAATTGTGTATGGGTTTTTTTTTATCTAATCTTTGGTCTTTAAGAGTGTCAAGGACTCATTTGGTTTTCTGTCGGGTGACTATTATGTAGATCTGTTATACAAAGGAAGTCATATGCTACACCAATTTTTTGATTCTCGTGGTTACCCCTACAATACACTATTAATATTTCATTGTAACTACTAAAATACGGTTATAA
The DNA here is from genome assembly GCA_948329865.1 of Linaria vulgaris. NCBI lineage: Eukaryota > Viridiplantae > Streptophyta > Magnoliopsida > Lamiales > Plantaginaceae > Linaria > Linaria vulgaris. The sequence continues at coordinate 102,463,628 of OX415250.1, forward strand.
CTGTAAATTTTGACTTGTTCTCATTAAAGAAAGAAATAGTTACTTAATTATTTTCTCTCTTAAATAAAAAGAGAGTAACATATAAAAATTCCCTATTGTTATACATTTAATCTTTACTCATTTAAAGTTATTTTCTTCACATTACAAATAAAAATATATTCTTAACCATGCGAGAATAGCGCGCTAGCATTTCTAGTCAATTAAATTTAAAATTTTTCCTATTTTTAATTTCCTCCAAAGTTAATTCGTTTGACAAATACACTTACACTCCTTTAGATTTGAGATAATTTAATTTACGACCTTGATATTATTTGTATCTATTATAAAAATGAAAATTTAAATCAAGTCGTGAATGATTTTAATCATGCAATGATATATATATATATATATATATAAATTTAACTATTAATTAAATTATCAAGTAATGCTTTTTTATAATTTGAGTTTAATAGTATAACAAAAACTCAATTTGTAATCCATATTGTGTGTATTATGTTAAGTCAGTAAAAACAATCAACCCTTGCCCTTGGACAGTTCCACATACCCCAACCATCTCAATATAGCATGTACAACACCATTAGAGTAAGAACAGTCAAAAACGAGAAGGTCCACTGTTTCTAGGTGAGAATCACACAGAACACTAAGGGGTTCAACAGCTATGCCAAAACTTTGCAGCAGGAATTTTGTGGCCAATCTTCCCCATTAAGTGAGCCAGAGAATGAGCATTGCCCGAGGTGTTGCCATGTTGTTCAATTGGAAGTACAACCACACAACCCTTTCAGCTGTAGGCCTAACCACCAGGTAGATAGGGCCTTTTGGAAGGTATCCTTTGTCAATTGTTGCTGCTAGGCCACATAATTAAACATCAAATGTCTAATACTTAATGGTTTTTTTTTGAACAAGTAAGATTCCTGGGGAGGAGTCTCCAAAGAAATCACATTCTGCTCATCAATGTAATATGTATTCATCCATCGAATCCACAGTTTATCTGCTTTAGTACTTAAGGCCCAAAGAAGATTTGGCATACATGTTTTGTTCCAAGATGGAAGATGTATAAGTACTAGTCCTCCTTATGAACTTGGTATGCATAAATCATCCTATGCAATCAGAGCTTTCCTTGAATCCTCCACTTCACATGTCCAGAGGAATTTCCTACAGATACGCTCAAATAATTATCACATTTTCAGGGAAGAAATATATTTGGCTCTAGTAGTTTCGGATAACATACAAAACACTATTGATTAGGTGTAGCCGACAACCATAACTAAGCAACTTATATTTCCAATGCCTCACTTTCGCTACCATCTTCTCAAGCAAAGGTTGGTATTGCAATATGGATAATCTTTTAGCATTTAGAGGGATTCCCAAATAACAAAAAGGTAATGTGTCTTCTTGCAGCTAAGCTGCTGCATTTATAGTCCATTTCATGGCATTGCTCACCCTCGCAAAGTAGATATTACTATTCCTCATGTTTGCTACAAGGCCGATGTGACACTGAACATCCCAAACTTTGAAAGGAGAACTGCTACAGAAGCTTATGTACCCTTAGAGAAGAACAAGAGGTCATTTGCAAAGGTAAGGTCGGTGATTCTCGGCTGGCCACATTTAGGATGATATCTATAAGTTGGGTGGTTGTACAAATCCTCCATAATTCTACTCAAGTGCTCCATACATAACACAAAAAGTAGGGTGAAATAGGATCACTCTATCTCAATCCATTCATACCATCAAAAGGTGGGAGCAACTAGCCATTCAAGCAAATTTGATATGAAACTTTTGTGAGACAAGTAGTCAGCCAACCTACAAAACTAATGTGGAAAACCCAAGCACCTCAACAGCTTCTCAATAAATCCCGAATGGATGGAATTATAGGCTTTTGTGAGTCCGTCTTAATCATGCACCTGGTTGACATATTTTTCCTTCCATAACTCTAATAATTTCATGAGAGAAAATAGTATTATCATGAATGAACCTTCTAGGAACAAATGTAGCATGCTCCTTTCCACAAGAGAGCTCATCACACTACTCATCTTATTTGTAAGGACTTTAGAGATAATTTTGTACATCACTGTACAACATGCAATAGGCATGTTGTGACTGATAGAAATTGAAATCCATTTTTCTCTAATTAAAAGGCCTTGTTAATTGGAGAGGGAACTCCCTTTTGTAAACAACAATTCAAGACCATACCCAAGCGATGTGGGATAGTATATTCTCAACACGCCCCCTCACGTGTAGCCCGATAATTATCTTCGATGCCATCATGTGGGTAGGTCACGGAGCCCAACATACGTATAGTGTTGGCTCTGATACCATGATAGAAATTGAAGTCCATCATTCACCACTTATACTATCCCACATCGCTTGGGTATGGTTCTGAATTATTGTTAATAAAACTCCCTCTCCAATTAACAAAGCCTTTTAAGTGGAGAATGATGGGCTTCAATTTCTATCATGGTATAAGAGCCAACCCAAGATGTATGTTGGACTCCACAACCTACTCACGTGATGGCACCGAAGACAATTACCGGGCCACACTTGAGGGGCATGTTGAGAATATATTATCTCACATTGCTTGGGTATGGTCTTGAATTTTGGTTAATAAAAAAGAGTTCCCTCTCCAATTAACAAGGCCTTTTAAGTGGAGAAATGTGGGCTTTCATTTCTATCAGTGACAGCCACGCCCCATGAGTCGCGTTCCTATCCGAGTTTGTTCAGCATTGGCCAGACACTTTACCCAACTTAGACTAAAACACGTCTCGTAGGAACATGTGTCATTGTCCAGGATCAACCATACACATAATTATAAAAATTGACTTTAATATACACAACGGAAGTCTGGAAAATACAAATAATTTGACACTTTAATCATTACGTAATGATGATTAATCATTTTCAAATACATGAATATTCTAAAACGCGAGATTGGCAAAATTATTCACGTGATCCATGCTGCCACGTCGATTTTTCCTGAGGAATGGACAAACAGGAAAAAGCAAGGAATAAGTCTTTGATGACTTAGTGAGATTCATACAAAACAAGTGGCAATGCAAGAATTAACAGTGATTCAATTGATATATTTCTGGGAGTGATCGTACCGATAGAAACAATTTAACAAGATAATTTGATGTAACAATGGTACCAGAATATTCTGAAAATATTTTATGAACATGTGCGTTAAAAGTAAACCAATCCAACCTTATACTTCCAAATACTACCTTATACCTCCCAACGAGAAACGACCTCGCAAACAAAATAGGCGACAAGCTCGAGTACATGCCGATCCAACATGCGGGTTACAGCCAACTCCTTGCTGCAAGCGGTGCCTAGATAAATGGGTATCAAGCGAAATTACTTAAACTGATAGTCCTTACTGTCCGAAAGTAAATCGACTCAATCCCTGGGCCCAACTTCCCAAAGGTGTCCCAATGGGTGATAACCAAATAAGCTAGTAAACCGGATAATATCCGTTGCTCCTTGAGCTACATGTTCCGAACATAGTTCGTTGCTCTTTGCACAGTTCAAGAACCAACACACAAGATAATGACGAAGTAGCATGATTATGAATTACTATGTGATAAATAATTAATGGTTGAGTATGATTTAACGATGAGTAAGAGAATCATGTATGAGACGAGATAAGATGTAAAAAGGAATACAGTGAATAATAGGTTGTTCGTGATTTGGTAACGGGGTAATGTCTTTTTTGTCCAAGTTCCTCATGTCGGATGCCAAACTGGGCCAGAACAAAAATCAGAAATCGAACCTCACTTTTATTTGTAAGGAGAATCTTGCGCATCGTTGATTAATTTGTCAAACCTTTAATATCATTAAGACTAATCATAACTTTCCACTATAAAAAATATGTACTATTCAACTTTCGTGTTGATGAAATTTGAGGATACTAATTTAAGTAAATAACACATATCATTGATGAAAATCTTACGCGATAAACTTTGATGTCGTAAGGTTAAGTGAAATATCAAATATACTTTGTATACGTAATTTATATCTCAAGATTTGTCTTAATCAACCATATATTTATAATTATAATTGCAGTTATAATTTTTTTAATGTTAGAAAATCATTTCAAATGGTAAGTATACAATAATATCAAGTATAGTTTGATAAACTATTTAATTTGATGCATAATAAATCTTCAAAATATATTACTTAACGGATTTATGGAACATCGCTCTTTAAGTCTCTAGTCCATCCAAATTTTGAGGAATCATGACATCAAACAATTACCTTATGAAGCAATCCAGTAATTTCTATAACTTAGTTAATATTATTTTTGTCAGTATTATCTTAAATTACATAACATTGTATTTATAACTTATAAAAATATTAATATGTAAACCTAGTCAAGGTAAATCATGAAAAGTTACTATACATATGAGAGGATTAGACCTCAAAAGTACATATGATAAACATGATAAATATACTATTAATATACGATTGAAAAATATCAAAAATATTAATTCGTGAATAAAAATCATATTAAAGTGATTCTATGATTGCTATATCTTATAAGAGTCATGTGTGAGTGATCAATCATGGAATTATGATGATTATTTTCAATCATAAACAAAGAACTTAAAGTATGTAAAATAAGCTAAAAATCGTCGTAGTTACGAGTTTACCTTCGGATATCCAAATGAACTTTGTTTCCAAGTATTTTTGTGGCAACTGATTCCTAACATCACTAGAAACATGCGTACCCAAATGGGAAGGAATATCCAAAGGTTTGCTATGCTAAATAATTCTTGAAAATATAGAACCTATATTCGGATTTTTAGACAACAGTTTACGGGTTTGGAATTTTGACCTTCTAAATCACATTATTTGAAAAACATTTCTTTATATAAAAGTTAGAGAACATCATGAAGAGTATTCAGCCATTGGCATTGATCAAAAAGGATTTTCTTACAATTAGTTTTGATTTTTCTAAGGTGCGGGGCTGAATAGATAATTTCTGCGCAATAAAAGTTTTGGGGTATTTTCAGGTAGAAAATGATGAAATAAGAACTTGGAATGAATTTTTCCTGAAAGTAGACTTACTATCTTAGAGATTCATAGGAAGAAAGAAGGAAAAATTGAAATGATTTTGGGTGTGAAAATTGTTGGAAGAAAGCCTACTATTTATAGCCAAAAAATCAAATTAAAATACTTTTAATTAAAGTCCCACTTTAATTTCTTTATCCTTGGCCAACTAATGAAGACTCTAATCTGATAATAGGGAGATGTGGCTAATTTTTCTTCCATAACTTTAAATCTGATATGTTTAATTCAAACAAAATACATATAAATACATATTTATTTATTTATACATGTTAAAATAATTTAACTAAGGTCCCACCTTACTTTCTTTAACAACTAATCACTAAAATCTGATTTCAATTGTCATAAGGGTGATGTGGCTGATTTCAAAACCATTCACCTATGATGTGATATTATTCTTGTTGTTTATAATAAAAAAATATGAATAAATAGACAATTTTAAAAATATTTACTTATGTAAGTTTTTCTAGGTAAAACAAAAACTCCAAGATCAATATGTACATGTAAAATATATTTTTTAAAGATATTTGAAGCATATAAAATAATAAAAAATGGTTAATTTTTGTTCAAGGACTAAAATGCATTTTTTCTCAAATGTTTGGGGTCAAAAATGCTATTTCTAAAAGTGCGAGGACTAAACTATAAATTTAAATTTTTTTTCAAATTTCAGAGGCGTTACACATGTAGTCCCTTATGGATATGTAAGTATTAGACATTAATATTCTTTAGGAGCCTCCAAGTGTGGAAGAAATCATGTACAATAACCACTACTTATCCCCCTATAATAGGCCAAGCCTTCTTAAAGAACTTGGCAGAATACACATCCACCCTCGGGACCTTGTCATCTTCTATTGAGCTACAAAGCAACCTAAGTCTCGGCTCTAGTAACTGGTTCCATTAGGTTGCAACTATGCTCAATATTCAGATCAAGACCTGAGTTTCCAAGTCACCATGATCAATACCTTAGTTTCCGCGTCACCCTGATCTACCAATTTGTCTTCTTGCTCATTGATAAGGATAGACATCCTAGCTTTGGATCTTGATTTAAGAGTGGCATGAAAGAATTTATTGTTGTTGACCCGCACATAAGCCAACGGACCTTGGCTTTCTGTTTGAGGATCTTTTCTTCCACCGGTAAACAATGTTCCAACTCTTTTTGTGCATCAGTGAGTTGTAGGAACATATTCCTAATTAGAGGATCAAGTTGTAAGGTAGATTGCAATGTATCAACTTGACTTCTGGCTGTAGCCATCTTGACTTCCACATGGGATATAGACGGGGACAAGCGTTTGATCCTTGGTTTCAGTAGTTTAATATTTTGCCACAACCTAAACATTTTTACACTCTGCACCACAGTATGCCATCATATCTCAATGCCAAGAAATCCACATGCTAAGTGATGTAGTTAATGAACTTAAATTGGCTCCTATTACCCTGTTGCTCTCTGTTAACACATAATTTGTGTTATCGAATAATTAAGGTAATTAGTATCGGAACGCCCAACCCGAATTCCCAAGATTTAAAAAATAAAAGCATTTCCTGCAAATATCAGACAAATTTATGAGTAATAAAGCATTTGTCTTCCCCTTATTTCGCTTGCCTCTAGCATTTGGGGGGAAGGTTACATTTATAGGGATATACAGAGCGTACAGTTGTCGTGCTGCATTTGTTCGGGGGGACAGATGGCATCGCAAGTGCTGATGCGTCTTTTACTTTTGTGACGGCTAGTTACCTTCAGGTGTAGGATGATAGTTTGTGGACAGTTGGTTTACCTTCGTGCTTACTTAGCTTAATTTGTATACATGTGGTTACTTTTTTCCCGAGGAATCTCGTTGGATCATTCTGGAACTATCATGGTATCGAAGCATAATCATACTATCGGGTGGTAACTTGAAGAGTATCGAGGATTACTCTTGTGGGCATTGTAGGATCATTTAAGATCCGTAGTGCCACATGGATCCGACACTCTGTGAGTTAGGACCAAGCTTATCGGAATTTTCTATCAAGGCCATCTAAGTCCTTCGATGGAAAATTCCGATAGTCTCTCGGATGTTCTACTCGTGGAGCTATTCGATAGAACCCACGACACTTGACTTACTCAATCCACGAAGCATGTCGATGGAAGGAGTTAACACTAGTCCCCCCAGTTCATGTTGCATTCGTGAGAATCGGAAGGAACTTCATTATTCTGCTTACGGGTAGCGTTTATTTTTAGGCATCGGGGATTTTGGCCATCAGAGTACCTAATGACGTGGGGCATTAATTAATCGTTCACGTGGTGGGGAGATCAACCGTTGTAATGGCTCTTTGTTTCTATGGAGTCGTGTTTATTAAGTATGTGGGGGTAATTAATCTAACTTCCCCCCACTACTTCCCTTTATTCTGTTATTGCTATAATCCCCAAATCTTGTCTTCTGCATTCATTCATTTTTCACCCGATTTTCTACAATTTCGCCAAATATTCTTCTTTCTTGTTGTGTGTGTTTTCTTAATATTGGCGACTGCTGATATGACTTTGGAATTGGTGTCTGTTGTGTCTGCGACTGGTGCGGTAACTTTTTCTTTCGATGTGGATGTTCCCGCGGTGACCGATACATAGACTTCTTCTTCTCGCAAGATAAAGAACAAAGCTCAAACTGACGACGGGGATGTTGATGTTCCTGTAGTGCCGAAGAAGGCAAAGAAGTTCGGTAATGCGGCTTCGATGGAAGAATCTCAGAATTTCCAGAAGGTGGGTGATGTTCCTAGTACCGCCACGGAAGGAGAAGTTCAGGTTTATTCAAGGAGTGCAAGGCTCATACTAAAAACTTGGAGCCTCGAATCCCAACTTCCGAGGAGAGAGGTGACAATCCCACCGCTGGTTTTATTACCGTTTACTATGTTTATCTTCGGACATGGCTTTGTTGTTTCTTTCTACTATTTTACTGTGAAGTTTTTAAGGCATGTGACATATGGCCTAGCCAACTTACGTCTAATAGCTTTATCGTTTTATCTGCTTTCGTGTTATGGTGCCTGTCTCGGGATATCGACTGTACTGTTAAAAGATTCTTCTCTATTTTCAAAGTAAGCGTTTCTTCACCTGGGGCTCCCTTTTACTTTCTTGGCCATCGGGACAAGCTCAAGAGGGTATTAGTAGGTACGAACATATCCTATAGCAGCTAGAAGGACAAATTCTTCTTTGTCAAGCCCAGCGAGGGAGGCAAGTGGGATTTTCCCCATTCTTTGAGGGTTCCCGAGGCCCCCATGTACAAATTGAGAGAATTTAGAGCAACATCTGCAAGAGTATCCATAGGAGACTTGCTCGCCATTGTTAGTAAGAGAGATTTGCAGAGAAAAATTGAGAGAATTTTGAGAATATAGAGTAAAATTGCAGAAAGTTTAATAAGAAATAAGGAAATTAGGGTTATGATTCCTAATATAATCGTGAGTAGTGGAGAGAGAGTTAATGTTAGTGGGTAGTTACTGATCCTTAACCAGTTAAAATCATCCCACTATGTTTTCCCGCATACACGTGTCAATGTTTAAGTATCAAGTAAACAGAGCGGTTTTAAAAAAATTGAAAACTTATAAGTTCCTGTTTTCAATGTTGGCCTACGATAGTGCACAATGTTGGGATAACATTCAATAACATTCAAACCAGAAGGTGTAGGTATAGGCTTCACCAAGGCAAATTCATGTGAGAGCTTGAGATACATCCAAAATTACATCTGAAACTTAACTAATCTAGCAAGTGAGTATCTCATACATAATATTCAGATCAAAATCATGAGTAAGCAACATAGATAACAAGAAACACATAGAGATAATTAGTTATGAATTCAGGGAAAACTTCACTTCCACAGAAGAGAAAGTCACAAAAAAGTGTGTTACCTGCAGTATGTCACCCAAAGTGTATGCCTCAACACATGAATTATACTCCCCCTAAGCCTAAAACGACACAACTCCACAACAAGAAAGAAAATAACGCAGTTCTGTTGGGGCGGTTCATATTAAAATCATTGTGCAGGAAGCCAAAGTTTTTGGGGCGGCTACTAAAATATTCATGGTGCAAGACATTGTGGGGCGGTACACTCATTGGAATATAAAATTCTTTTGGTTGCCAACTGAATTGATATTTACTCGGTTTTGATCTTGTTTTTGCACTATAAATAGCAGCTCATTCTAGCCATGAAATTCATCCCAAGATATAACAATTCTTCTCTTATAATTAAGTGTAATTATTAATAAAGAGTGTTGTAAGTGTGAGGTAAAAATAGAGAGTTTGTGCGACTTTACTACGGTAAAAGTCGGAGAGTTGTAATTCCTATTTTACACTCATAGTGAAATTCTTCTACCTTGCCCGTGGTTTTTTACCCTAAATTAATTTGGGGTTTTCCACGTAAAATCTGTGTGTCGTATTTTTCCGTCTTAGATTTATTGCCGTGTTTTCCGCTCTATCGAGAAGGGTCCAATTTACAACAAGTGGTATCAGAGCCTCGGTTCATATCCGGGGTCTCGGTGATATCTGTGGGTGTCGTGCTGAAATTATTTTTTTCAGTGACGGTGGTACGTGATAGAAGCAATGACGGCGAAATTCGAGATCAAAAAATTCAACGGGAGTAATTTCTCGTTGTGGAAGCTGAAGATCAAAGCCATCTTGCGGAAAGATGGGTGTCTCGCGGAAATCGGCGACAGGCCGGTGGAAATCACAGATGATACGAAGTGGAACGAGATGGACGGAAACGCTATCGCAAATATTCACCTGGCGTTAGGTGATGGTGTGTTGTCAAGCGTTGAGGAGAAGAGGACAGCTAAGGAGATATGGGATCATCTCAACAAGCTGTATGAGGCGAAGTCCCTACACAACAAAATTTTCCTTAAAAGGAAATTGTACACACTGAGGATGGCAGAATCTACCCCGGTAACTGAGCACCTCAATGTTCTAAATACTCTATTTTCTCAATTGACGTCATTGAGTCATAAAATAAAAGTGGTTGAACGTGCTGAAATTCTGCTGCAAAGTATGCCCGAGTCGTACGACCAGCTTGTCATCAACTTAACAAATAATATCCTCACGGATTATTTGGTCTTCGACGAGATTGCAGCCGCTATTCTGGAAGAAGAGAGTCGACGCAAAAACAGAGAAGACAGGGAGGCAAGTTCGCAACAAGAAGGTGCCTTGTCGGTGACAAGAGGGAGAACGACGGAGCGCGGTGCAAGTGGGAGTAAGAAACAGGGGAGATCCAAGTCAAAGACCAAAGGCAGTTGTTGGCACTGTGGCAAGAAAGGTCACTTGAAGAAGGACTGTTGGAATCTTAAGGATTCAAACCAGAAGAGTTCTAATCCTCATGGGAACGTTGCTAGCACTTCAGACGATGGTGATGTACTATGTTGTGAAGCAGCAACAGCTATTCGAGGTATGCGTGGCTTCGATGATGTATGGCTTATTGATTCAGGAGCCAGTTTTCATATGACTCCCCGGAGGGAGTGGTTTCATGAGTATACACCGATCGCTGGAGGATCTGTGTATAGCTGTAAAAATGAACCTTTGAAAGTTGTTGCCGTTGGTACGATCAAGCTGGAGATGCATGACGGGATTGTTCGGACCATTCGAGATGTCCGACACGTGGAGGGACTATGCAAGAATTTGTTGTCTCATGGACAACTGGATGATCTTGGTTGTGAGATTGGTTTGCGAAACAAGATCATGAAAGTTAAAAGGGGTGCGCTTGTACTGATGAAGGCGGACAAGATTGCCGGAAACTTATACAAGGTACAGGGGAGGGCTCTGCAAGTGGGAGAAGCGTCAGTAGCTTCATCCGAGTCGATTGAGAAATCATCAATGATTTGGCATCAGCGGCTCGGGCATATGTCGGAACAAGGCATGAAGGTTCTTGCAGAGAAGAAACTACTTCCGGGCCTCACAAAGGTATCTTTACCTTTTTTTGATTATTGTGTTGTTGGCAAGCAACATCGTATAAAGTTTCGTAGTTCAGATTCTAGAAGTAAAGTCATTCTAGAATTGATTCACTCTGACGTGTGGCAAGCACCAGTACTATCCATGGGAGGTGCAAAGTATTTTGTGTCTTTTATAGATGATTATTCTAGGAGATGTTGGGTGTACATGATCAAGAGTAAGGCAGAAGTGTTCTCGGTGTTCAAGACGTACAAAGCGCTGGTGGAACTTGAATCTGGGAAAAATATCAAGTGCCTGAGATCTGACAATGGAGGGGAATATACTGGCAAGGAGTTTGAAGACTTCTGTAAAGATGCTGGGATTAAGAGGCAGTTTACTATGGCATACACTCCGCAACAGAATGGGGTGGCAGAGCGGATGAACATGACCTTGTTGGATAAAACAAGAGCCATGATGCAGGCTGCAGGCTTAGAAAAGTCGTTCTGGGCAGAAGCAATCAATACCGCCTGTTATGTGGTGAACCGATCGCCGTCAACAGCACTGGGGCTGAAAACACCGATGGAGGTGTGGATAGGTAAACCAGTTGATTATTCTAATCTCCATGTATTTGGGAGTCCCGCTTATGTTATGTTTAATACTCAAGAGAAAACGAAGCTGGACCCAAAATCCAGGAAGTGTTTGTTCTTAGGGTATGCTAAAGGAGTGAAGGGGTATCGCTTGTGGGACCCCACTGCCCACAAGATTGTTGTAAGCAGGGATGTTATCTTCACGGAAGATAAGAAAGGAAATGATAGCAGTACAGGGGAAGATCCAGGAACTACGACAGTAGTAGTCGAGAAGGATGCTGAGCAAGAGGGTCCTGCCGAACCAGAGCATGAACCTGAGGAGACAATGGAGTCTGGAGTTTCGGGGATACGTCGATCAACACGTGTCAGGAGACCACCAGGCTGGCACTCAGACTATTCTATGGAGAACAATGTTGCATACTGTCTTTTAACTGAGGATGGGGAGCCATCAACTCTCCAGGAAGCAATGAACAGTTCAGATGCAGCTCAGTGGATGGCAGCAATGCAGGAGGAAATCGAAGCACTCCATAAGAATAAGACGTGGGAACTTGTGTCTCTACCACAAGGGAGGAAACCCATTGGCAACAAATGGGTGTACAAAATCAAACGTAACAGTGATGACCAAGTGGAGAGGTATCGTGCACGATTGGTGGTGAAAGGATATGCTCAGAAGGAGGGGATTGATTTCAACGAAATATTTTCTCCGGTGGTCCGAATGACAACTGTGCGGGTGGTTCTGGCGATGTGTGCTACATTTGATTTACATCTTGAACAGTTAGATGTAAAGACTGCTTTTCTTCATGGCGATCTTGAAGAAGAAATTTATATGCTCCAACCGGAAGGATTTATTGAAGAAGGAAAAAAGAACTTGGTTTGCAGGTTGACCAAATCTTTGTACGGTCTCAAACAGGCGCCGAGGTGTTGGTACAAAAGATTTGATTCATTCATAATGAGCCTTGGATACAACAGACTGAATGCAGATCCTTGTGCATATTTCAAGAGATCTGGTGATGACTTTGTTATTTTACTGTTGTATGTTGATGACATGTTGGTTTCAGGCCCCAACAAAGCTCGTATTGAAGAACTGAAGGCTGAACTGGCTAGGGAATTTGAAATGAAGGACTTAGGACCAGCGAACAAGATTCTAGGGATGCAAATCCACCGAGACAGAAATAGCAGGAAGATTTGGCTTTCTCAGAGGAACTATCTGTTGAAGATTTTGCGGCGGTTCAGTATGCAGAATTGTAAGCCAATCTCTACCCCTCTTCCTGTTAATTTCAAGTTATCCTCAAGTATGTGTCCTAGCAGTGAAGAAGAGGGGAGGGAGATGTCTCGAGTACCGTATGCATCAGCAGTGGGAAGTTTAATGTTTGCTATGATCTGTACTAGACCAGACATTGCACATGCAGTGGGAGTGGTTAGTCGATACATGGCGGATCCGGGAAGAGAGCATTGGAATACAGTAAAGAGAGTTATGAGATACATTTAGGGAACCTCAGATGTTGCATTATGTTATGGAGGATCGGGTTTTACAGTCAAGGGCTATGTTGATTCTGACTATGCAGGTGATCTTGACAAAAGCAAAACCAAGACGGGATATGCGTTTACTCTTGCTGGAGGTACAGTGAGTTGGGCTTCGAAGTTACAGTCAGTTGTTGCGACATCAACAACGGAGGCTGAATACGTGGCAGCTACGCAAGCCAGTAAAGAGGCGATTTGGTTGAAAATGGTTCTGGAGGAACTCGGGCACAAACTAGAGAGTATTTCTCTATTATGTGACAGTCAGAGTGCGTTGCATCTTGCAAGGAATCCAGCGTTTCATTCCAAGACAAAACATATTCGGGTCCAGTATCACTTTGTTCATGAGAAAGTCGAGGAGGGTACTGTGGATGTGCAGAAGATTCACACAAAAGATAACATAGCAGATTTTTTGACGAAGAGCGTTAATGCTGACAAGTTTGTTCAGTGTCGGTCCTCGTGTGATCTGGTGAAAACGTAAGCAACATGAATGGCGAGGTAGAAAGAATGGTGTGAAGATCTGATTAGTCCCTAATCAAATCTTCAAGTGGGAGATTGTTGGGGCGGTTCATATTAAAATCATTGTGCAGGAAGCCAAAGTTTTTGGGGCGGCTACTAAAATATTCATGGTGCAAGACATTGTGGGGCGGTACACTCATTGGAATATAAAATTCTTTTGGTTGCCAACTGAATTGATATTTACTCGGTTTTGATCTTGTTTTTGCACTATAAATAGCAGCTCATTCTAGCCATGAAATTCATCCCAAGATATAACAATTCTTCTCTTATAATTAAGTGTAATTATTAATAAAGAGTGTTGTAAGTGTGAGGTAAAAATAGAGAGTTTGTGCGAATTTACTACGGTAAAAGTCGGAGAGTTGTAATTCCTATTTTACACTCATAGTGAAATTCTTCTACCTTGCCCGTGGTTTTTTACCCTAAATTAATTTGGGGTTTTCTACGTAAAATCTGTGTGTCGTATTTTTCCGTCTTTGATTTATTGCCGTGTTTTCCGCTCTATCGAGAAGGGTCCAATTTACAACAAGTTCTACATGAATGCAACAATGTAATGTCAAATAGGCAGATGGTAAACACTTATGAAGACCTTCTCAAACCAGCACAATTCACATCTCTTTAAAATCTTTTTTCTTTTCATAACTCATTTGAACAAAAAACTGAAGGTTTCTAAGCACAAAGCTAATGTCACTACTGAATGAGGGTAGCCTAAACTCCACACACCCCAGTAACAAGATTAACAGCAGCAAGTTAGGCAAGTACAAAGGCCTTGAATGTTGGCAATTCATTTATCATGCACTCCAACACCCCCAACTCGTTATGTATAACTGTTTACTAACCTGCATTCAAGAGAATTCACCAAGTGATTAGTGCTACTAAATGTAAGAAATCTAAACCTCAGACACCGTAGTAGAAACGATCACCCTCATGTGTTCCTTGGCCAAACAAACAGAAACATGTAAATAAGCACAATTGAGTAACACTGAACCTGTCAACATCATGTACCCCAGCTTCTCCACATGTCCTGTACACCTTTCATATGAATAAGACACAACTGAATAGACATCAAAGTAGTGAACTTTGTGTACCCAGCTTCTCCATATGTTAGGCTATCACAACGTCAGACAAACAGAAGAGTTTTATTACTTTTTCAAAACAAATATGTGAAACTGATAATTAGAAAGAGTTGTTCATCAAAGAGTTCAACCACACAAACCAAATTTGAAAAAACAAAGATTAAATGAGACTCACAAGGAAATAAATTCAACAAAGGAAAAGAACAGAATACCTGTTACACTACAACCAATATACCAGTGCTAAACAGTGGTGTTATGTCAACACTCATTTCCACAACATTCTCACATATTGCACTTGCCAAGAAATTTCCTCAAGCTAAAAATCCTATCACCATCTAAAGGTTTTGTAAACATATCAGCAAGTTGATTTGTTGTCTCAATATGTTCAATGTTGATCACTTTGTCCTCTACCATATCTCTCAGGAAATGATGTCTTATGTCTATATGTTTAGTTCTAGAATGTTGGACAGGATTCCTAAAGATACTTATGGCACTTAGATTGTCACAGAACATGAGAAGTGTATCACTATCTAACCCATAATCTAAAAGCATGTGTTTAAGCAATACAAGCTGGGTAACACAGCTGCCAGTAGCTACATATTCTGATTCAGCTGTTGTTAATGAAACACATTTCTGTTTCTTGCTATACCAGGAGACCAAATTATTCCCAAATAAAAAAAGCCCCCACTTGTGGATTTCCTGTCATCCACATCATCTGCCCAGTCAGAGTCACTAAAACCAACCAAGTAAGTGTTAGTGTCAAAAGAATACCAAATGCCTAAAGGTGAAGTTCCAGAGATATATCTAAGAATCCTCTTCACAACAATCAAGTGAATTGCCTTGGCTCAACTGGGTACCTAGTACAAACACATACTAAAAACATGATATCAGGTCTAGAGGTAGAGAGATACAACAAACTACCAATCATGGATCTGTACAATGTTGGGTCAACATTGCTGCCAGTGCCATCTTTTGTTATCTCCACTGAAGAGGACATAGGAGTTTTGCAAGAATTGGACTCTTGTAGCTCAAATTTCTTCACTAGATTCCTTGCATACTTCTCCTGGTTCAGGAAGATACCATTCTCCAGCTGCTTTACTTGTAATCCCAGAAAGTAGTTAAGCTCACCAATCATGCTCAACTCAAATGTTCCTGTCATAGACTCTACAAACTTGTCTAAAGTAGACTTGTTAGTTGAGCCAAATACTATATCATCCACATAAATTTGAGCAATATGGATATTAGAGCTTTTTCTAAGGATAAACAATGTTCTGTCTCCATCTCCTCTATTGAAACCTAGGTCTAACAGAAAATCAGTTAGCCTCTCATACTAAGCTCTAGGAGCCCGTTTTAAGCCATACAAAGTCTTCTCAAGTTTGTACACATGGTCAGGATGTTTTGGGTCAGCAAAGCCTTTAGGTTGTTCTACATAAACCTCTTTGTCAAGTAAACCATTCCGAAAGGCACTTTTAACATCCATTTGGTAAAGTTTAATCTTAAGACAGCAAGCAATAACAAGAAGTAATCTAATTGATACTATCCTAGCTACTGGAACAAAAGTCTCATCAAAATCTATACCTTCTACCTGAGTATAACCTTGAGCAACCAACGTAGCTTTGTTCCTCATAATTACACCATTCTTATCAATTTTATTTTTGAAAATCCATTTTGTACCTATTACATTCACATGTGAAGGCCTAGGCACCAGATTCCAAACTCTATTTTTGGTGAATTGTAAGAGTTCTTCTTGCATAGCATTAATCCAGTAACTATCCTTAAGAGCTTCAGTTACATTCTTATGTTTAATGGAGGACAAAAACAAGATGCATTTTCAACAGTACGTGAAGAAGACATACAAACACACAACCTTACCGTATCCTTGTAGTTAACTTTTTCTTTGTTGCGTGTTTTCACCATTTCAGTAATTTGTCCAATTAATTGAGTGGCTGGATGATCTCTTTGTATCCTAGCAGGAGGATCTCTTTCGGATTCAAGAACTATTTCATCTTCAGAATCTGACAGTACAGATGTTGGCCTAACATTGGGGGTTTCTGGTGTTAAGTCCACATTTGTTCCAGTTTCCAGTTCAGCATTTCCAACTTCTGTGTTCAATGTTGGGTCCAATGTTGGAGCAACATCTGAAATAATGACTTCTTTAGTACCTGCACAAACAGTTAAATCATCAAAAATGACATTAACTCATTCATGAACAATATGCAATCTTGGATTGTAGACCTTGAAAGCAGCACTATTAGTATAATAACCAACAAATATACACTTTTCACTTTTGGGATCAAATTTGCTCAAATAATCTCTATCTTTTAGCAAATAGCAGTTAATACCAAACTCATAAAAGTGTGCAACCGTTGGTTTTGAACCCTTCAAGATTTCATAATGTGTCATACTAGTACCAGGTCTAAGATAAACTCTATTACTAATATGACATGCAGTATTCAAAGCTTCAGCCCATAGTTTCTTAGATAAGTTTCTAGAATTCAACATTACTCTAGCCATCGTTTAAAGTGTTATATTCTTCCTCTCAGCAATCCCATTTTGCTGAGGTGTCCTAGGTGCAGAGAACTCATGGAAAATGCCTTTAGTTTTACAAAAATTAGCAAAGCTTACATTTTCAATCTCTTTTCCATGGTCAGGCCTAATTCTTCCTACAGAAGTGCCATACAGATTTTTAATACTCGCATGCAAAATCTTGAATGTGTTGAATGCTTCTGGTTTTTCTATCAAAAACTAAATCTATGTATATATTGAAAAATCATCAACAATAACAAAGGAATACTACTTACCCATGAGATCCATATGCAGCAATTCAAAGCACTTATTAGTTCCAGGGTTAGTACTTTATACCTGGAGTGGTGTATGAACAACTTTTGTTTGTTTACCTTTCAGGCAGTCTTCACAAACAATTTTACCTGGACTAGTGAACTTAGGTAAACCTCTTATAGCATCTAACTTATGTAGTTTCTCCAGATTTCTATATTGCACATGTCCTAACTTCTTGTGCCACATGATAGATTCATCTACCTTGGCATGGTATCATTCAGCTTCATCTTCATCAAGATAGCAGTTATTCTTTGATCATGTACTTGTCATGACACAGACATTATCACTATTAAACACATCACATGAACCTTTATCAAAAGTAACTAGCAAGTTATCATCACAAAGTTGACTTATGCTAATTAAATTTTCTTTCAATCCCTGAACCAACAACGCATCCTTGAGTGGTGGGGATCCTTCAACATCCAATACTCATTTTCCAATGATTTTCCTTCTGGTGTCTCCTCCATAGGTAACGGTTCCAACAGTCAAAGGGATTACATCTTTCAGGTTGTCAATGTTTCCAGTCATGTGCCTTGAACATCCACTGTCAAAATACCACTTACCTGCAAGGTTAGAGTAAACAACAGAAAAGACAACATTGCAAACAATTTTAACCTTAGGAGTTTTTATCTTTTTAATCCAAGTTCTACTTTTATGTCCTTCAGCTTTGTTACCTAATGTTGGGATAACATTTAGATCAGAGGTTCTCCTAACATTGGTACTGCGATTAATTACTGTTTTCTTCTGAGTCACAATTTTATATTTTTTACAATAAGGCTTAATGTGAACAGGTTGAAGACAATATTGACAGATAAAAGTAGGCTTTTCATAGTGTTGAAAGGAATTTCACAACTCAAGCTATAGCTTTGCTTGATAAAACCAGTTTTCAAATAGGCAGAATTAACATCTTCAAATGGAGGTTTCTCAACATAGCCCAGCCCACTTTTACCTTGATTTTCCATACTCAGCATCTCATCAAGCTTAGAAGTAGATGAGTTCCATTTGAAAATGTTTTGTTTCAGCTTTATTAAATTTTACCTTTACCTCATTCAGTTCAGCCTCAGTTTTGTCAAGGTCTTTCTCATACAGTTTCAGCATCTCCTTCATGCATCGAATCTCTTCCTTCAGGATTTTGTGGCTCTTGATGAGTTTGCGATTCTCAAGCAGTAGTTTGTGGTAGATAGACTTCAGGTTTTCAATGATTTCCTCCTGGGACATTTCACCTTCAAAGAAATATTCTTCATCTAGATCCACTGAGCCATGAAAACAATCAAAGTTAGATTCATCATTGTTAGACACAAGATTAGGTTCAATATTAGCATTATATTCATCCCAATCTGCAAAGAAGGTCTCGTGTTCTGATGTTGGATCCTGAATGTTGGGGTAACATTGAGATCTGAGGCAGTTCACGGAGTCTTCTGGTTTCCAGTCAATCTAAGTGAGTAGTGCAGCAGTGTGAATCTCTTATAATTGTTCTTCAGCTTCTCCAGACCTAAGTCATCTTCATTGAAATCATCTACACAAACCCAATGAGAATTTCCTCTTTTTCTAAGAGTGTTAGCACATTAACTAGTCATATGACCATATCTTTTACATTCAAAACATTGAACATCTTTTAACTTATCAGCTTCTAAAGCAGTAAGTTTTGATGCCATGTACTTCACAAACTTAGGAGGTAATTTCTTATAACCTGGAGAACAATTACTAAGATTCTTTTCTTTACCTTTTCCTTTAAGGTCCAACTTGTTGAATTTCTTAATAATTTTACCATAGTTTGAAGAAATTAATTCACATTCATCATCACTTTCATTATCAAGACTTGATCCTCTTAAATAAACAACCCTATGTTTGCTAGGTTGTGAGGCAAGCTCCATCTTAAATTCTCTAAGAGTATTCATCAATACTTGAAACTGTAGATTCGCAAGGTTCCTAGATTAACGCATTGCAATTTTCTTGAGAGAAAATTTAGATGACAGTGTTCTCATTGCTTTATAAACCATCTCTTGATTAGTCATAGCAAAACCTAGACTTTCACATTGGTTAGCAATATCAAGAATTTTCTCGAAATAACTATCAACACTTTCATCTTCACCCATCTCAAGTTTTTCAAATTGCTGAAGCAGTTGTCTATGTTTAGAATCTTTAACAGCAGAATCTCCTTCACAATGTAATTCAAGTATATCCCAAGCATGTTTGGCTTTTGTACAATTCTGGATTAACTAGAACATGTGATGATTAACCCAACTAAAAATAGCATTAAAAGCCTTTTCATTAGAGTTATAGAGAATTACCTCTGCTGCTGTCCAATTTGTTTCTAGTTTTGGTAATAGATCATTTCACCGTCTCTTGGTAATGCTGGAAGAGAGTATCCATTAATCATAGATTACCAGGCTCAAATATCAATAGCTTTGATGTGAGACCTGATCCCGATCTTCTAGTATGCAAATTTGGAGCCATCCAAAACTGGAATCATGTTGGCATTAAGATTGACACTGTCCATTGTGTTGTATCACCTCCAAACAACTAGTGTAGCCGGTGTTTGGCTCTGACGCCAATTGAAATTGTCGAATCGTGGATTGACACAACAACTTTGAGAGCTAAGCTGGCGTTGCCTTAACTCTATTATGATCTTCTTGATTAGAGTAATATGCAGCGGAATTAAAAACACAAGAAGATATAATTTTCAGAAGTTTTCAATATTATTAAAAAATTACTAGGCTTAGGTGAAATAACCAATAGAGGTTTTAACAATACGTTCCTCACAACAATTCACCCACGCTCTTTGTTGATCGGACTCAACGAAGTAGACAAGCACATACCACTTAACTTCTAAGAACTAGACTTAAAGTAGTTGATACAAAACTTCGCAAAAGCAAGACGAAGACAATACAAATAATTAATCTCTTGGATTATTTAGCACTATTGTCTTGTAATCATCTTGATGAACTTCACACCTATATATAGGTTTCTTGAAACTTTCACTCCAAGGTGTGTTGTTCACGGTTTTGGTAACTCTTGTTGTTTCCTTGTTGAATTGGACTTCCTTATGAACTCGGTCTCTTTCTTGAATAAGTGTTCCCTTTATTAGAGTTCTAATAAGGTAACACACCTTCTTCAATTCGGAGTAATCCTGGAAAGAATCCAAGTTGCAGTGGAACTTCAATTTGTTTCCTTTTCTGAAACCGTGTTGAGTTGACTATTCAACTTAACTTGAATTATGGAAACTTCAAGTAAAGAATCTTCCAAACCTCTTCCTTATGATTAAGATACCTTCATGTACAATAAACATAAACAACTAAAACCGTGAAACTAGATTAATAATTGAATAAAGGCAAAACTCAAACATAGCAGTTAAAGAACAGTTTTCACGCAGATTCTCTGGTTTCAATGTTATCCTCAATGTTGTCCCAACATCACATAACATTGATTCCAGAATACCTTGCACTTTCATAAATGAATAAATGTTTTCAGGTCATTTCATGAATAATCAAAGTAGACAAGATTGAAATTGAGTTCAAAAAGTTTACGCAGGAACAATAGAAGTATTGAAAAAGTATTCGAAGAGCTAGAAGATTTGAACGGATTACTATTAGGCTAATAGCTCCAATTATAGAATTGATTTAGATTAAATGAGACTCTAAAGGACAATAATCACTTAACAAGTATAAATGTGAAATCAAAGGATCTGATTATTCGCAATCCAATTTCTATAAAGGAAACGAACAAATCAATTTACATTGTGCGATTTTGAGTAAAAGAAGGGTGCAGGGCCATTCAAACAAAATGAAGAATCACATGAAGAATGGGCAACAAGGAGAAATCATTGAAAGTCCAAGCTCTTGAATATTAAGTCGAGATTAAAATTGTTGATCGTAGGATGATTGAGAATAATGTTGTTTCAAGAATGGTTATAATCTGATTAAAGGAACTAATTTACAAGGCACTCGTGAAAGGAAGTCTAAGGGTAAATGTAGTTTGTAAGAAACTATAAAAAAATGCATGGAGATTGATTATCTAATATAAGAGAAGAAAATCACAGAAGTTGTGCTATTGATAGCAGGAAATTAAGTTTCCTAGGAAGCAATATATCAAGATGGACAAGTAGAGGCTTGTTACAATTCCAAGGAAGTTCAGGAAGAATGATTTTCTCGTAAAGATAGGAAAAACAGATCTTACGTGACAGAATGAGGTAGATGAACCCTTCTAAACAGAAAGTATTGCGAGGTAGTTTTAGAAGAAAAATAAATGCAACTACTCTAAAAGAATTTGAGCTTAACTATGTATTAAGCAAGGTACACGAACTCTGGTGAAAGGTTGAATGGAACATATCTATAAAATGCATAGTTGATGAATTAGCAGCTTGAGGAGTAACGGAATGAAGTTTTTGAATAGATAATGATATATACAAGATAAGTCTGGTGCTAATTACAAGTTTTGAATTGATAGAAGACATCAAAGAAACAAACAAGCTAGAATCAAGATACCTTTATCTTATAGATTTCCACATCATACAAAACCAATAAAGAAGGAGTTGAATGGTTTAGAACAAGGTTCAAGTACTATGTGATATATAAACGATAACAAACTATTGTAGATATAACTACAAGATGTTAGATATTATGTATCTGCTTTGCGTGATTCCAAAGTTCAATCACAAATCATGGAACAAAAATAATAAGAAAATGGGCCAAGGAAATAAAAACTTATCCGTGAAAGTATGAATCATTTATAGATGCACAAAATGTGCTTTAAATAGCTTGGTAAGCTAGAATGGGGTATACTTGCTAAGAAAAAATAACCAAAGTCAACCAATGATGTGAAGAGCGTACTATCAATTAAAAGTTTCAGCGTAGACTTGTTCGAAGATGAAAGACAACTAGTAACAAGTGAAAAAAAATGAGTGTTTTAATATGACAAGAGTTGAAGTCATATATGACAATATGAGACTCGAGAATATTTTTGAGAGTGTGGATTCATCAAGTTTCTTAAATGTCAATGAGGTATGTAGAGGATTTTCGTGGAGAAGACATTATCTGAGCCATGAGTTACGAAGAGCATGAGGAACAGTGAATATAGTGATGATAGAGCAAATGTTTTATGTAAAAAGAAGATTGATATTGTTGGAGACACTAATACGTTGAATAAGTAGATCATTTGCGACAACTACAAGAAAATCTATATCTACAGGCTCTCAACAAGGGTCATAAATATCATGCATAACTTCTTTTGATAAAGGGCTTAAAATAAAGTAGTGAAATCCATCCGAGACAGTTGAGATAATTAAGAATAGAAGTTGTCTAAGTTTTCTTAAGAAGACACATAAGCAACACATATGAAGTTTTATAGATGCATGCGAAACCCAAAACTAAGTCAAGGACGTACGATAATAAGTTTATTAGTTCATATAATCGTATATAAGATTTGGGTCGACAATACTATATAAGGTAGTGGAACGAAAACTAGTTAAGCTTGAGTATGAAATAAATAAGAGTCACTCGTAACCATCGCACTAAACGACTAACATATATCTAACTTGTGAAGCGCCAAAGGAAAATAATACAGTCGTGGCTTGACGGTATCTAGACGTGGTAAATAAATAAGTAGACAATGGGAAAAACTAACACAAAGTGTTGGCTAACCACGAGCTCACCCATCTATGTTTACTAGCTTAGAACTTCAGTATGTGAGGTATTACACATCGGCCGACCGCCCGTGAGTAATGCATCACAACTATAGCGCCAAAGCGAGCTCACATACCATCATCTGAACTAGTCCCACAGTCTGAATAACTTATCCAAGCATAGCCTAGGTACCCTATCCTAAGCTCTGATACCAACTGTAACAGCCCGATAATTTCGAGATAAACAAAACAATACCAGAGCAACTATAACAAGTTTAAAGGTCAAATATCTAACAAAGTAGGCCTGCAACTTATCTAACTTGATTCCTACTGAACTCTGAACGCTCCCCAATGCCAAAGGCTCCCAGGTCTTGACACGGTAGTAATCTAGTTCATCTTAATCTGGAATAAAGGAAAAGAAACACAAAGTTTTACGTGAGACAAAAATCTCAGTGAGTGCTTATTTATGTGTGCAAGTGTTGCATTTTCTTTCAATAACTTTCTTTTGAAAACAGTTTAACAAAAGAACTTAACACACAAATGTCATGTAATAGAATCGTGAAATCATAATCATCTTTGACTTAACAGAAAACCTTTTGGATAGAATAACAAAACCATATACTGATGATCGGTGTCCACGTTTTTGTC
This sequence comes from Linaria vulgaris, assembly GCA_948329865.1. Lineage (NCBI taxonomy): Eukaryota > Viridiplantae > Streptophyta > Magnoliopsida > Lamiales > Plantaginaceae > Linaria > Linaria vulgaris. The sequence goes on from OX415250.1 coordinate 102,487,370, forward strand.
GATGCCAGTCAACCTTATATCACCACACAAACAGTCTTTATCTCCCCGTCCAAGTAGCGGCCTTGGAATCAATAACGTATGTCATGGAATATACGGAAACAGTGTACCCAACAAAGATACAACAACCTCATGCTATGCTTGAGAGGGAATGGGCCAATAGGGACAACGGCCCATACCGGGAAGCCCGCTGCCGCCCGGCGGTACTCCTGCACTCCCACACCATGTTGGATCCAAGTACATATCCGATCGGGACCGAGTAAACCAACGGAACACCATTCATCATAACGATTTTAATCATTTAAAACAACAATTGCACGGATAACTTGCTTTGAAGAAATAAACGGTTTGAATACCCAATTTACAGATAACTTTCTTTGAAGAAGCGAAAATTTCAAGTACCCGATTTACAATAACTTTCTTTAAAGAAATGACAGTTCAATATGCAAGAAATCATGATTACATATATATATATATATATATATATATATATATATATATATATATATATATAGATATACATGTATCCATTCATTCCAGTTTTAAAAACAATAGAGTTTAGGAACATTCACCTGAAACACGGCTATAGAGAGCAAGGAAGCAAATATGTAATGACTTCTAATTGTAACCACCTAAAAGGCAAAAGGATTACGAATGTACATGACTAATATTAAATTCCTAAGTTGTTTCTAAGATCATGCCGCATTCGAACTCAATTAACCATACTTTTTAAGTTTGCTAATGAACTAGTTACTTTTAAGATTTTATTAACCTTACATGTCAAGTTATCAATTACTCAAAAAACATATTGGACGTGCAGTAGTGTGTAGCTTTGAATTTTTGATTTCTAAACTTTAATTAAGGTATAACATGATACTAACCACTCTGCTAATTATGACCTTAAGTCCTGCCTGATCACCCATGCACATACACAAACACCTTTCAGTTTTATACAAAAATCATTTATGTACACCTATGAGGTTGATTTAACATAAAATATGGTTAAACACACACTACATTCACACACGTATAACAAATTTACATATATGCATCAAGCTTTAACCCTCGATTGTATATTTAAAGTATCCACTACCTAAATCCCTAATATCCAATTCATATATGTTTTTAGATTACGGCAAAAACAGTTCATTAATATATTATTATTTGTGACTCCTATCAAAATTTAGCTTAACCATAAATCAACACGTCTACTTAAGTAGAATTAGTAGAAAGTATATTATGTGAGGGTTGATGTTTGCGCAGGCAAAGGAGGAGCTAAAGTGTGTAAAATAGATTTTTATTTATTTTTGATGTCATTTATCTTCACCAAGTCAAACCGCCTCATTAATAGATGAAATTACTTTCTTATGCTTTGCTTTTTACTCTTTAGTCCTTATATAACATATAATGCCCAAACTAGTTGCTTAACTTTCACTATGAGTAATAGGTATAGCTACTAAGTTTAAATGATATACTTAATTTGATTCATATTCACCAAACATGACGATTAAAACAAGTTTAGAGTCAAATAAAATAAATACGAGAATAAGCAAAAATTTGCACTATTACATTCTACCCTCCTTAAAAGAATTTGGTCCCCAAATTCTAACCGGGTATGAATCAAGAATTTATAATACTTATATCTCCATAAAACGTGAAATCTTTTCAACCCCAGACAAATAAGTTATAATGCCACAAAAACACAAACTAGAATTCCTGAATAATGCTCTAGTATGTCATACTTGACTAATTGAAAGAAGACTTAACAGACATCACAAGTTAAATATGGTTTAATGGGGTCATGCGATTTGGATAGAGCTCAGAAAATCACTTTCAAAACTATACGAGAAAGGAGTGATGAGAATGGAGTTTCAAAACGTCACAATACTTAAACACTGAAACTAATGGACATTCAAGCAAACAAGGAGGGTGAATGATATTAAATGAGACCTGAAAAGAGTGTAATAATATGACATCAATGAATGGAAAGACAATCTTCGTGCTAAATTTGCGCTATACCTAAATATTTGCGCTATTACATTATCCATGATGGTCAATGCTTTCCTCAAGTCCGTTGGGTGATCTTTCGCGTCCTTGCTATTAACAATCATGTCCTCTACGTATACTTCCATGGACTCCCCTGTAAGTTCCGAGAACATTAGGTTTACCAACCTCTCGTAGGTGGCCCCGGCGTTTTTGAGTCCAAACAACATCACTAAATAACAGAAGGTTCCAGCGTCCATGATGAAGCTGGTATTTTCTTGATCTATCTCCACCATGGGTATCTGAGTGTATCCTTGATCCCCATCTATTGTGGAAAGAAGAGCGCATCCTGCCGTGGAATCTACAAGCTGATCGATGATGGGTAAGGGGTAGCAATCCTTTGGGCAGGTGTCGTTCAGAGTAGTGAAATCAACGCACATTCGGCATCTTCCTCCAGTCTTTGGAACTAACAATACATTCGATAAATACTCCGGATATACAACTTCTTTTATCGTATGCAAGCTTAGCAATCGTTGTATTTCGGATCTGATAATTTTATTTCTCTTTGGGCCCATGCTCCTCTTCTTTTGTTGTCTAGGTTTAGCGTTGGTTCTCACATTAAGGCAATGTTGACATATTTGCAGGGCTGAATCATCCAAGATAGCCTTCTTCCTAGGCAAAGAGATGAATGCATTCTTTTAGGATAATAATTACTTCTTATTCTGTCACATGATCCATTTATGTTCCCATCTTAATCTTTTTACTATCGTCGCCTTCCACTATTTCTAAGACTTTCAATTCTTCCACGGGCTGCACTTTAACCTCTTCCACCTTCTGTTTTTTTCCTGGGGCAAATATTCTTCTTTTAGTTTTAGGGGTATAGCATTCATGTTGCACTCCCTGGCTTTGACATGGCTTCCCCTCACTTCTCCGACCCCTGACATAATGGGAAACTTGAGTTTTAAATGAAGGGTGAAAGGAGTTGCCTCCAATGCATGTATCGATGGCCGTCCACATATGGCATTATAAGTCCATGAGGAAGCCTCCACCACCCAGAACTTGATATACTTCGTTCGTCGTTGGGCTTCTTCTCCCCATGACATGGGTAATGTCACAGTTCCTATCGTGCGGCTGGACTCCCTAGATAATCCTTCTACGGTTATCTTTGTGGGCTCTAGGTGGTCCTTCTTTAATCCCATTGCACCGAAGGTCAATGTTAACAACACATCTATCGAACTCCCAATATCTATTAAGATTCTCAGAACTTCTATCCCAATTATTGTTGTCATTATTACTAGGGTGTCCTCGTGTGAATATATGATGCCTTTCAGGTCTTTGTGCTCAAAGGAAATGATTGGGAGTCGAGATCTCTATAAGGAGCATACCGGCAATCATTGCTCGGTTCTTCGAGCCTCTTTGAGGTATTTTTTTTCCTTCTAGTTGGAATGATTGCTATGTCCCCTTCTTCTATCATGTTGACTGTCCTTCTTTATGGAGTTTGTCTTCAGATAATTTCGGAGGAGGGGACAACCGTTGTAAGTATTCTTCTTCTTCTACCCTTACCTGAGGGGCTTCTTTGCCCGTGTCTTCTTCCTCGCCTCTTGCCTTTTTTCAAGAATCGTGTGGTCAAACACCTCGGTTACCTTTCCCCAAATGGTCTCTTAAAGATCCCAAATCCAACAAACAGTGTATTTCTTTTTTCAAGTTGGTACAACTATCCGTGATGTACCCGTAGGCTCTGTGGTACATGCAAAACTTTCTTGAATCTGTCTTTTTGTAGGGTTGTCGGACGGGTAATGGCCATATCAGATCATTATGGCCCTTCATCACGTTCAATACTTCGGTTGAGGTGATTGTCAAGGCATGAAATGGGAGTAGCTAAAGGTGCCTTTTCACCATTCTTGGGTTGTCTCTTCGATGTGGCGGCAGCCTTTCTTCCTTCCCTTTTCCCTTTCCATTGTTATCGGCCTTTTCTTCCTTTATCTTAGAATTCTCGGTTTCCTCTGTTAGGATGTAAGTTTCAGATTTCTACATGAGCTCATTCATATCTCTTACTCGATTTCCAATTAGGTATCGAAAGAAGTTGCCTGATCGTAAGCTTTGTGCCAGGATGTCAGCTACCAGGGATGGTTCCACAATTGGTACATCTAAGGCTTTATCCAAGAACCTCTTCATGAAGTCTCTTAAGGATTCATCCTTCTGCTGTTTAATAGTGAATATGTGGCATGCGGACTTCGGATATCGCCTGTTACATGTGAACTGCCTAGCAAAGAGACAAGCCAATTGTTCAAATTTGGAAATTGTACATGAGGGTATTTGTGAGAACCATGATAGAGCTCGTCATGTTAACGTGGTGCGAAATACTCTATAGATGAAGAAATCGGGTGCATATGCTAAATCCATAGTGGATATGTATGGCTTGATGTGGTCTTGTTGGTCTTTCCCATCTTTGTCTTCCGAATAAATGGGCAGATTCTTGGATCTCATCTCAAGGGGGACTAGGATCTCTGGGATGAATGGGGATCCATGGTACACTGGTTCTTCCCCAAGAGTGATCGTTCTTTTCATATCTTGCATTTCACGCCTCAGATGGTTAATAAGATTCCAAAGTCTAGATTCTCCGCCCGCATGATTAAAGGGACACTGATCATGTATCGGGGGAATTATGTCCACATGTCCTATACCAATGAGGGTTATAGGGCCCTTCATGATATCCATTGTTTTGTGTTAGATATGCATGTGTCCGACGGGGCAAGAAATGAGGAGGAGTCTGGGTTATTCTTGATCCATGCTCTTCTACCTGATACCTACTTCTATAATGGTGTATTGGTTGGGCTTCTCTTGATCTTTCCTTGGCACGTTCGGATCTCCGGAGAGCTGCATCCATTAAGTCTTCGAACACGACTCTTGGTGTATTGACGAAATCCGTGTTTGGGATTGACTGGGGTGTGGTAGGCATCTGGTCTGATAGTTCCCTTGTGGACATTTCTTCCTCGGTTTCTTTAGGGGTTCTTTGCCCTAGCTCAACAGACTCTTCCATTGAGCTATCTTTTTGGGTGACATCCTTCAGGTGCTTTTCTTACTCTAAATTCTTGGAAACATACTTGAGGGAAGTTTTTATGGCATTCCTACAGACGGCGTCATTTTTTTGGACATATGATTTGTGCTATCGAATAATTAATGTAATTAGTATCGAAACGCTATGCCCCAATTCCTAATATTTAGAAAATAAAAACTTTTCTTGCAAATATCAGACAAATTCTTGAGTAATAAATCCTTTGTCTTGCCCTTATTTTGCTTGCCTTTAGCGTTTGAGGGAAAGGTTACATTTATAAGGATATACAGGGGGTGCAATTGTCGTGTTGCATGCGTTCGAGGGGACATATGGAATCTCAAGTGTTGATGCGTCTTTTACTGTTGTGATAGCTGGTTGCCTTCAATTGTAGGATGATAGTTTGTGGACAGCTGGTTTACCTTCGTGCTTACTTAGCTTAATTTGTGTCAAGGTGATTACTTTTGTCTCGAGGAATCCCATTTGATCGTTCTAGAACTGTTAAGGTATCAGAGCTTAATTATACTATCGGGTGGTAACTTCCAAGAGTATCGAGAATCACTCTTCTGGGCATCGTATGATCATTTAAGATCTGTAGTGCAACGTGGATCCGACACTCTGTGAGTTAAGACCATGTTCATCAAAATTTACTGTCTAGGCCATCTAAGTCTTTTGATGGCAAATTTTGATAGTCTCTCTGATGTTCTGCTCGTGGAGTTATTCGATAGAACCCACGACACTTGACTTATTCAATATGCGATGCAGGTCAATGAAGGGAGTTAACACTCTCCATTCCCAAGCCGGGCAACCAATGGTGAGTGGTCAGAGCGTTCACTGTTAAGAACTTCCACTACCACTCGCCCAAATTGTTAGTTCCATGCTAAGTTATCAAAACTTTTGTCTATTCAATTCTAGTGTATACCAGGTTATTATCATGTTTGTTACACCAGGTATAGTCCCAAGCAACAATAGCCAATTCCTGCAGTTGTAGATCACTTAACGTCTCCCTGACAGGAGCACATTTAGCCTCACTCACCGACTATCCTCCACGCCTATATGTTGTTGAAGTCCCCCAATATTTACCAATTGCCCTCGATAGTAGCCTCTATTATTCTTAGATCCCTGCACAAGTCCCTTCTACCATCAACATCGTTGAGACCATAGATAAAAGTAACTTCAATTTGAAAGAAGCCATCAATCCAGGCTATGTTCCCATGTATAGTTTAGGTAGAGCTTGACCTCTTTTGGAACAAATTTACATTAGAGTCCCAAGATACGTAAAATCTACCCACTGCAGTATACTCATAACTATCTGAAAAACTCCAATTGGAGCAAAATTTATTTTGTATAGCATAAGCTTTATTTGCCTTTACTCTAGTCTCTAATATACCCACAATAGTTATTCTTCTTATTTATAATGTACTTAATTACCTCACCCTTCCTCAAGGACATGTTCAATCCCATTACATTACAACTTGAGACACTCATGGGAATGATGAGGAGGGTCATGAACCCCTATTGCTTCTACAAAATAAGTAAACTGCACATTCATGGCTCGATTGTGATGGGAACTGAGAACCTCATATGTATTCCCTTGAGGCTCGAATTCTTGTGGAAGATTACTGGGTGTTGTTGCACATTTTGCCTAGTGTGTTGCGCACTCAAGATTTCTAGGATAGTAGGTTCTTTTCTCCTTCTCACTTGAACCCATTGTTGTGTTGCATGTGGGACCCTTCTTATCCCTCACCCTGCCTACTCACTGGTCTATTCCTCTGTTGTTTTGTAGCACAATCATGACCCACAACCTAGTAAGTTTGACAAAACATAAGAGTCCACTCGTAGTAATTGCTTGATCAAGCGTATATCCCTTCGGAGCCCTGATTCTAACTGACTTAATCAGTGGTTGGCTAATGCCAATATCAATCAAAACTTGAGCAAAGACAACTTAAACTTGTTTCACAGTACATTCATTAGTGTGCATTGGCCTGCCAAGATAACTAGCAATCTTGCTCAAGCTTTTCTTACCCCAATATGGTAAAGGAAGGTTAGGTAATTTCACCCATATTGACATAACATTAGGATGTTCCTTATCATAGTCAAAATTTGATGCCAGTGGCTTTAATTTCACCCATATTCTATTTTGATTTGATTCGATCCGATTCGGTCTTTTTGTCTTCCATTACATATTTTTGTTTTATCAAATTTTTATAAAACTGCTTAATTTGCTATATAAAACAAAAAAAAAACTAAAGTAAACACGTCTACAATTATATGATATCTTAAACTCAAATGTATCGATAAGTTTCTCACTGGGAGCATAATAATTCAGAATTCGGGTACACCCAAACACTTCTTCCTTTCTAGCTTGTTCATTGTAGGTACACCACAACAAACATAAAAAATGCTAGAGAACTTATGTAAGGAAATGTTCAAATTTCTTTGGAAAGCAAGAGCAAGAAAATGTTTCCATGCAATTAGTCCAAAATGGCAATGCTTTTTCCCCTTGTACCGCGTGCGCTGCAACGCCATTTTGCGGTGCCATGTGTTGCAACTTCGCAATTTTGCGTTGTAACACATTGGGTTGCAACGAAATTTTGCAACACGTGGCAATGTAAAATTTTATTGCAGAACACTGTCTTGCAACACAATTTTTCGTTGCATCACATTGCAACAAAAACTGTGTTGCAGAACATTTAAAGTAGGAAACAAATTAAGGAGAAACGGAAAGTTACACCCCATTTATTGGCGTATTTCCAATATTATACCCATCCTTTATACTTTTAAGTGTTATACACAACCTTTTATTTTTAAAAACCTGTTGCACCTAAACTATATTTCTGGCCAAAAAAGTCACATAGCGGGAGGATGACATATGCAAATGTTTCTAAAATTCGAAAGCACCCCCAAAAATTCAAAAAATACCTCCAAACACCAACATAACTTATCATAATTCGTAAACACCCCCAAATATATCCTTTTTTATTAATAAATACCACCAAACAACACTATAGCTTCTCCTAATTTGTAAACACATCCAAACACCTCAAAATTCTCCCCAAAATAAAAAAAAAATACCCCCAATAGCTTCTTTCATTTTATTCGCTTTCTTGCTGCATAAATATATGATAGAATCGATATTTAAATAAATCACGAATGTAACTTGGTCATGACCAGCACTTCACGGATATCCTCTCTAATACTCAATTAATAACTTCAGAATGTTTGTGTTTTACAATCTTAAGTAGTACACTTTCTTTTGTTTCTTCTGTTTTCAGCTTTGACTATATTTTTTCATCTTGCAATGCAAATATATGTATATTTGTCTAATCAAAATTCTGTCCAAAACTTACAAAAATGTCTCTATACGGCTGCTCAAAAGCATTCATGTCTCCTAGTCTGTATATCAGGAAAAAGAAAGAAGTCGAAGACTGAAATAGTAATCTGTACATGGCACTATGAAGCCTCCTAATTTTGTTTATTCTCGCTTCATATTTAAAGTTGACCATGATGGTGAGAATTGTGTTGAGTTCAAACTCTTCTCTTTTGAGTTTTGGCCCCCGTTTATTTGCATTAATTCATCATTGATAAACATCTAAGGATAAAAAGTTTTAAATCTCATTTTATACACTCATTTTTAGAACGTACCATTAAAAAGAAAAAACTAACTCCAACCCAACCTATAGTCATTTTCTGGATCGGCTTTGAAATAATAATTAGGGAGAATTACACAAACTACCCCTCAACTTTGGGGTAATTACACAAACTACCCCTCAACAAACTTTTCAATTTCAAATCATTGCAGAGACTAAAATTCGTAGTTTTCTTTGAGGATATTATTTATTTTTAATTTTTTTTTTGTCTTTTTGAACGAGGTAAATGAGGTTTAATGCAACAATTTTGATTGGAATTTTATTTCAATTATAAAGTAAATGAAGGGCATGAATTTACATTCAATAAAATATACAAAAAATTATGCAAAAAAATGGCCATAAGGGTAGTTTGTATAATTTCCCAAACATAAGGGGTGGTTTGTGTAATTACCCCATAGTTGAGGGATAGTTTGTGTAATTTTCCCTAATTATTATTTGCATCGTGGCTTGTATGAGTAGCTGATTTGGGGCGAGTTCGTATGTTGAGTTGACAGGCTGACGAAACACTCCACATCATGTTGGTTACGTTGGAACCATATTTGTCCTTCACACACATGTACTCCAAGCGACGTGGTGAGGGGACATATGGATTTTTGATGATTTCGGACTGACTCGGGTTATCCCAAGTTGCCTACGTATCCCTTTGAGGGAATCAAGCCGAACGTAGTTCATTTGTCTATTCTGTTAACCGAGCGTTAATCGAGCTATGTGATTCACTTGTTTCTGCATGGCGTGGGTTCACGGTTTTGACCATATCTCGTTGTAGGAAGGTCGAAACCTCACTCTGCTTCTTGATATGAAAATTACACTCCCTTATCTATCCAACCATATAAGGTATCTTGCCTGTCGGGTGTGTTATCGAGGCTTCACCATATCGGGTATATCTCAATGTAGGTATATCAAAACTTCAATCTGCTTATTGCTGTGGAAAGTAGACTCATGTAGTTTTCAATACATACATGGTACATATTTATTAAATAAGTAGATTGTTCTCTATGTCGAATACAAGTCGTGTTTGTGCATATCGAATGTGATGTCGAATGTAGACTTCGATGTCGGATGTCAGAGGTCCTATATCGAATATATTCAATATAGGGGCTGCAGGGGAAGTTCTGAGGCGTTCTCTCCCTACTTCAATGCCAAATGGGGGGATATTTATAGGAATATGGGCCAGGGTATGTCTAAAATGGCACCCAATATGGCATATCGAATATGATATTCGATACGCTGTCCAGATATGCGCAATTTCACAATTTCGGGCATAACTTTCACTACCGAGCTCCAAATTGCAATCCACTTGTTGCATTACAACCTAGACATCTGTGGATTTCCAATGACATATCATAAGGTGCCTAGTTCGTAATACAAAATAATGGTTATCCTTGCAATTGTGATATCTACGTGACATAACACGTATTACTACTATCTTATGTAGTATCAGTAGCGTCGTTATTACTACAACTGGGGAGACAAATATAAACCTTATTAGTCCATTTCACAATTGTGTAATATTTTCTCGTTAACCTAAAGCCTTCAGATATTACTATTCCTCAAACTGCAGTTCCAGTAAATTAGTCTTTTAGTTTTGAGTTGTTGTTGCCCAAATAAACCGCTCATGAATCAACAAATGATCGAACTACCTCTAAGTTTCTCAAGTGACAAGTAGTTTAACACTTTTCATTTAATTATGGGTTATTATTTCTTGCCCCAAATGATGTTGCTGTTATTTCTTAACGGAAGACTGGTGCACAAATGATTGATCGTTGCTATCACAAGCATGGCGCACATTTATAGAAATAGTTGGGAATTTCGGGGTAAGTTATTAAACTTTAAGATTAGTTGGGGGTATTTTGAGAATTTAGAGGCGTTTATGTGTGTTTACAAATTAGGAGAAACTATTGTGTTGTTTGGTGGTATTTGGGGGTATTTAGGAATTATGAGAAGTTATTTTGGCGTTTGGGGGTATTTTATGAACTTTTGGGGGTGTTTTTGAATTTTAGAAATATTTGCATATGTCATCCTCCAGCTATATAACATTTTTTTGCTGGAAATATAGTTTAGGGGAAACAATTTTTAAAAATAAATGGTTCGGTATAACATTAAGAAAAATCAAAGGATGAGTATAACATTGAAAATGCGCCAATAGATGGGGTCTAACTTGCCATTTTCCAAAAAGCTAATAATGAAAGATACATATATTATTAAAACTAAGAGCTATAAAAGCAAATAATATTGTTAGATATAATTTAAAACTTTTTTTAAGACATCAAATTTACGAAAGAATTCCCCACGCACTGTGGATGGTGAGGAAAAATAAAATATGCGGCGACACCGTTCAACGACCGCAAAGAAGGCAAATGAACGCCCAACGCGCAGCTGCGGGAGTCGCTCAACTATTTGGTTCGCAGGTTATCCCTCCACCTAGGAGCAGTAATCGAGAAATGGGGGGCGAGGAATAAGTAATGGAAGACAAAACCAGCGAACCGTATCAATTTTGATTCTTGATTTCTAGTATCAAATCGACTAATATTAGTCAATTCGATTTATTATTCGAACAGATTTACTGGAAAACAATGCTATATATACTTAGGCTCAATTTGGTTCCCCAAAAAATGGGAGAAAACGAGGGAAAATAAGATTTTCCAGGAATTTTTTTGTGGAAAATAAAATTTTACCTTATTTTCTATGTATTTGGTTGAATATTGATTTTTCTCGGAAATGGTTAAAGATACTTGTAGTTTTGTTCTGATTTGAATATATTTTCCTATCTTTTATAGAGATTTTCTTTATTTTTCCGAGAAATCTTAGCTTGCCAAACAAATGGAAAAACATATTTTCCCTCATTTTATATTTTCTTTCCCCCATTTTTCTGGCAAACAAAACCGAGCCTTATTCCTCAACATTAATCGATATACAAATGGTTACATGATAAAATTAGTATATGTATAGCTAGCCACAAAAAAAAAGTGAAAATTTGAGGCGCAAGTCTCTATAAATATAGAATTTGACCGTTTTAAATTTTTAACAATCGTAGAAATACAGACTCTATAAACATACTCTGACAATAAAAAAACTATCAAAATAAGTGTTGGTAATGTGTGCGAGTAAACATGAATGTAAACATGATTACATTTCCAGAACAAAATAACGTAAAAAATAAACAATAACATATATGGAATTAAACATATATTATAACAAGGAATTTAAATAGACTTCTCAGCAACAGTATGAATTTTCTTAGAAGGAATGGACGAGTCGAATGTTGAACTCTCTCCCCTTAAGGTCAATTTTCCCGGGTACCCTTCACGCCCTCAATAGGAAATAACCTCCCAAGTATAACGTTCGTTACTAGAAGGTAGCAAGTGAAGGTCTATACTACATTTTCAATCGGACTCTAATGATATTGGCAAAACTTAAAGAAAAAATGTATGCTATGAGTATGTTGAGAGTTGCTTTGTGTTTTGATTGCTCTTCTCCTTTACGCAAAGCCCTTTTAAATAGAAAAAAATATTTCATGTAACAACCAAGCCATTAAGGGGTGATTTTAATTCAGCCATAAAGCCAAATTAATTCCATATTATCATAGCTTTTAGGTGTGGTTTGAATTCTCAATTCAAATCTGACTTTTTGAATCAAAATATTATTTATATAAATAAAATCTCACCATAATAGCTTCTCATTAAGCCTATACAATTCACACAGCTAAATATTTGGGCTTACTCAATCAAACCAAAGTTGCTACAATTCCAATTGGGCTCAATTCCAATTTCTAAAATTATATTTGGCCTCATGCCAAATAATAATTTATGCAACAATAAGATGTACTCTTGCATGGTGGTATATAAAGTCTTAGAGTATTGCGAAATAGAATAGATTTTTTTCTTTTTTTTATGATGTGAGAACCTGTAGCCGCTATTTTTCGGTGCGCATTAGGTAAATTCACTGGTTGTCGCAATAACCGGCAAACATCGCCAATTTGACAAACCATATTAGGCTAACCATGTGAGGCAGGCAATGACCTAGAAAGCATAAGAATCAAGTCCCTTGTTGCAGGATTCTAGCTTGAGACCAAGGAGAGAAAATCTCTACTACTGTTTAACCAACGAGGCCACCCTCGGAGGTGCAAGAATAAACATGAGTGTGGCATGTCAAATAAGTTACTCATGAGCTGAATAGTAAAAAAACATGAAAGAAAAACAATATAATGAACAAACCGTGCTGCACAAAAATACAAGATCAATATGAATCTGAAATACAACTTCTTAGATTTGAACTCCAATCTAACTGCGAGTAAACGAAATTATCCCTTTTTCAAGTGGGTGAACTCCAGTCTCTTCCATGTTTTGAGCTTTATCAGATCAACCACTTTGGTAGTTAATTTGACAATAGATCGTATATTGAGTACGAAGGGGGATGTTACAAGTGTTGTGCTACGATTATATTATAAACTAAGTCTACTATAACTCTGACCAGTTCTAGGTAGACTTGGTCCGGAACACCTCAGACTGACATTTGGATTCACTGCATAATGTCGAAAGCGATGTCGAATGTGATATCGAGGATGATGTGGAATCTCCTCTATGTCGGGGATGAATCAATGTCGAGTGGGATGTCATAATGAGTGTCGGATGTGACGTTGGGTGTGATGTCGCGAATGGTATTGGTAATATATATCGAGGGTTATGTCGATTATAATATCGGGTATTATATAGGGAGTGATATTGAGGATATTCGATATCGGGTGTACAGTGTACGTGAATACTTAAAGTTTACATTGATTAGTGGAGCCCGGATATTTATAGACCCACGGATGCGGGACCGTACGCGTGGCCTCCATATGATGTGTACCATATCAAATGTTACATTCGATATTCATATCGGGGGTCACCCAAATATAGTTGAGCATGGGCGTAACCCATAGGCCAACCTAATACGAGAATTACCGGCCCATATCATATCTGTAGCATAAACTTTCTTCTGCTTCAAAACCACGCATCTGAAACTCAATATTTAATATGACACGAGGCTATAAAATTTTTTGAACATATCCCGCAATTTCAATATATGAAAGTACTCTTCAGTGGAAAAATCCAAACAATTGCGTTCATGCGCGCATCACAAGTGCCAAGAATCACGGCATCCAGATTTACTTTGCATATTCTACAATTTAGCAGGAATCTGCCCTTATATTTTACAGTACTATAACCATTTCACAATAAGTATATCAGTTCACAACTGTCGGTTGGTCAACCAAAGCAATGTATATAAACCAATAATTAGTTTTTTTCTATCAAACGGAAAAATTGAAAACTAATTAATTATTGCCATGCTCGATACGCGTGCCTAATTGCATAATGAATCAAGTTTATTAACATATATATTGATAGTTGTGTTTCAACGATGGCCCGATTTGAAATAATGGTATATTTTAAAATTAATGTATTATTAGTCAATTCGATTTATTATTCGAACAGATTTACTGGAAAACAATGCTATATATACTTAGGCTCAATTTGGTTCCCCAAAAAATGGGAGAAAACGAGGGAAAATAAGATTTTCCAGGAATCTTTTTGTGGAAAATAAAATTTTACCTTATTTTCTATGTATTTGGTTGAATATTGATTTTCCTCGGAAATGGTTAAAGATACTTGTAGTTTTGTTCTGATTTGAATATATTTTCCTATCTTTTATAGAGATTTTCTTTATTTTTCCGAGAAATCTTAGCTTGCCAAACAAATGGAAAAACATATTTTCCCTCATTTTATATTTTCTTTCCCCCATTTTTCTGGCAAACAAAACCGAGCCTTATTCCTCAACATTAATCGATATACAAATGGTTACATGATAAAATTAGTATATGTATAGCTAGCCACAAAAAAAAAGTGAAAATTTGAGGCGCAAGGGTCTATAAATATAGAATTTGACCGTTTTAAATTTTTAACAATCGTAGAAATACATACTCTATAAACATACTCTGACAATAAAAAACTATCAAAATAAGTGTTGGTAATGTGTGCGAGTAAACATGAATATAAACATAATTACATTTCCAGAACAAAATAACATAAAAAATAAACAAAAACATATATGGAGTTAAACATATATTACAACAAGAAATTTAAATAGACTTCTTAGCAACAGTATGAATTTTCTTAGAAGGAATGGACGAGTCGAATGTTGAACTCTCACCTCTTAAGGTCAATTTTTCCGGGTACCCTTCAAGCCCTCAATAGGAAATAACCTCCCAAGGTACAACGTCCGTTACTACAAGGTAGCAAGTGAAGGTCTATACTATATTTTCAATCGGACTCTAATGATATTAGCAAAACTTAAAAAAAAGAATGTATGCTATGAGTATGTTGAGAGTTGCTTTGTGTTTTGAATGCTCTTCTCCTTTACGCAAAGCCCTTTTAAATAGAAAAAAATATTTCATGTAACAACCAAGCCATTAAGGGGTGATTTTAATTCATTCATAAATCCAAATTAATTCCATATTATTATAGCTTTTAGGTGTGGTTTGAATTCTCAATTCAAATATGATTTTTTGAATCAAAATATTATTTATATAAATAAAATCTCACCATAATAGCTTCTCATTAAGGCAATACAATTCACACCGCTACATATTTGGGTTTACTCAATCAAACCAAAGTTGCTACAATTCCAATTGGACTCAATTCCAATTTCTAAAATTATATTTGGCCTCATGCCAAATAATAATTTATACAACAATAAGATGTACTCTCGCATGGTGGTATATAAAGTCTTAGAGTATTGGGAAATAAAATAGATTTTTTTTTATGATGTGAGAACCTGTAGCCGCTACTTTTCGGTGCGCATTAGGTAAATTCACTGGTCGACGCAATAACTGACAAACTTCGCCAATTTGACAACCACATTAGGCTAACTATGTGAGGCAGGCAATGACCTCAAAAGCATAAGAATCAAGTCCCTTGCTGCACGATTCTAGCTTGAGACCAAGGAGAGAAAACCTCTACTACTGTTTAACCAACGAGGCCACCCTCGGAGGTGCAAGAATAAACATGAGTGTGGCATGTCAAATAAGGTACTCATGAACTGAATAGTAAAAAAGAAGAAAGAAAAACAATATAATGAACAAATCGTGGTGCACCAAAATACAAGATCACTCTGAATCTGAAATACAGCTTCTTAGATTTGAACTCCAATCTAACTGCGAGTAAAAGAAATTATCCCTTTTTCAAGTGGGTGAACTTCAGTCTCTTCCATGTTTTGAGCTTTATCAAATCAACCACTACGGTAGTTAATTTGACAATAGATCGTATATTGAGTACGAAGGGGGATGTTACAAGTGTTGTGCTACGATTATATTATAAACTAAGTCTACTACAACTTTGATCAGTTCTAGGTAGACTTGGTCCGGAACACCTCAAACTGACGGTTGGATTCACTGCATGATGTCGAAAGCGATGTAGAATGTGATATCGAGGATGATGTCGAATCTCCTCTACGTCGGGGATGAATCAATGTCGAGTGAGATGTCAGAATGAGTGTCGGATGTGACGTTGGGTATGACGTCGCGAATGGTATTGGTAATATATATCGAGGGTTATGTCGAGTATAATATCAGGTATTATATAGGGAGTGATATCGAGGATATTCGATATCGGGTATACAATATACGTGAATACTTAAAGTTTACATTGATTAGCGGAGCCCGAATATTTGTAGACCCAGGGATGCGGGACCGTACGCGTGACCTCCACGTGATGTGTACCATATCAAATGTTACATTCGATATTCATGTCGGGGTCACCCCAATATAGTTGAGCATGGGCGTAACTCATGGGCCAACCTAATACGAGAATTACCCATATCATATCTGTAGCATAAACTTTCTTCTCTTTCAAAACCACGTATCTGAAACTCAATATTTAATATGACACGAGTCTATAAATTTTTTTTAACATATCCCGCAATTTCAATATATGAAAGTACTCTTCAGTGGAAAAATCCAAACAATTGTTTTCATGCATCACAAGTGCCAAGAATCACGGCATCCAGATTTACTTTGCATATTCTACAATTTAGCGCCGGAATCTGCCCTTATATTTTACAGTACTATAACCATTTCACAATAAGTAAATCAGTTCACAACTGTCAGTTGGTTAACTCAAAGCAATGCATATAAACCAATAATTAGTTTTTTTCTATCAAACGGAAAAATTGAAAACTAATTAATTATTGCCATGCTCGATACGTGTGCCTAATTGCATAATGAATCAAGTTTATTAACATATATATTGATAGTTGTGTTTCAACGATGGCCCGATTTCAAATAATGGTATATTTTAAAATTAATGTAATATATATATATATATATATATATAGTCATATAAAAAGTACGGGATACTGTGAAAGCAAATAATATTGATTTTAGACCAAAATAATTAAATTGTCCAAGTACCCTAGTTTTAAATAAGTTATACATGATCGAATTTATAAAACATTCCTTGCCTAACAATTAAGTTTCTATAGATATATAGAAATTGGTATATATGATCTCATTAGAGATTAATTACGCCCAAAGAAAAAATAAAACCTCACGTATACATATTAACATTAGTTCAATATTTATTCTCACGTATCTAAGAAAAATATTTAAGGGAAATAACATAAACAAAGCAAAATCTTGGAGCCGGATCTTCTCCTACACATAATAAGTACTACATCTTCTCTTAAATGCCTTTGATGTTTGACATGTGTCCAATCAATTAACTTAAGTAGAATTTATTTGTTAATTTCCCTAATTTTCTCTTCTAATATCTGTGTAAGATTCACTTCCCTTCAAATTAGGATTTAAAACTCCGTTAATTAGATGCTAGGGAAGAGATTTGTGCTCTCGTCCCGTTCAGATGGTGACACATGTACAAAGAATTTGTTTGTTTGTACACGTGTCGCCATCTGAATGGGACGAGAGCACAGCACTCGTCCCTAGCTTCTAATATCCCAACTTAAATGGAATTTATAATGAAAAATAAAAATCTTTATTTTTCTATACCCAAAAACACTAACGTATATAATTTATACATTAATTAATTAGTTATAATATAATGTATATTCTTGATAAGCATTTTGTGATGTAAACGAATTTAATTTATGTTTATAATGGCCATTAAAATAATTGAACGTAATACAAATGATAGGATTTACCATGGTAAAAAAAAGTGTACACCAAAAATATTTTTGAAAAATATCACATATGTCCTTAACTATTTTAGAGCATATGATAACAAATTCAAAGTAAAACTTTTTTTTAATTACATTGGTCATGTAATTATTTTGAGAATGAAGTTGATTTATGTTATAAATGACTCATTATATTTAGTTTAACTTAAACGTAATACAAAATCATAATGCCTTGTTACTGTAGAAAAAGATTAAAAATCATTGTCCAATACCTTCCCTAATATTTTTAGCTCATTTGATTATCATATATATATATATATATATATATATATATATATATATTATCAACTATATATATTTATATATATTGTCAACCGATCCAATTAAATCTTTTCTATTTTTCTTTTATTTTTTTGTGAACAAATCTTTTCTATTTATTAATACTAAATGTATGTCTTTTCTAAGAAATCAAGAATATTGTATCACATAATATTTATGTCTATTAATAAGTTCCTATCTTTTGTTGATAATTAACTTTTTAATGTTGAAATAAGTTTTTTTTATCTTGTTCATTATAAAATCTCGTTGACAGTTGATATACATATATATATATATGTATTAATAAAAATCTTGATTTATCAATAATTTTATTAATATCATGGATCAAAATTTCCGTGCATTTCCTCGAAAAGTACCGAAAAGTTTCCGTTTTTGACTTCACCGATACGAAATATACATGTAGTTTCCTTGGTAGTTATAACTATAATTTTACGAATTCTTCGAAACATGCCGAAAAGTTCTCGAAATATTACGAAACGTTTCTAATTTTTAGCTAACCGAAACGTACTACCGTACCGAAATTTTCATCCATGATTAATATACGTATAAGTTCTTATCTTTCTTGATAGTTTACTTTGTTGAAATGAAAAATTTGGATCTTATTTATTATAGAATTTCGTTTCATCCACAAATAATAAATTTTTTAATTTGTAGTAATCAATATGATCATCATTTGTTTAAACAAAATATGATCATCATTCGTTCCTAATTTAGATAATTTCGAGAGAGGTTATTTTTGCAAAGATATTGTGGGAGAAAATCAAGGAGATTGGTAGGATAAGAATTAGCAATCTCACTTTATTTAAATTAATCTTGGACACTTGTCAAACATCTAATGTATGCAGGAGAAGATGTAATTTTAAATGTAGGAGGAGATCCGGCTCCCAAAATCTCTATTGTCTACCAATTTTATTTTAATACATATTTGGTTCTTATAAAAAATCAATCGAAGCTCCTATTGACTCGATCTTAGTTGTCTTAATTAGGGTAGTGTATTTTATTTCTATTTTACATCTAATTTGGTAATAGATCGTTTATTACTGACGAAGTACGAGATTACAATGATACCATAACCAATCTAATACAAACTATTGCAAACTATCACTAATGCTAGCTCTAGCTTCACTTTAGTTCGGAACACCTAAGACTGGCGTTGGGGTGCCTTGCAGGATCTCGAAGGGAAAGATATATTGAATCTAAGAGAATATTGAATATCTTCTAAGTCCGGATACGGTGGATATCAAGGATGTATGTCAGGGGTGTATATCGGGGATGAGTATCGGGGAGTGTATATCGGAGATGAGTATCGAGCCGGGAATGTATATCCGAGAATTGTATCGGGGACTGGATATCGGGTCAGGTGATATCGAAGATGTATGTCAGAAGGGTACTCGATATCGAATGCGGGAATTCGATATGCTGGTGAAAAGTGTAAGGTAATTAATGATACTCGCCTTGATTAACGGACTAGGGATATATTATATATATAGGCCGCAGGATGCAGGAACCGCACCCGTAATTACTGGCGTGCACTATAATATATTGAATTCCATATTCGTTATAGTGATGTATATCATGTGCCAATCCACGATATATGAGGGTTAGGTCGGCTATTTGCTGGGCCTAGCTCTTATAACTGGGTGGGCTAGTCAGTTACGTGAATCACCCATATCATGTAGTCCCCTAGTTTAGCAGTTATCTTTGTAAATGATAATTCGTAAACTCAACTTGTGTTTGTGTTATAAGTACCTCTTGTTCCCCCCAATTCAAGTGTCGAAACTCGGATACGTGAATTTTATTTTAAACGATGGTGGACCCGGAATATAATTTTTCGTATCACCGAGGTCTACATTGGAATTATGCTTGAGACTCGAGCGAAACATAGATATTAAGAATAAATGGGAAATCATTGATATCGAGTATTTTCAATATCGAATTCCAATTATCAAAAACATTTTTTCGATATGCTTGGTAATAAATGCGGGGTTCGGGCACCCCATGTCTATAAATAGGCCACAAGTGGAGAGAGAAACATCATTTGTCCTTTAGTGAATATATACTTCTTTTGGCAAAGGTATATAATATCCTTGATATAGCTTTGGATATGTGCCTTGATATTGGTTTAATATCGGGATTTTCGAATTCGATATACTCAATATGTCGAATTGGTTCCCTATATTTGAATATCATTTTCGATATGTTCATACACATGTCGAGAATTTATATACTTAGCTTGTTTTTTTATGTCTCTTGAGTTTAAATGGTTAACCCTAACGCTTGTGTTTCGTTTGTCAGATTCTCGTAACCTGAATTCGTTGAACTCCCTGGG
This sequence comes from Linaria vulgaris, assembly GCA_948329865.1. Classification (NCBI taxonomy): domain Eukaryota; kingdom Viridiplantae; phylum Streptophyta; class Magnoliopsida; order Lamiales; family Plantaginaceae; genus Linaria; species Linaria vulgaris. The sequence goes on from OX415250.1 coordinate 102,507,888, forward strand.
ACTATTAGTTTTCTTCGTATCTAACATATCGTTCAACGACAATGTCTGGAACGAGAGTGATGATGCATATTTCGGTATGACCCCTGAGAATATTGTCGATGTTCCTCGTGTGAAACTTGGCGGTAGTCGTGACACTTCGCATTACCCCTTCGGGCTCACATCCCCGACGCACCCGTCAGAGATGATGAATTTGGATGCGCTTGTAGATGACTATGAAGGCATGGGAGTGAAGGTGAGGGCAAGGAAGAGGAGGCCGAGACTAAAAGTATGGTTTGATTGGTGTGCGAGAGGTGAAGAAACTGCTATAAAGTATGAAGATATGGTATCTCGGGTCCCTCATAACACTGATAATTATCGGGTCGAGTATCACATGGATGGATACAAAATTAGATTCCTCGACTCAAATAAGCGGATGCACAAGCCTCTTAAATTTTGGATCACGGTGAACGCTAAACACTTCGTGAATGGGTTGCGGTTCCCAACCAACCCTTTGATTGTTGCACTTCGTTCATTCTAGTAATGAAAGTGATGGGGTTGCCATGTGATGTCAACAAGTCCTAGGTGTTATTCATTGGCATCACGAACCAGAAAGTCAGAGAGGGGGGATTCTTCTTTATGAGGTCTCGTGTCGGGAAGAAATTCCTGAAATCCACCCAAACTAGCAATGGTTCTGGGGGTTAAGAAAGAGTATTTCTTTGTTAAGGAAAAAACTATTGGAGTGTTTAATGACATTTTGAAAAAATGGTCAAGGTAGAAAAAAGTCGCCTCATCTATGGCTACGCCGACATGGGATGCCGGCTTCATTGATCGCCTGGTGCAGCACCAATATGATCAAGCCACGCTTGTGCAAGAAGATATGCTCCGAGCTGGTGGTTTGTCTCCAAGGGCATGTGATGGACCTTACAGCCTTAGTATGTGTTCGGTGCGAGTTGAATTATTCTTCTCGTATTCTTTCTTTTTAAATAGTAATTCTAAACTTCAATAATGACTGTGTTGTAGATCATTCATGATGAGCTGTATGGTGGAGGTTATTGCTTCATTACCGAGCGGTGGAGAGGCGGTCACTGGTGCCGAATGGGCATGGCCAAAAGTTCATAAGATTCACGGCCAAGAGGGTTATTGCATGAGTTCAAAGAAAGTCGCCTCGTCTGAGAGCAAGTCTATCTTGCAAGATGGGGTTTGTGGGCTCCCTGGGAGTTTTGTATCCCCCCCCCCCCCCCAAGTTGGAGCCTCGACAAGTTCAAGTAAATATCTAGGTCCTGAATCCCGAGGCAGAGCCACTACCAAAAATAAACGGAAACATGTTTGTTAACGGGTTTGGAATTATCCCCTATTTAACGAGTTATTTTTGGGTTGGAACGCCAATCCCGTGATTCAAAAAACGATGATTTTATTGAGAATAACAGTACGAGAATATCCTTTCCTTTATTCACTGAATTTCACTCCTCAATTTGGTTAATATGTTGGTGTATGTGACTTGAGTCATTTTTACTTGATTACCTCCCTTTATATAGAGTTTATGAGGGACATGTGTCGTTACGCATGTGTCTAGTAAATACAGGTGTCGTGACATGCTTCAAAGCGAACAAGATAAGATAAAGTTTTTATTTGTTTGGTATATCTGCTGACGGGGCGCTGACTAGGCCGAATTATATCCCTTCCGATAGCTCCCATAGGCTCCGATAGGTTGATTCTTCTGACTTATTCTTCTCCGATGGGTTATACCTCTCGGAAATGTTGAATAAGTGGGAGGAAATGCTCGTTCGATGTTGTGGTAGTTCCGATAGCAGTCTATCTTTGGGATGCCTTCTTCTGATGTGTACTCCGATAGGTGTTTCTATCTTGGTCTCGGGTTCCGCGGGTTAGGCAGGGTTTCCGAGGGGTCTGATTTTATTTCCAAGGGCTTTGCTGGGCCTTCGGGAGGTGATATTTTTGTGACTCAGGCCCTCGTAGAAGGCCTTATTGGACTCTAGTATTTAGATATAGCTTTACTGTAGCATTTGTTCTTCGGAATGATGTTCCGAGGGTAATTTGATGTTTGAGGAGTGTTAAGCAAGGAAGTTTTCTCGTAAGTTTCTGGGACCTGGGTCCGTTGTGGTCCCTCTTGGTGCATTGATGGATATCGAAGTCGCGCGGGTCCATCGGATTTTCTCTTTTTCCGACGCCGCGTCGATATCTTATTTTTATTGATCGTTGACTTTCCAAGGGACGCTTAAGTATCTCCTCGGATGTCACTTCTCACCGCTTCCGGTCAGTGACCGAGGGGTGTGAGCAACATCCGAGGGGCCTTCTCATTAGGAGTGGGTACATCTCATCGTATGTACTCGTGACAATAGTATTGTCCATGTATTATTGTCTATATTTAGGAATAATATCTCCTTTTAGTCTCGTATTTATTTTTTACGGTTAACACTAGCCCTCCCCCCCCCCCCCCCCCCCAAATTTCGATCGCCTTCGTAGAGTCCACGTTTTTGAACTCTTGTGACCATTGTTCCTTCTCGGCTATAAGTAGGAGGACTATTCATTTTCTTTAATTTCCCTACTTAGCAACTCTCCTTCAAAGCAAAAAGTTTCCTCATCTTTTCTTTCTCTTCTCGGATAAATACCTTCCTCCCCGGTTTTGTCCAGATGGCCTCTTCCACCAACACTGATCCTCTTGCCGCCTCTATCGCTTCTGGAGTTACTGCTCCGATTGGTCCTCAGGTGGGGACGGGGGGTGTTCCGACGGGAGTTCTTACCCGTAAAAGGAAGGGTGAAGTTTCTGCAACCGTCTAAGGCGGCGCTATGTCTTCTAAAATAACTAGGGTTCCTAAATCGAAGAAGGCCACTGCTGCTCGCGGTTTCGCGAAAATTGAAAAGGTTCCGAGCATTGCTACTCGTGAGGAAGTGCTGGATTTGTTTAACTCCACTGGAGCCTTCCAGAAGAACATGGTGTTTCAACTTCCCACGAAGGATCAGAGGGCATGTCATCCACCTCCAGGGATGTTGACTGTTTATTTTGCCCAGGTGCGGTATGGGTAGCGCTCGTTTATGTCGCCCTTCTTCTGCGAGGTGTTCAAGGCTTGTAACATCTGTCCGAGCCAACTGGTTCCGAACGGATTCGTCGCCCTCTGCATCTACATCTTCTGGTGCCAGGTAAATGGGTTGGAGCGCGGGGTGGATCATTTCTTTTCTATTTTTGACATAGTGGTCTCACCTGGGGGGTACCCATTCTACCACGTTCGCCATCGGGATAATAGCAAACATTCCTCGAAGAGGATTTTAGACGCTTCAATAAGTTCGCATAGCGTCTGGAAGAACATGTACTTATTTGTGCAACCGGCAGAAGGTGTTTGGGATATGCCCTTTGACTGGAGAGAATGCGCCTCTCCCTTGCACACTTTGGATCAGGAGGTAGTTCTATCTCCGGTGATTTCACAGCAACTTCTGATGGAGTCGGAGGATTTTCTGATGTTGTTTGTGACATCCGGGCTTCATAATGTAGTTTTTACCGACGACCGAGTCGAGAAGCCATTGTCCCTATCTTCCGAAGCCCTAAATATTTTCAGTAAGTACCTTGTTTTTGTTTTCGTCTCTTCTTTTGCCATAGGAGTAAGTTTATAACTGTTTGGTGGTCTTTGGATGGTGTAGGGGCTATTTTGGCGAAGTATTTTTTGCAGTAGGGTCTTGTGGAGCCCGCTTCGAATGGAGTTTCAGACGTTCCGGATGAGGGTGATCATGATGAAGAGGAAGTTAAGGCTCCCGTGGGCGGGCCTTCTGGTCCGGAGGTAGGAGGAACTCATGAGGATTACACACCTTTGTTCATAGATGTTGCGGGGGTGATCCAGAACGCAGTTCCACTTTCCCAGGTGGGCCCTTTAAGTCTAGCTTTGGCACCAGTTTCCGGGTCCGAGACGGGGAGTTCTCCGAGGGTTTCAGAGCAAGGCATTTCCGTGAGAACTCGCGGGGGGGCCTTTTCTCGGGGTACTACTGAGGTAGTGACCATATCTTCTAGGGAGCCATCTCCTGACTCTTCTTGTGGAGTCGCGCCCTTATCTCCGACAGTTCCGGAGTTCTCAGAGAGGGTAGTATCTGAGCCCGTCTCTCTTGGTAAGTTATGGTTGGCCTTTACTAAGATTCTTTTTTGAACTTTCTGGGAGGGGTTGGGCTTTTATACTGATGTTCTCTATTCCAGTGCAGCTACTGTAGATAAGGGCAAGGCACCAATGGTTGAAGAGTCTGTCTACTTTGGTAAGCCACTTTTGCCTAGTTTTTTCCTCTGTGTGTAATAATTTTTCTAGTTTCATTCTCTCTTCTTATACATGTATGCTATCTTTTGTAGAGGAAGAGTTTTTGGCACAGTTTAAGGTTCCTGACCCGAACGCTTCGTTGGGGGACTCCGAGGACACACATGGGGAATTCGATCCCTCTTCTGAAGACAGAGATGTTAAAGTGGAGCTGTTAAGCTCATTGGTGGGAGAGGCAGGCACGTCCACAGCTACCGGAGGTCCTCGGGCTCTGTTTACTGATTCAGATGTGGTGACACCAATTCCGGGGACTAGCCCTTCGAGGGATTCCGTTCCGGTGACTCTATCTCCGAGGGGGCATACTTTTCCAACACTCGTGCCTCCTCGTGGGCCAGAGGGGCGGCCTTCGTCTTGGACAGTAGGGGATGCTTATCGGGAGATCCTTCAGTTCTTTGCTTCCTCCAATTTTGTACTTGCCGAGGGGTTCCAATTCTTATATACTAGCCTCAACTGGATGGGGCTTATGGTAAGTTCCAAGTTTCCCCTCTTTTTTTTTACTTGCTTTCCTTCTTGTAGATAGGAAAGACTCGGGAGGCAGTCACTGCCGTTGAGCAGCGCGGGCTGAAGGATATGGAGGAGGTGAAAGCGCTCCGAGAGCAACTGACACCTCTCGAGGGCTTGCACCGTAGGCTGGAGAAGGCGGAATCTACATGTAAGCAGATAGAAGCATCCGAGGAGGCTGCTAAGGCTCGGGTAGACCTTGTGGAAAAGGAGAAGAAAGAGTCCGAGGGGACTCTCAATGCTCGGATCGCTGCCCTTGAGAAGAAGGTAGCCGAGAGCTTGGTTAGGGAGAGGGATTTTCAGGAGATGTTGGGCCAGGGTACCGATAGGGCGGAGTCAGTAGAAAAGAAGTTGGCGACATTCCTTTCTGTCAAGGCGGTGCAAGCCAAAGTTGATGAAGCGGTTTTATTGGTTCAACAGGAGACTTTCAGACAGCACTCGGAAATCTCCGAGGGCCCATCTCAGGAGCTTTTGTCGGGTCATATGTTGTGGAGTTATCTGGAGTGTGCTAAAGTAGCGAAGCCCTTACTACGGCCGGACGTGGACTTCTCGAAGGCCTTTGACCTTCGGAAGCTAAAGAAGCCATCTTTCGAGGACTGCCGAGTACTGACGGGGAGGTTTGGTGGCGTGATGTCCCCTAGGGTTTCTCCTGCGCCTTCTCCGATGCGCTCGGCGATTAGTCCGAGTCCACGGCTTAGTGGTTCTGGAGATATGTTTTCTCCTATTTCTTGTTGGGCTCCGATGGGTACTTTGGCCGAGGCGACTTCTCCTTCGCATTCCGCCCCGCCCCCCTCAACCACGGGGGCATAGTTTAGGACTTCTATGTATTTGTAACTTCCCTTTTCGTGCTTTCAATAAACTCCTTTTGTAAATATACTCATCTCATTTTATCGTTCACAAAGGTTAAATTTATTCTCTAATTAATTATAAACGGAGGAGATAATGATAACCATTTAACCTTGCTGACTAAGTTATCTCCTAAGTAGGAGGTGTCAGTTTTCATGTTAATATTAAGTGTGTATTTTTCTTAAGTATGAGAACCTTTTCGACACGTGTCCTCTACTTTAACTAAGTAGACTTATTTAATCATAGGATGATAAATATATATGAACTAAATGTTAATCATATATGTTCCTACTTACTAAGAGAAGTCTACTAATTCTCCCGTAAGGTTATCTTTTCAATCTTGTTTTCGATTTCTCTCTCTCCTAAATTAAATAATAGTGAGTAAGGAGGAAACACTTACTTGAAGAGATGATGCCCCCACATTACAGGCGAGGAGGATCCGTTTCATCCCATAGTTCTACTCGAAACTCGGTCTGGACTCCTTCGCTTTCGCTGGGAATACGCCACGCTTCTTCGGATAGCTTTTCTTCTCAGAGAGACAGTTTAGAGGATGACATAGCCGCTATTTTGGGTAGCTCCTCAAGGGGAGCATCGGCACGGTCTGCTCACACTAATTCTCTTAGGATGAATCACATCCGAGAGGTATTCATGGGCCGAGGACCCTACACCCATGTGGATCAGTTTTCAGTCCTTGAATTGCTTCCTTTAAACCCTTCAAGGTTAATGGGGCGGGGTCGTGTTGGGACAGCCACGAGCAACGAGCACGAGGGGTCTCTTACGACCCTCTTTGTCGAGTATAACATGGATTATAACAAGTACGATGTACTTGTACCGTTCTATGATCAAAGTGCTTATGATCCCCCCTCGGGCTATCTAACAGTGTATTGTGATCAGGTACGTTATGGGTTACGGGTGTTTTTTCACCCATTTCTTCAAACTCTCTTTCGTTATTGGCAACTGTGTCCCAGTCAGCTGACGCCAAACTCCTATCGTCACTTGGTGGGGTATATTCTTTGTTGCGAGCTCTTGAATCTTCCTATGACTCCTCATCAGGTGGGGGCTATTTTCTCCTTGCGCCCATGTCCGGGTGGTCCTCCTTTCTTTAGCCTGGTCTATCGGGAAAATATTAGAGCCTTCACTCGTGTATCCAACACTTGCTCTCGTGGAGGGGATTGGAGGTGGAGGTTTTTTTTTGTTCGTCCGAATGGCCAGTCGGCTAGTTTATGGGGAGTACCTCTCCGATGGGGCTTAGGGTATGTTACCCCCACCCCCGAGATGATGGCACATGAGGCAGTGATATTGTCTCGCTCTGGGTTGTTCTCAGGATCTTATGACGTGAGCGGTTTGCTAGAATTCCCCGAATCCCTTATTTTGGCTCGGCTTCAAGAAGGGGTGGAGGCATTTAGTCTCCTTGTTCAGCCGTTGGGCCGTAATTTCTATTTTCCTAAGTTCTTTCTCGGGTCTTTACTATCCCTGATGCATTTGTCCTCTTCGGGCCCTTAATATGTTCTCCGTTGTGACAAGTTCGGAGATGGCTGCGTTTACGATTGAACCTTTTGACAAAGCTTTTTTGATACAAACATCAAGTGATTATTACCTTTTATCGGAAGAAGGCGATTCAGCCCAACAAAGTTTTGAAGAAACAACGAGTCCTACTTTAGGGAATGAAAATCCAAGAAGCTTGCCTATCGCAGCCCCCCAAGTAAATACTCGAGCTCCTGCTATCGGGGAGGATTCAACCTCTGCTCTTCTCCAGAGGGAGTGTCTGATTCCTCAACAGATACGACGTCTTTCTTCTGGGTTAGATGTTGGTGCTATTTAACGAGGTAGGGGACGATCTTCCCTCTTCGGCTCCGGGCGGGTCCAGACCTTTGGGGGAGGGTCCGGATCGGGTTGCTCGCCCGCCTCTTGAAGGAAATCCCTTCCTTGCGGGGACTCATTCCCTCGGAGAGCGTGGTTCTGCCCCTAATTCTCCTTTGGTCACAGACTTTTGTCGGAACTTTTTGAGTGGTCTCTTGAATGCACCAGATTGTGAGCTAATGAAAATTCTCCCTCTATCCAGCCTTCAGGATCTAGCCTCCAAGGATTTGTGCGAGGTATAACAACTTTTATTTGTTGTATCTAATACAAACCTTGTCTATCGCTCGGGTGGTAATAATTTGTTCTTATGCAGCTTTACATGATTCTGAATGCCATTGGATCCCGAAGAGATTCCTCTTCTGGTCCTGATTTGGTCTATCGTCGTCGAGACGAGCTAGAGAAGTGCTTGTGTAAGGCTTATGTAGAGATAGCTCATTTGACCGCTGAAAGGGAGACCGCTAGGGATGTTCCCGGAGAAATATTGCAATTCGAGAAGAACAAATCTTGGGAGTTAGAGCGCCAGCTGGTGCTTGAAAAGGCCCGGGTCTTAGGTTTAGAGAGGAGTATGGAAGCCTTGAGAGACTAGATTCGATTCTCCGATGAGCGATTGTTGTATGTCACGAGGGAAAGAGATGTGGCGAATCAACGGCTGCTGGAGACTACTTGTACCCACGAGGTGGCTCTAGTAATGGCCCAGTTCAAGCGGTGTTGGGGATAGTGGGTCCATCTAGCTCTCGGGAGTCCCTCCAGGGAGAGATGCATCATGTGGTCCGTATCGGTTATCGGTTGTGTCGAGAGGCTTTTCAGGCTTTGCCCGGGTTTCCCTCGGGTTTGGCCGTTCCAGAGCTGGATATCCGTAGGGTTTTTGCGGAAGTCTCCTCTTCAGCGTTCGAGGACCCGGTAATTCCATTAGGTGATCCGGTTTCCCCCTCCGAGGAGCACCATCGTCGTCTTATCCAATCGAGGATGCTTAGTGTAGGCAGGAATAGTCGTTGGCCATTTTGTATCGGATACGATCCAATATCCCTCTGGGGTGAGGGTTCGTTATTAGTATAATAGTATTAAATGCTTTGTTTTAGCTGTTTGTATTAGATGGCTCTTCGGGGTCAGATTACTGTGATGACCTTCTTATAGAGTCATCGTTTTGTTTTGCAATCTTTTTCCTTTTGGTCTTTGTATCGGAGCCTTCGATAAATAAAACAACTTTTTTATTTACGTACAACTGTTGCATTATGCTAAGCGTAGTACTTCCTAAGATTAACTGAGTTCCAGGTGTTGCGGAGTACTGCGCCTTCGGAGTTGGCGAGAAGATAGGTTACGGGCCCCACAATTCCCGATATCTTATAGGGTCCTTCCCATCGGAGATCAAGCTTGCCTACATTCTTGGAAGCCCCGATCCGTTTCATTACTAAATCTCCAACTTGAAAGGTCCGAGGTTTTACCTTAGCATTGTAATAGCGTGACATCCGAGCTTTGTATTCTTCCATCCGAATGGCTACTCGGTTCCTCTTTTCTTCATGTAGATCAAGGGCCAAGGCTAAGTTGGAGTTGTTGGTTACTTCCTCGTACTCTCGGACTCGCCAGCTTTCTATGGAGACTTCCGAGGGCAGGACTGATTCCCAACCATAGGCTAGGCTGAAGGGAGTTTCGCCTGTAGCGGTACTCTCGGTGGTCTGATAGGCCCATAGTATGTCGGGTATTTCTTCAACCCACTTGGCCTTATGCCAATCGAGTCGGGCCTTCATGTTCTTTAGGAGAGTTCGATTGGCCCTTTCTACCTGTCCATTCGCTTGGGGGTATCCCACCGAGGTAAAGCGATGTATGATTTCCCAGTGGTCACACCACTTGTCTAACTCTTGGTTAGTGAATTGTAGGCCATTATCACTTACCAGTTTCTGAGGGACGCCGAAGCGGCACATAATATTTCTCCATAAGAAGTTGATGACGGCGCCCGCGGTAATTCGAGCTAAGGGTTCCACTTCTACCCACTTAGTGAAGTAGTCAACCGCTACGAGTAGGAATTTCTTTTGACCGGCATCAGGAATAAGTGGGCCCACTATGTCTATGCCACATTTGGAGAACGGCCAATGGGTCAAATGAGGTTCCCACGGAGCTGCGGGCTGGTGGACCCGAGGGGCGTAGGCTTGGCACTGTTTACATCTATCGGCATAGGCTTTGCTATCTTTTGCCATCGTGGGCCAGTAATAGCCTTGCTGAATCAAGCGTCCGACCATGCTTTCTCCTCCGGTATGGCTTCCGCAGGTTCCCTCGTGAGTTTCTGCTAGGGCCAGTTGAGCCTCTTCCTCGTTAAGGCATCGGGCGTGGGGGCAGAGATACGTTCTTCGAAATAGTATTCCGTCCTTAAGGAAATATCGGATGGTTTTCTTAGACATGGCGCGTAGTATGGCCTTGTCTTCAGAGTATTTTTCCGGGTCTTGCAAATAAGTTTTGATTGGGAACACCCAACTGGATGAGGGGATCTATTGTGGCATTTACCTCTCTACCTACGGTCTTCTCTGACTCATTGATCTGGAGTAGAGTAATCCTTCGGGTGTGGACCGCAGCCATTTGACTGGCCATTTTTGATAAGGCTTCTGCTTCTTGGTTTTCCCCCCGTGGGATTTGGGTGACTTTGCACTAATCAAACCATCCTTTTCTTTGATGAACTAGTCGAAGGTAATCCTGCATCCTTTCGTCCTTCGCTTCATATGAACCATTGACTTGCTGAACAATTAGTTGAGAGTCACTATGGACGAGCACTCTTCTAATTCCACCTTCCTGAGCAAGTCTCATTCCAATCAGAAGGGATTCGTACTCAGCTTCGTTGTTGGAAAGGGGGTAATCAATCTGATCGCGAAGTGGATTCTCTCCTCTCCTACATCCTGATTTACAAGTACTATTCTGGCCCCTCCATGTGCGCTTACAGAAGATCCATCTACATAGGCATGCCATAGAGGATCCTTATCCTCGGACCCGATGCCTGTTAATTCCATTACAAAGTCTGCCAAGACTTGTGCTTTAATGGAAGGTCTCGGGGCGTATGAGATATCGTACTCAGTGAGTTCTACCGCCCATTTTATCAATCGCCCCGATGACTCGGGCTTATTAAGGATTGCCCTCAGAGGGTGCTTTGTTAACACATTGATCGGGTGGGAGAGGAAATAGGGACGTAACTTACGTGTTGTGGTAATCAAAGTTAGGACAAGTTTTTCGATCAGGGTATACCTGGTTTCTATTCCGAGGAGGGTTTTGCTGACGTAGTACACCGGATGATGCTCTCTGTCTTGTTCTTTGACTAGTACGACACTGATAGCTTATTCTCCCACCGATAGGTAAAGGAAGAGTTCTTCCTGAGGTAAAGGTTTTACCAACAAGGGAGGCTTCAGCATATACCTCTTCAGTTATTCGAGGGCTTTTTCGCACTGGGGAGTCTATTGGAATTCCTTAACATTTCGGAGTGTTTTGAGAAAGGGGAGTCCTTTTTCTGCGTATTTGGAAACAAATCGGCTTAGGTAGGCCATTCTGCCTGTTAACTTTTGAACATCTTTGACAGTCTTTGGGGTGGGTAGCCCCACGATAGCCTCCGCCTTCTCGGGATTTACTTCTATTCCCTTTTTGGTGACCATGAATCCTAAGAATTTCCATCCTCGGATCCCAAAGGAGCATTTTATAGGATTAACCTTCATTCCGAAGTTATCCATGATGATCAATGCCTTCCGTAGGTCCTCGGGGTGTTCTTCAACAGTGTTACTTTTAACCACAGTATCATCCACGTAGACTTCTACCGATTTTCTAATAAGTCCCGCGAACATGAGACTTACCAGCCTTTGGTAAGTGGCACCGGCGTTTTTAAGTCCAAATGGCATCACCAGGTAGCAGAACGTGCCCGCGTCGGTGATGAAGCTAGTCTTGTCTTGGTCCGCAACTGCCATCGGGATTTGATTATACCCCTGGTCCCCGTCTAGGGTTGATAACAGTGCACACCCAGCAGTGGAGTCGACCAGTTGACGGGAAGGGATAACAATCTTTCGGGCAAGCCTCGTTGAGATAGGTAAAGTCAACACACATCCGCCATCTTCCTCCATGCTTGGAAACTAGTACGACGTTAGCTAACCATTCAGGGTAAATGACCTCTCGGATTTGCTTTAGGCCGAGAAGGCGTTGGATTTCCGAGCGAATGATTTTATTGCGCTCAGGCCCCATCTTTCTCTTTTTTTGTTGGATAGGCTTAACACCAGGTTTCACATTAAGAAAGTGCTGGCATACCTTGTCACTGATTCGTCCGGGCGGCCCTCCTTCCCATGCGAAGAGGTGGTAAAATTGTTGGAGAATAGAAATTAGGTGGGCTTCCATGGTGGGCTCCATATTGGTGCCCATCTTAATTACCTTCTCAGGGTGTCCTTCCACTATTTCCACCATTTTCAATTCTTCTACAGGTTGAACCCGGACCTCTTCTGATTTGCGCTTCTTATTACTTCCGAGGGGGACCTCGTTCTCCTCCAAGGGAATAGCATTCATGCGGCATTCCCTGGCCTTAGATTGGCTTCATCGGACTTGTCCGATACTTGAAGGGGTAGGAAATTTTACCTTAAGATGTAGAGTAGAAGGGATCGCTTCGAAGGTTCGGATGGAAGGCCTTCCGCATATAGCGTTGTATGTTCGTGACGAGGCCCCTACTACCCAAAATTTAGTGGGCTCCGTTCTTCGAAGGGCTCCCTCCCCCCATGACATTGGCAGGATCACTGTTCCGAGAGTGTGGCAGGCTTCTCCCGAGAAACCCACTAAGGGAACGTCCGCTATCTCTAGCTGTTCTTTTTTCAATCCCATGGCCAAGTAAGTGGGTAGGAACAAGACATCCACTGAGCTGCCCGTATCAATGAGGATTCGCTGAATTGCAAATCCGTGGATAACGGCCATGAATACTAGGGGGTCTTCGTGGGGGTAAATTATACCTTTCAGATCTTCGGACCCGAAAGTAATGCTGGGTAGCCGTGTTCCTTGAACGGAGCACACGGGGGGTCCTTGTTCTGTTCTCCTGGCTTCCTTTAGATACTTCTTCTTCTTACCTTGGGGCGCTATTGAGATATCTCCCCCCTCGATCATGTTGATTGTTCGTCTCGATGGGGCGTTATCTTCATACAATTCCGGTGGAGGGTGTAAGTTGCGGTGCCCTGTCGTTCTTTCTCGTGAGTTCCGCTGATGCCCCCCTGTCCACTCTAGGGGTCGCCTATGCTCTGAGGTTCTTTCTCGAGACCGGCGGTGTTCTGTTGTTCTCCCTCGGGGCCGGCCACCAGGAGTTGCTTCCTTTTGTTCCCTTCGTGACCTTTCCCATACATTCGTTTTGGGTTCTTCAGGATTATTTTCTTTAAGGTAATTCTTCAAATATCCCACTTCTAGAAGGCGAAGTACTTCTCTACGAAGGGTGGTACATTCCTCGGTGATGTGTCCATAGGTTTTATGGTATTTACAGTACTTACCCGTGTCCTTGTCTCGATTAGAGAATTTGGCTGGTAGAGGCCAATGCAACTCGTTGTTGCCTCTCATTACGTTGAGTACCTCCGGGGGAGTAATAGTCATTGGGGGTAGCGGCACGGGTTGAAGGAATTCTTTGACTGTACCACCTTCGTCTCTACGCGGGTTAGGTTTTCCTTCTTTACTCTTTTCCTGAGCTTTTGTTCCCCTCTCGGAGCGCTCTAGATGCTCATTGTCCTCATGTTCCATGCGCTTCTTCGTACCTTCCGCCTCCTCCATTAAAATGTATACCTCGGCCTTCTGCATGAGCTCGTGCATGCCCGTGACACGATTTCCCATGAGATACCGGAAGAAATCCTCTGTTCGAAGCCCCTGAGTTAGTATGTCCGCCAGTATGGTCGGGCTAACGTTAGGGACATCCAAAGCCTCGTCCGTGAAGCATTTTATATACCCTCGTAGGGGTTCATCTTTCCGCTGTTTGACCGTGAAGAGATGGGTAGCGGATTTGGGATATCGTCGGTTGCAGGCAAATTGCCGCACAAATAAGTGAGCTAGTTGGTCAAAACTCGTAACGGAGTTAGAAGGAATGTGAGTGAATCAAGCTTGTGCTCGCCCACCGAGGGTAACCGGGAACACGCGGCATAAAACAAGATCCGGGGTCGAGGATAGATCCATTCCGACCAGGTATTGGTGGATGTGGTCTTGTGGTCCTTTCCATCAGCTTCCCCAGTGTATAAGGGAACATTAACCGGTCGCATCCCCGAGGGGACAGATGCTAGGGCAATTTCAGGAGAAAAATGGGAGGTTTTGAATGTGGGATCCTCTTTAGGGGCATTGGTTTTCTTAATATCACTTAATTCTTTGCGTAAACCATCCATCACTCCCCATAGGGTGCGATCACTATCTCCCCGACATTCCGAGGGAGGGGAAATTTCTCTTCCTCGGCCCCTCATCGGGGTTCCCTCATAACTGACGTACCTTTGTGGCTCTTGCAGGGGTTCGCGGTGCCAAGAGACAGGAGTTGAATTCCTTCCCACATAGGAGGTAGCTTCTTCCGATGGGAAATTCCTATGTCAGAGGGAGACAGAGGACCAGTTCTGGGAGTTTTCCCTTCTTTGCAGCGCTGATGTAGCAGTAGCATCTACAAGCCTTTCATAGACAGAGCGGAGAATATTAATAAAATCTCTAGTACCTGATGGGTAGTTTGACAAAGTTTCCTCCGAGTCGTTGCGGTGAGTTTGAGGACTTTCACTTTCCAACAGATCATCCATCGTGACTACTCCCACGTTTGTTGAATACTCTCGAGGGCAGATATTATGGCGTTCCCACAGACGGCGCCACTTTGTTAACGGGTTTCGAATTATCCCCTATTTAACGAGTTATTTTTGGGTTGGAACGCCGATCCCGTGATTCAAAAAATGATGATTTTATTGAGAATAACAGTACGAGAATATCCTTTCCTTTATTCACTGAATTCCACTCCTCAATTTGGTTAATATGTTGGTGTCTGTGACTTGAGTCCTTTCCTATACTTGATTACCTTCCTTTATATAGAGTTTATGAGGGACATGTGTCGTTACGCATGTGTCTAGTAAATACAGGTGTCATGACATGCTTAAAAGCGAACAAGATAAGATAAAGTTTTTATTTGTTTGGTATATCTGCTGACGGGGCGCTGACTAGGGTGAATTATATCTCTTCCGATAGCCCTCATGGGCTCCGATAGGTTGATTCTTCTGACTTATTCTCTCCGATGGGTTATACCTCTCGGAAATGTTGAATAAGTGGGAGGAAATGCTGGTTCGATGTTGTGGTAGTTTCGATAGCAGCCTATCCTTGGGATGCCTTCTTTTGATGTGTACTCCTATAGGTGTTTCTATCTTGGTCTCGGGTTTCGTGGGTTAGGCAGGGTTTCCGAGGGGTCTGATTTGATTTTCGAGGGCTTTGCTGGGCCTTCGGGAGGTGATATTTTTGTGACTCAGGCCCTCGTAGATGGCCTTATTGGACTCTAGTATTTAGATATAGCTTTATTGTAGCATTTGTTCTTCGGAATGATGTTCCGAGGGTAATTTGATGTTTGAGGATTGTTCAGCAAGGAAGTTTTCTCGTAAGTTTCTGGGACATGGGTCCGTTGTGGTCCCTCTTGGCGCATTGATGGATATCGAAGTCGCGCGGGTCCATCGGATTTTTTCTTTTTCCGACGCCGCGTCGATATCTTATTTTTATTCATCGTTGACTTTCCAAGGGACGCTTAAGTATCTCCTCGGATGTCACTTATCACCGCTTCCGGTCAGTGACCGAGGGGTGTGAGCAACATCCGAGGGGCCTCCTCATTAGGAGTGGGTACATCTCATCGGAAGTACTCGTGACAATAGTATTGTCCATGTTTTATTGCCTATATTTAGGAATAATATCTCCTTTTAGTCTCGTATTTATTTTTAACGGTTAACAATGTTGCTTACAATAGGGAAGCTTGTAATCCTCCCATGTCTCGTGAGGAACCGAACAAGGTGAAGTTCCCACCACAGGAGGAGGAAGTGCGGTCACTGTATACTCAGACCAGATTAATTGTGGGCCCCGTTGCTTTTTCCACCCAATCCTAAGGGATCTTTTCACCTTCTAGCAAGTCTGCCAGAGTCAACTGACTCATGCCTCCTACCGTCATATGGTGGGGTTAATACTTTGCTGCCACCACGTGAACATCATGTACACTCCCCAAAACGTGGTTGAGGCATTTGTGCGGAGGACGACTGCATCTCGCTCGCCTTTCTTCACATTGTTTACTTGCGACAACAAGCGTATGTTCTTGGCGTTGGCAGCGAGGAATGATTCCTCTTGCAACGGGGACTGGCACTGGAGCTACTTTATGTGGCCTCCGTGGGATAATTAAATTTTGGTATGGGAGGGTGCGCCTACCCACTAGGGCTTGGGGTACGTCTATCCTTCTAACGAGGTACACATGGACGCGACCACCTTTTTGAATTACATGGGTCTCTTCACCGGAGGATACGACACCTCACTGATGTTATGCAACCAATGGCCATGATGTTGGCATGTCTACATGGTGACATGGATGACCGCCCGTCCATGACCATGCTCTGCCTTCACGATGGATTCCGTAAGTACTTTTGTATTCCATTTTTTTTAATGGCGCTTCAAAACTAGATTCTGAGAATATATACTATACTCTCTCTTTTATTTTTATTTTTTTAATGAGCCTCTAATTTTTTTTTTCAGGTGCGGAGATGGGCTAGTCATGCCCGGGCTCCATTTCGGGGGAACTTCCTAGCACTGACAGACAATGACTCGGACTAGTTTGTTTTGAGTTAACGAAGTTACTCTGTCGATTGGGAGTTGCAGAGCATAGTGCGATGTCGGAAGCTTGCGAAGTCCTCTAAGGGTGCTGCAGGTGAATTTTCCAGTTCGTCTGACGGTAAATATTGTCCATGTACCCTTGGTAGTCCCATGTTTGCTGACGTAAAGGAGGTCTTGGGGTTCATCGCAAAGACCAAAGATAAGGAAACTTCTGCCAAAGGTATGCCTCAGCACATGGACCCCTTAATGACTAAATATTTTGTTGATCATTTTATTCCTTCTTTTGGTACCAAGCTTAAATTTGGTCCGCTGCCAACTTTTTTCAAATCGTTTTGCAGGTCGAAATCATGTTATTGGGGGTCCTTCAAGGAAGAAGGATGAGGGTTCGTTGGCTTGGTCATCGGAGAAGAGCTAAGGGAAGGGCCTCATAGACGATTTGCCTCTGGTGAGCTTAAGAAGTAGGAAGAGGCCCTTGCCGAATGAGAATTTACTCCACAACTCTGTTGTGCCGTTGAATTTTCTTGGGGGTCATATAGATCCTCCTATTACCGTTCTTTTTTTAGGGGTATTGTTAACAACTTAGACCGTGAGCTTCTTGGCATCTTTAGAATTGGAACCTTGTTTCCTTCTTTTTATTTTTGGCCTTTTCACGATTTGGTTTTTGACTTTTTTTTTCTAGCTCACGGTGCTCGGGGATGCCTTATGCATATATTGGGCAAGTTTGACTGTTTTGACGACCGTGATCCAAGAGCGTGATGCAAGTTAGACTGGAGAAGGACTTGGAAGAAGCTCGTGGACGCGCCTCTGAGATAAGAGAGTCTGTGGATCAGGACATGGAGAAACTAAAGAGTTGTCTCGGAGAGGCGATGGCCAACGCCAACACTAAGGCTAAGAAATGGGAGGAGAACGCGAAGGAGGCAATCTGGGATTTGGAGGCAATCCCTCCACTGCGGGAGGAGAGGGAACATCTGCATCGCCAGATTAAGGACGTGAAGCAAGAGCTCCGAGCTAGCCTTACATGTTCTCGACTCGGTTCGATTAAATCCTAGAAGAGCCATGTTGATTCAGCTTCCAAGCTTGAGGATCTAGTCCGAGTGGACTATAAGAGGGCGTTATGGGCTGCTAGGGCCTTTCCGAGTTTTCCTCATGACCTGGTGTTCCCCGAGCTAGAGTTTTGCACCATGTTCCCTTCTGCCAATCCTCTTCCCGCCTCTCAGGGTATTTCGGGTACGGGTTCGGGTAGGAGTTTTAAAAAATTTAGGGTACCCGATACCCGATTACCCTATTATACATATATTTTTTCATTTTTTTTATTTTTTTTCAAGCTCCTGGACAGATTTCGGGTATCCCAAAGTTTGGGGTACCCTACCCGAAGTTTGGGGTACCCTACCCGATCGGGTATCGGGTAACAATGTCATCCAGAGGTCATTCTCGGCCACTGGACGCCATTCAGGTACCCCAAACCCGAAGTTTGAGGTACCCGAAAGTTAGGGTACCCGATGTTAATCGGGTACCCCAAATATTGATAGGGTATCGGGTAGGGGTTTTACCCTACCCGAAAATACGGGTACCCTACCCGAACTACCCGATACCCAAAAAAACCCTACCCGAACCCACCCCTAATTTTTTGGACCTCTTCCTTGTTACGCACCGGGAGGTCGGGTAGAACCATGAGTGTTGGAAGAGCACCTCGTTCTGTATATAGTACAAGCAGTTCATTGATACATAGCGTCTTGTTTGGCCCGATCATGAGCGTGCTTCTCCGAATTTTTAATGAAGTCGATTATTTCTGCCATCCAATTCTCCTTGATGGCTGCAACCATCAGAACCTCACCATCCTTGTTTTACCTTTCCAACTTATGTGCGGTGAAGAATGTGATTATTTGAGTACTAACATGCTAAGCTTGACTAGCGAGTTTGATAAATCTTCAGCGCCTTGATTCTCCGAGCGAGGGATTTGCTTAATGGAGAATTCTTGGAATGAGGCCGTTCATTCGAGGACGGCCTCTAGGAACTCATTCATGTTTTCCTGTCGGGCCTCGTAGGTCCCGTGGATCTGTTGTACTACGACCTGGGAATCGTTGTGCACAAAATATTCTCCTTATTCTTGCTTCTTGGGCCAGTCGTATTCCAAAGAGGGGTACCTCATATTCAGCCTCGTTGTTGGATGATATGTATTCCAGTTGGATGGCGAATTCCAAAATAGTGTTTGTCTTGTCTAGAACTACTTTCTTGAATATTATGCCCACACCACCGTGGGTGTTGGTAGAAGACCCATATATGTTTTTGGAGGTGCCAAAAGGGCTCCAGATCTTCCTTTTCTTTAGGTTCCTCGTACATTTTAATGATGAAGTTGGCAAGCACTCTGTGACCCACTTGATCATCCGTCCAGACATCTCTGGATTGTTGGAGATGGTGCGGAGTAGATGTTGTGTGAGCATAGTGACTGGATGGGGCAAGAAGTAAGCTCGAAGTTTTGGGCTGTGGAAACGAGTTCTTGTCCAACCTTCTCTATCCGCGAGTACCGAGTCTCGGTGACTAGGAGGGTCTTGCTGATACAGTAGATTGGTAGGGCTCTCTCACTTAGGCTCGAACCAAGACAACGCTCACGAATTACCGACCCACAACAAGGTAGAGGAAGAGCATTTCATCGGGGACGAGTTTCACTAGAAGAGGCAGTTTAATTAAGTACCCCTTCAACTCCTTGAAGGCTTCTTCACCCCAGTCGGTCCACTGGAAATCTTTCACATTTATGAGGATCTTGAAGAAGGGCAAGCACTTCTCCGAGGAGCGAGAGATGAACCTTCTAAACGAGGCCATCCTTCCCGTGAGTTTCTCCACTTCTCGCACCATTTTTGGAGATTTCATGTTGAGATTGGTCTCGGCCTTTTTGGGGTTGATCTCAATCCCCTTTTGAGTAACCATGTATACGAGGAACTTCTCTCCCCGAATGTCGAAAGAGCACTTCTAGGGTTCACTTTCATTCGGAATCGATCCATGATTTGGAAGGCTCGGGCGAGATCCTGGGCGTGGTCTTCTTCTCTTTGACTCTTCACAATCATGTCATCGACGTATATTTCTATCATATCTCCAATCAGTCCTTCGAACATGAGATTGACTAGCCTCTGGTATGTGGTCCCTCGAACATGAGATTGACAAAGTTGGTCTTCTCTTGATCGTTATCCGCCATCGGCATCTAATTGTAACCTTGATCTCCGTTCATCGTAGACAGGAGGGTGCACCCGCTCATCGAGTCGACCAATTGGTCAATGCTTGGAAGTTGGTAGAAGTCCTTAAGTCATGCATTGTTGAGGTCGGTGAAATCTATGCACATGCACCACAGACCCCATGTTTTTGGGACAAGAACCACGTTGGCTAGCCAATGCGGGTAGCTTACCACTCTAATTTGGTGGAGATCCAGTAGTCGTTGCACTTCGGCCCGTATTACTTTGTTGCGCTCTGGCCCCATGTTACGTTTCCTCTGTTGGACGGGTTTGGTCGTGGGGTACACGTTTAGCTCGTGTACGCCTATTGTCTGATTGATCCGTCTAGGGGGACCGTCCTTCCAGGTGAAAAGATGATGATACTATTTGAGCGTTGTTGTGGTGGACTTCTCCAGGTCTTTTCGATGTTCGTGCCAATCTGAATCATTTTACCCTTGGCTCCCTCCTTTAGTTTTATCCTTTTGAGTTTGTTTGCTCGTTGGATACGAACCTCTTCAGTTCGAGCCTTATTGGTTGGAGGCTTCTGGATCGAGGGCCGAGGATTGAGTGGTAGGGCGTTCATGCGACATTCTCGGGCCTGGATCTTGTCTCCATTAACTTTTCCTATCCCCGATGGGGTGGGAAATTTGATTTTTAGATAAAGGGTAGACGAGACCGCATTAAAGGCTTGAAGGGCTGGTCGTTAACATATGGCGTTATACGTTCGTGAGGGGGCCTCTACCACCCAAAACTTGGTTGGTTCAGTGCAACGATTATATCCTTCACCCCAAGACTCTGACCGAGTTATAAGCTCGACAGTCTGGCACTGTTCCTCAAAGAATCCTATAAGAGGAAGCTACATGGGCTCCATCTGATCTCGAGGAATGTCTAGAATTTACGGTGTTCCCACAGACGACGTTATTTGGTGATGCATTATCGTTCGAAGCTCGTAGAGTTTGGAGAAATCGTGGATATTAACACTGATTATTATTCGAGATGCCTATCCAGAGTTTGAGAAAAATGAAGCAATATGATTTTATTAAGGATTTAGAGTGAATTACAGGGGGGTCGTGTGAAGATAGCTACTTCTTCTACGGAGAGTGCTTTTAGTATTTTTCTATGTATAATGATGTGTGCAGTGAATTTGGCGAGAATGTATTTGTCCATTTGATGTTGAATGAGGTGCTATTTATAGTGATGGTCTTGAGGTCTTTTGTCCAATGAGAGTCGGTCTTCCTTTTTAATTTCGGGTGGTGGCGATGGCCAATGCTGTAGAGGGTCTTCTGCACCAATGCGAGTCGTTTGGTACGAGGCGCCCAATAGCATGAGTTTGACTGAATTCTTCTGATCGGGTAATGATAATGCCTGCTCCAATCGTATTGTAGAATTTCCTAAACAAATGAGGGTGGGTCAGCCCTACACCAATCGTTGATCTTAACCGGTAAGATTCTCTGCATTTTGCTCCAAAAACTATCTTGGACCAATGAGGGATGGTCTTTTGTCGTAATGAGGGTTGGTTGGGAGAAGCCTTTAACATGGGTAATTGACACTTCCTTTGAGTCGGGTCGTGCCATCGCTGTGCTTATTTCTGATTTGAGGACAATAAGACCCTCCGGGTTGTGTTTATCCCTGCGTGTTCTGATAGGGGTTTTCGAGTCGTGTTTCGTCCGAGTAGTTGTGAGATCATCCGAGCTACGTATGCTTCGATCTGTTATATTGAGATCATGGATAAGTGGTCTTCTTCCTTCGACCCTTCCTTGTGTTCACTCGTTCCATTATTGTTTTATAATTTCTTCCCTTTTCAAAGATATTTCTGCTAAGTGTTGGATGCTACCAGTCGGAGGTCCCTTATCGTGGGTCCCGTAAGATCCGGGTGGTGGAGTTAGTTTGTTGATGGGTCGTCGTATTAACCCGGGTTGGGGGAGGGGCTCTCGTAATCTTCCTTGAGGCACCCGAGAACGTGAGTGACTCTGGGCTGTTAGGTGAAATATACCCATGACTTTTTATCCGAACCGTGTACCCTATTAGAACATTGGTTGGTCGTGACTCGGGAGTATCTTTTTCCAAGAATCCAGACCGTGCACCCTTATTGGGGCGTTAGCTGGTCGTGACCCGGGGGTATTTTTTCTCCAGCCCTTGGTCGTTTTTGTAGGATACCATTTTTGCATCATCAATATAATTGTTGACGTGTTTACTTTAGGAGGTTTTTTTATTTATTTTTGTTTAATGTGCCAAATTAAGCAGTTTTATAAAATTTTGATAAAACCAAAATAGATAATGGAAGATAAAAAGACCGAATCAGATTGAATCAAATCAAAATTAAATGATAACAAATCAAAATTAAATAATTTATCAGACGTTTCAATTCGATTCAATTCTGGTTCTTACTTTCCTCGTATCAAATCGACGAATATTAGTCAATTCGATTTATTCGAACAGATTTACAGGAAAAATAATGCTATATATACTTATTCTTCAACATTAATCGATATACAAATGGTTACATGATAAAATTAGTGTATATATAGTTAGCCACCAAAGAAAATTCTGTGTAACTTTGAGGCGGAAGGCTCTATAAATATAAATTCGTATGTTTTAAATTTTTTAACAATAGTAGAAATACATACTCTATAAAGATACTCTAACAATAAGAAAACTATCAAAATAAGATGTACTCTCACATGGTGGTATATATAGGTCAGTTTTTATTTATTCATTATTAAATATGTAAAGTCTAAGTCTATGTTGCACGGATGCTTCAAACTTTTAAAAAATATCGTGTCAGACACGCGGGGGACACCGACACTCTTTGGACACGCCTTGGATACATGTCTGACATGCCACTTGCCGTGTGCGTAATTAATATAAAAAAAGAAAAATTCGAACACGCGTGTCAGACACTTTTGATGTGCGTGTCCGACACATTTGTGACACGTTTGAGTTTATTTACTTATTATCAAATGCTCTGTTTGTTAAAATATAACACCTATAAAAATTGAACTTTAAAAACTTAATTTATTAGTTAATAAATTTAAGAAACAAAGTAAAAAACTCCACCTATCTTCTCATGTAGTGCGTCAACTATTTCTTCCTTCACTACACGTGATAATCAAAGTTGTAATTCTATTTCTTCTTCGCTTTTTCCGTTAGTTATATTTCTTGCACATAAACTTCAATTTTTTTAACTAAGTTAATTGCTTGATTTTTATTTGAATTTATTGGATTTTAATTTCAGTAATCCTAAATCTAGAATTTAAAAAACAAAACTTCTAAAAGTGTACTACACTATTTTAGTTTGGGCAAAATATTTTTTTGCCCTTTATTTTATACTAACTTCAAGTTTTGCCCTTTAAGTTTTCGGGCTTAGAAAATGCCCGTTAACTCTTTGATTTTTTATAAAAAATGTCCGACGGGCTCCAAAACTGGGCTGGGCTGGTTTTTGGTGACGTGGCATCTGAGTAGGATGCCACATCATTATTTTTTTTTTCGCATATACATGCATATATATATATATATGCTTGGTGATAAAAAAAACAAAAATATAAAGAATAATTCTAGCATCTTGATATATATGTGTGTATATATATATATATATATTTATATATATATACACAACTTTTTTATAATCTACAATTAAATATGGTAATAGAAATTATAAAAAAACTGAAAAAATAAAGAATAATTCTGGCATCTTGATATATATGTATATATACACACAACTTTTTTATAATCTACAATTTATAATGGTGATAAAAATTATATAAAAAAAATAATAATTCTAGCATCTTCATATATATATATATATATATATATATATATATATATATACACAACTTCTTTTATGTCTACAAATTTATAATGGTGATAAAAATTATAAAAAACAAAAAAAAAAACAATAATTCGAGCATCTTCATATGTATTTATATATATATACATTTTTTTATATCTACAAATTTATATATACCAATTCCTTTTTATATTTTTAAATAGTTTATAAAATTATTTAGATTATAAAAAAACCACATTAAAAAAATTACTATTCATCATCCCTACCAACTTTTCTACCCCCAACCCTAACCCCTTCCTGTAACCACCCCCCAGCCCTCCCCGCCGCCGCCCAACCCCCTCCCCTCCGCCTCCCACCACCATCCGATTTCGCACCCCCCATTCCCGTCACCACCTCCCCAGCCCTCCCTCCCCGCCGTTGCCCCCCACCCCAATTTTGCAACCCCACCCCCTCCCTCCCCGATTTTGTGGTGATGATTGATTTTTTTTGTTGTGATTGTGTTAGTATGGATATAGGGTTTGGTGATGGTGAGTTGGTGGTGGTGGTGGTTGTTGTTTTTGTGGGGGTGGTGGTTGTTTTGTGGTGGTGGTGATGGGTAAGGTTGGTGACGGGCACCAATTGACGGGGTGAATCTGTAATTTCGCCTAGAAGCCCCAGTCATTTTATTAAAAAAAAATTAAAATATATATAATGATGTGGCGTCCGACTCAGATGCCACGTCACCAAAAACCAGCCCAGTCCAGTTTTGGAGCCCGTCGGGCATTTTTTATAAACAAACAAAGAGTTAACGGGCATTTTCTAAGCCCGAAAACTTAAAGGGCAAAACTTGAAGTTAGTATAAAATAAAGGGCAAAAAAAATATTTTGCCCTTTTAGTTTATGAATTTATTTTGTACGGTTTGAATTAAACTAATTTAATTATACTTGATATTCATTTGTGAATGAACTTAAAAATATAATTCAAATATTTTGTTTTGGCGTTGTTGCTATACGTATATTAATATTAAATATTAAAAAATTTAGACGTGACCATGTCGTATCCTATCCTGTAATTTTTAAAAATTTGTGTCGTCGTGTCCATATCGTGTCATATCTGTGTCCCCGTGTCCGTGTCCGTGCAACATAGGTCTAAGTGTATTGGGAAATATATAAGTTTTTTTTTATGATGTGAGAACATGTAGCCGCTACGTTTCGGTGCGCATTAGGTAAACTCGCGGGTTGACATAATAACCTGCAAACTTCGCCAATGACCTAGATAGTATAAGATTCAAGTCGCTTGTTGTAGGATTCTAGCTTGAGACCAATGACATAAAATCTCTATTGTTTAACCAACGAAGCCACCCTTAGAGGTGCAAGAATAGAAATAAGTATGGCATGTCAAATAAGTTACTCATGAACGGAATAGTAAAGGTAACAATAGTTACCAAAATATTTTAACTTATAGCAAAATATCAAAATCCTCAAATTATAAAAAAAAATATCTTTTTGTTTTTGTTTTCGTAAGTAAATAAATAAATAAAACAATATAATGAACAGACCCTGCTGCACAAAAATACTTGATCAATTTGAATCTGAAATACAACTTAGATTTGAACTCCAATCTAACATAGAGTAAAAGAAATTATCTCTTTTTCAAGTGCAATGAACTCCAATCTCTTAAAAATCTTATTCTTTTTGCTATATTGATTTTTACTTTCATTTTTCTCTTTAGTTTTTCAAAATTTTGAGTACTTTAACCAAAGAATGTAGGTCATATAGTTAAATAAAAGGAGCATTACTTCGAACCTACGTTGCACAGACACGGATACGTGGATACGTATCGGACAAGATACGGATACGAAGATACGGATTTTTTCAAAATCACATATTGAGATACGTCAAGGATACGTCGAATATTTAATATTAAAAAATTATATATGTATATATATTATTTAAGTAAATATATAAAATGATGAATATTAAACACTTATAAAATTCTAAAAATAATCAACATATAGCCATATACAAAGATCCACCATTTCACAAACTCAAATATTAATTGACCAACGGTTGTTGGCTCAAGTGGTAAGGGACTTGAGTTCACTTAAGCAAGGTCTCGGGTTCGAGTCTTGTGGATGTAAAAAACACCGCTGGGAGAGTCCCCCCCTCAAAAAGGGCCCGACCGAGGCTCGGCTGGATTAGTCGCGTAAGCGGACACCAGTGAGAAATCAAAAAAAAATATTAATTGATAAATATGTTCAAAGATTAATATTGCAATAGCTTATTTATTGTTAAACAACATCATCAACAAACAAAACCAACTCAAAGTCGGGTTCATCAAGTGAAAAGTGAAAATGATGAACTATTATATGAGTTAAATGAATTAATAAATTAGAAAATTGCATTTTGGTGTTTGTAGTATGAATAAATTCACCCCTAAAATTTTCAAAAATAATAAAATAACCTATTTTATTGAGGACATATATCGGATACGCCTTAGAATAGTATCTGATACGTATCCGATTTATTAAAAAAAATATTTAAATAGAATACGCCATGTGGCGTATCCGACACGTATCCGAGGCGTATCCGAGGCGGACACGTATCTGATACGGGATACGGAACCATTTTCAGAGTATCCGTGCAACATAGTTTCGAACCAAGAAGAAAGAAATCCAATTTTCTTTTTTGATCTTCTTCTTGTGAAAATAGGTTTGATTTGTTTGAGCTTTATCAGATCAACCACTTCCGTAGTATAAACTTTCTTCCCCTCGAACACCACGTAGCTGAAACTCATTATTTAATATGACACGGGGCTAAAAAAAAAAATGAACGTGTCCCGCAATTTCAATATATGAAAGTACTCTTCAGTAGAAAAATCCAAAAAATGGCCTCCATGCATCACAAGTGCCAAGAATCACGGCATCCAGATTTACTTTGCACATTCTGCAATTTAGTAGGAATCTGCCCTTATATTTTACAGCACTATTACCATTTCACAATAAGTAAATCAGTTCACAGCTGTCAATTGGTCAACTCAAGGCAATGTATAAAGTATATACCAATAATTAGTTTTTTTCTATCAAACGAAAATTGAAAACTAATTAATTATTGCCAGTCTCGGTACGTGTGCCTTAACTACATAATGAATCAAGTGTATTAACATATCTATTGATACTTGTGTGACCGCCCGATTTCAAATAATGGTATATTTAAAAATTAATGTAACACACACACACACACACACACACACACACACATATATATAGTCATATGAAATGAACGGGATACTGTTAAAGCAAATAATATTGATTTTAGACCAAAATAATCAAAATGTCCAAGTACCCTAGTTGTAAATAAGTTATACATATATCGAATACATGTCCCAGAAAATATCCTTTGCCTAACAATTAAGTTTGTAGATATAGAAATTGTTATGATCTCATTGGAGATTACACTCAAAGAAAAAATAAAACCTCGAGTATTAACATTAGTTCAATATTTATTTATTATATATGTATGTAAGCAAAATATTTAAGGGAAATAATAGGCAAAGCAAAATCTCTATTCTCAAGGAATTTTATTTTAATTAATAGATATTTTGTTCTTGTCAAAAATCAATCGAAGCTCCTACTGGCTCGATCTTAGTTGTTTTAATTAGGGTATGTATTTTATTCCAGTTTTAAATCTATGATGAATCTGTTTCTACATGTTTTGCCGTGTTTAATGGAAACTTATTATTTTCAAAACCTAATCCACTTTTACCGAAATATAATATTTGCGTTCAAGGGTTTGAATCTCCAGCGCTTGCTTTTTTTTTCTTTTCTTTCAAATGAGTAATTATAAATTTAAATAAATTAAACCGGGGTAATTATTATTTTTCCCTTTATAATATGCTAAAGTTGTTTTTTGGCCTTTATCTTTGCATGCTTCACTTTTACCCTATAACTCCTAATTATTTGACCAAAAATGCCCATTGGCTTTTTTCACAGGCTTGACCCTATTATCTATTAAAAATCACTTTGCATCCCCGAATTAGCTCATTTCCTCACTTTTCACCCCCCAAAAAAGCTAAATACACTTTTCACATGTATACATTTTATTCTTTTCAATTCTAAATCATTATTAATTATATTATAATTATTTAAATTATTAATACTTATCTTATAAATTCATAAATATTTCTTAAACAAGTTATTTTAACTAAATATTTTTTACCTAAAGTAAATCAACAACTTATTTATTTAATCAAGCTTTTAGTTTTTTTATAACTTAATAAATTAATTAGTTGATTTAATCAATGACTTGTTGATTTTCTCTAGATAATTCTTTAGTTAAAATAAGTAGCTTGACAAATATTTATGAATTTATAAGATAAGCTTTAATAATTTAAATAATTATAATATAATTAATCATGATTTAGGATTGAAAATAATAAAATGAACATGTGAAAAGTGTGTTTAGCTTTTTTGGGGGGTGCAAAGTGAGGAATGAGCTAATTCGGGAGTGCAAAGTGATTTTTAACCATGCTTTTTGTTTTTTTTTAAATATATATAAATATTTTTCTTAATTATCACTTATTGAAAAATTAAATTAAATTTAAGTAAACTATATTAAATTTGTTTTCAAAACTGAATTTAATTAAAAAAATTTATTTTTTACTAAAAAACTTAAAAAGATAATTTAAAGGTTATTTTTGGTCAAAATAATAGGACCGGGCCTGTGAAAAAGCCTAGCTAGTGGGCATTTTTGGTTAAAAAAATAGGTGTAAACCCATGGGTGAAATTTATGCCCATCGGAGTATATGGTCATCGAGGGACAAGAAGACTTTTACCATCGGAAGATAAATTACTTATCTGTATAAGATAACCTTATCTCCGATGATGCACGGATTACCACACTCACAGAGCATCCGATGCTAAAGGCACTACCAGTCTTAGATGACTCTACGATGCCTAATAATCGTCGATGCTTTAGCCAGTGAACAATCCTAAGGAACAGTGGCACGATAAAAATGTTCCCTCCCCGATGGGTGCCCACTTCAATGATATATCCGGGTATATATCCCCCCGACCCGATGGCATAGAGACACTCCCAAAAAGGAGAGTGTACTCTGTCTGATGGGTATTTACCCCGATGGCACATCTACAAATAAAACTTAGTCGTTCGATGGCATAGCAATAATAGGCCTGACGAATTCACGATCCCGATGGCAAATCATTCGAAGGCCCCCAGAAGAAGTGCTTCTAGAACAAGAGGACAGGTGTCGACATATAGGATGTGCCAGCCCAGCATGAATTAGGTGTCGCCATCGGAACAACTCAACAACAACAAGTTAACCAGATGTTAATATAGGATGCAACGCATCAGCATAAAATGAGTTGGAAGACAACTGTATAACAGATGAGTTATCACTAAAATAATCTCCATCTGCCACCCAATGTGTAGCATGCGATCGAAAGAAGGCTATAAATACCTTCACTTTGTAAAACAAAGAGGACAAGTTGAAGGGGAATAATACACTTTTTTACTTTATATACTCTCTCTAAGATAGAACATATTTTTGATTTAACAAGTATTCATAGAAAAGAGTATCGATAAAACTTCATCTTCCTTTGCTTCCTGTATAAGTTCGATTACCGACTATTTGGGCAAGGCGTTCCTCGAATAAAAAATATAAAATTACTCCGATGAGTTAACAAATGGCGCCGTCTGTGGGAATGCCATGTATTGTTGCCTTTGAGTTACGTCGGTAAAATTTGCACTTAGCATAGTCAAGATCAAGATGGAAAGGTCACCACCATCCGAACGCCGATCAGTAAGTCACAGTGAGAGTATACATCAAGAGTCTACAAATGGTTCCCCCGAAAATCCTCCACCACCAAACGCCGATTATATCAATATTCCGCGGGCAGTGTTTGAAGATCTAGTGGAAGCAGCTTTAAGAAGAGCTCAAGATAATGAAAGACCCCCTGAACCACAACCCATACTACCCTATGGAGAAAGGTATACGGTGGAAGAGCAAGGATCAAGAATGATGCCGACTCCGCAGCAAATACCACCACCACGACCTGGCTATCGTCAAGAAGGATATCCAGGAGGAGTACATCCACCTGGGAACGGTTTCATGCCTCCCTATCGTCCCAACATGTTTCCTCATTCGAGCAACGAGCCGACTCTTTGGGAAATGATAAACCATCTCCGACGAGATATGCTCAGCATGAAAAGGGCCATCACACCAGAAGATGAACCAGTATACCATGGATCTCTGTTTATACCGGATATCGCACGGGCTACAATTCCAGCCCACGTAAGAGCGGTTAATTTGCCCATGTATTCAGGAGAGAAGGATGGCAAAGATCCGCATGATCATATCAATCAGTATATCGCAACGATGGATCTGCAGTCAGCCCCAGATTTCGCGTTGTGTCGAATCTTCCGAGCTACACTGACAGGAAGAGCACAATCGTAGTTTACGCAGATACCACCGGGCACTATATCCAACTTCTCCCAACTAGCTAGCTTGTTCGTATGACAGTTTGCCTGTAATAGACGTTATCCAAAGTCAGCATGCCATTTATTTACCATAATGCAACAAAAAGACGAATCATTGAGAGATTTCATGAAACGCTTTTCTGATGAAGTGTTGGATGTTCCTAACGTAGCCCCGACCATGATAGCGGACATTCTTGCCCAGGGATTACGATCGGGGAATTTCTTCCGATATCTGGTAGGAAATCGAGTGAAGGATATGAATGAACTAATGCAAAAAGCAGAAACTTACATCCTGATGGAAGAAGCAGAAACTTACATCCTGATGGAAGAAGCAGAAAAGTCCAAGCTGAAGGCAGAAAGCGCCGATGCCAATGCAAGGCCAAAAGAAAAAGAGGAATCCAAAGGTCCCCCGCCTCGAAGAGACAATCCCAGAGTAGTGAAAAGGCATCTTCAGTCTGTACCGCTACCAGCTTTGACCATCACCCAATCGGAAGTTTTAAACGTGATACGAGGAAATAAGGATTTCTCTTGGCCTATACCAGTAAGACAACCATACAAGAAAAAGGACACAGGAAAGTTTTGCAAATATCATAAGGCATATGGCCACACAACCGATGGTTGCAAGAATCTACGGAACGAAATTCATAGGCTGTTGGACTTGGGATATCTGAGAGACTACTTGAGCAATAACAGAGAGGATCGATCGATTGATCGAAAGAAAGCTAGGAGTGAAGAAGGCGAGATTGCCGCCAAACTTCCCCCGGTGAAAGCCGAGCAGGATGAATTTGATCAACGATTACCTCCCCCACCAGATACGTATCAAGATAACCCCCCGCCGGGGAGAACTGTCAACATGATTGAAGGAGGAGATATATCTGTGTCCCCTACTGGAAAAAAGAAAAAATATCTCAAAGAAGCTAGAAAGGTAGGACAAGGGCTATCGGTTTGCACGGTGCAAGGAGTAAGGTTACCAACGATATCCTTCGGACCCGAAGATCTTCAGGGAATAGTATATCCCCATGAAGACCCGTTGGTAATTACATCAACCATAATGGGCGTCGAAATACAACGAATCCTTGTGGATACAGAAAACTCGGTGGATGTGTTGTTTACCCCAACCTTCGGAGCTATGGGACTAAAAAGGGTACACCTCGAACCCCCGGAAATACCTTTGATAGGCTTCTCTGGAGAAACCAGTCGAACTTTGGGTACCGTTATACTTCCAATGTCTTGGGGAGAAGGAGCGATGAGGCGTACTAAGCATGTGAAGTTCTGGGTCATAGAAGCATCCTCACGAACATATAACGCTATATGTGGAAGGCCATCTATTCACGCTTTCGAGGCCATAATCTCTACCCTCCACCTCAAAGTTAAGTTCCCCACGATGTCAGGTATTGGAGAAATTCGAGGCAACCAAATCAAGGCTAGCGAATGTCATATGAATGCCCTACCAACAAATGTGGAAGAAGAACTTAGCCACCCAGGAAAGAAGCAGAAAATGGAAGAAATACGAGTCCAACCGGTGGAGGAGTTAAAACTGGTAGAACTAGAAAGAGAAAATAAGAAGGTAAAAATAGGAACAGAAATGGATCCCATGATAGAAGGGGAAGTCGTTTCCATCCTAAGAGAATACATGCACCTCTTCGCATGGGAAGGAGGTCCACCTGAAAGAATCAGCCCGAGGATATGCCAACATCACCTCAATGTCCATCCCATGCAAAAGAAGATAAACATGGGCCCAGAAAGGAATAGAATTATCAAATCGGAAATACTGCGGCTTCTCAGATTACAGCAAATAAGGGAAGTTATATACCCTGAATGGTTGTCCAACGTCGTGTTAGTGCCTAAGACGGAAGGACGATGGCAAATGTGCGTAGATTTTACTAACTTGAACGATGCCTGCCCAAAGGATTGTTACCCCTTGCCCAGCATCGACCAGTTTGTAGATTCAACGGCAGGATGCACACTCTTATCCACGATGGATGGTGACCAAGGATACAATCAGATTCCAATGGCGGAAGAAAACCAGGAGAAAACCAGCTTCATTACTGATGTTGGCACATTCTGCTACATGGTAATGCCGTTCGGACTCAAGAATGCCGGCGCCACCTATCAAAGGTCAGTGAATCTGGTGTTCTCATATGTCATCGGAGATACGATGGAAGTCTACGTGGATGACATGATCGTAAAAAGAAAGAGAGCAGAAGATCATCCGAAAGATTTACGACAAGCTCTAGCCATCATGGATAAGTTTGGCATGAAAATAAATCCCAAGAAGTGCTCTTTCGGGATCAGATGAGGGAAATTTTTGGGATATATGGTAACAGAGAAAGGAATAGAGGTCAACTCGGAAAAAGCCAAAGCCATCGTAGAAATAAAATCCCCCAGCACAATAAAAGAAGTGCAAAGGCTAACAGGAAAAATGGCGTCACTCAGCCGATTCATATCATAGTCAGCAGAGAGGGGTCTACCATTCTTTAAGATATTAAGGAATGTGAAAGATTTCCAATGGACTCCAGATTGTGAAGAAGCCTTCAATAATCTGAAAAATTATCTGGTAAGTCCTCCGCTACTAGTCAAACCTGAACCTGGAGATAAGTTATTCGTATATTTATCGGCTGGAGAAGAAGCTGTAAGTGCAGTGTTGGTGAAGGATAAAGGAGGTTATCATCGTCCTATATATTATGTTAGCAAGACCTTACAAAGCGCGGAGAAGAATTATGTGCAAACAGAGAAGCTGATACTAGCGCTCGTAACAACGGCTAGAAAACTAAGGTCATACTTCCTAACGTATCATGTGACGATACTCATCAAATATCCGTTAAGATCCATACTCAATCATCCGGAAACATCAGGACGAATGGTAAAGTGGGCAATAGAATTAAGCGAGTATAGTCTGTCATACGCCCCACGACCAGCCATCAAAGCACAGGTTTTGGCTGACTTTGTAGTGGAAATGAAGGAAATGCAAGATGAGAAGCTACCCATACTATGGCATGTGTATGTAGACGGATCGTCTGTCGGAACGCACGGGGGAGCAGGAATAGTTCTGAAGAATTATGAGGAAGAAGAAACTCTATGTTTTGCTGTCAGGATTACTTACCCCCTGTCTAATAACGAAGCAGAGTACGAAGCCCTCTTGATCGGAATAAGGCTAGCCATGGAAGGGAACATCAGTCGAATGGTGATCCACAGTGATTCACAACTAATAGTACAACAAGTGATAGGAGAGTTCGAAGTGAAAGAAGAACGATTGAAAGCCTATGCCCAAACAATTCGAAATAGGCAAAAGCTATTTGAAGAATTCTAGTTGAGGCAAATTCCTCGGCTGGAAAACCAAGAAGGAGATGCGTTATCCAAGATAGCAACTCAATCTGTGGTCGGAACACGATGTATTACTTTGCTACAAGCTATGGCCTCAGAAAAGCAAGAGCCTCAGGAGGACACCAACACCATCGTGGCCCCAGCAGCAGGATGG
The DNA here is from genome assembly GCA_948329865.1 of Linaria vulgaris. Classification (NCBI taxonomy): domain Eukaryota; kingdom Viridiplantae; phylum Streptophyta; class Magnoliopsida; order Lamiales; family Plantaginaceae; genus Linaria; species Linaria vulgaris. The sequence goes on from OX415250.1 coordinate 102,541,109, forward strand.
ATGTCAGATATTATTGCTTACTTAGAGGATCCCACACAATATTACGATGATGACAAAGAGAGAAAGAGGGTAGAAACGAAAGTAGCACGTTACTTCCTGCATAGAGGAGTGTTGTTTCGACGATGCTACTCTAATCCTCATACTCGATGCCTAAATGAGCAGGAGGCGTTAGGGGTGATAAGAGAAATGCACGAAGGAACATGTGGGAATCACTCGCAAGGTACGAGCATGGCCAATCGTATCATAAGACAAGGGTACTATTGGCCCACGATGGTTCAAGATTGCCAAGAATACGCGCGCAAATGCCCAGCATGCCAAGCCCACGCTTCACAGATCCATCAACCGGCGGCCCCATGGGAACCAAGTTTACTAGCATGCCCCTTCGCCAAATTGGGAATAGATTTGGTCGGGCCCTTGATGCCTAATCCAAGGCAGAAGCGATATCTGATAGTAGCAGTAGATTATTTCACAAAGTGGGTGGAAGCAGAGCCGATGGCCAGAATCACAGTTGGCGCTGTTATCAATTTCCTATGGCGAAATATACTATGCCGGTTCGGAATTCCTCGATACCTTGTAAGCGACAACGGGCTCCAGTTTGAAGATAAGCAGGTAGAAGACTGGTGCAAACACTGGGAAGTTAAGCATCGTTTTGCTTCTGTCGGATATCCTCAAGGTAACGGGCAAGTTGAAAGAACTAATCGAACCCTGCTGAAAAGAATTAAGGCTAGGTTGGACCACCACAAGGAACGATGGGTGGAAGAAATTCCAGGTGTGTTGTGGGCATATCGCACGACCCCTAGTTCAGCCACTGGAGAAACACCGTACAGCATGGCCTACGGTTGTGAGGCTGTAATCCCACCAGAAGTCGTAACGGAAAGTTGGAGAATCTGAGAATATGAGGAGGTTAGTAACAACTCTAATCTAGCCTTAGCTCTGGACTTGTTGGAAGAAAGGAGGCATCGAGGCTCAATACGAATGGAAGGGTACAAAGCTCGAATGGCCAGACACTACAACAAAAATGTCAAGTTTAGGACATTCCAAGTCGGAGATCTAGTTCTTAAGTGGGTAGGAGCATCAAAGAATGTTGCTAAGTTGCAGCCCAAGTGGGAAGGACCATACAAGGTGAGCAAAATCATCAGACCCGCCACTTATCAGCTAAGTACTCTTGAAGGTATCGTACTTACCAGAAATTGGAATGCATTTAATCCGAGAAAATATTATGCCTAATATCTTGTAAATATGGAACTAATGTAAATATAGAAGCCACGCCAGTGTACATGTAAATAAAGTCGTGGTGAAATAAAGATGGCTTTTATTTATATACATGGAATTCGTACATAGTTACAAACGCGATTCATTCCGATACAGCTATCTAACCCGACTAACTTGCATACACACATATAACACGTGGTTGGACTCGGATAGATTCCGAGATGCCTGCGTATCCTGTAGTAAGGGAATCAAACCACTCGTAGTTCTAATTTATTTACACATCACGCACCTACACGAAAAGTAACTAGCATGAAATGATTATTCGTTCGCGGGACGCTTGCCCTCTCGAATAAGTCGTCGGCGTTGTTCTTCGGAAAGGTCAATAGGATCCACGATAGTCACTTTTGGAACTATGGACCTTCGGAGAGGCACAGAAGGAGCTGTAATGCTAGAGGAGGTAGTGATCTCGAGATCAGGAAGGATCAAATGGGAAGGAAAGCTTGGAAGTGCCCTCACTGCCTCCTGACATATTCGAAAACCCACCAAAACCATCTCCTGCATTTCCACGCGCAAAGTTTCCCTTTTTTGTTCTAAACTAGGAGCTACTAAAGTGGCTTCCGCACGAGCAATCATCACATCCACTTCGTGAGATTTTTCTAAGTTCGATAGCCTGGTTGCCAACGAATCTTTCTCAGCTAACAGTGAAGAAATCAGAGCATCAGAAGCGCGGCTTTGATTCAGCAAGTTGTCTACACGATCCTCTAATTCTTTTGTACGCTCGCGCTCTAGGGTAACTAGTTGGTTCATGTCTAAGGCAGTGTCCTGAGCATCCTTCAGTAAAGCCTCCAAAACTCTTTGGTCAGAGTCGTAATGAGCTTGCAAACTGACAATGCGGATGCGCGCGCTTGCTAAATCCTTCTCCAAATCAGCTAGATATCGGAACAAGAAACCGACGTTGTTTGATGAATACTCATGATGTGAACCAAGGGCATCGGCAATTAGAAATGCCTGTAAAAGAAAAAAAAAAGAAATCAGTAACCCATAAGAAGCCAATAATACATGGAGACATAAGCACTTTATACCTCACACAAGTTGCGACATAATCGATTGGGAAGAAGGTTCATTGGGACGGAACCTAGGGCCTCACAATCGGCCTGATTCAACAGACCACCCAAGAAGTGCCGGTAGTACGAATCATCTGAGTTCAATACGGGAAACTCGGAGTGAGAACTTTCCGTAGCCACGCCACTAGGACCTTCACCAGCGGGGGGAACCATCCAAGGGGGAGAAGGAAGAGCACCACTGGGGCTTCCAGACGAAATGACAGGACGATTGTCATCAATCACGTTGATAGAAGGGTTCGATTGTGGTCGGACCGCCAGAGTTAGAGCAAGAGGAGAGGGGGCATCAAAGTCCCCGTCGGGGTCCGGAATGGCATGATCCTCAAAAAGAGCATCTATAGAAGGAATATCAGAATTCCACAAAGAGCCCAATTGTGAGATACTTGGGAGGCCGTTGGAACGAACGCCATCATACCCTGCAGATAAGTTGGAATTATCGGAATATTCAGGGAAAACGATAACGGGCCAAGTAGGGCATCGAAGTACGGTCTAATGGCGTAACGTTCCATCTCAACTCCTGAAAAATCCGCCAGAAAAATTAGACGTCAAAACATAAGGGCAATGTTTGTAGATAATTAGCTAAACTTACGAAAAGCTGAATTCGAATGTAGTGGCATCGGAGGATTATTCAGCCGCTCCCGTCCATGCTGCAAGCCCGCCATAATTAAAGCTGACGAATTTGACAAAAGGGAGCACATGTCATAACTACCCGAGAATAAGCCAGTGGAAGTTAAATAAGTCATTTCACGAACGAAAATTTCAGGGCGTGGAAGCACATATCCTAAACCTCATCGTAATGGCATGCCCCATGTATCCCCAAAAGAGCCCATCGGCCTAATGAAAAAATCTCTCTTCTTCCAGTCTACAACAAATGCAAGGCGTCGGGGTATGTTGAAGCTCCTACGCTGGTCACGATGGACCAAGCTAAAGTACGGGAGCCCATTTGGACAAGGGCGAAGAATGAAGGCAGCACCCACTCGATAAGGAGTTAAGGGAACATTCAGCAAGTTACAGCATAATATGAAACCTATCAAGTGTCGCAGCGAATTAGGGGTTAGTTGGCTAGGACAAATCTGCCAGTATCGGAATAATGGTAGCATGAAAGGATGGAAGAGCATGCGCAAGCCACACAGGATCTGCTCAGAGTATAGAGTTAAATAACCCAAAGGGGGTTCAAACGCCCTATGAAAAGGGCGGGGAACAATAATGTCATACTCAGCGGGATCCAAGTTGTGATCACGCAGCATTTGAAAAATGGACTCCTGCGATTCGACACTTTGACAAGAACCTACTCTACTCCCTCCGATCATAGCGTTAACATTCAGAGAAGAGGTGTTGAAAATAGAAAAACTGTCTGGAGGAAGGTAAGGTTCCCTGCGAAGGAATGTAAGGCGCAAAGAATCCACCACACTGGAGTCAGAACGAGGAGAGGGAACCCGCCGTACGGCAGAAGATCTTCTAAAATTTAACGACGAACCACCACCAGTAGGACGAATCCTACCATTATCGGTTGGAAGTGATCTCCGAACACGACGGGGGGAAGATTCCCCAGAAGAAGACAAGGATCCGTTTGAGAAAGGAGTCATGATAACAATATACCCACAGAAAAAAGAAATATTTTAGACGGTAAAAACAAGAGAATGCCTTTAGTTGAAAGGGATGGAGGAAAGTAATTATGAGGGGATTATTTTTAGAGGCACCTGAAGACAACAATTTGGTACGTGTTAAAACAAAAAAGACATCTGGGCCTATCAAAATGTAGGCAAACAGGGATAAAGTCACGTGAGGGAAAATGTCAACGATAGTGGCAGACATTCTCTGACTTATCAACAGAGGATACAGAGCAGGAAAAAGACAAACTTGCACAGTAAGTAAAGGCAATGCGGACAAAAAAACATACTTGGTAATTCACAGAGCCAGAAATATTCGTACATTCATCCAACGAAAGGTAAACTTGCCCAAAGTACATTATAAGTTAAATGACAAAAACAAAATAATGCAATTACAAAGAAAATTGGAGGGAGAGCCTAAAAGCGACGATCCGAAAGCTGTGATGAGGAAGATGGGTGACCAACAGAAGGAGCAGGAGAAGGCGCACTGCCAAGTAACTTCTGATAGGCATCGTGAGCTTTATGCGACGAGGGCGGACGCATCATCAACGCCTGAGGATTTAGCATCCAGTTTTCAGGATGGGAGAACAATTTGTCCTCACGGCATTGGTTTATGCAACCAAGATACCCGAGTAAAAAGTTGCCCAATAGATGACTCTGATGTCTCTGCTGATACTTCTCCTCGCAATGTTTCTGAACTTCATCCTTTGTGAGAAGGACAGCTCCAGATAGTTTCTCTTCAAATATCTCAGGGGAGAGAAACCCCGAGGGAGGAGAAGGTCTCTTCCTCTTTGAGCAGGTTATATTGGCCTTGAAGAGTAGAAACTTCATTCTTTAGGTCACGCTCCAGTTCTCCCCATGAACTTTTCTCAGCCAAAAGCACAGAGAGCTCGTCCTTCAACTTTTTACACTCAGACGTGCGCGAGGTAAGGGTGTTTGTTGTTTCATCCAACTTGGACTCCAATAACTTCTCCCTCACGAGACTTTGGGCATAGCTCTTCCGAAGGTTTTTCACTTCAGCTTCAGCTTTTTTTAAAGCTTTGTTTTGAGCATCTACCTTCTCCATCGATAATTGCCCGATCGCCTGAGCAGCATCCACCTCCCGCCAGATGGAGGGAATAATCTTTGGAACCTAAAAGGACATAAGAGATAAGTTTAGAGATATGAAATTAAAAGCCACGACGAAGAAAAGTAACAGAGAAACTCACTATCGTGACCATCCACTTGGAAAAGAATCGAACAGTGTGTTCATCATGATGAGTCACCGCAGAGGTAGCGTTCAGATACCGAGTGACAACATCAAAAGTCGTACCCAACTCCGGATTGCTAGGTCTCGCGCTAGACTCCGCCTCAACTCCCGTGGTGTGGATAAAGAAAGGAGAACCCGTCGGAGTAAAGCGACTGGAGAAAGGCATCCCCTCGAAGTAAGGAAGGGTAGTAGCAGAGGTCCCCGGCAGGAGTTTTCGATGGAGTGTTCCATACGTGCTTCTTCACCAATGAGGGCAATAGCTCGTCCAGTAACTCCAAGTTGATTGAGTGAGGAGGAGGTGTAGGAAGGGGATCGGAGGCGTTGCCCTCGGAAGCGAGACCTTCAAAGGAAAGGAAGTCATCAACGGATAAATCTTGATGACCCGAGAGTAGGGGCTGGGTATCCGAGGGCAAAGCGTCTGCTTAAGAATGGATGAAGGTAAACATACAGGTCTAGCACAAAAAGTATAAGTTAATAAAAAGGGAGTCATTAACTACGAAAGGCAACCTAACCTGCTCGAGCGCCTTCGTCCTCGCTTTCGATCAAAATAACCTTATCTTTCTCAGCTACGAAATAAAAAAAAAGGGTGAACTATATGTTACAAAGATAAAGAAAAAATATAAAATCCTTGTTGTATACCTGAAGGAGAAAAAGCAGTAACAGAATCAGGTTTTTCCTGAGCAATACTTGTTTCTAGAGGAGGCTGGGGGGTAGTAAGGAATCTACCACAGGCAACGAAGGAAGAATAGTGGCGTCTTCCTTAACTGCCTCAGGTTGGGCAGAAGACGAGGGCAAGGATGATGAGGCATCAAGGGTGATAGGAGCCCCGGACATCTCCTGAGCGACTGCAGGAAGAATATCTGTAGAGTCAACAGCATCCTTTTGAACGCTCTCGTCACCGATGCCTGGCTCCGCGGATTTTTGAGAATTAACCCCGTGAGACTCCTCAGAGTCAGAATTCTGGTTAGATGCTTGAGAATCGTCGTCCGAGGGCGGAGCAACCTTCTTAGATCCCTTTCCCTTCGCACGAGAAGTAGCAAGGAGAGGATTAGCGGTCATATTATTTTCATGCTCCTCCAAGTAAGACAATGCATAAGAGAAAAGTAAATAAGAAAATGTCGAGTAGAAAGGATAAATGTATAAATAAGAAGGTGGTCATCTAACTCACCAAAAGTAGACTGTGCGTCGTCGGAGAGACAGATGAGTGTCTTCCCCACGAGGGAAGCATCCAGAGGAGCCGTCGTATTTAACCCAGCAGTATCGTACAAGGGTAAATAGTGGGCAGACTTCAGCATGGCAGAGGCATCGAGAGCCGAAGTAAAGGAAGTAGAAGAATCCACTTTATATGAAGGGGCCTCAGGGTTGACGCCATGAATAGGGAAAATCCCATTTACCCACAACAGGTTTGACAAAAATGAACTTATCTTTCCAGCTGCTATAAGATGCAGTAGTACCTACGACTACTTTCTTTTCCTGGTCTCTATGGGAAAAAAAGTACGAGGGATGACCAGTGGAGGACACACTAATGGTAAAAATTGAAAAAAAATATCCTCACATTGCACTCCACTCCCCTCGACAAGCACCAAAATACGAAGGAAGCCAGAATAGTAAAGCTATTGGGCGTTAATTAACTAGGGCATACGTCACATGCTTTAAACACCTCACAGTAGAAAGGAGGGTAAAAGGACCGAAGACCCGCACGTACCTGAACTAAGTAGAGTGTAACATAGCCATCGGAAGAGCATTTCCCCTATCGTCCTTCGAAGGGATTTCCCGAATAATGTTCAGAGATGATACTCCGAAATCACAAAAGAAGTTATCGACTTCTTCCTTAGTAACTGTGCTCATGACATTCTCTACCTCTTTGTAACGGTGATTACCCTTCGGCTTCACTAGGGCAGCAGAAGCGTCAGCAGCGACGGAAGATTTCTTTGATCGTTTGGAAACCCGCGCTTGTTCGCCTTTCTTAACGGCGGGAGCTTGCCCTTCCTCTTGCGGTGATAAATCTCAATTCCGGAGGGGTTACTCTCCGGTAGCACCGCTACCGTGACGGCGGTGGCATCCTCCGTTGCAGCCAGCGGAGCGGTCGGGGCGGAGATGGATTCCGGTGGAGGCGCAAGTAGAGCATCAGTGACACTGGTGGTAGCAACGGTCAAAGGAAATGTGGTTTGAGTTTCGGCTGCCATGGTAAAGAGAATTAAAAAACAGGGAAAAGAGAGGTTTTTTCTACTTGATATAGTTAAAGAAGAAAGAGATAATGAAGATAAGTGAAGAGAGAAGAAGAAAAAAGTAACTTATAAAGGAAGTTCGTCAGTGATAGTGGGGAGTTAATGTGCCTCTACATTAAAGGGCACGACTTCCCAAAATAAAACAAACGTTACAAACCCTTGGGCTTCTCTCTTATTAATGCAGAATTAATCGTGTCCAACCCCCACGTTACCTGATGGCTAAATTAATCTTCGATGGCCACTTTACTCTAAGTTCCTGTTGATTACCTATAATACACCAGGAGCTGGGGGGACTAGTGTAAACCTATGGGTGAAATTTATGGCCATCGGAGTATATGGTCATCGAGGGACAAGAAGACTTTTACCATCGGATGATAAATTGCTTATCTGTATAAGATAACCTTATCACCGATGATGCACGGATTACCACACTCACAGAGCATCCGATGCTAAAGGCACTACCAGTCTTGGATGACTCTACGATGCCTAATAATCGCCGATGCTTTAGCCAGTGAACAATCCTAAGGAACAGTGGCACGATAAAAATGTTCCCTCCCCGATGGGTGCCCACTTCAATGATATATCCGGGTATATATCCCCCCGACCCGATGGCATAGGGACACTCCCAAAAAGGAGAGTGTACTCTCTCTGATGGGTATTTACCCCGATGTCACATCTACAAATAAAACTTAGTCGTTCGATGGCATATCAATAATAGGCCTGACAAATTCACGATCCCGATGGCAAATCATCCGAAGGCCCCCAGAAGAAGTGCTTCTAGAACAAGAGGACAGTGTCGACATACAGGATGTGCCAGCCCAGCATGAATTAGGTGTTGCCATCGGAACAACTCAACAACAACAAGTTAACCAGATGTCAATATAGGATGCAACGCATCAGCATAAAATGAGTTGGAAGACAACTGTATAACAGATGAGTTATCACTAAAATAATCTCCATCTGCCACCCAATGTGTAGCATGCGATCGAAAGAAGGCTATAAATACCTTCACTTTGTAAAACAAAGAGGACAAGTTGAAGGGGAATAATACACTTTTTTACTTTATATACTCTCTCTAAGTTAGAACATATTTTTGATTTAGCAAGTATTCATAGAAAAGAGTATCGATAAAACTTTATCTTCCTTTGCTTCCTGTATAAGTTCGATTACCGACTATCTGGGCAAGGCGTTCCTCGAATAAAAAATATAAAATTACTCTGATGAGTTAACAATAGGAGTTAGAGGGTAAAAGTAAAGTCCGCATAAATAAAGGGCAAAAGACAATTTTAGCCTATTATAAAAGGCAAAAAAAATAATAATTCGCCCAATGAAACCAGTAACATGAATTTTCCGCACTAGTCTTGGAATGTGCTATGATTCAATTCCCTAGTGTGCATTCTGTCCTTCGGCAATGGAATTATGCTAAATTGGTCGGAGTCTTACATGTGACTTGCACGTGGGATTGAAATTTTAGGATCTTCATCAAACTTCGTCCTTAATGTGGCATTCTATTATTTCTAATTAATAATAGTCCCTGAATTTTCACATTAGGAAATCAGTTCTCTTAAATATCTCCAAATTTCAAATCCACGTGTAAGGCACGTGTCTGATTCCAAAAAACCTTGTTTAATCAATTGCGCAACAATGTAAATTGAACATAATGCATAGTTAGGAGACTGAACCTGAAAAAAAAAATTAGTGACAAGAGAAATTTCATTCACATTGTTACGAGAACCAAAATTTGCAAATTTTGTTCTCATATGGCAAGGCAACTTATTTGTTGTAGTGATATTTAGTTTGCATTGTTACTTGGTTGTGGTACAATACTAATGACTGTGAGATTGATGGGAGATGTGAAACTAAACTCCTTAATTCTTACGTCTTTATAGCAAGATATTGAGTGTCACGAATGTAGAAAAAAAATATGCGTCCTTTATAAACTACCACTTATATCTTTAACTTTTGGAGCTTAGTTTGGTAATAGATCGAATATTACTGACGAAGTGCAAGATTACAATGATACAATAGTCAATCTAAATACAAACTAGGTCTTCTATCACTAAAACTAACTTTAGGTAGACTTTAGTCTGGAACACCTTAGAGTAACGCTAGGATGCTTCAACGGATGTCAAAAGGAGAAGATATATCGAATCATGGAGGATATCGAATATCATCTATGTCGGGGATATGGCGGATGTCAAGGATGTGTCCATATCGGGGGTAGGTATTTCGAAGGTATATATCGGGTCAGTATATCAGATGTTGTATGTCGGGCGTGTATGTCGGATGTGTATATCAGATGGGTGCTTGATATCGAATATGCGTACTCGATATACTGGTGAACTGTGTAGGGTAATTAATGATACTTTCGTTGATTAGCGAAATCAAAATATATATAGGCTTTCGGATGCATGGATCGCACCCGTAATTCCCGGCGTAACTATACTAATCAAATATGGATATTTGATATCATCATGTATATCGGGTGCCCATCCGCGATATACGATCGTTGGGTCAGGTGCCTGTTGGGCTCGACCTATGTAATTAAGTAGACTAGCCTAATACGGATATTACCCATATCATGTAGTCCCCAGTTTAGGAGTTATCGTTGTAAATGATAATTCCTCAACTAAATCAAATTTGTAATACTTACCTCTTCTCCCCCAGTTCAAATGTAGGAGCTCGGCTACGTGAATTCTATTTGAATAATGGTGGATGCGCAATATAATTGTTCGTAGCATTGAGGTATGCATTTGAATTATGAGCAAGGTCCCTCCGTGTATGGGGTTGTATCTCAGAAAACGGTATTAAAATTATATCAAAGATCATTGATATCGAAAATTTTCGATATTGAATCCCCTATATCGAATGTTGATTTCGACATGGTTGGCCATAAATGCAACATCCAAGCACCCGATGTCTATAAATAGGCAGTGAGAGGATATAGAAAATTCTTTTGTCATTTAGCGAACGCGTACCTCTTTCAGCAAAGGTATATCGAATATTTTTGATATAGTCTTTCGATATGTGATCCGATATTTGTTTTAATCTCAGGAATTTCGAGATTCGATATACCTTGTATATCAAATCTATTCCCGATGTATGAATATTGTTTTCGACATTCTCAAATCAGAAATTTTATATACTTAGCTTATTCTTTACGACATTTTTTGGGTTTGATTGTTTTGGCTAACTTTTGAGTTTCATTTATCACATTCCTGCAACCCGAATTCATTAAGCCTCGAAGGTTATTAATCTCTTCGGCGTTAACGGTTTGTGAGATGACAATGTCTGGGGCAAGAGACGTTGATATGTCGCATGACAACACTATTTTTATTCCTGGTGTGGAACCTGGTAATGATGGTGACTATTTGGATGCGTTTGTCGATGACTGCGAAGGCGATTGGGATGAAGGCGATGGCAAGGAAGAGGATACCGAGACAGACGAAGAAATGTGTATGGTCTGATCGGTGTGCGAGAGGTTAAGAAATAAAAGACCGCTATAAAGTATGAAGATATGATCTCTCATATCCCTCATAACCCTAATTAATATCGGACTGGATATAATATTGATGGATACAAGATAAGATTTCGCGACTCAAGTGAGCGGATCTACAAGCCTCCCAAGGGTTCGGTCACAGTGAACGCCAAATACTTTGTAAATGGGTTTCGGTTCCCTATCGACCCTTTGATCGTTCAATGGTAGCAAATACTGTGAATATTATTGGCTACCACCTGGAGGTGACAAATGACCTACATGTCATATGCTATCGCCAACCTATGTCAAATGGTGTTGCGACGGGCCAGCGGTCACAACTATACCGTCGCAAATTTGCGACCACCCGACGAGCCGCATTGGCGGTCACATAAGGGGTTTTTGCGAACGATAGATGAGCCGTTGTGAATGACCCCTTTTTTGTAGTGGTTATCATATGTCCAACAAGGATAGTTGGCATTTGATAGTTATAGTATGTAGGTATGGAAAAATTGGATTTGATTCTGGAATCTTATCAAGTGTTTGATTTGATTCTTACTGTTAACATGTTGGATATTATAATCTAATTAACGGAGTAATTGAGGGGTTGGAACGATCTGCCCGAGGTTCAGAAAGCTTTGATTGTATAAGGATAATAAAGATACGAGAATGTTTCTTCTTTTATTCACTGAATTTCACTCCTTTTGTGTTTTTGTGTTTGTTTCAGGTTATTCCCGTTATTCCTCTTCAATGGATCACCTCCCTTTATATAGGGTTTATTAGGGACAGGTGTCGATGTGCATGTGTTTTAGTAAGTACAGGTGTTGCAATATGTGTAAATGTGTAAGAAGATAAGATAAACTATATTCTTGGTCTACTAGATGCTGACTAGGCTGATCTTTTCCTTTTTCGATAGTTCCGAGATTTCCGGGGGCAGTCTTTTTGGGACACTATTTTCCGAGGGTTGTTTCTGTCTTCGACTTGGTCTCCGAGCGGGTTTGGTACGATCTCCGAGAGCTTGGCTTGATTTACGAGGGCTTTGGTTTGATCTATGAGGGCTAGATTTGATCTCCGAGGGCTAGATTTGATCTCCGAGGGCTTGATTTTTCCTTCGTGAGGTAGTGTTTCTTGTCCGAGTCCTTGTGGTGGTTTTCTAATAACTTTTGTGCTTGGATCTATCTTTGCTCCGAAATTTGATTTCGGGAGGGATGTTCCGAGGGCTTTTTGTGTTGAGGAGTTTTCAGTAAAGAAGTGTTCTCGTGAGATTATGGAACTCGGGGTCCTTTGTGGTCCCTCGTGTCGCATTTTATGGATATCTGAGTCGCATGGATTCATCGGGCGTTTGTTATTTTTATGATGCCACGTGGATATCTTTTCTTTATTCATCGTTGACTTTTCATGGGACGCTTTGTGTCTCCTCGAGTATTCCTTTATATTGTTTTAAGGTCAGTGGCCATACAAATTTATAACTCTCCGAAGGCCTCCTCGTGGGAGGTGGTTACATCTCATCGGAAGTATTCGTAACAATAGTATTGTCCACATATTAATTCCCATATTTAGGACTAATATTTTCTTTAATCACGTATTTATTTTTTACGGTTAACATTAGCCCCCCCAAATTTCGATCGCTTTCGTAGAGGTGATGGAAATTTTATTTCGTGACTTCCGTGAGGCGAGGGACTTTTTTCATCAATGTATCTATTTTTTAGTATTTTTCCGAGGGGGTACGTGCAGATATTTATAATAATTATTTAAAAACGGATCATATAGATTTACCTTATTATCTCTGGGGTACTGCCCTTAAGCGCGCGGAGGTCTCGGGGTGTGGTAGCCGTTGAATAGTTTAAAACTTCAAAGCATCTGACTGTTGGTAATGGTCAGATTTGTAATGCCGTGGCACGCGGATGCGGTAGAGGCGTGGAGCTTTGAATGAGCGCCACGTTTGAAGAGCATCTGACCGTTGGGGTTTTAGGGTTTATAAATAGGAGAAATATTCACCCTCATTCTCACTTTTACTACTTTCTCTTGCGGTAATTCTTCTTCAGAGCAAAAAGCTTCTTCGTCTCTCGTCTTTCTTCGCACTTCAAATTCTCAGCAAGTTCATACCCCCTTTTTTCTCTTTCCCTTTTTCGGATAAATACTTTCTCCTCGTTACTGTTCAGATGGCTTCTTCCACCAACACCGATCCCATCGCCGCCTCTACTACCTCTGGAGTTACTGCTCCGATTGATTCTCAGGTGGGGACGGGGGGGGGGGGGGGGGGGGGGGGTGCTCCGATGGGAGTAATTACTCGTAAAAGGAAGGGCAAAACCTCTGCTACTGTTTAGAGCGGCGCTACTTGTAAAAAGGCTAAGGTTCACAAATCAAAGAAGGCTACTGCTGCTCGTGATTTCGCGAAAATCGAGAAGATTCCAAGTATTGCAACTCGTGAGCAAGTATCTGAGTTGTTTGCTAATACCGGAGCTTTTCAGAAAAATATGGTATTTTAGATTCCGACTAGGGACGAGAGGGCTTGCTATCCACCTCCGGGGATGCTGACAGTTTATTTCGCTCATGTGCGATATGGGTGGCGCTCATTTATGCCGCCCTTCTTCTATGAAGTGTTCAAGGCGTGCAATATTAGTCCGAGCCAGATGGTTCCAAATGGCCTCGCTGCTCTCTGTATTTACGTCTTCTGGTGCCAGGCCAATGGACTGGAATGTGGAGTCGATCACTTTTTTCTATTTTTGACGTGGTGGTCTCACCCGGGGGGTACCCATTCTACCACGTTCGTCATCGGGATAATAGCAAGCATTCCACGAAAAGGATATTGGACGCTTCCATAAGTTCGCACAGTGTCTGGAAGAATAGGTATTTCTTCGTGCGGCCAGCAAAAGGCGTATGGGATATGCCTTTTGATTGGAGAGAAGGGGCGGCGCCCGTGCATACCTTAGATCAAGAAATTGTTTTGTCTCCGGTGATTTCGCAGCAGCTTCTAATGGAGTCGGAAGATTTCCTGATGTTGTTCGAGACATCCGGGCTTCATTATGTGGTTTTCACCGATGACAATGTCGAGAAGCCCTTGTCCTTATCTCCCGAGGCCCTAAATCTCTTTCGTAAGTTTCTTTATTTTTGTTCTTACTTTCGTTCCTTCTTCTAATCGTAGAAATAGGTTATAACTGCATTTGTTGGCCTTTGGTTAACGTAGGAGTTGTTTTAGCGAATTACTATTCGCACTCGGGCCCTATGGAACCTGCTCCGAGCGGTGTTTCTGACGCCCCGGAGGAGGGTGATCATGACGAGGAGGAGGTTAATGCTCTGGAGGACGCACATATGGGCCTGTATATGGGTGGAGTTCTCGAGGATCATTCCCATTTATACCTGGATACTACGGGGGTAATCAGGAATGCTGTTCCACTATGCCAGGTGGGCCCTTTTTCGAGTTTAGCTCGGGTACCAGTCTCCGAGTCCGACGTGTGGAGTTCTCCGAAGACTTCAGAGGAAGGAGTTTCTCCGAGGACTGGCGGGGAGAGTTCTGCCCGGGATGCTGCGGAGGTGGTGGTCATATCTTCTCGGGATCCATCTCCCGACTCTCCTCGTGGAGTTGAGACCATGTCTCCGATTATTCCGGAGTCCTCAAAGAAGGTCGTATCTGAGTCTGTTCCCCTTGGTAAATTCTTGCTTATCTTTAGAAGGATTTTCTGAATTTTTTTGAAGAGTCTAGATCACATATTGATGCTTCTCTTCTCTGGTGCAGGTACTGTGGATAAGGGAAAAGCTCCGATGGTGGAAGAGTCTGCTCCTTTCGGTAAACCCTTTCTACCTATCTTTTCCTCTTTGTATAATTTTTTCTAGTTTCATTCTCTCTTCTTACACATGCATGTTATCTTTTGTAGAGGAATACTTTTTGGCGCAGTTTCAGGTTCCTGGTCCGGAGACTTCATTGGGGAATTCCGAGGACACCCAAGGGGAGTTTGATCCCTCGTCCGAAGACAGGGAGACTAAGGTGGAGCTTTTGAGCTCCCTGATTGGGGAGTCGGGTCCATCTGCAGCTGCTGGAGGTCCTCGGGCGGTTTTTACCGACTCGAAGGTGGTGACGCCAACTCGGGGGACTACTCCTCTGAGGGATCACGTTCCGGTAACCTTGTCTCCGAAGGGGCATACTTTTCAAACGCCCGTACCCCCTCTTGGACGGAAGGGACAATCTTCGTCCTAGACGGTGGGGGACGCTTATTGGGAGCTCCTCTAATTCTTTGCCTCCTCCAATTCCACGCCCGCCGAGGGGTATCAGTTTCTCTATACCAGCCTTAACTGGATGGGGCTGATGGTGAGTTTCAAGCTTCTCCTTCTTCTATTCGTATATGCTTCCGCGTGTGGTATACTTTATGTTAATAATTCTTTCTTTTGCTTCTCTTTTTGCAGATAGGAAAGACTCGGGAGGCAGTTGTTGCCATGGAGCAACGTGGTTTAAAGAGAGTGGAGGAGGTGGAAGCAGTCCGAGCGCAACTGGCGCCTCTCCTGTCCAGGGATAAGGAGAGCCAAACGAGGGAGGATGTGCTAAACACAAGGGTTTCGGATCTCGATTTTCTCCTGCAAGAATCTCAAAGGGCGAATGAGGACTTGCGCTACCAATTACAGCGCGCAAATTCTTCATTTGAGAAGGTGGAAGCATCGAAGAAGGCTGCCAAGGCTAGGGTGGCTCTGCTGGAGAAGGAGAAGAAGGAGTCTGAGGGGACTCTTAAGGAACAGATTGCTGTTCTCGAGAGGGAGAAATCCGAGGGGTTGGCCCGGGAGTAGGGACTTCAGGAGCTGTTAGGCCAGGTCACCGATATGGCGGAGTTAGCCGAGGAGAAATTGGCGAAGTTCTCTTCTCCCGGGGAGGTGCAAGCCAAAATTAACGCGGCTGTTCAGCTTACTCAACATGAGATTTCTAGGCATAAACCGGAAGTTCCTAGAGGCCACCACAAAAGCTCTTAACTAGTCACATGCTATGGGGTTACTTGGAGTGTGCTAGATTGGTGAAGCCCTTGCTGCGGCCGGACACGGACTTTGCTAAGTCCTTTGACCTACGTAAGGTGAAGAAGCCATCTTCCGAGGACTGCCGCGTACTCGTGGGGAGATTTGGTGATGTGTTATCCCCTCGGGAATCCCCTGCACCATCTCCGATACATTCAGCAAGTAGTCCGAGTCCCAGACTCAGTAGCTCTGGGGGAGTGTTCTCAGCGATTTTGCGTCTGGCTCCGATGAGTACCTTCGCCGAGGCGACGTCCCCTTCGCGCCCCGCCCCGCCTCCATCAACCACGGGGGCGTAGTATAGGACTTTCATTTTTTGCTTTTTATTTTAATAAGTGTAAAAAAAATTAATTTCGCAGTTTTCCTATCTTTCCTGCATTGTACGGTTATTTTTCGAGGACTTCTCGGGACTTATCAGTAAATAAAACGTTCCTCTTTTGGTCTATTTGTCTTTTCCGTTACTAACTATTTAGCAACTACAACTATTTAACCATTTATTTATTACTTAAGGATAAGTTTGTCAAATAAACTTGCTGGCCAAGTAAAATTTATAGCAGGAGGTGTCTTCACGCATGAGGTTTTGCCATCTTTCATAGGTTTTTTACCGGACACGTGGCCCTAGTAATTAATTTAGTTTGGGCAGCTCATGCTTTCACTTGGGGGTAACAGTATATATATGAGCAAATAGTCAATGAGCTTTGTCATGCTTACTTTCATAAAGGAAGAATTTTCTCTAGATAGAGCGTTCACTGATTTTCTTTGCAAAAATCACTTTTCAATTTTCGCGCAGTTCTTCGTGAAATAAAAGAGTGAGAACTTACCCGAGAAGATGATGCCCCCTCACTACAGAAGGGCAGGGTCCGTTTCCTCCCACAATTCCACTCGGCACTCAGTTCGGACCCCTCCGCAGGCGCTAAGAGTGCGACATGCCTCATCGTCTAGCTTTTCCTCTAGGCAGGATAGTTTGGATGATGATATAGCAGCTCTTTTGGGAAGTCCTTCAAGGGGAGTCGTTGTGAGATCCTCAAATGCTGAGTCCCGCAGGATGACTCATATTCAAGAGGTATTTATGGGTAGGGGGTCTTATACTCTGGCGGATCAGTCCTCAAAGTTTGATATGCTTCCGTTAAACCCCATAAAATTGATGGGCCGCGGTCAAGTGGGCACTGCTACGAGTAGTGAGCATGAGGGGTCAATTATGACCCTCTTTTCTGAGTATAATCTATTATACCCAGTATGATGTGGTCATACCACACTCCGAGCAGAGGGCTTACGATCCCCTTCGGGATTCTTAACGGTGTATCGTGACCAAATGAGGTGTGGGATGCAGGTGTTTTTTCACCTTTTTATTCAGACTCTCTTTCGTTATTGGCAAATATGTCCTAGCCAGTTGACGCCGAACACGTATCGTCACTTGGTGGGGTACATCCTATGCTGTGAGCTTCTGAACCTCCCCATGTCCCCTCATCGGGTGGGAGCCGTTTTTGACTTGCGCCTCTGTGCGAGTGGTCCCTCTTTTTCCAGCTTGGCCTATCGGGATATCAATAGAACCTTCACTCATGTATCCAATCCGCGTTCTCGTAGAGGGGATTGGAGGCGGAGGTTCTTTTTCATTCGCCCGAGGGGCCAATCAGCAGATTTATGGGGAGTACCACTCCGATGGGGCCTTGGATACGTTACTCCCAACTCCGAGGCGTTGATACGTGAGGAGGAGGTGCTATCTCATTCTGGGCTGTTCTCGGGTACCTACGACATAAGCAACTTATTAGAGTTCCCAGAGTCCCTGATATTGGCAGGTCTTCAAGAAGGGGTAGAGATATTTAATCTTCCCGCTCAACCACTTTATAGCAATTTCTTCTTTCGTAAGTTTTTCTTCTTGTCTTCGTCGTTATGGGGTGTTTTCTGTTGCTTTGAGCTTATATCATACTTGTTTTCTTGATAGGTTCGGAGATGCAAACGTTTGCGATAAAACCTTTCGATAAGGTCTTCTTGGCGCAGACGCTAAATGATGGGTATGCCCTTTCGGAGGAGGGTGACACCGATCACTCGAGCTTTGATATTGTGGCGAGTCCTCCCTTGGAGGGGAGGGGTCAGGGGGCCTTTCTTGCCGCAGCCCCCCAGTTCCCACTGTCTCCGATGACCCTTCCGCTGCTCTTCTTTGGATGGATTTTCCAATACCGCGATTGGTATCACGCTCCTTTTCGGGAGATGTTGTGAATGTGGTGGAGGAGGGTTTTACTTCCTCTGTTCTGGGTGGATCCCATCCCCTCGGGGAGGGTCCTGCCCGAGTTGTTCATCCACCTCTTGAGGGTAATCCTCTTCTGGCTGGGATTTGTCCTCTCGGAGAAGGTAATTCTGCCCCTTCATCTTCCTCCGTGGCAGATTTTTGTCGAAATTACTTGAGCGGGTTGTTGAATGCGACAGACTGTGAATTGATGAGGACTTTTCCTCTCTCCAGTCTTCAGGATCTTGCCTGTAAAGATTTGTGCGAGGTAAGGCAATTTTTCAGTTATTCTATTTAGCACTAACCTTTGTCATCCTTTTGGTGATGATGGTTTTGACTGGCTTGCAGATTTACATGGTCTTGAACGCCATCGGATCCCGAGGAGAGTCTTATTCTGACCCTGACTTGGTATACCGCCGTCGGGATGAGCTAGAGAAGGGTCTACTTGAAGCTCACGAGGAGATAACTCAATTAGCCGCATCTAAGGAGTCTGCTCGGGAACTTCACGATGGGGTTTTGCAAACCGAAAAAGATAAATCTTGGGAGTTAGAGCGTCGATTGGTCCTTGAGAGGGCCCGGATATTGAATTTGGAGAGGAGGATGGAAGATTTAAGGGACCAAGTTCAGTTTTCCAATGAGCAGCTAATACATGCTACAAAAGAAAGAGTTGTGGCGACTCAACAGCTGCTGGAGACAACTCGTACTCACGAGGTGGCGTTAGTGATGGCCCAGGTCCGAGCAGTGTTGGAGGTGGTGGGTTCTTATAGCCCTCGTGAGTCTCTTCATAAGGAGATGCGTGATTTAGTCCAGATAGGTTATTGTTTGTGCCGAGATGCGGTACAGGCTCTGCCAGGATTTCCTTCGGGCTTGGTCATTCCTGAACTTAGCATTCGCCAAGTTTTTGCAGAAGTTCCTCCCCCAGTTATCGGGGATCCGGCCGTTCTGACTGTGGTTGTTGATGACCCCGTTTCTTTATCCGAAGAGCAACGCCGTCGACTTGTCAGGGAAGGGAAGCGTCCGATAGAGGGTGTTTCCGTTTAGGCGGAGATAACAGTGATCTCATTGTATCGTACATAATCTGATATCCCTTTAGGATGAGGATTTATTAGTAGGTACTGACTGTTTTGTACTAGTCGTTTGTATTAGATGGCTCCTCAGGGTTGGGTTGCTGTAATGACATTTTCATAGAGTCATCGTTTTGTTTTGCAACCTTATTTCTTTTTGTAATGGAACCATTTATATACAAACAACTTTTTTATTTATGTACAAACTGTCTCATTACATTAAGCATAATATTTTTTGAGATTGGTGGAGTTCCAGGTATTGCAGAGCACTGCACCTTCGGAATTGGCCAGAAGGTAAGTTGCAGTTCCAACGATTCCCTCTATCTTGAAGGGTCCTTCCCATCGGAGATCAAGCTTACCCACATTCTTAAAAGCTCCAATCCGTTTCATCACTAAGTCTCCAACTTGAAAAGTACGAGGTTTTACCTTAGCGTTATAGTATCGTGACATCCGGGTTTTGTATTCTTCAATCCGGATGGCAGTTCGTGTCCTTCTTTCTTCGAAAAGATCAAGGGCCAGGGCTAGGTTGGAGCTGTTGGCGATTTCCTCATATTCTCGGACTCGCCAGCTCTCAATGGAAACTTCCGAGGGCAGGACCGCTTCGCACCCGTAGGATAAGCTAAACGGGGTTTCACCCGTGGTAGTGCTTTGCGTGGTCCGATAGGCCCATAATATGCTAGGTATTTCTTCAACCCATTTGGCCTTATGCCAGTCAAGTCGAGCCTTCATGTTCTTCAGGAGGGTTCGATTAGTTCTTTCTACTTGTCTGTTCGCTTGGGGGTATCCCACCGAAGCGAAGTGGTGTTTGATCTCCCAGTGGTCACACGATTTTTCTAACTCTTGATTCGTGAATTGCAGGCTGTTATCACTTATCAGGCTCCGAGGGATGCCAAAGCGGCACATGATATTCCTCCAAAGGAAATTGATGATGGCGCCCGCGGTGATTCGGGCTAAGGGTTCCGCCTCAACCCGTTTGATGAAGTAATCCACTGCTACGAGGAGGAATTTCTTTTCGCCGGCGTCAGGGATGAGGGGTCCCACTATATCAATGCCCCATTTGGAGAATGGACAAGGGATTAGATGGGGTTCCCACGGGGTTGCGGGTTGATGGACCCGAGGGGCGTAAGCTTGGCACGGTTTACACCTTTCCGCATGGCTTTTGCTATCTTTAGCCATTGTGGGCCAGTAGTAGCCTTGCCGAATCAGGCGTCTGACCATGTTTTCTCCGCTGGTATGGCTCCCGCATGTCCCCTCGTGAGTTTCCGCCATAGCTAACTGGGCTTCTTCTTCGTTGAGACATCTGGCATTGGGGCATGAATATGTCCTCCGAAATAGTATTCCATCCTTGAGGAAATATCGAATGGTTTTCTGGACATTATTCGTTGCACAACTTTGTCTGAGGAATAGCCTTCTGGATCTTGCAAGTAGGCTTTGATGGGAGTTACCCAGCTAGACGGGGGATCCATAGTGGCATTTACTTCATTGCCCTCAGACTTTTCGGATTCGTTGACATAGAGCAGAGTGATCCTTCGAGTGTGGATGGCGGCAGTTTGAGTGGCCATTTTGGATAAGGCGTCCGCCTCTTGGTTTTCCTTTTGGGGAATTTGGACTATGTCATAGTCTTCAAACCATTCTTGCCTATGATGAACTACTCGAAGGTATTCCTGCATCCTTTCTTCTTTCCCTTCATATGAACCTTTAACTTGTTGGACAATCAATTGAGAATCGCTATGGAGGAGTATTCTCTTTATTCCACCTTTTTTTGCAAGTCTCATGCCAATGGGGAGGGCTTCATACTCAACTTCGTTGTTGGAAAGGGGGTAATCAATTCTGACTGCGAAATGGAGTCTTTCGTCTTCCACTCCTTGATTTACCAATACTATTCCCGCTCCCCCTTGTGTACTAACAGAGGAGCCATCTACATATGCATGCCATAGAGGTTCTTTTTCCTCGGACCCGATGCTGGTCAATTCCATTACGAAGTCCGCCAGGATTTGCGCTTTGATGGAGGGTCTCGGAGCGTAGGAGATGTCGTATTCAGTGAGTTCTACGGCCCATTTTATCAATCTTCCCGATGAATCGGGTTTATTCAGAATTGCCCGCACAGGGTGTTTTGTCAACACAGTGATCGGTGAGAGAGAAAATAGGGGTGCAGTTTACGTGCCGTGGTAATCAAAGTTAAGACGAGTTTTCAGTTACGGTATACCTGGTTTCCGCTCCGAGAAGAGTTTTGCTGACATAGTACACGGGGTGGTGCTCTCTATCTTGTTCTTTGACTAACACAACACTGACATCTTCTTCTCCGACAGATAGGTATACAAAGAGCTCCTCTTGAGGTGAAGGTTTTACTAGCAAGGGCGGTTTTACCATGTACCTTTTTAGCTCTCCAAGGGCTTCTTCGCACTGAGAGGTCCACTGGAACTCTTTGATGTTACGGAGTATCTTAAAGAAGGGTAGTCATTTCTCTGTTGACTTAGAAACAAATCGGGTCAAGGAGGCCATCCGGCCTATGAGCTTTTGAACATCTTTAATTGTCTTAGGGGTAGGAAGTCCCACGATAGCCTCAGCCTTTTCGGGGTTCACTTCTATGCCCCTTTCTGTGACCATAAACCCCAAGAATTTTCCTCCTCGGATGCCAAAGGAGCATTTTCGGGGGTTAACCTTCATTCTGAATTTATCCATGATGACCAATGCTTTTCGCAGGTCCTCGGGATGATCTTCTGCGGTTTTACTCTTGACCACCTTATCGTCTACATAGACTTCCACCGGTTTTCCGATGAGTTCAGCGAACATGAGACTTACTAGTCTTTGGTAAGTTGCACCGACGTTTTTGAGTCCGAAGGGCTTTGCTAACTAGCAGAAGGTGCCAGCATCGGTAATGAAGCTATTTTTGTCCTGGTCAGTAGTGGCCATCGGGATTTGGTTATATCCCTGGTCTCCGTCCAAGGTTGAGAGCAGCGCACATCCAGCAGTGGAGTCTACTAGTTGGTCGATACTGGGCAAGGGATAGCAATCTTTCGAACAAGCTTCGTTGAGATTGGTAAAGTCTACACACATTCGCCATCTTCCTTCATGTTTGGGAACCAAAACCACATTAGCCAACCATCGGGGTATATAACTTCCCGAATTTTCCTCAGGCTAAGGAGTCGTTGTATCTCCGAGCGAATAACTTTATTGCGCTCTGGTCCCATTTTTTCTTTTTCTGCAGGACAGGTTTAGCCCATGGTTTTATATTGAGAAAGTGCTGGCATACCTTATCGCTGATTCGTCCGGGTGGTCCCCCTTCTAAGGCGAAGAGGTGATGGAATTGTTTAAGGACGGAAGTCAGTTGATCTTCTATCGCCGGTTCCATGCGGGTACCCATCTTAACCACCTTTTCTGGACTCCCTTCTACCAACTCTACCATTTTTAAATCTTCTACGGGTTGAACCCGTGTCTCTTCAGTTTTGAGCTTTTTGTTATTCCCGAGGGGGAATTCATCTTCTTCTGAAGGGATAGCATTCATGCGGCACTCTCTAGCCTTAGATTGATTTCCTCGAACTTCTCCGATACCTGAGAAAGCGGGAAACTTTACCTTAAGATGAAGGGTAGAGGGGATAGCCTCGAAGGTCCGGATGGATGGCCTTCCGCATATGGCGTTGTATGTTCGTGAAGAGGCTTCCACTACCCAGAACTTGGTGGGTTCTGTTTTTCGAAGGGCTCCCTCTCCCCAAGACATCAGAAAGGTCATAGTTCCGAGGGTATGGCAGGCTTCTCCAGAAAAGCCTACTAGGGGGACTTCCGCCATTTCCAACCTTTCTTTTTTTAGTCCCACAGAAAGGTAGGTGGGAAAGAAGAGTACGTCCACATAACTACCCGTGTCTATGAGGATCCTCTGGATTTCACATTCGTAGATAACAGCTGAAATAACCGAAGGGTCTTCATGGGGGTAAACTATACCTGCTAAGTCATCGGGTCCGAAGGTGATACTAGGCAGTTTTGCCCCTTGAACAGAACATACAGGGAGTCCTTGCTCTGCTCGTCGGGCTTCTTTCAGATATTTCTTCTTCTTACCTTGGGGTGTTATTGAGATATCCCCTCCCTCTATCATATTGACCGTTCGGCCCGACGGAGCGTTGTCCTCGTATGAGTTTGGGGGAGGAGGTAAGTTACGATGCCCCGTTGTTCTCTCTTGGGAACCCTGTCGTTGACCCATGGTCCATCCTCGGGACTGGCCGCGCTCTGTGGTCCTTTCTCGTGACCGGTGATTGGGAGCCGCCTCGCCCTCTTCTTGCTCTGGGCGTGATCTTTTCCATACATTCGGCTTGAGCTCCTCGGTATTATTTACTTTGAGGTAGTTCTGCAAGTATCCCGCTTCTAGAAGGTGGAGCACCTCCTTGCGTAGGGTAGTGCATTCCTCGGTGGTGTGCCCATAGGTTTTATGATATTTGCAATACTTCCCTGTGTTCTTTTCCCGGTTGGAAATTTTGGCCGGTGTGGGCCAGTGTAAATCATCGCTGCCTCTCATTACGTTAAGTACCTCTTGGGGGGCGATAGTCATCGGAGGTAAGGGCACAAGTCGCAGGAATTTTTTAACCACTCATCCCTCGTCTTTGCGGGGGACGGGTTTTCCTTCCTTTACCTTCTCTTTAGCTTTCACTTCTCGTTCAACGTGTTCACGGTGCTCGTTGTCGTCATGCTCCATGCGTTTTTTCGTTCCCTCCGCTTCCTCCATGAGGATGTAAACTTCTGCCTTTTGCATAGGCTCATTCATGTCCGTGACATGATTTCCCATGAGGTATCGGAAGAAACCCCCTGTTCGAAGTCCCTGTGTCAGTATGTTCGCTAGGATGGTGGGACTGACATTAGGAACATCCAATGCCTCATCGGTGAAACGTTTTATGTACCCTCGTAAGGGTTCATCTTTATGTTGTTTCACCGTGAAGAGATGGGTGGCTGATTTGGGGTATCGCCAATTGCATGCAAACTGTCGCACGAATAAGTGGGCTAACCGATCAAAGCTCGTTACAGAGTTAGGGGGTAGGTGGGTGAACCAGGCTTGGGCTCGTCCTCCGAGGGTGACTGGGAACACACGGCATAGGACATGGTCGGGGGTGGAGGATAGGTCCATTCCAACCAAGTATTGGTGTATGTGATCTTGTGGATCTCTTCCATCAGCATCCCCAGTGTATAGGAGAACGTTGACGGGTCGCATCCCCGAGGGGACGGATGCTAGTGAAATTTTGGGGTAAAAGGGAAAATTTTAAAAGTGGGATCCTCTTTACGGGCCATGGTTTTCTTGATATCACTCATTTCTTTTCGTAAACCATCTAGCATCCCCCATAGGGCATGATTATCAACTCTAGGGTATTCCCAAGGACGGGGTATTTCTCCTCCTTGGCCCATCCTCGGAGTTTCCTCATAATTATCATACATTGGGGATTCTCGTAGAGGTTCACTGCGCCAGGAGACAGGAGAGGGGCTCCATCCGTTGGGGGTGTCCCTTCTTCCGAGGGAGGATTCCTCCATCTGGGGGTCTCGGAGGATTGATTGTCGATATTCCTCCGTCCGTGGGTTACTCTCTGAGCCGTGGATTCTACGATTCTTTCAAAGATAGAGCGGGGGCCATTGATGAAATCCCGTGTACCGGATTGGTGGTGGGACAAAGTCTCTTCCGAATCGCCTTGACGAGTTTGAAGACTTTCGCTTTCGAACAAATCATCCATAGTAAACAACGCTTGTTGAACACGCTCAAAGGCAGATTTTATAGCGTTCCCACAGACGGCGCCATTTTGTTAACAGGTTGGATATTATAATCTAATTAACGGAGTAATTGAGGGGTTGGAACGCTCTGCCCGAGGTTCAGAAAGCGTTGATTGTATAAGGATAATAAAGATACGAGAATGTTTCTTCTTTTATTCACTGAATTTCACTCCTTTTGTGTTTCTGTGTTTGTTTCAGTTATTTCCGTTATTCCTCTTCAATGGATCACCTCCCTTTATATAGGGTTTATTAGGGACAGGTGTCGATGTGCATGTGTTTTAGTAAGTACAGGTGTTGCAATATGTGTAAATGTTTAAGAAGATAAGATAAACTATATTCTTGGTCTACTAGATGCTGACTAGGCTGATCTTTTCCTTTTCCGATAGTTCCGAGATTTCCGGGGGTCGTCTTTTTGGGACACTATTTTTCGAGGGATGTTTCTATCTTCGACTTGGTCTCCGAGCGGGTTTGGTATGGTCTCCGAGAGCTTGGCTTGATTTCCGAGGGCTTTGGTTTGATCTCCGGGGGCTAGATTTGATCTCCGAGGGCTAGATTTGATCTCCGAGGGCTTGATTTTTCCTTCGTGAGGTAGTGTTTCTTGTCCGAGTCCTCGTGGTGATTTTCCAATAACTTTTGTGCTTGGATCTATCTTTGCTCCGAAATTTGATTTCGGGAGGGATGTTCCGAGGGCTTTTTGTGTTGAGGAGTTTTCAGCAAAGAAGTGTTCTCGTGAGATTATGGGACTCGGGGTCCTTTGTGGCCCCTCGTGGCGCATTTGATGGATATCCGAGTCGCATGAATTCATCGGGCGTTTGTTATTTGTATGATGCCACGTGGATATCTTTTCTTTATTCATCGTTGACTTTCCATGTGACGCTTTGTGTCTCCTCGGGTATTCCTTTATATTGTTTTTAGGTGAGTGACCATGCAAATTTATAACTCTCTGAGGGCCTCCTCGTGGGAGGTGGTTACATCTCATCGGAAGTATTCGTAACAATAGTATTGTCCGCATATTAATTCCCATATTTAGGACTAATATTTTCTTTAATCCCGTATTTATTTTTTACGGTTAACACTTACTTTTTATTCATGGCTCAAAAATCATATATAATCGGGTCAATGATCGTATTGAGCCAAATAATCTTTTTTTACAGAAAAGAAAATAACACAATCGTATATAATATTAAATTCAGATAAATAATATAATGGTTGATTAACAAAAATTGATTAATTAACTGATAATTAAACATGTTAGTAACTAATAACTATACCTTAAATTAACTGTAATGAAGAAGCTAGAAGGCAAGATAAGTTTTTTCGTATAGCAGTGGATTATCGATTATGGGCTTCATTCTAAATCTAATAGCTGGTGACGGTTTCTGTGTGCATTCTGATGACTGAAAATAGGAAAAAATTATTTGAATTGTGAATATTTATTCTACTGTGAGAAACTTATTGATACATTTAAGTTCGATGTAACATAACCAGTAGTGTCCACTTTAAGGTTTTTACCCTACTTTTAGATGCCAAATTAAATTGTTTTATCCAGTTTCTTAAAACTAAAATAATAAAAATTGAATCATGTCAAATATCACACATGAATTTATGGGATTAATTTAACTCCATCTGATTTTGATTCTTGTTTTCCCAACAGTAGGTTATTCGATTGGTTTGAGCAGATTTGATCGAAATGCAACTTAAGTTTTAAATGGTTATGTTTCAACTTTCAATACTAGGATATACATACCCACCAGAGAAAAGCAGCGCCAGTGAAATTTTAATATAAAATTTTGATAGTTTTCTTAAATATCCAAGAAATACAGACTATAAAAGCTTACCTAAAAAAAATAAACTACTTAAATAAGATACACTCTGACATGGCTGTATAAATGGATCATCTATTATTCGTTATTAATTAAATAAGTGTTTGTTTACGGCCAAAAAAATATTTATTAAAGAAAATAGGGAGTATAAGAAATACTCCAATAATGAACTTTGACAACGTCAAGCACTATTTGGAAACCGGACCGGATCGGCCGGTCCGACTGGTTCGACAGAGAACTGGTGCGTAGTCCGGTCCGGTTCTATCCAAAAACGGGTTGCAGACCTCCAGCGAGCCGATTGGAAAAAATTTTGGTCGAACCGGTCGACCCGATGAACCGGTTCGGTCTACGAACCGATCTGTCCTCTTTTTTTTTGGACAATTGCGAACCAACCCCCTATTTTTTGACAATTACAATCTTACCTCAAAGATTTTTAAAAAAAGAAAGAAGAAAAATACAAAACTTTGAAAGGCCATAACTTTGCGTAGGAGTGTCCCTTTTCGACGCATTTTTTTTTTATTTGAGGTATCTCGATGAGATCTATCCACCGCAAACAGCCTATGGCGGTTTGGCCCAAGAAATTTTCAAAAAAATGCTGTTTTTCATACTTAATTTGATTTTGAAGCGAAACGAGCATGCATTCTAAAATTTCAAGCCTACTAATTCGTCCGATGTTAAGGTCATTTTCTAGATTTTAGTTTCACATATTGTTGTTCTTGTATTGAATTTTGTGATACGGTTGGCCAACATTTAAAAATTCAAAACAATTTTTGAACTTGTATTAAATATATAAGTTGTTGGATTATTTATTAAATTGTTGGATAGCTATGGTTTTAACTAATTCACATGAACTTGTTTTGTTGGAGGTCATTTGTTCAAATCCTAGTATTGCGATAACCATATTCTCATTTTTCTTATAATATAGCAAATAGTAACTTAAAATATTTCTCACAATCTTATAATGTTTTTTATATAAATAATTGTTATATTATATTTCTTATTGAACGTTGACTAAAGTCAACAAACCAGTACACCCAGTGGTCCAACCGGTTCGACCTGTTGATCCGCTACCCACTAGACTCACCGGTTCTATGATCAGCCTGATCTGAAAACACTGACGTCAAGAGCCTTGATCATGTTGAGTTGGCCACCATCAAATTTAATTTTGTTTCTAATGGCCATATTATTTGGCAAACAAAAAGAAAATATAAAGAAAGAGGAAGATGTTTTTTCCAACACTAAGGAAAGTAATGATCTACCCAAATTCCAGTCAAATAAGTTATTCCTTCACGGAACAGTAAAAGCGACAATACGCACCCCAAATTTTTGACTTTAAAGTAGAATTATAATTCAATTTCAAGTAAATCATCCAAATCTTGATAATATGAAAAAAAAATCCTTTTAAACCTTGAGGAAAATAGGAGAAAAGGAATCTTGTAAAACGGGTCAAGGTTTAGTTTGGCAAGGGAAAATGAGGCAAATAGTTTTTCCCTTTATTTTTCTCTATTTCTAGAGATTTGATTAAATCTCCATTAATCAAGTCTCTTTTCTTTTTCAAGAAAATCTGAAATTGCCAAATAACAGGAGAAAAAAGATTTTTCTTATTTATCTTTTTTAGGAAAATGAAACAAGGCCTTTTTAGAAAAACTAATGGATACTCATTATTTAATATGACACGAGGATATAAAAAATCTTGTTCAACTTAGACAACTCAAATGTGAAAGTGCTCTCTCGAGGAAAAGTCCAAGAAATCTTGTCTTCATGCATCACAGGTGGCCAAAGAATCACGGAGTCCATATTTACTTCGCAATATTCTACAGTTCTTATATTTTATAGTACGATAACCAATTCCCAACAAGTAAATTGCCATGTATATTTTACAGTACGATAACAGCTGTCAGTTGGTCAAAGCGAAGAAATGTATAGTATAAACTATAAAGTATAAGCCAAATAGTATATTTTGTTTTCTATCCAATAAAAACAGAATAGTTATATATTGCCATGCCATGTACGTATACAATAATTAATCAAGCATGGGTGATAATTGCTAATTAACTTTATAGCCAAATAGTATATTTTGTTTTCTATCCAATAAAAACAGAATAGTTATATATTGCCATGCCATGTACGTATACAATAATTAATCAAGCATGGGTGATAATTGCTAATTAATGTTGCTGTCAAAATAATTATTTTAAACTCCCTCGTATATCCCCTACTTAGTAAAACAATATGTCGGTTAATTAAATCTCATTAATCAGGTTCTTATTGGGAACGTTCCTAAATTATGAGACTTGATATCTTTCCCCATTATTGATACTCATATATTTTTCTATTTCGGGTACAATTATTCCGCAGGAAAATAGTAGATAACAAAATATGTAAACAATGGTAACACTACAAGAAAATACGTTTTTGGTAACAAAATACTGGTAACAAATGTTAATTTTGTTACAAAACAGTGGATAATTGTAACGAAATTTGTGTTTCGTTACCAGAAGTTGCCCTTTTGTAACAAAGTTTTATTTTAGTTATAAAAAGTCTATTTTCGTTACAAAAGTTAAGTATTTGTAACTAGTAAAAAGATTTGTTACTAAATATAAAGAGTCTTGTTACGAGAGACATCCACCTTTCGTAACCAGTCGAGAATTTTGTTACCAAAATCAAACGTGGTTACCAAAAATGTCTATCTTTCGTAACTAATCGACAGTTTTGTTACCAAATTCAAACTTAGTTACCATACACTTCCACCTTTCGTAACCAGTCGAAAGTTTTGTTACCAAATTCAAACTTTGTTACTATAGTACTGTTTAGTTACATTTCCCCCCTAAACTTAATTTATTTACTAAAAGGACTATGACTTGATTGAAATGGAATAGCTCTTCGCATACTGTAACATTTAACTAACCAATAAACTCATGTAGTAAGTTGATACAAAATAAATTTTGGTCTATAATAAACTATTATAGCCAAGAATATAAGGTTGGGCTAAGAAATGTGAAAATTGAGGTATTTAAATTGAGAAGAGATAAGTAATAAATATATGTGAAATATATATTGACGATCGAGCCTTCTGTGTGTACTTGCTAGAAAAAGAGGAAATAAGATTCGAAACGTCAATCCTAATTTATGCACTAGAAGAAGACTAATGCAACTCGTGCATAAGCTAGATCACTCGAGTTCATGTCTTTGATTATTCAATAGAGTTAACACTTTAGGAGGTGGAATTGGTTACAAAACTTGAATTCTTTTCAATTGATTGCTTTAGAAGCAGATCTATAAAGGAGTCGGGAAAAATTTTAGGCGCCGCTAACGCAACAATATAATTCCAGAAATTCATTGAACAATATGAGCCTAGCATTATGAAACTAACTAAAAAGGTGATCATACATAAATACACTGAATAAGAAAAGGACCAGAATACCCAGAGAAAAAGCCTCGTTGAAGGGCCCTCGTAAAAAGAACGCATTGGGATCCAGTCTGCCAATGGATTAATGAGGAGATCACAAGCGCATCCGCTCCATACGAAGGATCCCCCGTATCCATTCAGGTTCCTTAAATGAGTCACTTGGGGGAGTCAGGCGTGCTATAAAGGAATGTCACATGTTATTAGCACCAAACTCACTTAAATCACGGGCGACCTACATTAAAGCATTGTCAGTAGATCAATGCCCTCACGAAGCTACATTAATAAACGTCAATCCTTTACATTAAAAAAGAGAAGTGGCTGCTCACTCAATTACGCACGAGATCCTATAAATAGAAGAATAATTCCCTCATTGTAACCAAGCTCCATTTCGGATAACTCACTTGTACCCTATTCATTATAAGTAATATATATCTCTTTATTATTCAGTGATCACATTATTTCACTCATAAAAGGGACTTTGTAACCTGAAAACCCCCATCGTGCCTTATATTCATACACTTTCTCTCTACGAATCGCATAAATTACGTTTCAAACTACATTTTTCTGATAATTAAGGAATTAAACAATTCGAATAATTTTGTGTTATCATTTTGGCACCGTCTGTGAGAACGTCATAAGACAAATTCCTTGAGCATGATTCTCAAGAAAGGAAAGATTGAAAAGATCAACATGACATCAACTCACACAGACTACCCGAAGGGCCCGATCACCAATCTTTCGTTGCAGAGGGCCCCGATCACACATCAACTCATACATTTATACGTTTTCGTCCTCAGAAGGTCGCGAAAGACCAAGTGAGTACCCTCGAAGAAGGAGGAAGCGCCCGCAGAATCCCCGAAGAAGCCCATAGAGGGAACGAGAGGATACATGGTACCCACGATGGCTACGACCAAAAAAGGATCCCATCGTCATCCAAGACACGATCTACAGAGCACATGTGCAGAGAATACTCATTGACACATGGAGTTAAAAGAAAGATGGGCAAACACATGAATCTTTTGTGGGACAACTCATAGAACTTCATTCAATATCAAAAACTAATTGTATTCTTGGATTCCAAAAAAGTATCAAGATCGAAAAAAAACTAGATATGGACTAAATTGGTAAGTTCGAATCATTTTATCACGTTTCACTTTTCGACGTTTAAAAAGTAAATATGAGCTTTACTAAAAGAGCAACTACAAAAATAAAATCATCGAAAATAACAAAAATTCTCAATTGAGGACTTGAACGATAGGAATTGCCCGAAGTATCAACTTTTCGGCGATGAGTTCAGTTTTCGACCATTTTTCTAATCTATATGAACTCATAATTTGTCGAAAACGGATCAACCTAAAATCTAGCTAATTAATGTACTTTGTGACAAAAATAAAACTATTATTTGAGAATCTAATATAATAACGTATAAAAAAACAACAAAACGCAAAAAATTGTTAATTAAAAACATAAAAGAAAATCAGATATTAAATTTAATATTGCGCCAACGAAGAGGAAAATAATATATATATATATATGTACACATATATATGTATATAACTATATATATACACACACACACATATATATATATATATATATATCAAAAGAGAAATGTAATTTTGATAAATGTAAAAATAAAAATAAATAAAGAAGTTCAGTTAGGCGCCAACTAAAAACGAAGTGGCGCCATAATCCCAAAAAATGAGGGTTGAGGGGTTATCAGATCCGTAGCAAGTTACAAGCTAAGGAAATTTGTGCATGCGGAAGAACAAGGCAATAAAGCCCTACTCTCACTCAGTACAATTTCTAAATTTTTCTTGACAATTATTCTGGTGTATTATTATTGATTGATTGTCGATTTTCCTGAATTTTCTCCAGGTATTTTGGCTAAACTCCGACTTCGATTCTTCTAGAGAATACCATTTGGCTGAGGTGAGAGTTTCTGCTATTAGAATAGTACATAACATCAATTGATTGAGGTATTTTGCATTCATTAGCAGAGCCCTTGACTACATAGTCCATAGAACAGACACAAATTTCTCTATAAGCCTTCTCTATGTTCGTTTTCTGTGGATTAGTCAGGTGTGTGTTACATTAAGAAGAAACGGTACACAAGGTTTACATTATAGGTGAATTTGACTTATACCTTATACTTCTAAGTTCTAAGGTGTACTTCATAGAAAGGTCAATTACCTTGTTTTTAGAATGTAAAACCTTTTCATTCTGGGATTAATCTGTTCTTTGTAGGTCATAAAATTTTCTTTTGTATATTAATGTGTTGAGTTTTATACTCGAGGCGAGGCCTATATAATAATGCTTGGTTGAATTTACTGTACAATTTTCGTTTCTTTATTGCTGTGAGTTACAGTTCTGGTTGTGTCACTGAAATTTAGTTATGTTTCTGCATCCAATGATTTCTATATCTTTCTCTCAGTTATTCATCTAATTTATATGATATGATCGTTGTTATTGTACAGTTGAGTATCATAGAGGTCTTTCGGAAAGAAAAATGAAAACATAAAAGTTTCACATGTAATTTCCTTTTTTTCGTTTCTGCTATCTCAGCCTGTTTCATCTATTTTGCAAACTAAAGCGGAAACGGAGATAGTTAAAGTACAAAAGCTCATCTCTGGGAAGGATGTTGAATTGCGTGTGGCTGAAGAAACCTTATCTGGACTCAAGCATGTATTTTTCTTCATGTAAAGTTTATTATTAGATTGCGGTAGGAGTATTTTGTGAGCATTGCTTCTCCTTTTATGTTAGAGTTCCAATATTCAGGGGACGACGAGAATGTGGAGCTGGCTGGTAGCTTGAATGGCTGGAATCATTGAAATTCATCTTGTTTTCCCATGGCATTTCTCAGTACATCTCGGCTTCGAAGAGCTATGTTGTGGCTCTATCCTGGGGTTTATGAGGTGAGAAAGCTGCAATGAACTGCATGTGTCAATCTTTTAACTTTTTTTTACCTGTATATACCGGGCATAGTCAAGAATCACAATCATCCTTACCTTTAATAGGGAAGAAAAATAATCAAGACTTCTCAGGTTTTGGCTTGATTTGGTATGGAAAATCGCTGTTTATCCTTATAAAAGGTGTCATATTATGATGTTATCTTAGTATTCGTGATGCATATCAATGTTGTAATTTTATTTCGTTGCTTGAATTTCCTGTGTTTCTTTCTTTCTAATTGCAGATAGTTTATTATAGATATTAAGGGCCTTTAATCTATTTGAACTGATTTAGATTAGTTTTTCTTTATCATGAGTCAACATCATGAATACGAGACGTTCCGATATAAATTGGAGAATTGAGAGTGATATTGGACTTTCATGTTCTGAATGATTGAATTGTGGAATACTTTTTATTTGCAGCTTTTATATCTCATCATTTAATAAGTTGCTTATGCATTATTTAGTTACTTATTTGTCATGTGTCTTCTTATACCCGCAAATTAGTTTTCCTTTGCGGTGAATCGTCCTTATGCCAACAAATTATAATTGCACCCGGAGAGAAATAAGCTATTCTTATCTAGAAGTAATGTGGTTTATTTAATAGAATGTAAGATGTCAATTCTGTATACCTGAGATTCAGTTATGTTTCTTTAGATGCCTGTTTGAGCTCCAAAGTCGGCTACTTTTTCTACCGTCAATTCAATGTTGTCTCTATAGTAACCTTGTTTTATGGTGTGTTGTAAAAGATTAGAAAGTAGCAATTGATACACGAGAAATATGAGTGGATGTGTAATGTGTCTTGTTGAAGTCAGCTTTGCTTACAAAGCTGAACACCACATTTAAAAAAAATTAGATATGATGCATATATATAAACTTGAAGAATATAGGTCGTTGCAGCTTTCAGTTTACACAAGCACCTCTATTTACTTATAAGGGGCGATATGATAGAATCTTTTAAGATAATAGGCAACTCAAAGCACGCTTATGGTCTAGGTTGCTCTCCAAGCAGCTTTTTTTATGTATGTGTTTTTCTTTTTGTTGAAGTATGTTATATTTTTCGTTATAGTATGTTGGGTTGATAAAAAATGATAGCTTCAGTGGTAAATATACCTAAGGTATATGTTAATGTAGGATTCTAATTGATGTTGGATAAGAGCTGGGGGAATAAAAGGTATGGCAATCAATGTCAATCTAGGAATAAGTACAACCTCGAGTTATTAGGGTTCAAGTCATACTCAAGTAATGATTCATTGAAAGCCAAAACTCGAAAGAAAGGTCAATCAATCCTAAGAGAACTCGATCCAAAGACCAGAGGACGAGAGTTGATTGATATATCTGTGGTTACAATTGTTGTTTACACAAGTGCATTTGTTTAGCATACTGATGGAACTTGGGAGTTATATATCATAACCCTCTTTTTTTTTGGAAATCTTGATATCAGCTCAAACAAGTGGGAGTTTACTGAATCATCATATTGAAAATTTCTCCTTCACAATTTCACGTCTTCATTTTTAGTCATTGGTTCTCATTTTGGGTAAGTGATGAACATTCTTTACTTGAGCAGTTGAGCAGTCTGTGGCTTGTGAAATCATATTCCTTCAACTTTATTCTCTGAGTCAAAATGTGGTTATAATCTTTAAGTGGAATGACTCCATTATCTGGTAAATGTTGTAATAATATAAAGATCAAGTGTTCATGTAACCGATATACCTCAGGGCTGTGACAGACTCTCACCAAAACTAAACAGTGTTATGGAATTAGGATTGTTGTACCAGCCAAGGTAGTAAAGCTTAGTGATCTAGAGCTATTGCTTACCTGAATTGCTTTAACATTTTCGCACATACTCAGGAATCGAAGTTCCAATTTTCTTCTCCTAAATACTAGGTTTCTCTTATGTAAATTCTTAAAAACTCTTTTCACATGTTTCTGGACATTCATAAAAATATCATTGGATGAATCTAGAAAATGCATTTATGTTAAGTTCGCACATTTGGAAATTGTAGCATGTCGGTGTTTATGAGAGACTTTAGAAAAATCGATCCATGCACATAATGATATTTGACAAAACTAGCTTTACTTTATGGTGATAGATTAAGGCACAAATTCATCGAAGAAATTGTAATTAGTCATGCCAAAGCTTTGTCGCAATACAAGGGCATGCATGGTGTTTGCAACTTCATAACTAATGTGTTTTACCTTATACCACGTCGCTTTAGTTGAAGTATTGGTTGATAAACTATAGAGAAACTTTACATGGGGTGTCCTTTTTTCTCGAGCATTTGAACTTAGAGTTATCAATTTATGCCACTTTTTATTTGGTTTAATGATAATTTATGTGTTAGCTTTTTTTTAATGGGATGATATGTTTAAGTGGTTGTGTTTGGTAGGGTTTTAATTAGATATTCATGTCTTGGCTTTATTTATTCAATTAAGTATTTATATAAAGTTATTTTGTTTTGGTTTGACTGCAGGTTTTGGAAACAACTACATCACATGGAGCAAGCTTCTTGAATGTTCAAAGAGTTGGCACTTGGGAGTATATTGATGTTATCTACCTCTTGGATTGATTAAAATATTGTTGTGAAGTAGCATTTTAAAGTTAGCACTCAAGTTCGTTTTGTTTTAGGGTACTATGATTTTATCCAAAGACTATGGTATGAACCACATTTGTTTATATTTTGTGTAGTTCGGGATGGATCAGTCTCATGTAATAAACGGTCTTCTTTGCTATATGATTATTGTGTCATTTATATGAGTCATAAATCGTAATCAATTTATGTTTTTTAATTCTTGCAATAAATGTATAGTAACAATTTTATTTTATTAAAATCAAATTAAAACTTGAATTATATTATTTTATAGTAACAAAAGTATTTTTAGTAACAAAAAGAAATTGTTTTTACAACCAAAATATTGATAATCGAAAGCACTTTGGTAACAAACTCGATAGCTTTTCCTAACAAATTATTAGTTACGAATATGAAAGACTGGTAACAAAAAAGCAATTTGTTACCAAAATAATGGTAACGAACACAAAATTTTTGTTACTAGAATCTTTCGTAACGGGGTTTAAAGCACTAAATTTTGGTAACAAAATATTTGTTACCATTGGATTTGGTAACAAAAAACGATACATTTCGTAACAAATTTTTTCGTTACTGAAAACGTGTTTTCTTGTAGTGTAAACCATAGTATTCTTATTTTTTAAAAAACATAATAAATTTTTAGCTCATGAATGATGATCAATAAAAATTAATTCCAGATGATAAATTCCAACAGTTCCATATTACAATTTACAAAAAAAAATTAATTATTAACTAAAAAAACTGTAACAGTTTATATGTTAAATTGTAACTACACATGATACTATTTTCATTTTAAGCAACGTAGTCTTAATGTGATCTGAACATAATCATTTAGAAATAACTAAGAAAAATGACTATACATATAAATATTGGCACGAGTTCAGAAGGAATTTCAAGGTTAAATATAATTTCATAGTTTTATAATGATAAAGTGTGAAAAAAATATAATCTTATTCCTGAAATTAGGAGTATTTATTGTTTAACTTTGGGTTGTGGGTCGAAAAGCAAATAGTAAAGAAAAAAAACAAGTTACAATTTCATTTCTTATATTTTTGATTGAGATAAGAGATATTTGCACAATAATAGATAAAATCATATTAGAGAAAATATTTGTTAGAGGTTGAGGATAACGAATCTATTATTAAGGCATGATTGACTAATAAGAAAGATTTATTAAGGAATTTAACTGGAAGGGTATATGAGGATTTTATACGAGTTGTTTTGCTAGTAACAATTTTTGTCTTGACAATATCGGTGCCTATTTAAAATTAATACTATCAATGGCGGCATGCGCTACTTGCATATTCCGAATAGATGCAATGTAACAAATAGAGGAATTATTTACTCTGTCCCTCAAATTTTTTTAAATAACTTAAATGCCATTTTTTGTTCGGGTCGACTAAAAATGTCCAGTAACTAACTTTCAATATTTCTACTAAAAATGACCAAATCTTCTTATTCGGGCTAAATCGCTTAAGCATCGTCCAGTCAACAAGTCGCGCGTCCTAGACAACAAAGCGCTATGCCAAGTCATCGTTTTTCAGGCAAAAAATATTTTTTGCACAAACTCTTGGAATATTAAAAATTGTACTTACACTCCATAACAAATTGCACTTTGCACTCCAAAACACACACACACACACATATATATATATATATATAATTTTCTTTTTATATCTATAACAATTTTAAATTTTTTTAAAAAAAATTAAAAAATTCTATCACCCCGTCCCCGTAAACCCACCCCGTCCCCTCCGCTACCATATATATATATGTGTGTGTGTGTGTGTGTTTTGGGTAAAAAGTATGGGGTGCAAGTACAATTTTAAATATTACAATGGTTTGTAAAAAATATTTTTTGGCTGAAAAAAGATGACCTGGCGTCGCGCTAGTTGACTACTACGCGCGACTTGCTGACTATCTTGCTGACTAGATAGCCACGTAACAGATTTAGTCCGAATAAGATTTTGGTTGAAATATTGAAATTTAAGGATCATTTTTAGTCGCTTGAACCAAAAAAGATATTTAAGTTTTTTTTTCTAAGGTTGAGGGGCACAAAAAAGAATTCGTATGTAACAAATTGTTTCCGACATCTGTGAAGGAAATTGATTCGCATTTTACTAAAGAAAGTATTCATGCATTAGTGGTAAGGACTGTAAACTGCCTATATATAATTTTAATAATTCACGGAAATTGCGCGATAAAATTGAGAATGATTCACAGTATTTGGTAATAAGTTTGGGCAGAACAAATAAACCAAAAGGATTGGACTTTAAAGGAAATTAAAGGCAAAACATCTGCTCGATCTAATGTGCTTTGTAAGATCAGAAATTCAAAAAATTGGGTGAAAAGAGTAAAACTTATGTAAAGATGACTTGGAAGAAACTTCATCGGCAGGGGTTATTAAAGTGGCCTAATAATGAACTAGGCCGGTCCGTCTAGCGAGAAGTGCACTTGGGAAAGTATCGAATTGGGGTTGTTAGATAATTATTGCCTTATCCCGAAATATTTGGGAGAGGGGCTGCTATACGAGGTTTATAAATACCCTGGATCCTGAGATGCAAGGTACGACATTAATTACTGTTCACCAACCCAGCAAGTAGAACATACCGTTCGACGGCTATTTCTGTTTGAGAGTTATTCGGCTTGATCGATCCGTGCTAGTTCGACCGATTCATCTGTCTGCATCTCCATTCAACGGTGTTTAGTATCGAATCAAGGACAGTTCGATAGTTTGTTATATTTCACACCTAATTGCATCGTATTTTTGTTTTCGTGTAACCCAGACGAAATAACACCAAATTATTAGCGTCGTCTATAGAAACACCGTTATTTACAAGGGAGAGTCCAGACGATGCGGAATCGCGAAGAGAGGCAACAATGTTTCGGCGACTCGCACCAAGAAGAAGAAATCCAAGATTGAGAAAATGGAAATGAGGTTTGAAGCCAAGGTCCCAAGAACAGGGAAGAGACAAGTGTGAGTGCCAAGTTCTAAGACAATGAGATGAGTCGAAGATAGAACCAATGGGAGGATTCAAGCCTCTGTACTTATTCAGGGAGGATGACGGGGAAGACTATAAGGATCGACAGGACGATGAATCAACATGTGGAGAATGCCTTAGCGGACTGGATAACGCGGATATATTTTCTTTGACTGAGACAAATTTTCATGGAATTAATCCGAGGATAGTCGTAAACAGGTTGAATGTTAACCCATGTGTCAAACCGATCACGCAGAAGAAGAGCATTCTTAGCAAAGAAAAAAATGTGGCGGTAGAAAAGGAGGTGATAGAATTACTATTAGTACGACATATCTATGAGATCAGGTTCTCTCAATGGTTGAGCAACATAGGGCTCGTACTCAAGAAGCACGCAACATGGAGGGTGTTTGTGGACTATCCGGATCTTAACAAGCACTGCCCATGAGACCCATTCCCGTTCTTGAGAATTGACTTGCTGGTAGATTCCACTACATGGTGCGCCCTTCTAAGTATGATGGATGCCAATAGTGGTTTTTGTCAGATCTTAATGGCTGAAAATCATCAGAGTAAGACCGAATTTGTAACAGACATGGGAGTATATTGTTATAGGGTGATGCAGTTCGGCCTAAAAAATTCATGGACGACTTTTCGGAGATTGATCGGTAAGATGTTCTATAATCTGATCGAGAAATCAATTAAAGTTTATATTGATGACATGTTGGTCAATAGTTTGAAGGCGGACTAACATATCCAACACTTGGAGGAGGCTTTTCCATCATGAGAAACTACGATTTAAAGTTGAATACAAAGAAATTCATGTTCGGGGTAACTGCAAGGAAATTTCACAGTTATATGGTAAACGAGAGAGGCATAGAGGCAAACCCTGATAAGTTACGGGTAGTTTTGGAATTCCCCTCTCCAAGGATAGTCAAGGATGTACAGTGCCTGGTAGGGCGTTTGAGTGATGTAGGAAGGTTCATATCGGCTTTGGCAAGAAGAACCTACCATTCTTCAAAATGATAAGGAAAAACAAGGATTTTGCATGGACAGAATGTGAGGCAACTTTCCAACAGATGAAGAGATACATGGTGAGCCCACCCCCTCTGGCAAACTAGAGCATGGTGAGATGTTGTAGTTGTACCTAGCGGTGTCTTTCCATGCCATTAGCATGAAATTGGTGAAGGAGAAGAGAGCTCAGCAGGTCTCGATACATTATGTGAGTCGAGTGCTCCAAGGTGATGAGAAGAAATATTTGGAGATAGAGCTTTTCTCTTTGGCAATAGTGGTTACTGCTAGGAAGCTACGACTATACTTTCAGTAGCTTCCTAAGATAAACCTTTGAAACAAGTGATGATGAAGCTAGAGACTTCCGGTGTCTTGTCAATTGGGCGATTGAACTCAACAAGGTTGGTTTGGAATTTTGCTCTCGCACAATGATCAATGCCTAAACATTAACATATTTCATGACAAAAACGCTAGACAACAACGTGGAAAGCTCAAACAAATTCATTTGGGTAATATTTGGGAACCTAAGTACCAGCCATGTGGCCTCTACTTGGTTGTTCCACGTTGATGGATCGACGACCAGTTCTGGAGAAGTTGTCGGAGTGCTCTTTTTGCCTAACCGTCATGAATTGAGTTCACGATAAGCCTAAATTTTCTTGTTACCAACAACGAGGTGGAGTACAAAGTAGTGCTGACAGGTGTACACTCGGGTTAAACACTCAATGTTGATCACTTGGAAGTATTCCTTGATTCCCAACTAGTGGCAAATCATTTCTTGGAAAAGTATGAAGCAATAGAGGACACGATGATACCGTACTTAGCTAAGCTTAAGTATTTGGCAACTAAGGTTTCCTTTCTCAACTCTCCTCCAAATTGTGCGTTATGAGAATACAAAAGTAGATGCATTATCAAAGTTCATCAGCTCATCCGAAATTTATGTACAAAAGCTAGTGGACACTAATGGCGGTACAAAAACCCGCAATTGGAATTTCCACGTACATCAAGGCATAAGCTGAAGTAGATTACATATTACATGTAATTGAGACACCATCGTGGAAGGATGAAATATTCCAATACCACAGCAACATTACCTTGCATGACGATCCTAATGCACAACGAAGGTTACGATACAAGACATTCATATTTACAATTCACAATGGTGAGCTGTATAAATGCTCGTTCGAGGGGCCATTATTACAATTCCAATCTCCGGCTCAACCAAAATATGTAATGAAGGAAATTCATGTTCTGATTTGTGGAAACAACTAAGGGGAACGGCATTGGCGCAAAGTATACTCTATCAAGGATATTACTAGCCTACCCTCATCAAGGACGCTACTACTTATTCCCGAATATGTGAAAGTTGTCGATTTCATTCTAGACTAATTCACAAGCCGATAAAACCCATGCATCCCTTAGATGCTTCATGTCCATTTGACCAATGGGGCATCAACATTGTTCGCCCGCTCTCCATTGCAAAGGGGCAAAAGAAGTTTCTAGATGTGGCGGTGTAATATTATACAAAATAGCGAAGGTGATGGCTACCATCACAAGAACAACCTTATTGTATTCATGTAGAAATATATAATATGTCTCTTCAGCGTACCCAAGAGTTCTGGTAGCTGATAATGGGTGGAAATTTGTACGGAAAGAGATCAAATCTTGGTGCAATGAACTGAAAATATCCCAACACATCACATCAATGTCGTATCCACAAGACAATGGGCAAATGGGGTTGACCAATAAGAAATTTAAAGATTATATCGATAGGACGCTGAAGGATGCAGGCATGAGCTAGACTGAGAAGTTGCATGGTATCTTGTGGGCCTACAGAAGAACTCCAAGAGCGTGAACATGTGAAACTTCTTTTGTCTTGGTGTATGGCTCTGAGGCAGTCTTACCCGTCGAGATCAATACTCGAACATGCCCGATACATGATTACGACTCAGATCAGTCTAGTAGATTACGTAAATTGGGTCTCACATGATTGGATCAACAAGAGAACAAGCTTACCAATGCATAGTGACTTTCACAGCCGGCATGGCCAAGAGTTTTGACAAAAAATTACTCAACAAGAGGTTGGGGACCTTGTTTTTTTAAAGTATAGAGGCAAGCAAGCATGTGGGTTAGTTACTACTATTTGGAAGATTTACAAGGCCAAAATCTCACCCGCCGTTGGGATGTGCATCATTGGAGGCGTTACTACGGTTAAATCCTCTCAAGTCTCGTATATTTATGGCATGTTATGTAAAACTTAGGACATAAACTACTATGGTTTGAGTCCCAACGCACCACTCGGGAAACATAGGCAACTCATCGTTATGCTAGGATTAGCCTTATCCTTATTTGTATATCAATGTCCTACTTTATGCTGTATTTGTTGTTGTTTGCCAAACGAAAAAATATTCTCCAGGTACAATAGCACAAGTTCATTGCCCATAGACCCGAAGCGATTGGATAAAGATGCTAAGTATCACATTTGTAAGTGCAAGTGTTAGAGTGAAATATTGAGAAATGTTGACCCAACATTGAGAACGACATCAGACACTGTACAATCATGTTTATATTATATTATTTAGTTTGCCTTTATTCACAAACTAATCTAGTTACACAATTGTAGTTTATCTTGTTTATATTTTAGGATAAAGATAAATCAAGAGTCCAAGTGGTGTACTCATCAAACGAAGAATATCCGAAAGATAAAGGCATTTGATTTTTAAGATAAGAATATAAGATTTCCTGTTGATAAATTGAATGAATTTCAACATAAAGATAGAAGATTTTAGAAGATTAGAAGTCTATCTAAATAGGAGTTCGACCAAGAGAAAAAGTCTTCTATTGGAGAAGTCCGGATCAAGTAGGAAGCTTACAAGCTTAATTAAAGAAAAGCCTAAGAAGATGATAAGCTCAAGAACAAAATTGGAGATGATCTTGGAGATCCTAGAGCAATCAAAAATGTGCACAACTTGCCTTAGAGCTCAAGGAACAATATATTATAAATATGCATATTGGGCATCAAGAGAAAGACACGAAGACTAGAGCGAAAATATCCCAAAGAGGAAAATCTTATTGTCGAGTGTCATTGTCTTGTTGTACAGAGTTTCATCTGACAAAGCTATACAAGGTTGTAGTGAGTTAGTGTTAGGATTGGTTTCCTTGCTCAGTTGTTTTGTTTTTGTTAAAACCATTAATTTATTAGTGGTTATTTTGTCCTATGGGCGAGGCAGGTTATAATCATATAATCTGCCTAAAAGTTACCTATTGTATTCTTTAAATTTCGTTATGTACAATTTATTCTATCAACGTATCACTAATGTTAAGACAACATTGAGTACATCAATGTTGGTGTAACATTCAGTTT
Organism: Linaria vulgaris; assembly: GCA_948329865.1. NCBI lineage: Eukaryota > Viridiplantae > Streptophyta > Magnoliopsida > Lamiales > Plantaginaceae > Linaria > Linaria vulgaris. The sequence continues at coordinate 102,584,141 of OX415250.1, forward strand.
AATATAACGTGTGCTGTATACTCTGTCAGTAGGTATTATGACAACACTGAGCAAAATCAGTATTGGCTCAACACTGGACGGCAACACTAGTGTTGAGTTACAAATGTTGTACCAATCCCGATCCATACAATTTTAATTGGTATCAGAGCCAAGCGTCGATTTCACTGGTTTTTGGATTTGGTACTTAGGAATGGACAACACGAACCCCAATAACAACATACTCAGATCTCACATTAAATCTATAGGCATGCGAGCATGGATGTCTAAAACTGATGGCTACTCAGCTCCAGGACGGGTACTGACAGCGTAAATGATGTAAATATGAAACCTGGAGCTGAATGGAGTCTAGCCACTGTAAACCAGTCTAAAGACGTGTCATCCAAATGTCATGACAACAATCACTAAGCAGTGTGTGCATAACATTCAGACCGAAGCTCAAGCCCAGAGAATGCTCTTTGATGACTGGGAGAACGATATCATAATTATGATTCTCATTGCTTATTCATTAAAATTAATAAGTCTAATGATTATACTAAGTCTATATGTCTTGGTTGTTTTATAGATTTTGATGAAAAGTATTTTATTAAAGAAAAAATAAACCATGACGAGAGAGGTTGTGAAGAAAGTTCTAAAGCACAAGAATCAGCAATTAAAGAAATTCATAATATGGCTTTGACTGGACTGACTCTGGATGTTGTGACAACACCGTCCCTGACCAATATGTACTCAACATCCGGACTAAAACTGAATGTCAGAAGGAGTACTTTGACAACTGGAAGGACGATACCAAAATTTATGATTCTCAATGTTTAATTGCTGGTATAATTGAGTCTGAGAAGCACACGAATCTTGTTTGTTTTATTGGTTATGTAAATCTAGATGAAGAAGTAGAAGTGGATCATGAGGACATTGATGGTTATATGAAGGAGCTCTGAGTTAATCACTGAAACTAACAAATTGGTCATAAAAGAGAAAGATCGATTGAAGGAAAATAATTTCTTAATTGAACCTATAATAGAACTGTAGAGAAACCTCACCAAAAAGGAGAGCCAAATGGAGAAGATGGAGATAAAGCTGGGAGAAGTTGAGAGAACAATTGCCAAATGGAACTCAGAGACATGCAAGCTTAATGAAGCACTGAGTATTGGTAATAAAGGAACTACAGGTCTGGGATACCAAGAAATGTCAAGTAAAACTGAAACTGTTATACCCAGTTTTGTAAAGGCTGGTTTTTGTAAGACTAATGGTAGTCCTGCTAAATCTAAGAAAATAATCTATATGTGTCAACATTGTTTTCAGCCTGGATATTGGAAACCATACTGCTTCAAGTAAAATAAGTTTTGTGAAAGATACAAGTATGATAACAGTAGCGCTGATTCGGATGTAGCGACAACATCAGAATATGTTGATGTTGGCACAGCATTTTGAAACAACACCAGTGAATAGAATAACAGTTTTAAAAAGAACACAATGGGGTCTCCTAAAATTAAGATTCTCTGTAAAATTGTCTTCTTAGCTACACATACTCCTATTGGTGATTGGTATTTTGACAGTGGTTGTTCTAGACATATGACAGATACCAACGCTAATCTCATGTACTTTGTGCCCTTATTTACTGGTACTGTGACATATGGTGGTGGGAGTAAAGGAAAAATAAGAGGGAAGGGGGTTCTCAATGTTGATGGTTTTCCACATCTGAGTGATGTAATGTTGGTGGAAGGGCTGCGTGCAAACCTCATAAGCATCAACCAGCTCTGTGATGATAATCTACTTGTTAAATTTGATAAATATTCTTGTGATGTCTTTGATGAGAATGAGGTTTGTGTTATCACAGGAAAAAAATTAAAGGATAACTGATATCTAGCAAATGGAAAGGACTAGTGTTTTCATGGTAAGGTGGATGAGTCAGTTGTATGGAACATGAAACTTGGCTATGTTCACTACGGGAATCTAGAAAAGATCATCAAACTTGAAGCTATAAGAGAAATACCAAAATTGATCAATCCAGGTACAGTTGTTTGTGGCAACTGTCTGCAAGGTAAGAAAACTAAAGGTACACATGCTCCAAAATATGTATAAGGATAAATATCTAGATCTTCTAAAATGCTAGTTGCTAGTGTAAAGAATCTCTAGAATGCATGTGTTACTAGAATCAGATCAGATCATGGAAGGGAATTAGGGAACAATTTTTTTATGCACTGTATGACTCTAAAGGCTTATCTCATGAATACTCTGCCCCTATTAATCCTCAACATAATGGAGTTGCTAAAAGTGAAAAATGCATATTTATTAGTTATTCTAGTACATATAGAGTGTTTAATCCAAGATTAAACAGTGTTCAAGCTTCAGTGATTGTCGCTTTTGATGATATGTCTAGTATAATGGTAAGAAAGAAGGAAATTCCTCTACACCTCTGGTTGTAGATGTTGAGCCAACACAGACATTTGAGAATGTTGACTTAACACCGATTGAGGATACTGAACTTGCCAAGAATACAAATGTTATGCCAACATATACAGATAAGCATGTTGGCTCCACACATGTTCACTCTGACACAGATGCTGAAGAGTTGTATAGACTAGTTGTTTGAATGATATTGAACAAGGTGCTGAAACTTGAAACTATGAGAGGGATTCCAAATCTCACGAGTTCTGGTAAGATGGTTTGTGATGATTACTTGAAAGGTAAGCAATAAACCAAAGCTTCTCATAATTCAATCCATGTGAATACATGTTACAAGTACCTCTAATTGCTATCTACAATTTCAGATGGATCTCTTAGGTCTTATTGAAGTAAGTAGTTCTAGGGGGAAACATTATGATTGTGTGATTATTAACGATTTTTCTGGATATAACGTGGTAAAATCCTTTAAAGAAAAATCACAAGCACTCCATACCTTCAAAACATTGCATGCTAATATTAATAACTTACATGATGTTTCTGTTGCTAAAAGCTTTTCATATTTGGGTAGAGGATTTGAAAATAGGTCACTCCATGACTTATGTGAGTTTAATGAAATTCTTCATGAATTCTCTACACCCATAACTCCTTATGAGATGTTGAAAATGAAGAATCTCAATCTTGCACATTATCATGAATTTGGATGTGTTTACCATGCTTTAAATGACATAGATTATTTAAGCAAATCAGATCCAAGATATGATATGTGTACCCTTGTTGGCTATTCATTGAACAATGTTGCATATAGAGTACTTTATCCTAGATTAAGTACTGTTCAAGAATATGTAAACATGGTAGATGATCTATCAAGTGGTGCAGGTAAACAAAAGGTTGTTGTGCCTACCCTACTAGATTCAGATGTTGAGCCAACACTGAATTCAGATAGTGTCAACCCAATACCACCTACACAACTGAACCAAAACCTGGTGTTTTTCAAAGACCGACTGTTGTTGATGTTGACACAACACTGGAGCAATCAGACTTAAACGATGAAGAGGTTCAAAGTCCAGATGCTTGGAGAGATTCACTTGCTAGGATTCATATGTATCATCCAACATCCCAGGTCATTGATCAGGCCACTGAACGCATCAAAAGACACAACGAATAAAGGGTAACATGTAGTTATATATTAATGTTGAGTGTTTGCATGTCTACTACATGTTCTGATGGTTGCATAGGTTAATTATATATTGATAGCATTGTGTTAGTTTCTACTAACATGTCTTCGTTAGACAAGTTTTCTGAGGCTATTACAGGTACGTTGGAGTTCAGCATCACTGAAGAGCTGAATATCTTCCTTGTTCTGCAAGTGAAGCAAGAGGAAGATGGGATGTTCCTAAGCCAAGTTAAATGTCCAAGAAACTTGGTGAGCAGATTGGAGGAGTCTAAGTCAAGAAGGACTACATTGGCTTCTACCTTGAGAATTGGAAAAATGGCACAAGGGACAGTGTTTTCTCCATATTGTACAGTTTCATTATTGGGAGATTACTGCGTCTGTCAGCTACCCGCCTATGTATTATGTACTCAGTTTGTCCATGTGCCAGGTATCAGGCTAGCCTCAAATCTTTTCATTTAACTGTTGTGAAGCTAATTCTTAAATATCTATCTGGTGCTATAGACTTGAGCATATGGTATACACATGGTATAACTAAAAACATTATGCGCTTTGGTGACTCTAAATGGGCTGGAGACTTAGATGTTAGAAAATCCACAGGTGGAAGTTGTTATTAATTAGGTAATAATCATGTTTTTTGGTATTATAAGAAACTAGTTTGTGTGCACTTTTAACTGTTGAAGAGTATGGCTTAAACACTTATTGCATAACTATGGGCTTGAAAGTGATACCCTCCTAATGTCTTGTTACTACCTTCGTGCCATAAGTATTTCAAAAAACTCATTGCACCATTCTAGAGCCAAGCATAAGAATATTAAGCATTGTTTCTTGAGAGATCTGGTAAAGGTTATTAGGATTAAGATTGAACACATAGAGACCAACAATTAGCTTCCTGATATGTTTAGAAAACCTTTAGATAATGAGAGGTTCTTCAATTTCAGGTAGACTCTTGACATGAGTGTAATGTGATCAGTATTGCATCCCGGTGTTGCCTTAACACCACGGGCTAACACCGTAGACTGGTTGTGGTGATTGATTGATTGCATTAGATTCTTGAGCTTGTTTTTGATTTTTATCTTTGTTCTCATTCATGAAAGTGTTATGCATGGTCTGGTTTTTGAGTTCTTGACATTGTAAAGATGATATCTGTTTGAAAGTTATTTTCTTAAAAATTTCATGAGCTTAATTGAAACTCTCTATTGTTTGAGGTTAGTGACCTAGTATGAAGAAGCTAGGATGCACATAGTTCACTGCTACAATGCTATTCAGTTGTGTCCTATTCATATATAAGTTACACATTGCATGTGGAGAAGTTGGGGCACGCATAGTTCGTTACTATAATGTATTCAGTTGTGTCTTATTCACATTGTGATGCTCACAAATGGGCATAAGATAGTGGGATGTAATACTTGGGTGTTTGGGTTCTGTACTGCCTTCATTCAGCATTATTTCTCACTTGGTGCTTAAAACCTTTGTATGATGTACAGTAAACAAGTATGCATTAGGATTGTGGGGTGTTGGGGTCATGTACTTCCTTCATTCAGGCCTATGTACTTGTATGTGCATTTTCATTGATTATGATGAAACATGGGTGTATGAGGTCTCTTTATTGCCTACATTCAGTGAATTCATTATCGCTTCTTAACCTTTCATGTGATTGATAAAGAGAGTAAATATTTTTGTTGTGTTTCAATGTAAAAAAAAAAAGTAGAGAACTGATTTCAGATGTCACCAAGCAATGTTGAGGCAACACAAATCACAACCGTGTTGAAAAAACATTCATATTCTGCATCCATATATGCCTGCATTAATTCATTCTTTCCTTGGGGTGTCTGTGTCGGTTTGGGCTTAAGGGGGAGAAATAGTCATGTTTCATGTAAAGTCATACACCTTGGGTGATTTAGCTGCTAGTGACACTCTAAGTTGTTTTTGATTATACATTGGAAGTTGATTATTTCTATAATTCTAAATTCTAGTGTGTTTTCTGTTAGCTAACTCTCTTACTCATGTATAAGTCTGAAATATTTATGTTACTAACGTGCTAAACTTGTCTTAAGTCCCAGATATTTATTTCAGATCTTGCTCATGTCTTTACTTGAATGAAGCTTGAAGGTAAGCTTTGTACCTACACATCCACTAGAACCAGTTTTGATTCAATTCAGGTGCCAACGTTGTGCCAACACCAGTCTGTAAGCGTGTTGTCCCAACATCCAGGTTTAACATTGTGACTTATAAGTTTTTTTAATCTGCTATGGTCACATGTGAAGTAAACATGGTTTCACGTATTGACTCAACCGGCGATAATTATTCATGCTTGATTTTAAGAAATCACATAGTACTTTTGTCACTATTGACTTTGAATTTCTCTTCTATCTTTGTTCCTTAGCTCTCTCAAACACTTAGAGCTTTGCTTACATTTTTTAAATCCATGGAATCTATCTCTCATCTAATTAATGTAGCCCTTGATGCGGAGAATCAAGGAAATAACCCCACTCCTGCTCCTTTAGTTCTTACTCACAGGTGAAACACCCGTTCTAGACACTGTTGTTGAAATAGAACAAGTTCAATATGAAGAACATGGTGTTGTTTTTACTTCAAACACGGCTGAGTAGACAGTGGTTGATGAGCTTTTTTTTGCTGAGAAGAATGATTCGACTAAGGGGGAGAACACTTAAGTTCCTGGAGAGACTGAAGTGGGTGATAATGGAGGTTCAGCCGCTGGTGCTGATAAAGAAAAAGAGATGATGTTGTTGTTGGGCATTTGCAAGATAATGATGAGAAGAATGAGAAAGAGAAGGGAAACGGAGAGATCGAGAACCAAGAAGAAAGATGGTTCTGAGGAAATTGAGAACGGTGATGATGATGAAGCCACAGACATCAGGAGGACCAGGAAGAAGGTTATGAGAAGTCAATTTAGGCTGAGTCTGAACTAGATATTATGACAACATCTTCTGTGTACAATGTTGACTCAACATCAGAGGTAACACCTAAGGTAATATTTGCAATTACAGCTAACTTTGGTTGTCTTTCAGGGAGAGAAAACTATGGTTATGGGAGATTTTAAGACACAATGGATGATAGAGTTTCTCAAAAGGAAAATGGAAATAGCTGCTAAATAAGAGCTATAGGAACTTTCATCTTATGAACTGATTCGTTGAGGTTTTGCTTTCCTCACAAAAAGGGGGAGAGTAAGCCACTGTAACTTCATATTTTTTGGGTTGTTTCTATACATCTTAAGTATCCTATATTTTCCAAGTTATACGTATAACCGTGATGCTTAACTCATTGTATTTTCTAATTAGTATCTTAAGGCTACTTGGTTAATGATATCATATTAAGGGGGAGTAGCTTAAGATATTGATGATGTTGTGTTACTGGAGCAATGTGCATAAAGAGATAAAGTTTGATTCTTTGGTTTTGTGAAGAAAGGCAGAAAGGGGGAGATTATAAGTGCAGGTGTTGGAGTGAAATGTTGAGCCAACATTACAGTAAATAATGTTGACCCAACATTGAGAACGACATCAGACACTGCACAATCGTTTTTATATTATACTATTTATTTTGCCTTTATAAAACAAACTAATCTAGTTAAACAGTTGTAGTTTATCTAGTTTATATTACAGGATAATGATAAATCAAGAGTCCAAGTGGTTTACTCATCAAACGAAGAATATCCGAAAGATAAAGGCGTTGGATATGCAAGATAAGAATGGAAGATTTTATGTTGATAAAGTGAACGATCTTTAAGATAAAAATAGAAGATTTTAGAAGATTAGAAGTCTATCTAAAGAGGAGTTCGATCAAGAGAATAAGTCTTCTATTGGAGAAGTCTGGATCAAGTATGAAGCTTCCAAACTTAATTAAGGATAAGCCTAAGAAGATGATAAGCTCAAGAACGAATTTGGAGATGATCTTGGAGATCCTAGAGCAATCAAAAATGTGCACAATATGCCTTGGAGCTCAAGGAACAATATATTATAAATAGGAATGTTGGGCATCAAGAAAAGGACACGAAAACTAGAGCGAAAATCTCCCGAAGAGGAAAATCTTATTGTCGAGTGTTTTTGTCTTGTTGTACTGAGTTTTATCTAACGAAGTTATAAAAGGTTGTAGTAAGTTAGTGTTAGGATTGGTTTCTTTGCTCAGTTGTTTTAGTTTTTGTTAAAACCATTAATTTATTAGTGGTTATTTCGTCCTATGGGCGAGGCAGATTATATTCATATAATCTGCCTTAAAGTTACCTACTGTATTCTTTAATTCCGATGTGCACAATTTACTCTATCAACGTATCACGAATGTTAAGGTAACATTGAGTACTTCAATGTTGGCGTAACATTCAGCTTAATATAACGTGTGTTGTATACTATGTCAGTAGGTGTTATGACAACACTAAGTAAAATCAGTGTTGGCTCAACACTGGACGACAACACCAGTGTTGAGTTACAAATGTTATACCAATCTCGATCCATGAAATTTTAACAATGAACAGATATTGACATTTGACTCAATGTTTTCAAATGCGAACCTAAAATCTCATAAATGAAAAGAGATGGACATTTGATCCAACGTGATCAAATACAAACCTAGATTCTCACAAATGAAAAGAGATGGACATCTAGGGTGACATGGTCCGATGCAACCTAAAATTTCATAACTAAAAAAGTCAAGAGTTGCCCTCTATAACCTAAGTAGGCAAGAAGTCAAACAGTAAACATCAAGAGGCAAATATGCGAACAAAATTGTAAATTTAAATTCCTCATCAAAACGATGGGAGCAATTAAGACAAACTGAAACGTGGCAAACAAAATCTTTTACACATACAAATCATATCTAGAATGCCTGAACCACATTTTGAAATCAGCCCAATACCTAATACAACTCTACAAAGATACTCATTGGTATCCCTATTATCTTTGTACAGATTTAGGAACCTCGGATATAGTGGTAACGTTAGTCAAAGTGATCGGGCAAACCAAGTATAATTTCTCTCTATTTGCCTCTCTGTCATACTAAGTTTGCTATTGTCAAAGTCATGCCACCCCTCTGGCCATACCCCAATGTCATCTTTCGCAATCTTAGCAGCTGGCCTCTCCATCAAGTAGATCTTTCGCGACACAACATTGCTAACGTTGACTAATGCCACAAAAGAAGCCACATTAAAAAGAACTACGTCTTTGAGAGGACCCAACGCTGCCTCAAGGGAATGTCCATCGCCTGCTTAGATGGTCTAGATGGCTCGATCAGTCCACTCATTGGCGCCGTGCTATCAAAATCGATAGTAGTATAACTAAGGCTATTTAAAGTCCTCATCGGTCGAACCTACAACAACACTACGCTGAGGGTTGCACATAACTTCCTCGCCCTCCACTACGTTAGAACTATTTTCTTACTCGATCTAAGAGGGATGGGGGAGACCTTCTCGTTGTGACTACATTTGAATGTGGGGGAAAATGCATCTTCAACCATATTAGTATATTTAGCGAGCTCATCTTTACCATACTTGCAACATCCTCTACTCGCTCCATCTCGTGAATGTGCTCATCTGTACATATATCGACCACGGTATCCACAACATAACCCATTTTCTCTTGATAACATGGATCACCCGCTTTAGATGAAGTTAGTTCTTATTCGTTGTCATTAGAATCCTCAAGAATTTCCATTTGAGACTCGTGTTTCACGTAAAGGATCTTCATAAGTCCTAGATGCCCCATCTGGTCAGCAATAAGATTCATCACAAACTTCTCATCCTCTGCGGCTTGACGCAACTCCATCCAACGAAATACACGATTCGACAAAAAGACCTAGCCACCTTGCATTGATAATCTTCCGACTCTAGATGTTGAACTCTGGACTTCAGGTGACTAACTCCAAACTAAGCAACGAAATTTGAATTTCTTTATGAGACTCTCTCCCATTTCAACACATCCATTTCTTTGCACAAAGTTTCAATCTCAGTCTGCAATGATCCCGAACTGCACTCGGCATTTCTAGCGACCATAACAGCAACATGCACATCTTGCACAATGTTATCCTTGGCCTTTTCAACTTTGAAAGCTTGCCGATTGGCCATAATGTGGTTGTAATCAGCCCTTGTGTACTCATCTCACATCTTATCAATGATTCAATTATGCTGATTTTGTACATCTCTTAGTGAACTATAATCGCGGCACATGCTATACGTAACAATACTCGTAGCGACAGTAAACAGAAGGCCAAAGGGAGCTAATTCTTATACCCGAGTTTTTCGACAACCTCATCACAATTGATTTGGGGCCACAACCCTTTCGTGATTTCATTCGCCTGCTCTTCTCTTAACCTATACTTCATTAACTTAATGTTCAAGGACTCACATTCCTCATCATAAAGAAAGTTGTAATCTTACCTGCTACCCGGGGCAACGACCTTGGATTACTGGAGGGTCGTGGCTATTTTGGCGGTCAAGGAGGTACTTCAATGGTTACGTACGTGACTCTACGGTGTGCCTCTTTATAGTGATATACCAATGCCGACACTCCCACTAGTGGGAGTGGGAATCGTACGGCTCATGGCAAAGTCAAGATTTCTTGCCTACTTATGTGCATTGAACTGTGCCAGGGTCTTCCCGTTCCTCCGGTTGATGACATCCACTTCCTCTATCATTCTATCTAAAATCACGTACATTATGATACACGGGCATGAGAATGACACCCTTTTATTTATTTTAGCGAATGTATCTTCCAATTTAATAGTTGTATAACTTGCGGCTCAGTTGGCAGACAAACTAGCTAACCCTTTTGTTGACACAAACCTGCCAGAGGGCTCTTCTACTTAATGTTTACATGTGATGTTAGAACTTTTCTACAACCCTTTGATTTACTCTGAACCATCAGACAACCAAATACATAACACTCTTATAGTTCGATACTCATCAAACTTATGGGGTTGGATACTTTTGTTGTTTGATACTTCTATACTCAGTTGGCATTCATGATGACGTTAGATCGACATGAAACCCCGTTCAATACTAAATCTCAAACTGTCAAAGTTTTGACACACAACGACAAATTACCTGGCAGTCATGAGCCTTATATATAGGCCCAAACCACACCTCGAAATTGGTACATGCATTCAATGTTGAAAATTTGATGCTTCATTATTGAACACTTCTCATTCGATACTCATAAAATTAGTGAACACAACAACTGAATCACCCATGGTTCGATACTCCCCAGAACCATCGAATCACTCATGACTCGATATTCTCCAGAACGATCAAAGCAATCACAATTCGATTCTCCTAAAAAGGGCAGAATCACTTACAATACGATATACACCAAGACGATTGAATCAGTTGTCGATCAAAGAATTCAAAATCAATCACAATTTGATAATTATTTGATAACCAAGGAACCCGAATATTATTTGACACTCGTTCCTATGTATTACGACTCTTAAATAAAAGGCATATTTTGAAGCCAATATTATTATTTGGCACCCGTTCCTCCAGATTACAACTCCTAAATGGAGGGCATATTTTAAGGTTGAATATTTTTATTTGGCACTCGTTCCTCTAGATTACAGCTCCCAAATTGGGGGCATATTTTTAAGCCAAAGATTATTTGACACCAATTTCTCCGGATAACGACTCTCAAATGAGGGGCATATTTTGAAGCAAGTTCTCTCTTCACAACATTTAAAGCGCATCCACATGCAATTGCTAAATTTGGCACCCGTTCTTTAAACAACACTAACCAATTTGGGGAGACTATATAGTGGAGGTTATTTAGGTGGCCGAGTAATGAACTTGGCTGGCCCACCCAGCGAGAAGCCCATTTGAAAAAGTATCAAATTGGGGTTGTTTGATACTCCCTAAACTATTAAACAAGAGTGTTCGATAGTTATTACCTTAACCCAGAAAATTCGAGAGAGGGGCCCGCGATCTGAGGCCTATCAATATCCTAGATCTAGAGATACAAGTTACATCATTAATTATTGTTCACCAACCCAACATGCATCAAATAGAGTGTTCGATAGTTATTTCTATTAGAGAGTTATCTGGTTCAATCAATCCTTGCCGGTTCCATCGTTCGTAAGTCAACATTCCCATTCAACGATTTTTAGTATCGAATCCAAGACAATTTGATAGTCCTCGAGTTCGATTGTTATTTTAGCGTCGAATTGACCTCTGGTCAACAGTTCCCAGATCCGACAATTAAAGGTTATTCTAGTCAGTTTAGACTTTTCTACTATGTAATAGGTGTTTCCAACCGAGCTAGTCAATTTCAATAATAAATTAGCATAATTTAGCATATTTTAGGCCGTTTGAATTGCATTTCTATTTTCTATGTAAACCAGACAAAAAAACATCAAATTATTCATAATTTGTTAAGGTAATTAGGGAATGACGATCCTTAAGATTTTCAAGGAAAAAGTTTAAATTTTGAAAATCCCGGAGCACACAAAAGTCAGGGTAATTCAGATTAGAAGGTTTGAGTGTGAACAAAATCTTGTGACATGTTGTAACTTAAATTACAAGGTTAAATTTTCAACTCAAGGTGTACGTAGCAATGTGTCCAATACGACTTTCTTTATACAATTTTAATTCATATTAAATGATGTGTGGCGAGTGTGTAGTTCTTAAAATGTATTCAATAATAGCTATGCGTCACAAGTGCATGGTCAATGGAAAGTTACTTGCGTGCCAAGTATCCAATCTCAAAATACTGGATGAATATTTTCTAGAACCAACTTAAATGCAATGAGAAAAACAAGAATGTTATTTTAAACTACTTAAATAAAGCTACTTATGAAAGTAATTGCAAAACTACTAAAATGGTCAAAATTGAAGAAGATTGATCTTCGATTGACTATATTCATAAAGTCGATGATCGACAACTGTGTTGACTGATCGATTTCACCACACATTCACTTAGTAGTTCATAGAAAAGCCAATCATATTTCTTTAACCTATTTAGTTTTGTTAAGTTCTTGTGTGTTTAATGGATACTCAACTTATAGACAAAGTTATCCGCACTATATATCTTTACGTCTCTAATGGCCTAACATGTCACCATAGACAACTCGTAGTCTGCAATCTAATTTACTACTATGCCAGTGTTAATGAAGCATACCTAGTAAACAAATTGTAATAGTGTGATCTAAGTATTGTGCATGTGTTTGTAGTTGGGTCTGTTTATGCAATTGGAATGGTAACATCCCAAGACACCTTCCCCTTTTTTCTCTTATTGTAACAATGGTTTTCCCATATTAGAATATTTTAATGCTTTATAAATCGATGTACTATCAACAAAAAATAGTATTTTGCATGGATTCACGTTCTTTAGCCACTGTCACAAAATCAATGCAAACATAAATAGAACACCACCACTTTGGCCTCTTGGATTCTTTAGTTAGTTCTATCATCCAACCAATGAAATAAATCATTCTAAACACTTTGTCACTCAAACAATTCCCAAATAAATAAATAAAGTAACATTCTTAAATTTGAGCTACTCCCTACTGCAAACACATAGTAGTTAAGCTACTCATAATCTCAAGTTCAACAACAAATAAATAATTAAACAACATAACAAGTAATAAAAGATTAAGAAAGCTCTTTTATACGGTAAAACGTTGATGCCTTCAATCTTCCTTTCTCCTTTGCTTAGTCTTGTTCTTCACAACTCTTGAATCTCTTGATTCTAGGACTAAAACTATGGAAGAAGAGTTGATATGGTGTTTCTCTCAATCTCTCTCTTAACGATTTACCTCATGTAGCTTTTCTTGTATGTATTGTTACATATGAAAGTATAAACTCACCGTTCTGACATAGATCGACTCCTCTTTCTGTAGAAATTGTGTGTTATCCTAAGGCTGATCTCCAGTGGTCACTTTAATTTCGTGATTTGATGTTTTCACCATTGGTTACGTGGGTTTAGCTTCACACCATTGCTCGTGTTATGTCCCTAGCAATTCTCGCATCGTGTTCTTCCTCGTCGGTATCGCGCTGATGTCATTGCACTGGTCAAGCTATCATCGGATGTGTAGCGTGACTTGCTCTCATATGCTTACCTTGACTCACGCCTTGATTAGCAGAACTCAGATATATATAGGCCTCGGGATACGGGGACCCCAACCGTAATTCTCACGTACGGTGTACCATATTAAATATGGACATTCAATATCGGCATGTATATCGAGTGCCATCCCCGATATATGATCATTGGGTCAGCTTTCTGTTGGGCTCAACCCATGTAATTAGGCAGGCTAGCCCAACACGGATGTTACCCATATCATGTAGTCCGCCAGTTTAGGAGTTATCGTTGTAAAGGATAATTCGTAAAATAAATCAAATTTGTAATACGACAACTGCTTGTCCCTCCAGTTCAAATGTAGGAGCTCAGGTACGTAAATTCTATTTGTAAGAATGGTGGACCCGCACTATAATTTCTCGTAGCGTGGAGGTCTGCAATTGAATAATGAGCGAGGTCTCTTTGCGTATGGAGTTGTATCTTAGAGCACGAGGTCTCTTCCGGCAAAGGTATATTGAATGCCTTCAATATATTTTTGATATAGTTATTCGATATGGACTTTCTATTTGTGACTCGATATTGGTTTGAACCTCGAGAATTGCAAGATTTTATATATTTGTATATCGAATCTATTCCCGATATATGAATATTAATTTAGTTATTCTCATATGTATATCCAAAATTTGTATAGTGAGCTTATTTTTTACGATAATATTTGTGTTTTATTGATTTGGCTAACTTTCGAGTTTCTTTTGTTAGATTCCCGTGATCCGAATGCATTGTGCCCCAAAAGGTTATTAATCTTTTAAGCATTAAGGGTTTGTGAGACGATAATGTCTGGACAAAGAAATGTCGATATGTCGCCTGACAACGCTGCATCTGTTCATGGTGTGGAACTTGATGATGATGGAGACCACCACCAATATCCTTTTGGGCTCACATCCCCTGCCTCACTCTGCTGAAATGATGGATTTGGATGCGCTTGTAGATGAATACGAAGGCAATGGGGATGAAGACGATAGGGATGAAGGCGAAAGTGAGGAAGAGAAGACCGAGACTAAGGAAGAAAATGAGTATGGTCTACTCGATGTGCCAAAGGTGAAGAAATACAAGACAGTTACGAGGTACGAAGATATGGTATCTCGTGTCCCTCATAACCTTGATTATTATCGGGCCGAGTATCATATTGATGGATACCATATAAAATTCCCTAACTCGAGCAAGTAGATGCACATACCTCCTAAGGGTTGGGTCACGGTGAATGCAAAACACTTCGTAAATGGGTTGCGGTTCTCTATTGACCCTTTGATTATCAATATTCTGAAGAGTATCGAGGTTTGTTTGGGACAACTCTCCTCGAATTCGTTTGGTGTTATTCTGGCGTTTATTCTAGTAATGAAAGCGATGGGTGCGCCCTGTGGTGTTAGTGAGTTCTGGGCATTATTCATGGTCATCACGAACAAAAAAGCCAGTGACAAGGGATTTGTTGTGGATAAATTCGCAAGTTCACGAAATCGTAACAAGTAATAAAGTGAAACATAGGGTTGTCGATCCCACGAGAAATAAATAATTAATTACCAAAATTTATTAACTCTAGTTTTATTTGAGAAATCGGATTTTAGATTGTTCAAGCGAAAAGATTAACAATTTACTAACTACAGTAAAAACTTTTAACAAAGTATGGCATTGAGACAATAGAATAACAAGAGTATTTCAATAAATAGGTGTAGACAATAAGAGAAGAGCTGAGAATCATGATTTCTTCGTCATTACTCTAATCTAACTTTTAATTAAGCATATTATTACGAGTTTCACGTTCAAAATTGTTGTTGGTTATCACCATTTATGCTTTATGTACTCTTTCTCAAGTTATACATAAATTCCACAGCTTTACAACTAGAAAATGAGTCTAGTTACGAAGATCTGCACATGTATGTTAGGTGGTGATTTTATCAACCATGTGAAAACGATAGATATATTTCTATTCTATTGAGAATTCAAGGTATTTACTTCAAAGCTATTTCAAGAAAATCTCCTCTCGGTTTCAATTCGATCCTTAGTTCATCCAAAAGTTGGCCAGAATTTTAGAAGCATTATATTCACAAATAAATACACCAACTATTTTGACATCGTGACAATACGTTTTAATCAAAGGTTAGATCATCCTAATTAGGCTACGTCACTATCCAAGCATAGTAAATTTAGCACATAATGGAATATAGAACAAGACTATAAGATAAATATAACATCATAAAGTAAAGAGAGTTTAGAGATCGTTACATATTTTTACTTCTGTAAAGCCTCCGGTGGACTCCCCCGTACAAACTCCGAATTACTCCTCCAAAATTTCAAACTACTAGTGAATACTACTACTATAGAAAGACTACTAAGTGAAGAGAGAATGAAGAAGATTGGTGTGTTGAAATATGGAAAATGTGAGGTCTATTTATAGTTTAAGTAAAAGCATAAGACGACATCTCGACCGTTCATCTCGTTTTGATCGAATGGTCCAAAGTTGTCATATAATTGATGAATTATTGATCACAAAAGTCATATAATCGATGAATTATTGATCACAAAATTCATGAAACTCTAGAGTCTTCCATTTGGAAGCTTGCAAGACTGAATATAGACCATTGATTAGCCATTTTGATCTGACGGTCATCGAGCGCGCGAGTTGTGTATGTACATTTCAGCTTTGCGCAACTTCACCGTTTTGTTCATAACTTTCTCTCCAAATGTTGGAATCACAAACCGCTTGTTGCGTTGGAAACTAGACATATGTGGCTTTCCAGTGATATAAAGAACCAAACATAACTCAATCTACACAGGTGTCGATGAATTTTTGAATTTCGGTTCTTGATTGACAAATCATATTTCAACCTACTAAACATGAAAACAAACATAAAAATACCACAAAACTATCAAGAATAATCAATTAAGCAAGTGTAAAAGTATGATAATGATGACTATTTCCCAAGCTCATCACACCCCCAAACTTGTTCATTTGCTTGTCCTCGAGCAAAATGCTTAAAGCAAACAACGCAACGTTCTAGACTAAAAAAAACAATGACAGGATCAAAAATTATTTCACATTATCATTTAAATTATGGATCAATTTTGAGAGTTTTTTTACTGTTTTATGAGAATGCAAAGAATCAAAGCAATGACACACTCGTTCACAACCTGTCGGTTAATCAAGTTTTCACAAACAAATCTCCATGTGCAATGTGTGAACAATAAATGCGATGATTATTGAGTTTACTTGGATAAGTTCATTAAAACAAGTTCACCAAAGTTAATCATCCTAACTCCATATGTATAACTTTCACACTATCTCTCTGCTAATCTGAATAAGATTCACTAAAGATCAATAGGACTTTTTCAGCTTGTAACATTAGGCTCGGGTATGGGCTCACTGAAGGATAAGTAAAAGCAGAGCTAGAGACGTAAGATATTACATTCAGGAATCTCTTGCACTTCGGTTCTTTCACCTTTTCTCTCTTCACAACATTTCATATCCCTCATTTCTTTCTCTCTCTTTTTTTTAACATTTCTTTTTCACATATTTCCTTCCATTTCAAGTTCCTGAATGCAAATCAGTCTCTAGAAGGGTAGGATAATTGTTTGTGGCTACACGAGATAGGTAAATGGGCTCATAAAAAAAAGGCTTTAATGAAAGGCTCAGAGGGGTTCTGGTGATTATTTTATTTGTGAAGGGTATGGCTTGAAAGGCTCAAACTTGTTAAAGAAAAGATGGCCTAAATCATTTATGTAGTGAATCATCATCAACGATTTTGCTTCAAGAGGTGATCAATTATTTATAAAGCTCGGGTGTATCTCCCTTAGTTTACTTATCTCAATAACCGTTCTCTAAGTATGCTCAACCACCAATGCAAATCAATGTGTGAAAAGTGTATATGAAGATAGGCATGCTCAAACATAGATTAAACGAGACGTTGTTCACATAGTATATCATGTTCATCATCATCACAAAAATCACCATAAGTATCTAATTTTTCATCATTAATCCATAATCTGAACAATTATGTGAAGTAAAGTGGTAGTTGTTTTTAACCAATATAAAGACAATAGAAGCCATCACAATCAAAAATGTCCCCCAAACTTAGATGAGACATTGCCCCTAATGTCTAAAACCAAAGAAACAAATATAAACAATAATAAAAACGATGGCACCTGATAGGAAAATAGTAGTTGTGATTGTGGCTCACATCTTCCTCTGGTTTTACGTCCAGAAATGGCATAAACGCCTTCTATGAGTCGAGGATTGGCTTCCCATCCAATTTTCTTAAAAATTGGCAAACAGGGTCTTTTAACGTCAGATTCCCAAGACGCCACTAGCTGCTTCCATGTTAACTGTAAAGAACATAAAAGGAAAAAAAACATATATACAATACAACTGAAAATAACAATAAAAAGAAAGAAGTAATATGGGTTGCCTCCCAAACAGTGCTTGATTTATAGTCATCGGCTTGACTTCTGCTAATGACTTCAAGTGGGATTATGTAGAGTCATGGATGTTCCTGTTTCTCAAACTCGCCTCCAATGTAGTGCTTCAGTCTTTGCCCGTTAACTTTGAATGCTTCATTGTCATTGTTTTGAATTTCAACAGCTCCATATGGAAAGACTTTCGTGATTGTAAATGGGCCAGACCATCTCGATTTCAACTTTCCAGGAAAAAGTCAAAGACATGAGTTATACAAAAGTACTTGTTGACCAGGCTCAAAATCACGTTTGTCATGCCATCGCTTCGTTCTCTCTTTGTAGATTTTGGCATTTTCATAAACTTCATTTCTGAATTCTTCCAAAGCATTGAGTTGTAGCATTCTCTTTTCTCCAGCCAGTTTCATATCCATGTTCAGCCTTTTCACAGCCCAATAAGCTTTGTGTTCAAATTCGACCGGCAAGTGACATGCTTTTCCAAAAACCAAACGATATGGTGACATACCAGTTGGAGTTTTGTAAGCAGTGTGATAAGCCCAAAGTGCATCATCAAGCTTTTTGGACCAATCTTTTCTTGAAGAATTCACTGTTTTCTCCAATATTCGCTTTATTTCCCTGTTTGAGTTTTCCACTTGCCCACTGGTTTCCGGATGATAAGCAGTTGCAACTTTGTGGCGTACTCCATGTTTAGCTAATAAATATTCAAAGTAGTGGTTAAGGAAGTGTTTACCTCCATCACTGATGATTGCCCTGGGTGTGCCATATCGGGTGAATATGTATTTTTGAAGAAAATTGATCACCACCTTGGCATCGTTAGTTGGTAAAGCAATGGCTTCCACCCACTTTGAGACATAGTCAACTGCTACTAAAATGTATTTGTTGTTGTATGAAAAAGGAAATGTTCCCATGAAGTCAATGCCCCAAACATCAAATAATTCTACTTCAAGAATATTATTCAAGGGCATTTCATTACGTCTTGAAATATTTCCTGTCCTTTGACATCGATCAGACGAACGAACAAAAACATGAGCATCTTTAAACAAAGTTTTCCAATAAAGTCCACACTGAAGTACCATCGCTGCAATTCTTGTTCCACCAAAATGTCCTCCATATTCTAAAGAATGATAGTGTTGTAATACCTCATCAATTTCTTCTTCTGGAACACATCTTCTTAAAAGTTGATCATGACAATGCTTGTAGAGGTATGGATCATCCCACAAAAAATGTTTGACTTCGAAAAAGAATTTCTTCTTATGCTGGTAAGTTAATTCAGATGGAATAATATCGCATGCAAGGTAATTAACAATATCAGCGCACCATGGAGTATTGGTTGTTTGCATAGCGTATAGCCTCTCATCAGGGAATTCTCCATTGATTGGTTGAAGTTCATGTGATTCTTTAACTTTCAATCGTGATAGATGATCTGCAACAACATTTTCTAAGGCCTTTTTGTCACGGATTTCCACGTCAAATTCTTGAAGAAGCAGGATCCATCGAATCAACCTTGGTTTTGCATCTTTCTTTGAAAGCAAGTACTTGATTACTGAATGATCTATGTACACAATAACTTCAGAACCAATCAAATATGAACAAAATTTATCAAATGCAAAAACAATTGCTAATAACTCCTCTGTTGTTGCATAATTCATTTGAGTGTCACTTAGAGTTCGGCTGACATAATAGATCACATGTAAGACATTGTTCTTTCGTTGGCCCATCACTACTCCAATAACATAATCACTTGCATCGCACATCAGTTCGAATGGAAGATTCCAATCGGGGGTGGGAATTACTGGTGCTTCTGTTAGCTTCTTTTTCAACAAGTTGAAGGCTTTGTGACATTCTTCATCAAATGAGAAAAGTGGATTCCTTTGCCAACAAGTTGCACAAAGGTTTTGTGACTTGAGAAAAATCTTTGATGAAACGCCTATAAAATCCTGCATGTCCAAGAAAACTACGAATACCTTTTACTGATGTAGGAGGTGGAAGTTTTTCAATTACCTCAATCTTGGCTCGATCAACTTGAATGCCTCTCGCAGATATATGATGTCCTAGGACAATTCCTTCTTGTACCATGAAGTGACACTTTTCCCTGTTTAAGATCAAGTTTGTTTCTTCACATCTCTTCAAGACTAAAGACAAGTTAGTCAAACAGTCATCAAATGACATACCAAAGACAAACAAATCGTCCATGAAAATCTCAATGAATTTTTCCACCATGTCAGCAAAAATAGACATCATGCACCTTTGAAAAGTAGCAGGGGCATTACAAATACCAAAAGGCATTCTTCTAAATGCAAATGTACCATATGGGCAATGGGTATTTGATTATATCCAGAATAACCATCAAGAAAACAGTAATAAGGGTGACCTGCAAGTCGATCCAACATTTGATCAATGAACGATAAAGGAAAATGATCTTTGCGGGTTACCTTATTTAGTTTTCGATAGTTAATGCACACCCTCCATCCAGTCTTTGTTCTTGTGGGAATATCTTCATTTTGTTCATTCTTTACTACAATTATTCCTCCTTTCTTGGGCACAACATGTATTGGACTCACCCATGAGCTATCCGAAATTGGGTAAATAATTCCAGCATCTAGAAGCTTTAATACTTCAGCCTTTACCACTTCCTTCATATTGGGATTCAGACGACGTTGATGTTCGACAATTGGCTTGTAGTTCTCCTCCATTAGTATTTTGTGCATACAAGTCGAAGGACTGATGCCTTTGATATCAGTAATGGACCACCCTAAGGCAGTTTTATGATCTCTTAGAACTCGCAACAACTTATCTGTTTCAACATTAGTCAATGACGATGAGACGATAACAGGTAGAGTTGAATTATTTACCAAAAATACATACTTTAAATGAAAATGAATTGGTTTAAGATCTAGAGTTGGTGTCTTGATAATAGATGGGATTGTGATATTCGTACCTTTCTCTAGCTCTTCAACCTTTCCTTTGTAATCAATCGGTATTGCATCAAGGGCTAAAATACATTTTTCAATATCATCATTATCAAAATCTATCTCTTCTTTTATTAGACATACCTCGAGTGAATCCTCCAAGTGGCTCTTGTCGAATACTTGTTCAACCAGCTTATCGAGAATGTCAATTTTGAAACAACTATCAGCTTCTGATGGGTATTTGATAGCTTTGAAGACATTGAAGGTGATTTGTTCATCTTGCACTCTCATGGTAAGTTCTCATTTTTGCACATTAATTAGAGCTCTCCCAGTTGCAAGGAATGGGCGACCAAGAATGATTGGAATATCATGATCTTCTTCCATGTCCAGGACGGTGAAATCTGCAGGGAAGATAAACTTATCAACTTTAACCAATACATCTTCAACCAAACCTCTAGGATACTTGATTGATCTGTCTGCTAGTTGAAGGGACACGGTGGTTGGTTTGGCTTCTCCAAGTTCTAACTTCATGTACACAGAAAGAGGCATCAGGTTAATGCTTGCACCTAAGTCACACAATGCTTTCTCAAAATGTGAATTCCCAATTACACAAGGAATTGTAAAACTCCCTGGATCTTTGAGCTTTGGTAGCAATTTCTTCTGTAGAATGGCACTGCACTCCTCGGTTAGCCATACAGTTTCATGTTCTTCCAGCTTTCTCTTATTTGATAAAATTTCTTTCATGAATTTGACATAGTTGGGCATCTGTTCAAGAGCATCTGCAAAAGGAATGTTAATGTGCAATTTTTTTAAAGATATCAAGAAATTTAGAAAATTGCTTATCCAGTTTAGTTTTCTTCAATCTTTGTGGAAATAGAATTTCTTGCACATTCGGTGGTCGTCCATCGGCAGAAGTGTGCTTTAGCTCAGATTCACATTCCTGTTCATGTGTATGAAACTTCTCTACTTGTGAGGCAACATGTTCTGGTAATACTTTTCCACTTTTGAGTGTAATTGCCTGCACATGTTCTCGAGGGTTGGTTTCTGTGTTGCTCGGCAATTCACTTTGTGCTCTTTCGGCTAGAGTGGTGGCAAGTTGACCCATTTGTACTTCTAATTTTCTGATGGATGCTCCTTGGTTTTGGAACCGTTGCTTGGTTTCATTGATGAATTGGTCAGTTTTTTAGGCTAATTGGTTTGTGGTAGTGGCTAACTGAGTGACAATGTCCTCCAGGGAAGGTTTGTTTTCTTGGTGCAGTGGAAATCCAGGAGGAGGTCTGGTATGGTTCTGGTTGTTGCTCCAAGAGAGGTTAGGGTGGTTCCTCCATCCAGGGTTATAGGTGTTGGAATATGGATTATTCTGCGGGCCCTTAAAATTTGACACAAAATTTGCTTCTTCATTGTGAGCAGAATTTTTAGAATTGCTTACCAAATGGCAGTTGGCAGTTGAATGTGAGTTTCCACAAAAATCACATGTTGCTGATGTGGACTGAATGACATTTACCCTCATTGTTCCCAGTTGCTTGGTGAGAGTAGCGACTTGTGCTGTTAATGCTGGGATAGCATCTATCTCGTGCACACCAACCGGCCTTTTTTGTCGTTCAGAAGGCCACTGGTAATTGTTCGACGCCATTTCCTTCAATAGTTGATAGGCATCTTCTGTGGGTTTCGCCATTAAAGCTCCTTCTGCAGCTGCATCTACTAAGGTTCTAGTGTTTCCACTCAACCCATTGTAGAATGTTTGAACTTGCAACCATTTGGGAAGTCCATGGTGAGGACACTTCCTAGGCATTTACTTGTATCTTTCCCATGCTTCGTGCAGATTCTCCATGTCGTGTTGCAGAAACTGAGTGATTTCATTCCTCATTTTTGTTGTTTTAGCTCGGGCGAAAGAACTTAGCTAGAAATTTTGTGTTAATTCTTCCCAGGAAGTGATACTACCTTGAGGAAGTGAATTGAGCCAGTTCTTCGCCTTGTCCCGTAATGAGAATGGGAATAGTCTCAACTTGATAGCATCTTCTGAAACTCCATTGTGTTTAAAAGTATCACATATTTCTAAAAAATTAGCTATATGTGCATTAGGATCTTCACTCGGAAGTCTACAAAATTGAACCGATGTTTGGATCATCTGAATAATTGCTGGTTTAATTTCAAAATTATTTGCAGCAATTGACGGCTTTTGGATGCTTGTGTTGGCACCTAAGATTGATGGGACAGCGTAGTCGTGCAAGGCTTTTGATTCATTTTCTATAAGTCCACTCATTTTGCTTTTACCCTTTTCTATCCTACGCAGTATTTGTAAAGTTTTTTTCAATTTCACGATCAAAAGGTAAAAGTGTTGATTCTTACTCCTTGTAACTCTTTTTGATTTTTTATGTTTCTCAATTTTGAAGGTAAACAGAAAAGAAAAAACAACAGTAAGAAAAAAATTATTATTTACCGTCACAAAAAGTAAAAAGCTTGCGAGCAACCAAACGTTTTTTTTTTGTTTTTGTTTTTCTTACCAAGGTGATTTTTTACTACAGTAAAATATTAACACATATAAGAAATAATCTCAAATTAACAATAGGGTTAACTTGTATTGATATTAATTAATTATATTCCCCGGCAACGGCGCCAAAAACTTGTTGTGGATAAATTTGCAAGTGCACGAAATCGTAACAAGTAATAAAGTGAAAGATAGGGTTGTCGATCCCACGAGGAATAAATCATTAATTAACAAAATTTATTAACTCTAATTTTATTTGAGAAATCGGATTTCAGATTGTTCAAGCGAAAAGATTAACAATTTACTAACTACAGTAAAAACTTTTAACAAAGTATGGCGTTGAGACAATAGAATAACAAGAGTATTTCAATAAATAAGTGTAGACAATAAGAGAAGAGCTGAGAATCATGATTTCACCGTCATTAGTTTGATCTAACTTTTAATTAAGCATATTATTACGAGTTTCACGTTCAAAATTGTTGTTGGTTATCACCATTTATGCTTTATGTACTCTTTCTCAAGTTATACATAAATTCTACAGCTTTACAACTAGAAAATGAGTCTAGTTACGAAGATGTGCACATGTATGTTCGATGGTGATTTTATCAACCTTGTGAAAACGATAGATATATTTCTATTCTATTGAGAATTCACGGTATTTACTTCAAAGCTATTTCACGAAAATCTCCTCTCGGTTTCAATTCGATCCTTAGTTCATCCAAAAGTTGGCCAGAATTTTATAAGCATTATATTCACAAATAAATACACCAACTATTTTGACATCGTAACAATACGTTTTAATTAAAGGTTAGATCATCGTAATTAGGCTACGTCACTATCCCAGCAAAGTAAATTTAGCACATAATGGAATATAGAACAAGACTATAAGATAAATATAACATCATAAAGTAAAGAGAGTTTAGAGATCGTTACATATTTTTACTTCTGTAAAGCCTCCGGTGGACTCCCCCGTACACACTCCGAATTACTCCTCCAAAATTACAAACTACTAGTGAATACTTCTACTATAGAAAGACTACTAAGTGAAGAGAGAATGAAGAAGATTGGTGTGTTGAAGTATGGAAAATGTGAGGTCTATTTATAGTTGAAGTAAAAGCATAACACGACATCTCGACCGTTCATCTCGTTTTGATCCAATGGTCCAAAGTTGTCATATAATTGATGAATTATTGATCACAAAAGTCATCTAATCGATGAATTATTGATTACAAAAGTCATGACACTCTAGAGTCTTCCATTTGGAAGTTTGGAAGACTGAATATAGACCATTGATTAGCCATTTTGATCTGACGGCCATCAAGGGCGCGAGTTGCGTATGTACAATTCCGCTTTGCGCAACTTCACCGTTTTGGTCATAACTTTCTCTCCAGATGTCGGAATCACAAACCTCTTGTTGCATTGGAAACTAGACATATGTGGCTTTCCAGTGATATAAAGAACCAAACATAACTCAATCTACATAGGTGTCGGTGAATTTTCAAAGTTTCGGTTCTTGATTGACAAATCATATTTCAACTTACTAAACATGAAAACAAACATAAAAATACCACAAAACTATCAAGAATAATCAATTCAACAAGTGTAAAAGTATGATAATGATGAGTATTTCCCAAGCTCATCACGATTCTTCTTTGTGAGGTTTCGTGTTCGGAAAAATCCTTAAATTTACCTTGGGTAGCTATGGTTCTGGGGTAAAGAACAAATATTTCTTTTACTTCACCTAGAGGTTGAAATTTAGATGTAATTACTAGTTGTTTCTTGATTTTACGGAGTCCCTTATCCTCCAACTCAAGTGAAATTTATGTCTCAACAATGTTGCCATCAGTCGACCCTCGTGGGGCAAGCATGCAATTCGCGTCATCAAGATTGTTAATCACATTAACCTTAAGGGTTGGATCTTCATGTAATGAAGCTATGTAGCATGCCCAATCTTTCTTATAGTCTCCGTGGACTTCACCTGCATCGCTCTTGGTGGATAATTTGAGCTTTCGTGGTATGTTAACACCACAACCATGAAATCATTCAGACTTGGTCCATCGATGATGTTATTGTATGTGAATGGTATGTCTACCACGAGGTACTCTAAGTTACGAGTCCTTCCTCTGAGCGAGGTGTCAAATGAGGTACATAGTACAATATTACCTACATTAGTGACTTTAGAGCCACCAAAGCCAAATAGTGGAGTTACCACTGCTTTTATATGAGTATCACTGAGTTCCATCTGCTATAGTGCATCTAAAGAGATGACGTTTACCGAGTTTTTGTTGTCAATTAAGATTCTCTTGATGTTTTAATTGGCGATATCATAGCTTACCACAAGAGGACTACTCAAACTTGTTGCTTCCATTACTTGTGGATCAAGTTTATTCTTGTCCTGTTTATCGAAAATAACAACATCTTCTGTGGTCTCACTCTGAGTGACTTCATGAGTCATTTGTTGATAGTTTTCTTGTGCCAAGTCGCACGAAACTCTTTTGCATGCTTTATTGGTATCTCCGCCCATTGGGCCTCTAGAGATCATTGCAACGTTATTAGGTTTCGACATTTTTGCACTCATGTAACCTTCTTGCATCAAGAACCATATGGGTGCCTCAACGGCATGTTCTGTGACATCTTCTTTAGTATAGAACGTTAAACCGTAAAATTCATGTTCCTATTGACTAACCTTGTTGATGCGGAGTTTCACTTTAAAAGTGTACTTGCGGATGTGACTCTTTCCCTGTTCCTTGCAACAATCAATGATTTATGGATTTCTAATATCGTATAGCTCTGAACCCGTAAAGTTTGGCTCCAGCCATTGAGCCCTTTGGCTCTAGCATAGCCATTTGTTTGTGAAGGTTCTACCTTGCACATTATTATGTGGAAATACCTGCTATCATGTTAATAATACCCTTAACAAGCATGTTACCAATATCTTCTCTTTCAGATGTAGTCAATTTGTGCTTTCCTCTGTTAGATGGAGAAAGTGCACAGAGTTAGAACTTGCTCCCTTACTCCTATCATCAAGTTGCATATATCCATTAACATATTATGCAAGGTGGCCCTTTTTTATCTTTCGTTCTATCTTGGAATATAATGCATGACGTTTGGAAGTATCGTGACCTCATTGCTCATGATAATTGCAATAGAAAATTAACTTACATGTTTCCTCTATTTCGCGTGTTTTCTCTGGAGTGTTGAGGAGGTTTCGTTTATTTACCACAATGTATATATCGAGCATATTTGTAGTAAGTGTAAGTTTTTTCTCGTGGGGGAGATCTTGCATGCTTGTTATTCCATTTGTCACTTCTACCATTACAACAAGAGTCGTTAGGTTTTGACTGAGTATCGTCACTTTGGAAATTTCTCATTTTGTTGTGCTTCTCAATCTCCATGTCACATTGTGCTATCAAGTTGATTTGCTCAATTGGTTACGGTTTCTGCCTCAAGAACTTGTTAGCAAGCAACCTTCTTTTCAAGGTGTTGTAGAGAATATTGGCAACAATTTGAGTGATAGGCATTTCAACGCGCACCATATTAGTATTAAACTATTGGATGTAGTCTTCGATTGATTCATCACTACCTTGAATGATAGTCTTGAGATGCTCTTGTGTTAGTTGAGTTTGCTTCTGAGTTGAAAATTGTGACTTGAACATAGTCCTCAACTTATCATAAGTGTGAATTGAAATAGGAGGAATGCTCGAGAACCAGTCTTACGCGACGCCAACAACATTTATAGTGAACAACCGAGCTTGGATACCATTGGTATAGCCTCCCAATTTGAGCATTTTGTCAACGAGATGCAAATGTGCATTGAGATCCCCTTTACCATCATAATTTGGCATTTTATGGATTTCACGTTCGCGTCAAGCAGGATGTGTTGCAGATCAAGAGATAACAATGATGTTTCATCAATCAAATCATTATCGGCCTATAAAGTCCTCCTAGCATCGAGGTTAGGCAAAGCTGTATGAGGTGGATCACATTTTCTTCTTTCTTGGAGTAAAGGCTTCGGCCTTTCAGTGCGTCGTAGACTCTTTCTTTCATTCTCACCACTTCACGTGATCTAGTTCGTGTCGTTGAGGCAGCTGAAACTGGTGGTGATTGTTGAGTTTTCACACCACAAGGATGACGACAGTCCTCGAAGGGTCCATTAGTAGTATTAGGCATTTGTGCCCTTGGGCTCGGATTATAGGTAGGGTCCTCATTCGGCCTAATTTATTAACACGAATAACTAGTGGCAGAATCGGATTCCTCGCCAAATTTTCTCTCACCATATTCATCAGTTGTTCGAATTGTTGTGGCGTTATCAATAGAGGATTACCAGCATTATCATTTGGTGCTTGAGCATTCAATGTTTCAACATGTTATCAAGAACTATTTGATGCTTAGTATATTTTTGGATAGTTGATGGAGTCAACCACAAGGGTGTAGATCCTCTATTTGTAGTTGCCATAACATTCCTCACACAGTGCGTTTAGTGGTTTACCACTGATTGTGCCTCTGGTGCGGGGTGTTTTCGTTAATGTCGAGCAACTTCTCTTACCAGACTCTCTCGCATCTTATAGGAAAAACAAGAAGACAGTTAAAACAAAAATAAACCTAACCTATGGGCGAGGTTTCATGCTTTTGACTGAACTCAACACATGGTCTAGCTGCCTATGTATCTTCCTGAGGAGAAAGAATTAGACCATAAATAGTTCATTATTCAATTGTTCCCACTATACAGTCTTAGGAGATACCACGCTTTAGCATAAAAGATGTGTGCATTTATCTTACCTCTTATGCTCTGTTGGACGACCCAATAAGGTGTACATTAGGTTAACGATGCCCTTATGGCTAGAGATTAAACCCCGAAGGGTGATAGTCTTTTTTAGAGATCATTTTTGTAGCATTAGGATGCTTTTTGTAATCCAGCAGCGGAGGGGCTTGGGATTCGGACACCAAGTGATCTGCAGTACAAAGTAGTCGAATCACGAGTCAAAGTTCACCTTGTTGACGTGATAGTCAAGTTAAATCTTGTACTTAGTTAATTGCCGACATAGTCATGTCTATCAAAAAGTAGATGTGGGATTGATGATGCAAATTATTTGAGGGACATTTCTTTGATGTGCTTTTATTTAACGTATTTTGTTTGACGTGATTTTGTTTGATGTGCTTTGTTTGAAGTTCTCTTGCTTGATAGGCTACAATTTGAAGTGGCATGAGAGGCGAAACTGTCGAACTTGATTGGTTCATGTGCCAAAGTGAGAGTTGACATGGATGTTTGACGTGCTTTTCTAGAGAGACAAAGCACACACCTTTGAGCTCCCTAAAGTCTAACCCTTCAAATGAAGAAATAAGGGGTACTTATAGAGGTAAGAAAGACTTTGGGGTGTGGGGACCACCCCAATGAGGCAAGAGACAAGGGAGTACGTCGGTTGTTTGATGTGGTCCCACCACGTCGATCAGTTGACCGACATGCCACGTCGGTTTGGCTAACGTATCCCCTACCAAGAAAACGTGATGCTTGACGTGTCGCATTAGTTTCTTAGCCGACGTGCCCCCAAACGAAGGAACCCGTAGCATGACGTGCCACATAATTTTGGATAGACGTGGCACGTCATTTAAGGTCGACGTGCCATGGTGGTACGCCACGTCGGACTATCCGATGTGGCCTCACTTGGGGAGCCATACCGACGTGGTTCCAAATCCTACCATGTCCGGTCCTTTCGACATAGTTTCCATTCCTTTTTGAGAGTCGTGTTGCTTGAAAGTCGTCTCTGCGTGTTTTTGGCTTTGTCGAGTTGGGGGAGAATTTCATGTTCAATTAGTTAAGTTCCATGTTCTTTTGGAAATAATTTTTCGTTTTTGAAGTGTCGTTATTATGGCACACCAACATGGTTACTTAAGCTATATATAGTTATTATTAAACAACTCAAATAGAATAATTAGAATAAATATATGACTGTTAAACTTAGATATTGTTATGAATCAGGAATTTATAATAATTTAACTAATTTATGATTATTAAGCTCATATATGACTATGGAAAAATTCATTTTTGTTACTCGATATATATATATATCATTATTAGACACCTATATGACTATTAAACAATTAATATATTAATTTTGTGATTATTGAACTCACGTATATTTATAAAACCACTAACAAATATTCGATAAATACATAACTATATATTAAACCCATATATATACATACCCTCATTAAACTTCTAATATACGGTAATTTGACGAATAAGCTATTATACACTAATAAACTCGTATATAGTTCTTAAACCACTAATATATGGGTACTAGATACACTACAAGAATCCGGGGTCATCCGTGACCGCCGGGCGATCACGAGCATCCGTGACCGCTGGGCGGTCGCGGATGCTACCGTGACCGCCCAGCAGTCACGGTAAACAACACCGTGACCGCCCAGCGGTCACGGATAGACCAGTGACCGCTGAGCGGTCACGGACAAAAATCCCGTGACCGCCCAGCGGTCACGGGATCCCATAGGCGGGAAACTTCCGCCTATGGCTGGCCTAGTGGTGTCCGCGACCACTGGGCGGTCGCGGATGCCACTCATCCGCGACCACCCAGCGGTCGCGGACGCCACTAGGCGGTCAAATAAGGTTCGTGACCGCCCAGCGGTCACAAAAGAGGGGTCATGCATGACCGCCCGGCGGTCACGAATAACATTCATAAAAAAGTTTGATTTTATGGATTCATCTTGATGTGTTTATGATTTTTAACAATAAGTCTCAATACTACATGTAAATTGAAGTAATAAATTAGTACAACATTAGTAATTAACATATTAAAATAGCGAATTAGATGTAATTAGGCGAGTTATGAACAAATAACCTATTTCATGTTCTACCAATAGTTCATCACATACACCAAGTTGTTTTAGATGTAATGTTTCATTTTGTGATAAAATCTCTTTTAATTTACTTAGTAGTAACTATTTTATCAATTTAACAAACATCGGATCTCAATTAAACAAACGAAAATCAAAACTTTCGAATGAGATTTATTCGTGACCGCTGGGCGGTCACGAATGACCCCTCTTTCGTGACCGCTGGGCGGTCACGAAGAAGGTTCGTGACCGCCCAACGGTCACGAAAGAGGGGTCATTCGTGATCGCCCGGCGGTCACGAATAACATTCATAAAAAAAAGTTTGATTTTATGGATTCATCTTGATGTGTTTATGATTTTTAACAATAAGTCTCAATACTACATATGAATTGAAGTAATAAAGTAGTACAACATTAATAATTAACATATTAAAATAACGAATTATATGTAATTAGGCGAGTTATGAACGAATAACCTATTTTATATTCTAGCACTAGTTCATCACATACACCAAGTTGTTTCAGATGTAATGTGTCATTTTGTGATAAAATCTCTTTTAATTTACTTAGTAGTAACTATTTTATCAATTTAACAAACATCGGATCTCAATTAAACAAACGAAAATCAAAACTTTCGAATGAGATTTATTCGTGACCGCCCGGCGGTCACGAATAATATTCATAAAAAGAAGTTTGATTTTATGGATTCATCTTGATGTGTTTAAGATTTTTAACAATAAGTCTCAATACTAAATGTGAATTGAAGTAATAAATTAGTACAACATTAGTAATCAACATATTAAAATAGCGAATTAGATGTGATTAGGCGAGTTATGTACGAATAAACTATTTTACGTTCTACTATTTATTCATCACATACACCAAGTTGTTTTAGATGTAATGTGTCATTTTGAGATAAAATCTCTTTTAATTTACTTAGTAGTAACTATTTTATCAATTTAACAAACATCGGACCTTAATTAAACAAACGAAAATCAAAATTTTCGAATGAGATTTATTCGTGACCGCCGGGCGGTCACGAATAATATTCATAAAAAAAAATTTGAATTTTCAAAAAAATTGAATTTCCCCCAAATTCAAAGGTCTTTTGCGACCGCCTGGCGGTCGCGAAAGACCTTGGAATTGGGGGGAAATTCAAATTTTTTGAAAATTCAAAATTTTCACCCAAATTCTATATATTGCCCGTGACCGCAGAGCGGTCGCGAATGACTCTCGTAACCGCTGGGCGGTCGCAGATGACTGCCGTGACCGCTCAGCGGTCACGGATGACCTCCACGACCGAGGTCTTCCACGACCTGTCTTCCGCGACCGCTGGGCGGTCGCGGATGACCATCCGCGACCGGAAAAGTGTCATTCGCGACCGCCCGGGCAGTCGCGAATCACCCTTTTTTCTTGTAGTGATAAGAGTATGCTTATTATAAATATTTTTGGTTATTGAATCAATAATTCATAATAATTCAACTAATATATGATTAGAAACTTATATATAAATGTTAAAATCACTAATATAAGCTCCCTAAACAATCCTATGATTATTAAACGTACTAATGGATATTCAAACTTTAATATATAATAATAACTAATACATAATTATGAAACCTGTATTTAATAATAAAACTAGTATATGTCATTATTAAGCTTATATTAGTTATTAAACCACTAATCTAAATTGTCTTGCAACAAACATATGATTATTAAACCCATATTTGTTTGTAGTTACTCGATAAGTAGATGCTGATTAAACCTATACATAGTTATATATTAAACTATACTAATATTAATATTAATTCTACTAATTTGTTAATGTTAATCTCATATATAGTTGATACACTACTAATATATGGTTATGAAAAAGTATATGATTCTTAATAAAAGCACTAATATATAATTAAGAATTAGAATTGTTTTCATTTCTTTTTCTTAATTAATATAATATAATATACACCACGCATCTGAAGCGTCTCATCGATGAGTTATATATTATAGCTCCGATTTCTGACTTGTGAGTAATATATATAATGGATGACTGAATCTGAGCTCTACAACTTAGCCAAAAATAAAAAATAAAAATTACTCGCATTCAATTTTCTTCTAAGCATATTATTCTTACTATGGGTCTTGAAATCTCGCCTTTCAGCGTTATTTTTTTGCCTTTTTTGGTGTTGATGCTGGTGTTGCTTATTACTAAACAAAGAAACAAATCCAATGGCCCTCCTGGGCCACCGAAATTGCCGTTGATCGGGAACTTGCACCTTATGTTAGGTTCCCAGCCACCCCACCGCACTCTAAGCAATCTAGCCAAGAAATATGGACCGCTGATGCAGCTGCAATTCGGAGAAATCCCGACCCTCGTTGTTTCGTCTTCCGAAATGGCACAACTTTTCATGAAAACACACGACACCAACTTTTCATCTCGGCCTCCATACATGGTCACCGAGATTGTTAGTAAAGGATTCAAAGCAATCGGATTCACCCCGTACGGAAATTACTGGAGGCAGCTTCGGAAAATCTGCACGCTCGAGCTTCTGAGCAATAAGCGCGTTGATTCCTTCTGCCCCATAAGAGAAAATGAGTTCAAAAATATGTGCCGATGGATCGCTTCTCAATCGGGATCTGTTATTAATTTGACAGAGAGGGTTCTCTTGACGAGTTGTGATATAATCATGCTCTCCACCCTCGGAAACAAAACCGACCAAACGGTCAAATACACGTCTATAATCAAAGAAGTTAATTTGACTGCGACGGGGTTTAGTTTTACTGACGTTTTCCCTTCTCTCAAATTCTTCGATAAGTTCACTGGGTTGAGAAAGAAGATGGAGGGGCTCAATCAAGAAGCGGAAACGATTGTTGCCAACATAATTGAGGAACGTCGTAAGCCTAAAAGTACACCTGCTGCTTCGGACCAGATTGTAAAAAAACAAGAAGATCTATTAGATGTCTTGTTGAAACTACAGGACGATGAGTGTGAGCCTACTCTGACTACCGAAAACATCATACCTATTCTTCAGGTTATTTATTATTAGTTATTTGCGACTGTGGCTGTGCTAATAATTAATTAATAATGTTTGCAGAAATTCATCGCCATTGACTAGTATCGTAGAAAAATACCTTTCAACTACTACTAGTAGTATCACAACTTATGAGTAATTGAAAAGAGTTTTAGAACTCCAATTCCATAATTAGTTTTATTTTTTACGCCAAACAGGAGATGTTTGCTGCTGGATTTGAGTCATCCGCGACAACTGTTGATTGGGCAATGTCAGAAATGTTGAAGAAACCCAATATCCTAAAGAAGGCTCAAGACGAGGTGAGACAAGTTTTCGATGGGAAGGCACAAGTAGTGGAGGAGTCTTACTTGAGCGAACTAAAGTATCTAAAATTAATTGTCAAAGAGACCTTTAGAATGCACCCCGCAGGGCCTCTGTTGCTTCCAAGGGAATCCCACGAGCATTGTACGATCAATGGATACAACATTCCGCCGAAAACACGTCTCCTGGTGAACGCATGGGCAATAAGTAGAGACCCGAAACATTGGAAAGATCCTGATAGCTTTGAACCAGAGAGATTTCTTGAAAACGATGTTGATTACAAGGGAACAAACTTTCATTTCATCCCTTTTGGCGCAGGAAGGAGGATTTGCCCGGGAATATCTTTTGGTCTCGTAAACGTTGAGCTCCCACTTGCAATGTTGTTGTACCATTTTGATTGGATTCTTCCAGGAGAAATGAAGCCAGAAGACGTGGACATGACAGAGACGCTTGGTGTCACGGCTAAAAGAAAGTCTAAATTACACGTTGTTCCTGTTGTTAGGAGGCCCGTGCCACTGAAATGAAAATAGTGGTTCGTCTAAAGGCAAAATCACTCATAATTGGATTCTACAAAAAATAAGAGTGAGGTTATTAAAAGTAAACAATGCAATGATGTGTAATTTATTGTTATGTCTTTGAATGATTAAGTTTTTGTTCTCTTTAATATGGTGACAAATAACAATTACACAAGGATAATGTAAAACCATTGCACACTACACATATAGATATCAAGAAACTTTATATGAAACGTTTTTAATAATTGGATCTCTATTGCTTGATAAGTATGGCAGATAGAAGCATAAACTTAGTATTCTTTAGTTGGAAACATAAGTTGGTGGAGCGCATGTGTCTAATAAGAACTCTTTACTTATGTAATTTCCAATATATCTATGTGACTATGTCGCACTAATACTATATAATACAAAAGTTTGAAAATACTTATTACAAGTCCCGAAGAAACGAAAAGAATTATGGGATTCCAACTTCAGCTCACTTTTGCCAAATTTAAGGCTGAATTGTTCAATGTCCTTTTTCTTTGACATTATTGAGTTTTTATTCTATATCTTTTCGGGACGAAAAAAATATCCTGCACCTTTTATTAAATTTCACGAAAATGCTCAACACACGATTAAGTTATAAAACTGATCTTCAAAAACATTTCATCAATCTGATATATCTTTGCTATTTATTGTTTCATTAGTTATAATTAAAACCATAGCTTCTTAGTTATCCAATCTTCTTCTTAATCATTCATCTCACTATTTTCTCTTAAGAGAACTCTAAAATTACACTCTCCGTGGGATAGGATATTCAGGATATAATCTTACATAACACATCATAAATTGATTTGTATACTAGATATTGAATTGTCATCTCATCTAAAAGCTTAAACTATTAGAGAGTGTAGGTATTTATTTATTTACATATAATCTCAGGCGAATTAAATTTTCTGCACGTTAACTTTTTTTATTCTTCACTTTTGCCCAATAAGTCTGGGGTGTTTTGTTGCAATTAACCACCAAAGAGAAATTATAAGGAAAATTTTTTATGCAATTAACCACCAAAATATTTAAAGAATTTGTTTTTAATAGGTGGCAGTGACATGGCATTACTGTAGCAGCCACGTCACGCTCCACGTCATCGTCGCCGGACTTCAGGCTTGAGAAAGCCCGTCGGGCATGTTTTGTAAAAAAATTGAAAGATAACGGGCATCTAATTAATATTGAGAGTTATCGGGCAAACGTGAATAATAAGAAAAGTTAACGGGCAGAAAATTAAATTCGCCCTATAATCTCCAACACGTCCTTTTCACGTCTTGGCTATAAATTATTTTACTACGTTTGTCACGTGACATTTATTTTGATAATTGGGTGGTCATGGGATTCGAACCAATGATCACTTTGTCTGAGCTTTGATAGTATAATAAATTTTCCGTATCATCTAAAAGGTTAAGTTATTAAAGAATGTAGGCATTTATTTATTTATATATAGTCTCCAACACTTGCGGTATGTGTTGCACATTTTTTGCACATCAGACCCTTTGCAAAACCAACTAGGGCCGAAAATGGGTTTTCTTTTTCGAACAATAAAAGTTGTTTGTTTATGGTGCTTAGTTGTATTTTGTGTTTTGTTCACATGATTTGCTCCAGTTGTATATATATACAAATAAAAGGGCATCGAGTGAAACTGGCGGTCCCTTGACTATGGTGTTAATTGGATATTTCCCGCCCCTAACTAATTTTGATTTTTAGGTAATTATCTAACGTTTGTTATGTTGACTAATCAGTTAATGAATCGGATAAACACCTCTTGAGTCAATTATCATTTAAGAAATTAAAATTTTAGAGCACATGGAGACCTCATTTAAT
Organism: Linaria vulgaris; assembly: GCA_948329865.1. Taxonomy (NCBI): domain Eukaryota; kingdom Viridiplantae; phylum Streptophyta; class Magnoliopsida; order Lamiales; family Plantaginaceae; genus Linaria; species Linaria vulgaris. The sequence continues at coordinate 102,620,138 of OX415250.1, forward strand.
TTTGTAACAAAATTTAAAACCACATTGAGATGCTCTTATTTGTTGTATATCCCAGCCACAGTCGATTCCATAGTGTCCCTGATGACGAGGCATACGTCAAAAGCGCTCTTTTATCCACTACAGCTTCACATCCGTGAGGAACCCGGTCACCTCGTGGTCGCATAATGGATTTACCTCATCAACTTCTACTGGGCCACGCAGTCCTTACGGCTTGTATCAGCATGCTTCTACGCTACGCAAAGATGACACCCTTTGGACCATCCATAGCAATGCCTAATTCACAGAGGCGATCGACATTGGTTACATCTTGTAGAGTAACACACTTACCACAAAAAGGACAGACGTACGCTGCATCACCCTTTAATTTTGTTACAAAATTTAAAACCACGTTGAGATACTCTTATTTGTTGTAGATCCCAGTCACAGTCGATTCCATAGTGTCCCTGATGAAGATTCATACGTCGAGAGCGCTCTTTTATCCACTACAGCTTCACATCCGTGAGGAACCCCCATTCACCTTGTGGTCGCATAGTGGATCTACCTCATCTACTTCTATTGGGCCATGCATTCCCTACGGCTTGTATCATCATACTCCTACACCTACTCAAAGATCAACACTCGTTGGATCATCCAGAGCAATTCCTAGTTCACATAGGCGATCGGCATCGGTTAAATCGTGTAGAGTAACACCCTTACCACAAAAAGGACAGACGCTCGCTGCATCACCCGATGACCATACTTGTTGGCGCGAAGAAATCGATCATCAATTATGTTGTGTGCACGCAAGACTCGTTGCATCATACGGAGATATCTAACAATAAACAAGAATATTATTTAATTGACATGATATATAAAAAAAATATATATATTTTTTGGAAAAGGAAAAATGAGGATAGTAGTAGTTAAGACACCCCAAGAAGGTGTAGTGTTGGAATGAATTCTCCAAAACAATGAGGAGGGAGTATTTGTAAGAAAACAAATTGTATTAACGACCTCATGTAGCCCACTTGAGCAATTTTTCATCCTGCCATTGATTTCTATGAAAATAGAAAAGTGCATGGGTAGGATGCCCAAGAGAGATTGCCATGAGACTCGTGCAAGACGCCATCGATCATAAACTCGAAATACCTTAAGAGAAGAAAGAGCCAGTTGGCAAGTAAGGGAGTACGCCTGGTTCACCAAGTTCTACCACTGCCACCCAATCATAGTGAAAACATGATTTTGATCATAGCTCAAGAACCTGAACAATCCCGGTGCCGCTTACGAGGAAAGTGCAAGACCGCCTTCTTTGGTTAGTCTAGTTAGTCGAGCTAGAGAGTTCATCCAAAACCTAATCAATGGATGAACTCTAAAGTGTGGCAGCAGCAACCACCCGATGGTCGCAATTGCGTAAACCCTCAATAACGACGGTTATTCGGTCTCTATTAAGGTGCAATAGCGACGTCTCAGTCGTCGCTAATAATCTTCAAGTTCAAAAAAATAAGCATTTCACGCATTCATCTAACATATTTTGGTGGTTTAAATATGAAATACGTTAATAGTAATTATAAATTAGTTAATAAACATAAGTTATAAGTTAAGTTGCAAAATTAATCATCATTTATAAAGGCGATTCATAATCATGTTGCACTTGTACCTGATAATGTACGTAGTGAGCGCGTGTTTGGTTCTAGATATATAGCCAGAGAAGTGCATTAACCTCTACCCATAACAAGTTTGTTCGTTGACCTTTTCAGCGCTAGCTTTTATTACAGCCCGCCCAAGACTGGTCTAAAAAGTCATTATCCGTTGTTTTTCGATCTCGTCTCCCCCCTGCGACAACTTATCATTAAATGACCAAATTGGTCTTAATTTTACAAGTGTTGTTATAGGTTTCATAAAATTTGTGTAACATTTTCCACAAGTGTACACATTTCATTTCACCCAAAATAACAACCCATATTTCCCTCATAAATTAGGGTTCTTCACTACACTCAACACTATCACTCACGCCGGCAATATTAGGAAAAATTGGCGATTTGCAAGATCCATGCATGCATGTGAAGACCCTTTCCCTTTTCTATTATATGCTATTAACGGTGCACCATTTCTTACCTCTTATTACGTTCGTTAAGCAGAAACATTTGAGCCGTAGAGATTAGTTATAAGACCCTACCCTGAATCCAAAAGTTTGCAGGTATAACATGTCTTCTTCACAGCTTATTTTGCACTTTTTAGCACATATTTTTTTGATGTGGGCAAAATTAACATGTTTGTGAGTAGGGTTTTGTGTGTTTATTTACATGTATTTATGTGCAATTTTTTTTATAAATCAGAGGTATTGTTACGTGTTACTATTTGTCTGATATTTTACGTAAATTTTGTTCCTTTGTTGAACAAAAGCTTAGGGTTTATGTTTTGTGTTACATTTTGTAGCTTCTATAAAATGACGCCTTTGAGTTTGTGTAAAACTAGTGATTTCACAACCCCAACAGTGATTGAAGTTCCCACAGTGTACATTTGACTGAATAACCAATAATTATTGTGTGAACTTGTGTTATGTGTCTGTCAGATGGATCATCGGAGGCCATCGTTAGTGTTACTACTATTGTAGATTGTACAGTTGAGTGTTCAAACTTTCATGTTTATGGTTATGATACACCAACACCAAATTGAAATACGAGACTTTAGGAGACGCTATGTCGTACGATATAGTATGTCCAATAATATTCATAGTATCAGAGAACATGTGGATGAGCTAACTATCACAAATAATGTAGATTCCATTAAAAAACTAAGGATGTATCGTTAATGCTTTGATAAGCTATATTGGGTTCTTCAAGAGGCTAGGGTTTTGAGCGAGAACTTTGTGAGCTAGAGAAAGCAAGTTAACATGTTCATTGATATACTAGCACATCATGATAGTTTGGGAAAAACCTTAATGATGTGTTGAAGGACGGTGAGCTCATGTTGGTGACACCAAAACTCTTGGCAGAGGAAAACGAAAATTGTCAGGAGTGCTGGAGATACATCAAGGTCTGTTGAATAGTTTATAATTTAATATGAGATGAATAAAAAATCTAGTAATCAATTGTTAACCCCTTGCATGTCATTTCATTGTATGAATAGGGTTGCCTAGGAGCGTTGGATAGTACTTTCATCGACATAACAGTCCCGTTGTCCGATCAACTAAAGTATATATCAGAGAAGGGTCGAATCCACGTGAATGTGCTAGGTGTATGCAATGTAAACATGAAATTTGTCTACTTGTTGTGTGGGTGGGAGCGTTTAGTTGTGGAACAGAAGGTTTTGAGGGATGTTATTTTCCGTCCAACACCACATGGTCTAAAGGTTCCACAAGGTAAGCTCATATAATTTATGGTCAAGTATCGATTACATGTGTGTGTTATTTCAACCGACTCCTTCATTATAAAACTAACCATAACATTCTCTTTAGGGAAAATTTGAGTTACCTATCCAAACTTTGACCCGTTTGACTGTTACGTATCCAAACTTACACTTTCGACACCCGGCTATCCAACTTCACTTTCTTGACACTTTACGGTCCAAACTTTTATTCTGACATATCTCGGCCAAAAAACGTCACTTTTCAGCTTTGTAATATCAAGCTGACATCATTAATGGGGGCAATATCGTCATTTTATATATTATGGGGTGTAGTGCAATATGTATAATTAATTCATACACCCTAGATTTTATTTTATTATACATTTTCCATTCTTTTTTTGTTATTTCAAAATATTTAAAAAATAAAAAACTAATAAACTTTAACTCATCTAAATATAAAGTAAATTATTTTTGTTTACAAGTTTAATAGTAATATTATCAATTTTGTTTGAAGAAAATGTGTCTACAAATGAAATTATATTTTTCAAAATTAAAAATTTTCAACAAACTTAATTACAACAACAACAACAACCAAGCCTGAAATCCCAATTAAATTGGGGTAGGCTATATGAACCATGGATGAATCATGTCGAGTCGTGAACATGAATCTTCTGCCTCCATAGGTTTCGGTTGACGAGCATGTCTTCATTTAGATCTTTTAGCTTCATGTCGTTCCGTATGACCTCCATCCACGTCTTTTTCGGTCTCCCACGAGCTTTAGCCGTCTGTCCTAAGTCGAGATCTTCAACTCGTCGTACCGGTGCATCTACGGGTGTGCGTTTAACATGCCCAAACCATCTTAAACAATTTTCTCGCATTTTTCCGTCGATGGCCGCCACACCCAGTTTATGCTGAATATCTTCATTGCGCACCTTATCTCTCCTTGTGTTACCACACATCCACCGAAGCATGCACATCTCTGTAACGTTCATTTTTTGTGCATGACTTTGCTTAATAGCTCAGCACTCGGAGCCATAAAGCAAAGCAGGTGTAATAGCTGTACGATATAACTTTTCTTTAAGCTTTAGAGGAAAGTTACGATCGCACAAAATCTCCGTTGCACTCTTCCACTTTGTCCATCCAGCTTGGATGCGGTGGTTGACATCTCCGTCTAACTCTCCATCCATCTGCAGTATGGAGCCTAAATACCGAAAATGCGCACTTCTTGGTACCTCTTTGCCGTCCAACTGAACCGTGCCATCGTTGTTTCTTCGTTGTTTGCTAAACTTGCATTCGAGGTACTCTGTTTGTCTCCATCGTTCTAATTTAGCATTAACTCCCTTTCTCGTCTCATCGATGAGAACAATATCGTCTGCAAACAACATACACCATGGGACTCGGTCTTGGATGGTTCTGGTGATCTCATCAATTACAACGACAAACAAAAATGGGCTCAAAGCTGACCCCTGATGTAAGCCAATTGTAACTGAGAAGGCGTCTGTTAACCCGCCACAAGTTCGGACACTTGTCACCACATTCTCATACATATCTTTTATGATGTTGATATATTTAATGGGTACCCCATTCTTCACCAAGGTCCACCATAAAACCTCTCGAGGTACTTTGTCATATGCCTTTTCTAAGTCGATAAAAACCATATGCAAATCTCTACTCTTTTTTCGAAAGCGTTCAATGAGCTGACGAATCGAATGAATGGCCTCTATGGTCGACCTCCCGGGCATAAATCCAAATTGGTTTTCAGATATGGGAACAATTTATCTCAATCGGTGTTCGATCACCCTCTCCCATAGCTTCATGGTATGAGATATAGGCTTTATCCCACGATAGTTAGAACAGTTTTGGACATCTCCCTTGTTCTTATATAGAGGTATTAGCGTACTCCTCCTCCACTCTTCTGGTATTTTATTTGTTCGCCATATTTTGTTAAAGAGGTCCGTCAACCAGGTCACCCCTATCTCTCCCATGCTTCTCCAGGCCTCGATAGGGATACCATCTGGGCCAACAGTTGTTCGAGTCTTCATCCTCTTCAAAGCATCTTTGACTTCTGACCGTCTAATACGGTGCATAAAATCGCGGTTCAGATCCTGAGGGGACTGCGAGATGTCACCCACTACTTGGGTGGGGCCTCCATTGAACAGACCCTCGAAGTACTCCCTCCACCGTGCTTTGACATGATCCTCACGCAGTAAGACAGACTGACCTTCATCTTTGATGCATTTCACTGCACCTAGGTCTCTAGTCTTCCTCTCTCTAATGCGAGCAATTTTATATATATCCTTCTCGACCTCCTTGCTATCCCTCTTCTCATAAATTTCCTTGTACACAACCTCTCGCGCTTGTCGAACAGCTTTCTTTGCTTCTTTCCTGGCTAGCTTATACTTTTTAAAGCTTGCTCCATCATAGTTCTTCTTCAAATCCCTATAGCAATCCCGTTTGTCCTTGATTGCCGCCTTCACTTATTCATTCCACCAAGACGTATCTTTACCTGTCAGGACACTACCTCGGGATTCACCTAAGAGGTCTTTAGCTACCTTCTTGATACAACAAGCCATTTTGGTCCAAGTTGCCTCAGCATCGTCGTCAGTCTTCCAGTCTACCTCTTGAACCACTCGCTCCACGAAGGCCCTTTGGGTAGACTCCTTAAGCCGCCACCACTTAATTCTAGGTTCCACCCGGCGCCTACTCCTCTTCACTCCTTGTCGCAGTCTAATATCCAACACCAAAAGCCTATGTTGTGTAGCCTTGTCGCAATCTAATGACCTTGCAATCTAAGCAACAACTTCTAGCCGCCCTCCTAGCTAAGAAGAAATCTATTTGGCTCTTATTTGACCCACTCCTATAAGTGATCAAATGCGATTCTCTCTTCTTAAACCAAGTATTTGCTACAAGCAAATCATAGGAGAGGGCGAGGTCTAAGATAGCATTGTCTGGCTCATTGCAATACCCAAATCTATACCCGTCGTGGAAGTCCTCGAACCCATCACGGCTAGATCATACATGACCATTAAAGTCACCTCCAATGAAGAGTTTCTCGCTACTAGGGATCCTTTGTACCATCTCGTCCAAATCTTCCCAAAACTTACGTTTCACAACTTCGTCTAGTCCTATCAGTGGTGCATAGGCACTAATGACATTCAAGATATCCTCGCCTATGACCAACTTGACTAGTAAGATCATGTCGCCCTTTCTTCTGACCTCCGCCACGTCTTCGAGCCAAAGCTTATCTATGATGATCCCAACACCATTTCGGTTCTTCTCTGTCCCGGTATACCAAAGCTTACAACCCCAAGGGGTTGTACGCACCAACCCACTTGGTCTCTTGCACGCACAAGATGTTGATCCTCCTCCTGGACATTGCCTCAGCTAGCTCTGCCAGTCTACCTGTGAGTGACCCCACATTCCACGAAGCAAGACGAACTCGTTGTTCCTGGACTCACTTCTTTACCCTCACCCGTCCTGGAAGGTGAGGGAACCCTTGCTCATTTGACACCACACCCGGGCGTCGATGTGGCGCGTCGCTTCCGGGCGACGACCTAGCAACCCTTGCCCATTTATCGCTACACCCGGGGTCCGATGTAGCCGCGTCGCTGAGTAGGAAATGCCCCAACGAAATTTATAGTATGGTTAATTACTAATTTTTAAACTAGACTTTTTCAGTTTGATTTATTAGATAGTTAATAATTTAAAACTGAAAAAACAAAAAGCATCTTCTCCAACACCTTCCCCCCCCCCCCCCCCCCACCAAATCCACCACCACCTATAAAATCAAAAATTGAAGTCATGAAAGTGCGGAGGTGATGGAGTTAGGTCGATTTGAGGTGAATTTGGGGGTTTGGTGGTGGTGGATTTGGTGGGGGTGGAGGGGGATAGGGATGGGGCGTGGGGGTGGGGGTGGGGGTGGGGGATGGGTGTGTTGGAGAAGATGAAGCTTTTTTTTCAGTTTTAAATTGTCAACTAATTAATAAATCAAACTTAAAAAATGAAGCTTAGAAAATTACTAATTAAGTTTGTTGAAAAGTTTTAGTTTCTAAAAATATAATTCATTTGAAGACACATTTTCTTCAAAAAAGATTGATAACATATACTATTAAATTTGTAAACAAAAAGAATTTACTTTATATTTAGATGAGTTAAAGTTTATTAGTTTTTAATTTTTTGAATATTTTTGAAGTAACAAAAAAATAAAAAATGTAAAATGTATCATAAAATAAAATTTAGGGTGTTTGAATTAATTATACATATTGCACTACACTCCCTAATATGTAAAATGACAAAATTGCCCCCTCTAATGATGTTAGCGTGATGTCATAGGGCTAAAAATTGATGTTTTTTGACTCAGGTAGGTCGGAATGAAAGTTTGGACCGTAAAGTGTCAAGAAAGTGAAAGTTTGGACTGTAAAGTTCAAGAAAGTGAAAGTTTGGACAGTCGGGTGTCAAAAGTGTAAGTTTGGATAGGTAACTGAAGTTTTTCCTTCTCTTTAGTATGCATACTGCAAGGGATTCTTGGCTTCTTACTATGGTAGGCTTTATCACCTGAAGAAATGGGCAGAACGTAGAGAAGCCCCGTAGGACAATGTAGTGTCATTGAACATGCATTCTTTAATTATGGCGTGCACATTGCTCATCAACTTGATTAAGTGACACATGCCTAATGATTCGTTTGTTAGACTCCAGAAGACGATGGCGATCCCCCCCCCCCAGATTGCACTGAAGAGCTTGGAGATTGTACAACATGGAATTAGCTCATGAACCAAATTGCTATGGAGATGTGGAATAATTATAGAGCACATAGGTGCAACCACTAGTGTTCATGGGGTTTCGGACAGAAACTTTATATAGAGTTGGCAGAGTGTATCATTGAATGAACAAATATTCTTTTTAGTTGTGTTTCTTTGACCTTGGTGTATGAACTACTTTATTTGGTTTGGTGTTGAAGTATTGTTCGCTTGCGACATAATTTGTTTATATGCTTCACCATTTGATGTGTTATATCTAGATGATTGCTATAGCATGGTTATGTTGACTATTACTTCATCGTCTGATGTGTTATGTCTACATGATTGCCACGATATTGTTTTGTTGACTGTTGCTTCATCATTTGATGTGCTATGTCTAGATGACTGGTATGATATGGGTTTGCTAACTGTTGACTCTCACCATTTTGCTGCTCGTCTCATCTCATTCCATGTTCTTAAATAGATCTCAAAATTTTGCCTTGCATAACTAATGTGTATAAATGGATGCGCTTGACATATTAAAGGTACTTGAGGTTTGAAATGGAAGCATCCAGTGCAAGCTTAATTCCAAAACAAGATAAGAAGGGAAGAAATGGTAGGGGTAAGGGAAAGAGAGACAACGAGAAGATATCGAGGCATGTTTGGACCATTGAAGAGGAAAGAGTGTTGATCAATGCATTGTATGAGTATAAGGCTGCTGGGAAAATGTGGATAACAACTTTAATGTTGTGTCCCTGAACCACTTGGAGGATTTCATAAGAAAATCCTTCCCAGACACTGATATCATGAGGTATCTTCATGTCAATTCTAAGATCATTTGGGGGAAGAGGTACACAATGTTTGAGGTTATCAGCAAAAATGCTTCTTATGATCCAGAGACTCAATCAATCAAAATCGATGACGAAAGCTGGTTGACTGAGTACAAGAGGGTAAGATCAATATATTTTCCAACTTGTACATACCTCACATATATTGTAGTTCAGTTTATATGACTCGAATGTTGGTAAGAATATTTGATTAATAAGTTGGATTCCACTGTCACTCAGTGCATGACTATGTGACAGCATACTGCATCAAGAAGTTTCCATTTAATGAGGATTGGGAGAATCAATCTGGGAAGGATATGGATATAAGGCCTGGTGTTGAGGATATATCTGGTACTGTTCAAGATCTGGTCAACAACCGTAATGTAAGGTCTGATGGGAATGGTGGCACAAAGAACAGGGCTGACATAACCCATGATCATAGGATGAAGACTAAAACTTCGTCATCTGGTAGTGTGGGGAGTAAATAGATCCCTACTGATCTAGAGATGGGTTTTAGCGGGACTGATAACAACCCTCCTTTGTGCATGCACGATAAGCTTAGTGCAAAGGTCATTATGAAGAAGATAAAGAAGGATCGTGCTGAGAAGAGGAGACTTTCTACTGAGAAGTCTGAGAGAGACGCCAATCAGGTCCCTTCTTACATGGAAGGCTTCAGAAGGAAGGCTGAAGACACCATTGAAAGGATTGCTCTCATGGTGCAATAACTACAGACTGTTCCCGGAGATCCTTTAAGTATCCAGCGCAAGGGGATCTTTGAGGCATTGGCGTGCTTTTAAGAGCTTGATGAGGACCAAAACTATTGCTTGCACATAAGCTTGAACACAATAAAGAAGATGCAAACTTGTTATTCAACATGCTCGAGAAATCTAGTCCCCGGTACTTGATGATCATGAAGCAAAAGTCGGTTAAGTAAGCTCCTAGGAAGGTTGTGTGTTTAATGGGAGGTTGGTGGATAAAAAATTTATTTTATTTTGAGACGGTGGTTTTTGAATATGCCTAAACACATTTGAACCCTTTCTTTGGTTGGTAGATGCACTGGATGTTGCATATATTGTAAATGTGTTCTAACTTGGGTCTATTCATAGTTAGATCATCTTCCCTTCCATATCTTTCCCTTTTCTGTTGTTCAATGCATTCCAATAGCATGGTTGCATTGAGATATAGATGTAGTTACATTTAACTATCTCATTCTACTTAAAGGCAACAAGGTTAATTCAGGGATACAACTCTTTTTGTGTTAATATGAGTTAAATGTTGATGTTTTATTTCCTTGCTTGTGTGAATGGTTCACTAATATGTTTTTTCTTACATTATATTGATAATTTGCATAATTGAGGTACCGCATATGTGCTTCTCTAACAATGTAGTTGGAATTGGACTCTATCAGTTTGTTGATTATTTGTCTAAAACAACTAACACCACTCATGCATGTAGTTTTTTATTTCGTTTCAATAATCTCATTCGCAGTACACAATTTTGAAAAAACAAAAAACCTAGACATCAAGCCCAAACAAACACCAATGGCTTAAACCTTAAACAAAGCCTTGTTACACAACCCATAATATAAAACAACACAGAAAACAAAATGGTTTGGTTGAAAGAAAGCATCAACATTTGCTACAAGTTGCTAGGTCTTTAAAATTCCAGTCTAATCTTCATATTGAGTACTGGAGTAATTTTGTGCCCACTGCTGCTTTTCTCATTAATAGGTTGCCATCTAAAACTCCTTTTGAATTGTTGTATAACAAAGTTCCTGACTATTCTATTTTAAAATGTTTTGGTTGTCTTTGTTTTGCATCAACTTTATCTTCTCACAGACAGAAATTTGATGTCAGATTTAGAAAATGCATCTTTATTGGTTACCTCTTTGGTACTAAGGGTTATTTGTTATTTGATCTCTCTTTTATGAAGACTTTTATCTATAGAAATGTTGTTTTCTATGAGACATTCTTATAGGATTCTTAATTATTTCACTAACCCTACAGGGTAAGATTCTTCTTGCACCAGTCCTTTTATTTATTTGCAGGAAATCATCCCCCCTGCTGCTGATATCAGCCCTGAGGAGCCTCTTCTGCCATTGGATACACCAGCAGATGTCCCTAGTCTAACATCAGTTGCTCCTTCTCCTGCTGTCAGCCACCCCCTTGACACTCAAGGGGAGAGTACACTCTCTTCTCCCTCCTCTGCATTACATTCTGCTCCTCTTAGAAGATCTACTAGGACCACTGGTCCACCTGCTTATTTGCATGCTTATGACTGTGATCTTTCTGCTTCCTTGCATAAGAGCAATGCCAGTGCATCTAGTTTTGCATCTAACTTTCCTGTTAAGTACCCTATTGCATCATATCTGTCTTCTGCTCATCTTAGTGATTCCCATAGGGCATTCATTGCATCGGTTAGCTCTATTGAGGAACCTAGGATATATAAACAAGCCTGTTTGCATCCTGAGTGGCAGGCTGCCATAAAAGCTGAGTTGAATGCTTTAGAACAAACTAAGACCTGGATCATGACTGAATTACTACCTGGCAAACATTGTATAGGTTGTAGGTGGGTTTATAAGGTTAAACTTAAGAGTGATGGCTCCATAGAGAGATATAAAGCTAGATTAGTTGCTAAGGGCCATACTCAGGAAGAAGGATTTGATTACTTTGATACCTTTTCCCCTGTAGCTAAGTTGACCATTGTTAGACTCATTCTTGCTTTATCTGCTGCATTTAATTGGCACTTGCATCAATTAGATGTTAATAATGCATTCTTGCATGGGGATCTGCATGAAGAAATATACATGACTCCCCCTCCTGGCTATTGCTCTAACAATAATTCTAAAGCTTGTTTGTTGAAAAAGAGTCTTTATGGCCTCAAACAAGCCTATAGACAATGGTACAACAAACTAACCTCTTTTTTACTTACTCTGGGTTATACTCAGTCTGTCTCTGACAGTTCCTTGTTTACTAAATCCTCTTCTTCTTCTTTTACTGCATTATGTGTCTATGTAGATGACATAATACTTGTTGCCAATGACTTAAGTGAAATTTCTTCTTTGAAATCTAAGTTGCATGCTCAGTTTACCATTAAGGAATTGGGCACTTTGAAATATATCTTAGGCCTTGAAATTGCTAGAAGTCATAAAGGTATTTCCATTTGTCTGAGAAAGTTTGCCCTGAACATTTTACATGATTCAGGATATCTAGGATGTAAGCCTAGTAGTTTACCTATGAATTGTAATTCTAAACTTCAGTTGAATGATAATACTGCCCTATTAGATGATGCTTCTATTTATAGGAGATTGGTAGGTAGATTATTATATTTAACTATAACAAGACCTGACTTGAGTTATAGTATACATTGTCTCACACAATTCATGGCTCACCCTACTGTTGGTTATCTTTCTGCTGCTCATAAAGTTTTGCGTTATATTAAAACCAGACCAGGTAAGGGACTTTTCTATTCTTCCTCATGTGAACCTCGCCTCAAATCATTTTGTGACAGTGACTGGGCGACATGTGTTGACTCCAGACGCAGTATCACTGGCTATGTGGTCTATCTGGGCAACTCCCTCATATCTTGGAAGGCCAAGAAACAGGCCGCAGTTAGCCGTTCGTCGACTGAGGCCGAATATCGGGCGCTCTCGACTACAACATGTGAAGTTATTTGGTTAATCCAGCTGCTTTGTGGTCTACACATCAAGCAAACACGAGTCCCTGTCATTTTCACTGACAACAAGAGTGTGTCCGCCATTGCGGTGAATCCTATTCAACATGAACGCACGAAACACGTTTAGATACTGCTACTTTGTTCGCGAAAAGGTCCAGCAAGGAATTGTGAAGGTCCAACATATCTCCAACGAACATCAGCTCGCAGACATATTGACGAAGCCCTTAGGCCTTGTCCCCTTTTCCAGACTTATATCCAAGATGGGCCTGTTAGATATACATGCCCCTCTTGCGGGGGGTATTAGAATATTTAAAATACGTTTTTTTCCCGTTACATGATCTTCTTTTAGCTTGTTTATTATTTACCTCTTTAGTCCTCTTTCTTTGTAAATATTAGAGTCTATCGCCCTACTATAAATAAGTAGTGTGGTGGCTTTTGTAATTAACTTTTTTATTCTGCACTTACGAGTTTAGGAGACAAAAATCCTAGCCTCCATCTTTCCCAAAATACTCTCTGTAAATTTCTCTTTCAATCTATGGAATTCAATCTTTTTCTTTTAGTTTACAACTACTTATAAGACTAACTCGTAATATGCTTCGACTAAATAATTTACTACTTTTAACATCGACATTAAGCTGTCAATATTAATTTACTCCTTAGTGGTCCTTAAAAGTTAAAACCACATGCCCTGTTTATCTTGAATTACATCAACCCCATGTGATCTTATAAGATAAAAATCCCAAGATTTTAGCCATTATATAAATGATACTTAAATTTAGACGTTGGGATCAAGACGAGTTGACTTTACAGATTATGCGGAGCTTATTAAGGAAATTATTTAACTAATTAAAACATTAGCTTGAGTAATTACTTTACAACTTATAATATTAACATGTAGTTGAGCTTATAAAAAAAAATCAAATATAAAACATTAGCGGGTAATGCAGTAAAAGATTCAAAGGTAATTATTGCCATAATGCTATCTCGTTTTACAACTCTCCCGATATATAATACACAACATGTTACGATAAATAATTTAATCACCCGGCTCTCACTAAAAAAAATGGGTCAATTGCTACCGCTTGGGGGTCACGAATGATACAGTCGCGGATTAGCATCCGTGACCGCCCGGCCGTCGCCGTACCCGGCCGCGGATGACCCCGGTCGTGGATCATTCGCGACCGTTGGATGGTCACGAAACGCCTTTTGGCGATCGCCAGATGGTCACGAATGACGCGTGACATCCGTGACCGTTCGGTGGTCACAGCGGTGTCCCGTGACCGCTTGGGTGATCAGGGAACGCCGGTGTGATCGTCTGGCAGTCACAGATGTCATCGGCGTCATTCTTGACCGCATAGCGGTCACGAGCCACTACCATGACTTCCGTGACCGTCGAAAACCTTAGAACGAATTAAAATATATATATATATATATATATATATATATCTTTAATTTACCGGAATATATATTTTTTTGGCGAATAGAAAGTATGTTTGGTCTATTACTTGATAATAGAAAAATAAAAAATGAAAAAAGGAGAAGAAAAGTGTTGGGGGTTTTTTTTGGGTTACAAGAAGCGAATAGAAGAGAATAAAAGTGTTGGAGTTTTTTTTGGGGAGGGGAATAGAAGAAAAGAAAAGAAGAGAAGATAAATTGTTGGGATTTTTTGTTTTTGAAAAAAGGAAAAGTGTTGTAGATTTCAAAAAAATAAAGAGGAAAATTGTTGGGTATTTTTGGAGAGTATACTTTGAGTGTATTGAATGGTGGGTATATATAGATTTTTGGGTGAAAATTTTAAGTTTTTGGAAAATTTGAATTTCTCCCCGAATCTCGCCAAATTTTATTTTCGAAAATTCTTAAAATTTCGTGACCGTCTGCTGGTCACGAAAGCATACGCGACTGCCTAGCTGTCACGAAAGTTTTTCGCGATCGCCAGACGGTTGCCCCATTTCCTTCTTGATAGCCATGCGGTCAAGAAAGCCACACATTCGTGACCGCTGGGCGGTCACGAACAGTGTTTTAAAAAGCGTTTCTAGAGCGCGCTTTGAAGCTAGCCTTGAGGCAAAGAGCAGAAAAGGTGCTTCAAGGCTTAGGTGTAAAGCGTAGGTCCTGAAAAGCGTATGCTTTAATGTTCGAGGTGTACGGTTTGCAACGCTTTTTACGCTTTGGACGAAAAGCTACGCCTTATTAGAGTTTGAGAAAAAAAATAAAAAATTACACTTTTCAAAGGGCAAAAAGGAATCACACCAATTTTTTTAAGGTAAATACTCTTTGTTCTTAGTTGACTCTTCACTTTCACTTTTTGAGAATGTGTTTTTCGGCCATTCACCTTCCTTCCAAAAAGGTAGGCTTTATTCGTCTTCATCTTTTCAAAAATTGGTAATATTTCATGAATATCAACTTGTGCATGGTGCTTCTTTTGTAGGGATGAAGCTTCAAAGCAACAAGATAACTAGTTAACTACATAGATGTTTTTTTCAAAAACTTTGATTTAGGGTCTTTTTTTCTTGATAGACATGAATCTCTTATGGGTTTAAGTAATTGAAGTAAGAAACATTATTTGTTTTTTTATGAGAGTGATTAAGAGTTCTGTTACTCCGATAAGAGTATTTAGAACTCTATCTTTTGCAAAACCAGATTTGTCTTTTGAAACTTGAAAAAGTTTTGGAATTGTAATAGTTACTTTTCTAAGATTTATTTTGGTTGAGATTTGGAGGAATATAAACTTTAATTGTTTGAATTGTATTTGAATATTGGTGATTTATTTAAAAATGCATGAGATATTATTTTCTACTAGTTTAGTGGCATAAAAATCATTAAAAGTAACAAATATTGTAGTTGCAGAATTTATATAATATATGTTTAAATATTAAATTATGTAACTCGCAAGGCGTACGTCTCGTGCCTCAAGGTTTACGCCTTGCCTTTATAGATGCAAAACGCTTCATCTACACTTTCGTTTTTTAAAACACTGATCACGAATAACCCTCATTCGACATTTTTTGATTTTCAGTTGTTTATTTAAGGCACGTTGTTTGTTAAATTGATAAGATAGTTAAAACGAGGCAAATTATATGGTTTTATCGCACAATCTCCTATAACAATTAAAACAATTAGTTATATATGATGATTAGTTGTAGAACAAAAAAAGGTTATTCGTTCATAACTGGCCTAATCACATCTAATCTACGATTTTGATAAGTTAATTACTAGTGTTGTACTCATTTATTATTTCAATTCACATGTAATAATGAGAGTTGTTGTTAAAACCCATAAACACATCAAGATCGTTCCATAATATCAAAAACTTTTATATAAATATTATTAGTGATTGCTCAGCGATCACGAAAGATGGGTCTTTCGTGATTGCACAGCGGTCACCAACAATATTTCGTGACCGCGAAAGAATCTGTGACCAACTGGCGATCACGAAATATTGTTGGTGACCGCTAGGCAGTCACGAAATTATTCACTTAGATTTTATTTTTATCTTGATACACATGTTAAGTTGTTGTAGCATTTTGCTAAATATTTTTCAACTATATACGATAATATTAAACCACTAAAAACATGACGAAACAGATTAAAAAAGTCAAAGACATGTCTAAATTCAAGAAATTAGGCATAGCTGTGTGAATGAAAGAAAAGAGGTGAAATCTAATGCTTTAAAAGAAAAAAATAATTAAATTGGGGTCTAACTTTTTTTCTTACTATTATCTTTATGTCTTAAGTTTCCTTTTTTTATTAATAATATTTCTTTATAATTGGAATCACTCATCCGTGTGAGGTGAAAGTCATTTTCTTTTAAATTTTGTTGAATGGCAAATAACTTATTCAAACTATTATCTACCATCTTTATATAATGAAATATTTTTATATATAGTTTGTGACGCATTTTATTTGTAACGGTTTGTTAGTGTTGTAAGAGACAGTTGCATTAGATTTTTCTAAAAGCAACATTTTATATGTGATAAAAGTACACTAAAAATTTAACATAACAGATTTAAATTAAAAATAAAAGTACACAATAGGCCAAAAGATAAATTACAATAACAGTCCAACATTACAATAATGAAAATTTAACAGTCCAATATTACAGTACACAATTTAGTTACGATTATAATAAGAAAAGTACACAATTTAAAATTTAACAGTACAAATACAAATAAAAGTACTACTCATCATCCGAACTATAAACGGCCCTCCCACAAGTGTCGTCCCCATCTGCAACTGCGACCCCATCATCACCATCATCCTCACCACCCAAATCTACACCATCATCATCCCCCATCTGAGTGTGCATCTCCTCCTCGTCGGAGTCGTCATCATCGTACTCCTCGATATTCGCAGGCCTAACAGAAGAACTGAAAGCATACGGATCTGGCCTAGAACGCGACGGCCTATAAATCGGTGGAATCGTATGCCCAGATCCCCTCCTATGTGCATTCACCATGAACGTCGAATCTGGAATCGGTGGAAGGTCAATCCCATCTTCTCGTGAAATATGTCTCTCAAGAGCTTCATAGTGGTGTGCACATCGCCCATCCTCCGATCTGCCCGCGAGATAGTCCGCGGGTTCTGCATAAGCAAGTCTTCGATGGTGGCCCGTGCATAATCTTGTTGTTTTTGGTATTGAATGTTGTACGCCTCCAGGCGTGACTCCCTCGGTAAGCCCTTCGCCCTCCCCTTCTTCACTGAACCAAATGCCTTGGTCCAAAAGACGGGATCGAACATTGGGAGCGGAGATGGTGCCAGATATCTCTCCCTCAATAGACTCATGTACTTCTTCTGCATTAATATTTGAAAGAATCGATATTTCGATTAGAATAAGGAATTTAAAGCTAGTTGAGGAAAAATTAAAGGAGTATGAGGTTGAAATCATTTACTAAATGGCCTTCGCTGCAGGATCTGTCCACTCGCGCCTCGCTGGCACTCATGTGTTATCATCCATCCCCTTCACCCTCTTCGTGTGACCATGTCTGTAGGCCTCATCGTATCGAATATGGTCGACTCGCTCAGGGTCGGCCTCAGCCTGCACATTTCAAGAAAGAGTATGTCAAACTTAATTACACATATGTTAAGATTACTTAATTACGCCCATATTGTTAATTTTAATAAGCCATATCAGCCGACTCTGGTCTCCCCTATGTTGATAGACCCACCATGGAAAATGGGAGGTGCCTTCTTCCCCTCCTCTGGCTCCTCGCCTCCTCTCCTATTTTTCTTGGACTTCCACGACACATTCAAATGATCATCGGTGGCCCAATGCTTAATAGCTTGCGCCTCCAACGCGTTGTTCATCCAAGTCTTCGGACCCTTCTCATATCTCAGATCATCAACCCTCTCAAAGTATTGTTTCTTCGTGTTGTACATTAAATTCTTGTAATACAACTTTTCCTTCATTTCGTAGGCCGTATATACGTCGAATTTTTCTCGCGCTTGGACCCCATATATATTCTGAAAATTAATAAAATTTTAAGATTATTCTTATTACGTCTTTTGATTTATTGATACATTTAATTAAGTAATATGTTATATTTGTGAAATAATTCCTTAGTGTAAATTTGATAAACATACGACCTCGCACCTCCTCGGGCATCGTCAAGTAGCTATGTCAGAACGTACTCATGAACGGTCTGATTAGATCCGTGATCGTCGTCGCAACCTCGTTGCTAGTGGGGAACTCAAATAG
Source organism: Linaria vulgaris (assembly GCA_948329865.1). Lineage (NCBI taxonomy): Eukaryota > Viridiplantae > Streptophyta > Magnoliopsida > Lamiales > Plantaginaceae > Linaria > Linaria vulgaris. The sequence goes on from OX415250.1 coordinate 102,638,395, forward strand.
GGCACGAGAAGACAATCTAATGATCTGTCTCTAAGACGAGTCAATGGGTTCCGTCTCACCTCTGGAGGGTCCCTGGTTGGGCGTTGTTGCGTGGTTGTGGTTACTCTCGATGCTGGAGTCGGTGTCGGCCTCTAGATTTTGTAAACTAAATTGATGGTTAATTAGGCATCGCCATTAGTTTTCTCGAATTATAAAATAACCATTAGGATTAATTGTAAACTATACTTCTAATTTTTGCTTTTCCTTAGTTGCGCTACTTATTAATATCATCTTAGTTCACATAGATGAGACATATAATTATTTTAAAAAAATAATAAATTTCATTTTTCCTAATGTAATTCTGTAAGACTAAATTAAATGGAAATATGAAAAAGTTAAAAGTCTAATGCCATTACCAAGGTATATTTACCTTTAAATACACTTTTATTTTTTAGACCTTAACGGCACATTTGGTTGCCCTTAACAGCCCATATTAATTAAATAGCGTGGGTTTATACCACATTTGGTTGGCAAATAAAAGGTAGAAGGGGCTCAACATAAATTGCCTTTTTGGAGCATTTTTCAAGATAATTAATCTCACCCCTCCCCCCTATGATAATTTAATGTCACAACCACCAACTTCAACCACTAAAGTTAAATATCATTTTACCCCCACTTTTTCAAAAAAAAATTACATTTCCTACCCCCAAAAAGGTGCTTACGTCACCATTGAATGACATAAAGTAGAATCACGAATTACGAAGCAATTTAAGGGCAGTTTTGATAATTCACGAAATAATGTGGATGTGTATGTGCAACCAAACATGAGTTTTAGTAAAATTAAAGGCTACAAGGTGGGATTTTTTTTTGCAACCAAATGTAAGATTAATTGTTTTATTTAGTATAATCTTGACACTAAATTATATGGGTTTTCAGCTCACGGGGCAACCAAATGTGCCGTAATAATGTAGATTTGCAACATTTAATCCGTCCTACGATTTTTATTTAAAAAATATAAAATAAAAGGTTATTCTATAACAACGAATGCAAATATAAAAAATATAAAGATTTTTATGTTCCGGATAATTTTTTATTACAACGAATGTAATGTCTATATTTAAAATGCCACATATTATTAGTGCAGTTATTTAAATATGGTTACTTAAGGGACGACGTAAAAGGGTTGACATGGAAAATTAGTATTATAACTAAGCTAAGGGATCATATCTTCGTCTAGATAGCGTGCAGTTTTCAAACAAACAAATGAGAACTATTTTGCTTATTACTCCTCGTGCGTATCATAAATTAACTGAGCATGACGAGAAAGTCGTTGTTTTCCCTAGGACGTCGTTCAATTCAATCCTGTCGTCAATACACTCTATTTCAGCCCCGCAGATCCTTGTTTAGGTTAGGGGCTGCGGTTCCAAATATAAGGAGTTACCCTTTTGATTATAAAAGCTTCAATAATCACCATCACCACAACAGATCTGATTTCTCTACTCTTCATGAGAGTTCATCAGTCTCTGCTCCGTCCTTAAGGTACTTGTTTTGTTTATCTCGTCCTCGATCGATCTCACTGATCATTAGCTATATGTATTTTTCTTCATCTATTACTATAATTAGGGGTGGGGAAGGGATGGGATCCCACAACGTGGGATCCCTCGTCAAGGGATCCCACGTCGTGGGATTCAAAAACTCACTCCCGTTCCCGTCCCTCCAGTTGAAGGGATCCCTCGCCGAGGAATCCCTTGTTGGAGAAATTATTATTTGGCATGAGGCTAAATATAATTATAGAAATTGGAATTGAGTCCAATTGATATTATAGCAACTTGAGTTTAATGGTGTGAATTATATTGGCTTAATGAGAAGCTAATTGGTAAAATTTTATTTATCTAAATAAGATTTTATCTAATAAAAAATCAGATTTGAATTGAGAATTCAAACCACACCTAAATGCTATAATAATGTGAAATGAATTTGGCTTTATTGCTGAATTAAAATCACCCATTAATGGCTTGGTTGTTACATGAAATATTTTCTATTTAAATGGCCTTTGCGCAAAGGGAAATTATCTCATTCAAGCAAAATCATATCATTCCACATTTGCATATGATATACAATTTCAGAGTTTTGCAAATATCGTTCGTGTTCGAAATAGAAAAACAGTATAGTCCTTCACTTGCTGTTTATTTGAGTGGACGTTGTACCTTGGGAGATCTCTTCCTCACGAGGGCTTGAAGGATAGCCGGGGAATTCGATCTTAAGGGGAGAAGGCTTGCTTTCAACTCGTCCAAAACCGTTCTTCAATCCGATCGTTCACTGTTTTTCGGTAAACTTTATGAGTTTTCATATGTATCCATTTTAGAAATCAATATACAAGTTATTTCTTGTCATTATTTATTTATTATTGTTATACGTTTGCAACGCGATACCAGCATCCCTCACCAAGGGATTCCTAAATCCCGCCATTTTTTAGTCTCAAATTAGTCAATTTTTAACACTGGAAATTGGAGGAATTCCAGATTTCCAGATTTCCAGATTGTATCTAACACAAAAAGTGTATTTTTTTCTCCTTCTCCACTTTTCCCCCCGAATATTTCATCTTTAAAAAATGTCTTATTTTCAACATTTATAACGAGTATCCACATGTTTACACGAATCACAATCCAATAACTAGCCCGAATCACAATAAAAAATCGCAATCCGCTATCACAAATCCCAAAAGAAAATCATTCGCGGCTCAAATCTCACAAGACACAAAACACAAGTCACAAATTGTCTAACCATTACAAATAAATAAATATCACAATTTAAATAACTAGCAAGAAAAAGTGGTCCAATTCCTAATATTTCTCATACGCACCACATCACATGTGTTTTCTATTTTGCAACTAAACCCCCAATAAACGTAGTAATTATAGCTTATAAAAAATGGTGGGATTCCCTCCTCCCGTGGGTATCTATTGACAGATTATTTATATTCTTCACTTAGTTTCAATTCTGTTGTATTCTAGGGACCAACTTATAAATAGCTTGTTAGTTAGTTGTAACTAATTCCAGCTCATCTCTACGGCCACATGTATATAATTCACTGTTCATCTCTGTAACAGTATTGAGTAATTCACTGTTCATCTCTGTAACAGTATTGAGTAATAACAGAATAACATTTTGCTTTCTCTCTCTACAAAATTGCTCTCCATTTCATTTCTCTCAACATGGTATCAGTCGCCTCGGGTTCGATTCACCCGATTCTGCCATTTTTGAGCTTACTGTAGCTCCTATTTTCAGTTTATTGCAACTGATTTCGATCTGCTCGTTTTTTCGGCACGATCGCCGCCCTAAATTCGTACTTTTCCGATGACGAACAATAACTCTACTGTTGATTCGGCGCAATCTGCGCCACCTACCTCTCGCACCGCCAGATCTGGTGGCGCGCTACAACTTTATAACAGTGATCAATTTGGTGCTTCTCTCACTTCGACGCAGCTCACCGGAATTGCAAATTACTTGCCGTGGAGCCGTGCGGTGAAATTAGCACTCGGTGCTCTTCGCAAACTAGGTTTTATCAACGCCACAGAGCGATGACCAGATCCATCTCATGAGGATTATGCTGAATGGGAAAGAGTTGACTGTCTGGTTGCGTCGTGGATTCTCCGATCTGTCTCCGACGAGTTGTCCGATGCATTCCTCTTCACTAATTCAGCCTTTGATATGTGGAAACAACTAGAGGAGCTTTATGGCCTCAGTAATGGCCCTCGCTTATATCAGCTACAGAGATAGGTAGCTTCTATTTCACAGTCCTCTATAAGTGTTTCTGCATACTACACTAGGCTTAAAAAACTTTGGGATGAATTGACATGCTTGGTGCCAGTTATCAATTGTCATTGTGATGCTGCCAAAATTTGTACATGTCAACTAGCTCAACAGTCACTGCACTTTCACTCCCTCACTAGGCTTATGCAGTTCCTAATGGGGTTGAATGATGAATATGATGGTGTGAGAAGTCAGATCCTTGGAATGGATCCACTTCCCTTAGTAGAGAAGGCATACTCTATGGTACTGGGAGTTGAAAAGCAGAGAGAAATTCAGATATCTATTGCTGATCCTATTGAACACTCTGCAATGTATGCCAAACACTCTATCCCCAAACCTCATTATCAGCAGGGGTCCTACAACAATAGGGATTTTAAGAAGAACAAGACTGATAAGTTTTGTGATTTTTGCAAAGCAAAAGGTCACCTCAAAGAGAGTTGCTTCAAATTGGTTGGAGTTCCTGATTGGTACAAGGAGCTCAGGGACAAGAGGACCTCTACACCTGGTCACATCTCCAATGGCAAGGCTTTTGCAAATGCAGTTGATGTTGGACAAAACTCCAGGAGTCCTACTCATAACAATACTTCTCTTTTTGATTCCCCTGCTCCCTCCACTGACAATTTTCCTCAAGAATTTTACAGGTTCATGAAGCACATGATGGACCAGCACTCCATGAGTACTGGCAATGACTCCAGCAGAGTGAACATGGCCCACTTTGGAGACTTTGCTGGTACTAACACTATGACTCCCTCTCTTTCCAACTTCTTATCTCCTGGTAGTTGGATACTTGATACAGGGGCCTCTAGCCACATGATAATAGATGAATCTTATTTCAATACAGCAGCTAATGTTACTCAGCCTACTCATATATACCTGCCTGATGGCTCTATTAAATGGGTTCAGAAAACTGGCACAATAGCTCTATCTCCTCATATTGGTATTTCCAATGCTCTCTTTGTTCATGACTTCCAGTTCAACCTGATATCTATATCTAAATGGAGTAGAGATTCTAACCTGAAATTCACTTTTCTTCCTCATGGTTGCTTGGTGCAGGACCTTCAGACTAATACAGTCATTGCAGAGGGCAAGTTAGTTGGCCACTTATATCTTCTGGATCCAACAGCTTTACCCTCTGCTCACTTCTCCTGTCACACACTTACTAAGGAGTCTGATGTTGACTTGGAGCTTACTCACAGAAGAATGGGACATGCCTCCCTTGATACCCTAAAACATGTATCTCCTGCATTTACTAAGTCTTCAGCACAGCATCTTAGCACTTGTTCTGTCTGTCACAAGGCTAAAAGTTTCATAGATTGTCCTTTCCTAACAGCACTACCTGTACTACTAGAGCTTTTGAGCTAATTCATACTGACCTATGGGGTCCATACAGAGTAGCTACTGCTGGTAATGCACACTATGTGCTCACTATTGTTGATGACTTTACCAGATCTACCTGGACATTCTTGCTGAATAATAAATCTCTTGTTGCTGGTACTTTGAAACATTTCTTTGCTATGGTTCAAACTCAATTCCAGGCTACTATATTGAATGCAAGGTCAGATAATGGTTCTGAGTTCACAAATCATGAATGACAGTCATTGTTTAGTTCACTTGGTATAATTCATCAGAGGTCATGTCCATACACACCTCAACAAAATGGGGTGGTGGAAAGGAAACATAGGCACATTCTTCAGGTCACAAGAGCCTTACTCTTTCAGGCTGACATGCCTTCTACTTTCTGGGAATATGCTTTGCTCATGGCCACCCACCTCATCAACAGAACCCCTAGCAGAATTCTAAATTGGTCCACTCCATATGAAGCTCTACATGCAAAGAGGCCTGATTTGTCCACCCTCAGAGTTTTTGGATGCTTGGTGTTTACAGGCAATACAAAGCCTCACAAAGATAAACTAGAACCAAGGGGTTATAAGGGCTGTTTCCTTGGTTATGTTCCTGGACAGAAGGCTTATAGAGTCTACAGATTTCATGATCACAAGATTATATTGAGCAGAGATGTTGTTTTTCATGAATCTTCCTTTCCCTTCTCCTCTTTCACTGCTGAACCTCCACTTAACCCCTTACCAGTTGTTCCCTTCCATGATATCCATTCTCTGGACACCCATCTTGTTGTCCCTGATCCTAGTCCTGATCCCCCACATTTTCCCTCCAACCCTACCTCAGAAAATACCAGCCCATCTCCTATTACTCCACCTATCAGAAGGAGTACCAGAACCTGTACTAAACCTACACATTTGAAATATTTTCTTCTCAACTGTGTTCTTGATCCCCTCACACATACCAACCCCACTCTCCCACAAAGCTCCTTACATACATCACCTACTTTTCCCTATATCATTAACCCTCAATTGTCTCCCTCTCATGTTAGCTTCTTAGCCAATATGAGCCTACACACAGAACCTCAATCCTATAAAGAGGCTTGCATTAATTCCCACTGGGTCACTGCCATGGAAGCTGAACTTGCAGCTCTGGAAGATAATAATACATGGTCTCTAGTAGATCTTCCCCCTGACAAACATCCCATTGGCTCCAAGTGGGTGTTCAAGTTGAAACTGAAACCTGATGGCTCCATTGACAGACACAAGGCCAGGTTGGTGGCAAAGGGCTACAATCAGATTTTTGGCCTTGATTACATTGATAGTTTTTCTCCAGTGGTAAAGCTGGTTACTGTGAGAATTCTACTTGCTGTCAGCACTCACTACAACTGGTTCATACACCAGTTAGACATTAACAATGCTTTCCTCCATGGGTTTTTGGATGAAGACATATATCTTAAACCTCCTCTTGGTTATTCAAAAGCTAAGCCTGGTCAGGTCTGCAAATTCAACAAGTCCCTATATGGCCTCAAACAGGCTTCTAGACAATGGAATTTAGAGTTTACTAAGTGTTTGCTTGCATATGGTTTCATTCAATCCAAAGCAGATGACTGCTTATTCACTATGGGAACTGGTTCTGACTTTGTTGCCCTCCTTGTGTATGTGGATGATGTATTGGTAGCTGGGCCTAATCTACCTCTCATTCAGTCCATTAAGGCACATCTTCACTCTATCTTCACAATTAAAGATATTGGTAATGTCAAGTATTTTCTGGGATTGGAAATTTTTAGATCATCTACTGGTCTTCATGTCAACCAAAGGAAATATGTTCTGGATATTATCAATGATGTTGGTCTTCTTGGGGCTAAGTCCACTGATGTGCCTTGTCCAAAAGGTTTCAAGTTTACTGCTGATGGCCCTTTATATCCTAGACCTGATCAATACAGGAGACTAGTTGGGAGACTCCTTTATCTGAATATGACCAGGCATGATATCTGCTATGTGGTTAATCAGCTCAGTCAGTTCATGCATTCTCCCTCTCAGGAACACTGGAATGCAGCTCTTTCAGTCCTACATTACCTCAAGGGCACTCCATCTTTGGGGCTCTACTTTGCTGCCACCTCTTCTCTTTCTCTCAAGGCTTTTTGTGATGCTGATTGGGCTTCCTGCCCTGATACTAGAAGGTCCTTGTCTGGCTAATATGTGTTCTTGGGGGAGTCTCTCATCAGCTGGAGAACTAAGAAACAGACCACAATATCCAGATCCTCTACTGAGGCTGAATACAGGAGTTTAGGACACACCAATTGTGAGCTCAAGTGGATCTCTTACATCCTCAATGATCTCTTGGTCCCTGTCATCACTCATATTCCTCTCCTATGTGACAATAATTATGCAGTCCACATCACTCACAACCCCATCTTCCATGAAAGGACTAAACATCTAGAGATTGACTGCCATCTTGTCAGAGACTCTTACAAAGATGGCTTCATCTTACCTCTCCACTGTCCTGGAACTCAGCAGGTTGCAGATGTTTTCACCAAGCCCTTGGCTGCCCCTCAGTTCAAGACATGGTTATCCAAGTTGAACCTCAGTGATCCACACCTCAGTCCAACTTGAGGGGCGTATTGACAGATTATTTATATTATGCACTTAGTTTCAATTCTGCTGTATTCTAGGGACCAACTTGTAAATAGCTTGTTAGTTAGTTGTAACTAATTCCAGCTCATCTCTACGGCCACATGTATATAATTCACTGTTCATCTCTGTAACAGTATTGAGTAATAACAGAATAACATTTTGCTTTCTCTCTCTACAAAATTGCTCTCCATTTCATTTCTCTCAACAGTATCAGAGAATGACTCTCGTTCCCGTCCCTCGACTAAAGGGAATCCCGTCCCTCATAGTCCCGTCGTGAAGGAGTGTGACGAGAAATTTTTTCGCAGAAACATTTCCCGTGGGTAGGTATGCATTCCCACCCCTAACTATAATATAGAGCTTCCCCTAATTTAAACCATAATATATATACATTTATACTGGCCCATGCCGTACAAGATTAAAGTTTTGTCTCAAGGCGTATGTTTAATTTCTGTCAAACAACACTTATGTGTTTCTTTTTTCGCTACAACTGAAAATAACACATTTCCGTATTTCCGAGAAGAAAGGAAAAAAAGAAAAAAAGAGAACTCTGATCCATGGTTTAGATCTAACACAGAATACATTGGAGAGAGACATGACTCAACAAAATAGTACACCGCAAATTCAATTAATTGCAGCACCCGGCCCTTACGCGCAGCCCAAAATTTTATTTAATAGCTAATTACCTAACCCATGTTACTAGCATAAGTACAACCATTACGTACATACGCGATTCTTATTATTATTTTATTTTTAACACGATTCTTATTAATTAATTCCGATCGAATCTGGTCTCTTACTAATTGTACTTTGAACGAATGGTTCTCTAATGTGTTCTTTTGACGTATGTTAATTAGTAATGTTACGTAGTAATTTGTTTAAAACTTTTATGACTAGTTAATATGTGCATAATATTACGTTAATTTAATAAATATTATTTTTTATTATATGTTCGAGCTCCGCTCAGCTCCACTCTGACTGATGCATGAATTTGCTTGTGTAGGGGATTGGAGGAAGAAGAAAGAAGAAATGGACTAAGCGTTGAGATCATTTCCACTGAAAATATCAAACCTGCCATTCCAACTCCCCATCATTTGAAGACCTATGAAGTGTCAATCTTGGACCAACTTATAGTCCACTATTACGTGCCTATAGTATTCTTCTACTTGAACAATGATGGTTCAAATGGGCAGCAAGAACTAATCCTGAAAAGAAGACTTGAAGTACTGAAGCGATCTCTGTCACAAACATTGACAAGATTCTATCCATTAGCGGGTAAAGTTCGTGATGATCGGTTTATTGATTGTAATGACGATGGAGTTTATTTCGTCGAAGCCAAAGTAAAAGGCAACTTGAGCCTTTCTGATTTTCTAAAGAAGCCTAATAACAAGTGTATACATGAACTACTCCCATTTCATCCTACTTCACAAGAGTTATGGTCTAACAAGGGTGTAGTCTTAGTTCAAGCAAACATATTCAAATGCGGTGGTATTGACATAGGACTATATGGTGATGGGGGTATTTTAGGACTGGGCCAGCAATAAAGATTGGGCCAACCCATAAGCGTATCGAATTGGCCCAATTCGATACCTTCAGCGCATCGAATACTCATCATTCGATGCGCGCATCGAATCGAAATGACTCGATGCGTATTTTACAGCTGTCCTCGGGCCCCACATAGCGAGGTTGCTATATATATGACGGTTTTGAGCATTCAGAGGTAGATCGAACTTGAGTCCCAACACGACCACATCGAATCCTGCTATTCGATACGTTCCTTTATTCGATACGCCTCTCGGTTCGATACACTCCACTATTCGATACGCTCCAACGTATTATCAAGGCCATATCGAATTGACTTGGCATCGAACCTGCACCATTCGAGGCGCACATCGAACAACCACAATTCGAGGCGTTACATATTTAGTGTTATCTTTGTATTTAAATCAGTGTAAGATCTGTAATAGATAGTAGGTGTTTCGGACAAAGTTAGTCCGGTTAATTCTATTGGATTAACATTATTTTGGTTATTTATATTCCCATTGTACTGTTTTACCGTGTTCTATTACCGTGACGAAATAAGACCAAAATATTGGCGCCGTCTGTGGGAACACCGTAAACACTGTTTTTAGATAGGGTAGAAAGGATGACGAATAAGAGGCGCATAAATGTGGTTGAAAACAGCAAACTGAGAAAAAGATCAAAACAAAGACAGATCTGAGTCAAGATAGGATTGAGCCTAAAAAACAGGGGCAAGATAAAATAGAAAGTCAGTTGTTGAAGCAATGGCAAGAATGTAAGATGGAACCATTAGGAGGATTCAAAATCGTACAGCTTTTCCAAGAAAGTTCTGATAAAGTAATCAAGATTGGAGCCGAGATGGACTGGATGATAGAGGTTGCGTTGGTAGATTGCCTTCGCCGTAATTCAGATATATTTGCATGGTCCGATTCTGACCTTCTCGGGCTAGACTCAAGAATCATTGTACATCATCTGAATGTAGACAAGAGTGCAAAACCGATACGGCAGAAGAAGCGAAATTTCAGCAAGGAAAATAATGAAGCAGCTGAAAAAGAGGTGCAAGAACTCTTAGCAGCTCGGCATATCTATGCTATAAGATTCTCAGAATGGTTGAGCAATATTGTGTTTGTTTTAAAGAGAGAAGCTACATGGAGAATGTATGTGGACTATACTGATTTAAATAAGCATTGTCCGAGAGATCCTTTTCCTTTGCCGCGGATAGATCTACTTGTGGATTCTACAGCAGGATGTGCATTATTGAGTATGATGGATGCAAAGAGTGGTTTTCATCAAATCTTCATGGCAGTGCAAGATCAGAGTAAAACGGCATTTGTAACTGATACCGGAGTGTACTGTTATAGGGTAATGCCATTCAGATTGAAGAATGCGGGAGCAACATTTCAGAGGCTGGTGGCTAAAATGTTTTACCACCAGATTGGAAAATCGATGGAAGTATATATTGACGATATGCTTGTAAAGAGCCTCAAAGCTGATGAACATGTGCAACATCTGGATGAGGCATTCAACATAATGAGAACATATGGAATGAAATTAAACCCTAAAAAATGCACTTTTGGAGTAACGACTGGAAAGATTCTAGGATATGTGGTGAATGAGAGAGGAATCGAGGCCAATCCTGGTAAAATAAAAGCAGTACTGGACTTACCCTCACCAAGGACGGTAAGGGATGTACAATGTTTGGTGGGCCGTCTGATGGCCTTGGGGAGATTTATATCAACATCTGCCGAAAAGAACCTCCCTTTCTTTAAGGTGATGAAGCGGAACAAAGATTTTATTTGGACGCCGGAATGTGAAGAAGCTTTTAGACAAATGAAGAATTATTTGGTAAGCCCGCCGTTATTAGCAAAACCGGAGGAGAATGAAATGTTGTATCTCTATTTGGCAGTATCTGCAAATGCAATCAGTACAGTACTGCTCAAGCAAAAAGGAGCTCAACAATTACCCATACATTATGTGAGCAGAGTACTGCAGGGGGCAGAGAGAAATTACTTGGAAATAGAGTTGTTTGCGTTAGCAATTGTTGTTACATCGGAAGTTGAAACCGTATTTTCAATCTCACCCAATTACTGTGGTAACAGATAAACCATTAAAGCAAGTGTTGGCAAAGCCAGAAACATCGGGCAGATTGGTGAAATGGGCGATTGAACTTAGTGAGTTCGGATTGGAGTTTAAGCCGCGGGTTGCAATCAAAGCGCAAGCTCTAGCAGATTTCATGGCCGAAACTCTTGGAAACAGTGTAGTTGAGACAGCAAGTTGTATTTTTTCTATATCCAGTCAAGTGGGCACCAGTAGGGCAACATCGACATGGATATTACACACAGATGGATCTGCCACAACTCACGGAGGGGGAATTGGAATACATTTTTTGTCCCCAGAGCGGAGGGAATTTGAATTTGCAATCAGCCTGAATTACATGGTAACGAATAACGAAGCTGAATACGAAGCAATAATTGCAGGGATCAAAATGGCACTCGGACTCAACATCGAACATCTAGACGTGTTCACCGATTCGCTCTTGGTGCCAAATCATTTCTCGGGAAGATATGAAACACGTGAGGAAACTATGAAGTTATATGCTGCTAAGGTTAAAGAGTTGGCAAAGAGGTTCAAATTTTTTGATATAACCCAAATCCCCATGGACGACAATGCAAAAGCAGATGCGCTTTCTAAATTTGCAAGTTCTTCAGAGATTTTGGCAGAGAAACGAATCACACTTATGGTCGCTGATAAACCTTCGATTGGGATATCAAAATATATTACCACATAAGTCAGAGTAGAATTTATAATGACAATACAAGAGGACCCGTCTTGGAAGGATGAAATTATGATCTATCTTCAACAGGGCATTTTACCAGCGGATCCGAATGCTCAACGTAGGATGCGTTACAAGGCTTACAGGTTCACTATCAGTAATGGAGAGTTATATAAAAGATCTTTCGAAGGACCATTGTTAAGATGTTTGACTCCTACTCAAGCTGAATATGTCATGGAAGAGATCCACGTAGGTTGCTGCATAAATCATTCTGGGGGACGAGCATTAGCTCAACGAATATTGCGTCAAGGATATTATTGGCCAACTCTACGTAAAGATGCAACAGCTTATTCGAGAAAATGTGACAGTTGCCAATACCATGCTCGCCTCATTCACAGACCGGCACGTCAACTGCAACCCATCGACGTGGCATGTCCGTTTGATCAATGGGGAATTGATATTGTGGGTCCGTTTCCACCTGGCAAAGGTCAAAAATGATATTTAATAGTAGCAGTGCAGTATTATACAAAATGGGTTGAGGCAGAAGCCATAACGTCGATCACAGAGAATAATATGATCGAGTTTATTTGGAAGTACATTATATGCCGATTCGGCATACCGAGGTCCATTGTGTGTGATAACGGTACGCAATTTACTGGGAAGCAGATTAAATCGTGGTTTGGGGAATTAAAGATATCACACAATCTCACGTCAGTATATCACCCACAATCCAATGGCCAAACAGAATCCACTAACAAAACATTGAAGGATTATCTCGAAAGGAGAGTCAGAGCCACAGGAAAAATGTGGCCAACAGAGCTTCAAGGAATATTATGGGCGTATAGAACGACCCCGAGGACATCCACAGGGGAAACACCATTCGTTCTTGTCTATGGAACTGAAGTTGTATTGCCTGCGGAAATAGGTATGCCAACTCGCAGAATTACTGACTATGATCCAGAACAATCGGCCCGGTTGCGACAGATGGATCTGGATATGATAGGATCCACAAGAGAGGATGCTTATCAGCGTAATGTTGCTTATAAAGCTGCAATGGCCAAAAGCTATGATAAGAGAGTTCAATTCAGAAATTTTAAAGTAGGAGATTTGGTTCTTAGGAGCATTGCAGCTAAACAGCATATCAGAAAGCTTGAACCAAAATGGGAAGGGCCTTTTAGAGTCACACGAGCAAGTTCACGAGGATATTATTATTTGGAGACTCTAAGAGGAGTTCAACAGAAACGCCCATGGAATGTGCAACATCTCAGGCGTTATTACGCATAAATTGAAGAAATTACATTAAATATATGTTTCATACCCTTTAATTTATGTTGGTTCTTTTAAAAATTATTAACTGAAAATTTTCATTCGTTGAATGATACAGGAAGAACATGACGGAGGGGTAAGAAGGCCCAAAGTGGTCCACCCCCGCATGCCAGAAGGAAGAACATGACGGAGGGGTAAGAAGGCCCAAAGTGATCCACCCCCGCATGCCAGAAGGAAGAACATGACGGAGGGGTAAGAAGGCCCAAAGCGGTCCACCCCCGCATGCCAGAAGGAAGAACATGACGGAGGGGTAAGAAGGCCCAAAGCGGTCCACCCCCGCATGCCAGAAGGAAGAACATGACGGAGGGGTAAGAAGGCCCAAAGTGGTCCACCCCCGCATGCCAGAAGTAAAAATAAGACGTAGGGCTAAGAAGGCCCAACGTGATCCATCCCCGCATGCCAAAACAGCGACGTAAAGGGATCTAATTTCTTAAATAAAACATGAATGCCCTAAAGATAATAATAACAGCTCAAAGTGCTCATATTTTTCATGGCAAGTAAAATCATAATATTAGACATGCACCATGACGTCAAACATCATTATTAAACGCCAGAAAAATATTCACTCAACAGTAAACAAATAAATTAAATGTTGTGTCTTGATATAATCGCAACGAAGCAATACAGGAGTAAACCTAAATTACATAGCTAATGTTAAACGGTTGAGTCGTTATCATTACCGAGCAATTGATTAAAGTTACATGACTCTATACAAAACAAAAGGATGATATCCACAATTCAGTTTAGCAAAATATCACGACTCATTCGATGAATGGGGGGACTCCGGACGAAGAACCACACCCACTGAGCGTGAAAATTTAGCACAGTTACTTTGAATTTGATCCTCTGTGAGAATCAATTCATTCTCTTGTGCCCAATTATCGGGAAAAACAACTTCAGTTCTTTCAGAAGGATCATTAAGTTGGTATCCACTAGGAGAAATAAGATTTTGTGCACTTAATGATGGATCAGGTACACTACTGGCCAGCACAGAAACCTTGTCACCTGGAGTAGAACGCACTCCTCCTGGTAAAACTCCTTTAGGACCAGAAGTCTTAGGTGCATTTAATGCCCTACTTCTTTTATCCAAGGCTGCAGGGGGAACATTTTCAAAACCCTTTCTCTTTGGAGGACTTTGGAGGAAGATTGTAGACCTAGAGGTTCTCGGAGGTAATTTTGGGTCATCATCGCTTGAACCAAAAGCATCGTGAAGAGCCTTTTTGATACTCTCTGAATCCTCCATAGTTGCGCTATGATTGGTTTTCTCTTTTCCCTTATGGGATTGAGTTGAACTTGATTTTACGATACCTGAACCGCTCACATTCGGTTTTTTACGGTCGCGCCACACAGCATAAAATGGATCACCAGGCTTAGGAGTATGTAAATCGTCATCATCATCACTGCTACACTCTGGGATCTCCATTTTAGAATTACGCGTTACATCTAGCATATCCTTCCGGAAACCATCTCCGAGGTATCCAAGATGTCCAACTTGACCAACACCGACTTCCATGCCGTATTTCATATCAGCAGAACCGCGAAGTAGTTCCAAAAATTTATATACGTTACTTTGTGTAAAATCTCGAACGATTGCATATTTGTAATCTTCAGATTCGAAATACTGGATTCGACGGCGCAAATTGGAAATGGCATTTTCAGCATCCGTATTTGAAGCCTGAAGAGAACAATTTTTCCGTTTCAGGGATCATTATCCTTTTTTAGCTCAATAATTTCAGCACGCAGAGCATCGGCGTCCTCTTCTATTTTCATAGCCTTAACTTCGGCATCATGTCTGTCGCGGATAGCTTTCGATGCTTTCGCCTCCGCCTCCTTAGCGCGTTTCAGTGCATTTTGGCGACTATAATTCCCATTACAAATAGTATTGCGAAGATTATCAACAACACTATTATGATGGTTCTGCACCTCGGCTAACCCGCTATAATCCCTGCATAGTCGATAAACGGCAGCAAAGAATAAACGCCCGAAGCGCGCCAAATCCTGATACCCCAACCGATTTATTACGGTTCGTCGATCCAACTGAGGCCATAAACTCTGCATTATCTCTCCAGCTTACTCCTCTCTCAGTCTGTATCCACCCAATGTGGCACTTAATGATTCCGAATTCTCATCATTGAGAAAATCGTAATTAACAAGACTTCCTGTAGGGGCAGGTCTTGGATTCCCGGAAGGTCGAGGTCATCTTGGGGGAGGTATATCCTGAGCGTCACGAGCGGATTCATCCTCAGCTAATTTTCTTTTAGCAGAAGTATACCAATCCTCATCAAATGAGCGGGAGGAGCTTGCTTCCTCTACACTTCGCTTTTCTCTGAATGTAGGGTTCGCTGCATTGAATCTGGCCAAGTTAGTAGCAATTCTATCATCTTCAGAATCAATATCTTCCATTATTCGGATTTGACGATTAGTCCCGACTTTTATCCGTCCACCAGTAACGGTAGGTGTTACCACCACTCTCCGCGTATCAACATTCTCGTTGCGTTCAAAATCGCTCACAATGGGCACCCGAGTGCCAGCACTAATACCACCAAGCCTTATGGTAGAATGATTTGGGGAAGATAAATTAGATGGGCCCGCGCCTGAGGGCTCATTTTGCTCATTTTGTTCGCTCCTTCCCTGAGCATCGCGAATATTCTCATGAGATGGCACAATTTTGTTGCGACTTCGAGATTTTATACGAGCCATATCAGCCTAATAATAAATTTTAATAATTTTTCTATAAAAATAAATAATCAGTAGCGTGTCGAATATCGGCGATTCGATACGGACCGTGTCGAACAGACTCCGTTCGATGCGGTTCAGAAGCAAACAAAAATTCCTTCTCTGAATAAAAACAAGAAATGTCAGACATGTGGTCCCTTATATATAGGCCCGTGGGCCGCAACTGTTCTGAACGCATCGAATTTTCGTAATTCGATGCGCGCATCGAACTCATCAAAATTCGATGCCTGCAAACTGACGCATCGAATTGTTAAAATTCGATGTCCATAATTTATTATGACGAATATGTTTTGAGTTTGGAAGTCGTCATCACTCTATTAACGTCTCCCAAACTGGGGGGACTATGTGATGGGGGTATTTTAGGACTGGGCCAGCAATAAAGATTGGGCCGACCAATAAGCGTATCGAATTGGCCCAATTCGATACCTTCAGCACATCGAATACTCATCATTCGATGCGCGCATCGAATCGGAATGATTCGATGCGTATTTTACAGCTGTCTTCGGGCCCCACATAGCGAGGTTGCTATATATATGACGGTTTTGAGCATTCAGAGGCAGATCAAACTTGAGTCCCAACCCGACCACATCGAATCCTGCTATTCGATATGTTCCTTTATTCGATACGCCTCTCGGTTCGATACACTCCACTATTCGATACGCTCCAATGTGTTATCAAGGACATATCGAATTGACTCGGTATCGAACCTGCACCATTCGAGACGCACATCGACAACCACAATTTGAGGCGTTACATATTTAGTGTTATCTTTGTATTTAAATCAGTGTATGATCTGTAATAGATAGTAGGTGTTTCGGGCAAAGTTAGTCCGATTAATTCTATTGGATTAACATTATTTTGGTTATTTATATTCCCATTGTACTGTTTTACCGTGTTCTATTACCGTGACGAAATAAGACCAAAATATATGGTTCACACAAGATCCTCGATGGCAATTCTAAAGGAACTTTTTTTAAAGCTTGGGCCGCCTTTGCCCGGGGGGCGGCTTTAGAAGAAGAAGACCCAAGTCCTAACAACAACTTCATCGCACCATCTATTTTCCTTCCTGATCCCACAATGTCTACGAATGTGGTACTTGACGTGTATGGTCTTTCTCCAAACCCAAACCGAGGCAATATTGTAACGAAGCAATTTGTATTTGGTTCATCGTCCCTGGTGGATCTGAAAAAGAAGGCAGAAGCCTCAAGTCGTGCAATGGCAGTGAGTGGCCTTATTTGGAAGTGTGCAATGGATGCTTCTAGAAAGAAATCCTCATCAGATGAAGGTAATTGTGACACAAAATCTTTTATTTTGCATACTCCAGTAAACTTAAGGGGAAGAAGTGTACCGCCTCTCCCATCTTGTTCTATTGGAAATATTGTCTGGCCGGCCAGTATTCCTCACAAAGCATCTGATGATGATGAAGTGAGTTATGTGTGTCGACTTTTGAAGAACGAAGTCGATAAAATTGACAATGATTTCATTGAAAAGATGAAAGGAGAAGCTGGGTCTTTTAAAGTGAGGGAGTACTTGAATGAGAAAAAGGCTATCTTCTCAGCAAACAAAATTGCGGAATTCATGCTAATAACTAGTACGTGCAATAGTGGGATGTATGAAGCGGATTTCGGATGGGGAAAACCGATTTGGGCATGTCCTGCTGATGCAGATATCCCTACCATGTTAGATAAAGTTGTATACTTGATGGATACAAGTTCTGGATCAGGTGGGATCGAAGCTTGGGTCACTTTAGACGAACAAGAGATGGCTATTTTTGAGCGAGATGCAAACATACTTGCTTATGCCAATGTAAATCCCTCCCCTCTCCATTGAAACAATCTCATCACCCTCTATGTTTCATTTCATTTCAAAATTCAGTACTAGGTTCAATTGTTGTATTTCGTACTGTTTTGGTCTTATTTCGTCACGGTAATAGACCACAATAAAGAGTACAAAATGAGATCAAACAATGATATCCAATATTATTAACGGACTAGCTTGGTCCGGAACACTTAATACAAGCTTTCTAGATAGAATAACGAAATTACAATACTAATAAAACGTATCGAATTTCAAGTATTCGATGCTGATGTGTCGAACGATAGTCTGTTCGATGCGGTATAGTTAACACTGGGCGGAAATCAATCTGGAAGGTATCGAATTCGATACGTGCTATGGATGTCGAATTCGATGCGTACCTTAGGTATTGAATAGGGATAAGGTATTTTTCCGTATCGAATTAGAGTTTATTCGATACGATGCGTGTCGAATGGGGGTATGTTCGATGCTGACTGTACTGAGCTGGTTTAGACCTCGAAAATCTGCACAGAATACAAGGGGACAGGCTATTTATAGAACTCGTCCCGTAGAGCCCACATTCTAATATAGAAAGGCGCATCGAATCATCATTGTTCGATGCCCGCATCGAATCAGGTGTATTCGATGCGCTAATGGGCTGGCCCAATAAAGAAGGATTATACTGTTGATTCGATGCGCGCATCGAATTCTCTCTATTCGATGCGCTTATGGGCCGGCCCAATAACGTTATATTGGGCCAATCCTAAATCACACCCATCATATAGTCCCCCCAGTTTGGGATACATTATCAATTTAGAGATCGTATTCCAAACTTTAAAAATATATTTGTACTGATTTGGGGTATTCCTATTCATAGTAAATTCAGAGCGGTTCATAGTACTTGTACTAGGAAGATAATTTTTTACGCATCGAATTGTACACCATTCAATGCGTGAAAATGTACGCATCGAATTATCGCTGTTCGATGCGGTTATTCGATGCGGCACCGTGAATGGGCCTGATGGGCCTCGCGTCTCCTATATAAGGGGGGCTGTGTAATGACGAGCTCATTCTTCTGGCAACAGATTTTTCTCTTCAGGTGGGGCGCATCGAATTTGCGTCATTCGATGCGAGTCGTATCGAACGGTCAGGGATTCGATGCGATCAGCATCGAATTGAGAAAATTCGATGCGTTAAGATTTTTGTTTCTCCTTGTCTTAAGCGTTCCGAAGCATATTTCTAATTTTGCTGTTATTTTGTGTAGGATATAAACAACCAAGCAAAAGCTTCTCTTACCGAAATTTCAATTAAGCTAAAATTATTGGTTTTTATATTGCTGGGTTATCTACTTTTTAACATGCTCAATGTTACGTATATTTGAGTGACATACGAGAGTGTGGAGTGACGTATGCGTCCTTAGTCAGTCTTCGTTTTTAATTTATTTCAGTTTATTATCATCAAAGATGGTGAGCGGTGGATCCACTCCTGGGAGTGAGTCAAGTACTGGCTCTAGCTCCAGTTCTATTAATAAAGAGAACCCTTCGGTTGCACCCACGGTCCCGAATGCATGCGACGTAGATTTATTCAATTTAATAGATATAACAACAGTTGATTCACCCGCGGGTGACGCCCCCGTGGCAAACACTGAACCAGCAATGGCCGAAGAAGACAGTGATGACTCGTATACGTCATCTTATAAAGATAACCGCACTCCAAGCGAGGGTGAAGAAGACGTAGATTACATCAATAGGGAATTTGACGATCATGTCGAGGTCCCAGGAATGACATATGATCAATATATCTCTCGTCTTCAACATAGTCGTAAGGGACTTCGTAAGAAGTTTGATATACCTGATAAGTACAAGATTGTCCTCCCGGGCCCAAATGATCGGATGCATACCCCGCCCCCCGGTCATATGACTGTGTTTGTTGGGCAGCTTTTAAACGGTTTGCGTTTCCCGATTCCTTACGAGCTAAGATGGCTTTTACGGAAAATAAGCGTCGTACCTGCACAACTTACGCCAAACTCTTACCGGAACTTGATTGGTTTTATCATAGTTATGAAAGCTTTGCGTCAACCACAAAGTCCCAATGAGTTTTACGCGTTATTCGAAATTGCGAGGCGCGAAGAAGGATTCTACCATATCAAAGCTCAAACGAATCGGAAGTTCTTGAACGGTGGGGCGACCGGGTATGGAAAGGATTGGAAAAGAAGATACTTCTACATAAAGGAGAGCTACGACGGCGAGTTCGATCAATTTCGCCATGAATGGTACAACGGGGCAAGGGTAATGATTCCCAGCGGAGTTCACATAACCCTATGGGATTGCGACTTTATCCCCAATCTAGTTAGAGAACATCAATTTGATGTCAAAAAACTTGTTGAAAGTCGAGTTCTTTCACTAGCCGGATTGTCTCCGGTGAAATATGAGGGGAAAATGACACTTGGTATAACTGCGCAACTCTTTTATTGTTTTGAGTTATGCTTATTATGCATTTTAATTATTTATTCTTCTTGCAGCCAAGTATTTCATGAGTCGTCATGCGAGAATGAATCGGGTAGTTGCTGCTGATTTGGCTAGCTCCCAAACTGACACCGTGCCCGTAATTCCTCCCCCTAGAAAGAGAAAAAACAAGGGCAAAAAGAAACTTGCTGGTCCGTTTACTGCCGCTGCTGCTGATCCACCAGCTGATCCTTTCGAGGAATTACTGGGGGATAAATCTGAGGGAGTTCAAGGCGATGCTGAAATGTCTGAAAACAGGGCAACTGGAACCGGCGAGGATGTCGGAAATATCGTCCAACCTAAGAGATGAAGGATGCCTCAAAATCAGTCGCAAACCGAAGGGGTTGCTCCTTCGATTGGCCAGACAAGCAGGCCGAGTGCCTCCAACCCTCCTGCCGGTGCAGCTGGGCCAAATAACATGGCCGGACCTAGCCAGGGCCCTCGGGCTCGAGCCGCTGGGTATCAGCTCACGGAGGCCGAAGCCATCGAGCATTTAAGGGCATTGTTGTCTGGTCTATCCGTCCCTCTTCCAATCTCTACTGAAGAAAGGAAAAGGATGGAGCGAAATACGTTGCATCTGCTGTCAGCGGTAACGATCTCCTTATTTGACTTATACTTTCTTTGAATTGACTTTATAAATTTTGGTCTAATCGCTCGTTTATTGTCAGGCGGGAGGTTTCGTGGATGTTATGGTCTCATCCTTAATGGATTTTAAGGAAACTGCTAGTGGTGCTGATAACTCTGCTCTTCAAGCTGCTCTCGATGCCAAGGAAAAAGCTTTGCAAGCAGCCAAGGAGGCGCGAGAGGAGGCTGAAAAACTCAAAAAAGATCTGAATCAGCAAATTACTGAGCTGAAGTTAGAGGTTGGCGCAGCCAAAGAAGAAGCCCACAATGCTGACTTGAATGGTTACATTCGAGGCCTTAAAGAGGTAAAATATATTATTTTTATGACCTTGCACCCCATTCTCTTATTATTATTATTAATATATTTTCCCTCTTTGAAGGTTTCTCCCCAGCAAACATTGGAAATTGCCGAAAAGTTTCTCCAAGGTAACACATTTCAAGAAATGTGCACTCGTCGAGATGATCAAGTGGCTCGAAATGCTCAAGCTCTGACGGTGCATCAGTTCTATGCTACCAAGTATGTTCGTGGCAATTTCAAACCAGAATGCTTAGACCTGTCCCTTAGGCCAAATCTGGAAAAACGACCACCTCGTCAAACTTCTGAACCTACAGAACCTGATGAGTTTGCCTCACTGCTGGAGAAAGAGGATCTCGTTCTCGGAGGATTATCTCCGCCGCTAGATATGCTTGAACCATATCCCTCATCTGAGGATGAGGAAGATGATTAAATGCTGCTAAGGCTGTTTTTCTATTTTCTTGTTTATGAACAATTTTTATTCTTAATCCAATTTGTGCATGGCGTTGCGTCGCTCTATCAGCTCAAACATTTTGTGCCTAGTGCAATCACATTTTCGACTGTTTGTCTTAAGATGTTTAATTATTTATTGTACTCATATACGTTGCCTTTTATTTCAATTTCTCATTTATATTCTTTACTTTATTTTGGCAACCTGCTGGTTCACTGTTGTTCAATGAATATTGTTTACCAATGTTATTCGTAGTGTCTATCTCCTATCTCGGTGATCTTAGCCACTCTGGAAAGAACTGTTTGTTTCAATTCATTGTTCGTGATCTTCTGAGTGTCTTTGCAGTATAGAGTGTCCCTCCCTTCCTTTTGTTTTAGGGGTTTACGGTATCTCATGCCACTTTGGGGCAGAGTTTCCATCCTTCTTGTCTTGAGCTTTTATCGGTATCTCGTGCCTCTTTGGGGCAGAGTCTCCGTTCTTGTAATTTCTTCCAGGATTTTCGGTATCTCGTGCCACTTTGGGGCAGAGTTTTCGTTCTTCTGATTTCTTTAGGAATTTTCGGTATCTCGTGCCACTTTGGGGCAGAGTTTCCGTTCTTCTGGTTTCTTTAGGGATTTTTGGTATCTCGTGCCACTTTGGGGCAGAGTTTTCGTTCTTCTGATTTCTTTAGGGATTTTCGGTATCTCGTGTCACTTTGGGACAGAGTTTCCGTCTCTTTGTCGCCTTTGGCTTCTTTCGGTATCTCGTGCCACTTTGGGGCAGAGTTTCAGTTCCCCTATTTTGCTTCAAAGAGATTCGTTGTCCTGCATTCATTTGTATTACGCAGATTATATAGAATTCATGTAATTTCATTAAATAAACGTAGATTTCTTGAATAAACCCCAATCAGATTATGTGAATAGACCAGAGCTTGGAACATTGCTCATTCGCCTGACTTCCAGCGCTGTCCTCCATATTCATGTTTTGGGGTGCCTGTTTTAAGTTCATACATATTTGTCCCTCATGCATGTTATAGTAGAGGGAACGAATAAAACTTGTTCAAAATGTTCAAAATGCTTAAAACATTGGTAAACTGAAACATAATCTTTAATCGATGTGGTCCATATGCCTCGGAGACAACACCCTTGCCGCTGTTTCCTTTTGTTGTGGCCCAGTCCTGAGTGAAGTTACGTAGCATTTCCACCCTTCGATATGGTCTGCTATGACCTCTCCTGTGCCGCTAGAAGTTGAAAATTTCACCATCTGATGATAAGTTGACGGTAACGCTCGGAAATCATTGAGTGCAGGTCTACCTATGATACCGTTGTATGCAAAATGCATGTCAACAATCACGTAATCTTCCATAAGCGTCTTTCTCTGTGGTGCTGTTCCCAATGATGTTGGTAGCTTAAGCATTTCGAGCGGTATTATTTCTGGACCTCCAAAACCATGAAGAGATGTCCTCACTGGTTCCAGCGTCTGATTATTCAAGCCCATCTTGATCAACGTAGAATTAAACAGCACATTTACTGAACTCCCATGGTCAACTAACATCTTAGTGACTCCATAGTTAGCTATATCCACTGTTATCACCAAAGGGCAATTCAAATTGGACATCTGTATAGCTTGTGGACTCGGCTTTCTTAAATCTGTTGTAGAAAAAGTGATTTCTTCGTGCGGCATCTGCTCGATTCTCAATATACTGGCCATGTCGACAAAATTATCTGATTCAACCATTATTGTTATCTTCCTTCGGCCATTGGTAGAATCTGCACCCACTGGACCTCCTGATATCATATTTATCATCCCTTTCCTGGCATTCCCATCTTCGATTTGAGGGTATTGGAAAAGTTGAGGTTCATCAATCACCCTCTGCTTATCCTTCCTGGGAGATGGAGTTCTCTTCCGGTTGAAATGGTTCTCCTGTTCTTGTACCTTTTTAACAAACTCCACGAGTTTGCCATCCTTTATTAGCCGTTCAATTTCATCCTTCAAATTTATACAATCCTCAGTTGCATGGCCTTTCTGATTATGATATTTGCAGAATTGATTTGAGAACATCGTTGCTTTGGATTCCCTCATTGGTTTGGGATCCTTCAACCATCCTTTTCTCTTAGCTGCCCCAAAGACTGCCATGATGTTAGCATTCAACGGCGTGTACCTTCTAGGTGAACTATCCCTTCTGTAATTTTTGTTCCTGTTGTTGCTATTATTGCGATTATGATCTTCTCTGCCTCTCTCTCTATCTTTCACAGCCACAATAATCGGAACTTTGGTCGCCATCATCTCCTCGAAATGAACCACCTCTTGCGCTATTTTGTTGATTTCTTCAACTGTGGTGGGTTTTCGTTTCAGTAAGTCCCCACCAAACATGGTGTTGGTAGTTGCTCGAAAGAGTATACTCGCAATCATCTCTCCCGTCGGGCTATCAATCCTTAATAGCTCTGTATTGAAGCGTTTCATGAAGTCCTTTAGACTTTCATTAACTTCTTGTTTCATCGTGTATAGATGGGAGTGATCCAAAACCAATCTAGACTGACTAGAGAATTGATCCTCGAACATTTTCCTCAACTGGGCGTAACTCTTGATCTGTCCAGGAGGAATTCGATTAAACCAATCAACAGCCACTCCTGACAGAGTCGTTGCAAATATCCTGGCTTGCATATTGTCCTTGAAACCGTAAAGGGACAATTTCCTATCTAATTGGAACATGTGATCTCGGGGGTCGGATTTCCCACCGTAAGTTTTTAGTTCTGGGATCTTATCCCCTTGCCCCAGAATCTCCGACTCTATCTCTTGGCAAAAAGGACTGTGATTTACAGAATTCTCCTCCCTTGCTGTTTGAGTCTCGGCTGTTGCTTTCCCTTTTTCCAATCTTCCAACGTTTCTGCTCACTATGTTATGATTGCCATGCAAATCATGACCTTCTGACTGTCTTCTGCCATCTCTATATTTTCTTCTTCGCGATTCCTCTATTCGATTTTCTCCCTCATGCCGTTCCTTTTTGGAATCACGGCTCTCTGAGCGTCTTCTGTCTTCTCTTCTTGTTCGCTCAGCAACACATTCTGCCTCTTTTTCCTTTTGTCTCTTCTCATGATGCCTTTTTGATTGTATCTCAACAGATACTAGCTTCTTTCCCCGTTCTTCGTGAACGGATTTCCCTTTGCTCTTTGTTCCCTCCGAAGTATGTCTACTTCTTCGGTCGTCTTGCTGAGACTTTTCCTTTTCTTTTCCCTTTTTCTTTCGGATAACTGAACCTTGTTCTCTCAAGCTCTCAGGATATTCAACAGGAGATGGTATCATAGCGGGAGGTGCTGGAGTGAGTACTTCAGTCACTACGACTTTTATTATTGCCAATAATTCATTCTTTAATTTATCTGGAATCGCGGCACTCGTTGTTGAGGCTCCAGTTGCATCGGCTTCATTATGAGGTATCTCTTCAGCTTGAGTTCCTTGGTTCTCTTTCCTGGCTGGAGTCGGCACTGCTGCGGGTACGGTTGGCGGTCCCGCAATATCTTGCATGGTTCGTTCTGGTGTATCCTGTTGTTCTTCTCTCATATTTCCTTCTAGAACTTTACTCTGGGATCTGGTCATTCTAGTCATACTGCCTATCAAGCTAATATAATTTGTGTTCCCACAGACGCCGCCAATGTTTTGGTCTTATTTTGTCACGGTAATAGAACACAATAAAGAGTACAAAATGAGATCAAACAATGATATCCAATATTATTAACGGACTAGCTTGGTCCGGAACACTTAATACAAGCTTTCTAGATAGAATAACTAAATTACAATACTAATAAAACGTATCGAATTTCAAGTATTCGATGCTGACGTGTCGAACGATAGTTTGTTCGATGCGGTATAGTTAACACTCGGCGGAAATCAATCTGGAAGGTATCGAATTCGATACGTGCTATGGATGTCGAATTCGATGCGTACCTTAGGTATTGAATAGGGATAAGGTATTTTTTCGTATCGAATTAGAGTTGATTCGATACGATGCGTGTCGAATGGGGGTATGTTCGATGCTGACTGTATTGAGCTAGTTTAGACCTCGAAAATCTGCACAGAATACAAGGGGGCGGGCTATTTATAGAACCCGTCCCGTGGAGCCCACATTCCAATATAGAAAGGCGCATCGAATCATCATTGTTCGATGCCCGCATCGAATCAGGTGTATTCGATGCGCTAATGGGCTGGCCCAATAAAGAAGGATTATACTGTTGATTCGATGCGCGCATCGAATTCTCTCTATTCGATGCGCTTATGGGCCGGCCCAATAACGTTATATTGGGCCAATCCTAAATCACACCCATCACGTACTTTTCGTTCCCATGCTTGTAGCGTTAATAAAGGAGAGAAATCAGATATATAGAGCCCTTATTTTTTGAGAATTTCGCATTTGATGTTATTTAAGCTAACCATTTTTCAACCAGTATAAAAAAAACAACAAAAAAATATATTAATAAAGAAACAACAAAAAACAAATACATTAAACAATAAAAAAATCTCATCTTGAAAACTATTTATAAAACATAATAAATACTTTAATGATTTATTAAAATTATGAAAAAACAACAAAAAGATATATTAAGAAAGAAACAACAAAAAACAAATACATTAATAAAAAAAATCTCATCTTGAAAACTATATTTATAAAATATAATAAATACTTTATTAAAATTATAAATAAAAATAACAAAAAATACATTAATAAAGGAACAACAAAAACAATACATTAATAAAAAGACAACAACAAAAAATACATTAATAAAAAAAAATATCACATGTTCCACCCTTCTATTCCCTTAGGGCGGGTCTGCGTCTCGTGCGGTGTTTTCTTTGTGGCCATCATCTTGTCATGGAAGACGGTCTGCTATGATGCACGGATACTCCAAAAATACGGTCGGTCAGTGTTGGATACGTAACCGATATCGATATTCTTCGAATACTCTTCAGATATACCACGTGGCGCATCCTACATTAAATATAATTAAAAAAGACGGATACACGTATTGGATACGCTGTGAAGCGTATTCGATGAGTATTCGATACGTATCAGCAATTTATAAGAGTAGCGTGGTAGTTTTCTTAAACTAGAAAATGCCCAACAAGAACTAAATTGCTACATCTTTTTAGAAAATTAATATAAAATCGTAAAAACCCTCTATTTCAATCCAAAATAAAAACAACACACAAAGATCTGATATGCTTCATAATAGTATGTGACTAATGATTGTGCAACTGATTAGATATAATATTATTTAATTTATATCCTTATATATAATTATTAATATTAAATATTTGATGTATCGCATACGTATCGTATCTTGTAAATTTAAAAAAAAAATCGTATCCGTATCCAGCAAATATCGATACTCGTATTCGTATCCGTATAACCTAGACGGTCTGATATGCCAATGCATTGATCTGATCTATAGTCGTAGGGTTCTCCTTGAGAAGATCGGTCGCGAACCTTTTGTGCTTCGCTGCGTTGAAGAGGATGAGAGCCACTTGATTCCATTTAGGCTCATCCACCTTCAGCAACTCCTCGTTAAATATTTTCATGAAGTTCTCAAGACTTTCCTTCTCATAATGTTTAATCGAGTTCAAGTAGTTCATATTGGTGTGCATCCTTTTTTGGCTTGAGAACTGACTCTCAAACCTCCTTCTCAGTTGTCCATAGCTTGCTATCAAACCAAACGAGGATCCTTGTGACCTAATGCAGTGTCGCGCCAGACAAAGTAGTTACAAAGATACGTGCCTGCAAATTATCAGAAAATCCATGTAGAGTTAGTATCCCATCTACATAGAAGAGATGTCCGCGTTGATCACTTTTGGTTTTGAGTTGCGAAATCTTCTCGCCCATGTCCAATGCCTCAGCCTCGATCTCATCACTGAATGGTGTAACTATTCCGTGACTCGAGGCTTGGACCAGTCTACGGTGCACTTCCTCCTTATCCTATCTCAATTGCTCCATCCTCCTAGCTATTTCCCTCATCTCTACTCTCGAGTTGGCGACCCTCTCCCCTGAGACTCATGAAACTGGACCATCTCTCTTGGAATCAGCTTCATCTTCTCTATGTTGGCCTCTGGTCCTCTCATTCGGGCCCCTCACCCTAGATTCTTGCTGACGAGGTGGCAAAGTCCCAACGTCGGGCACTTGTTGACGTGGTAGATTGGCAGCGATGGTCGCGGTCATTATGGCTTGAACGGTAGCATTGATCTCATCAATCACTTCCGACGGTAGAATGGCGGCTATCGCAGGTGCGAGAGCCGGTGTTGGTGCCCTAAGGGGCAGTGGGACTTGTGTCCGCTGCTCCACAGTCAGGTCCCCGGGAGCATTTTCAGCAGTGGATTTTTCCATCGTTGCCCTCTAAGATTGCATCCTAGTCCTTCGTAGCATCCTTGCGTCTTTCTCTGGGAATGCAATGTTTCCACAGACGGCACCAATAATTTGGTACAAGATCGTATGTTACAAACTATTACAAGAGATTACTAAAATAGCCTTCAACCTAGTACAAACTATGTCAACTATAATTAACAAGTGCTTATAGGTTGACTTTGTTCAGAACACCTAAGACTACGCTTGGATGTCTCATGTTGGATGTCGAATCTTCTGAGGATGTCCAATGTATGTAATGTCGAAAGTGTATACGCATGTCGAGAAGACTGGATGTCGAAAAGGATGTGGATCTCGAATATAATATTGATGTCGTACTCAGATGATATCGGAGATGAGTTGCATGTCAAAAAGTGAATCGATATCGAATAATCGTATTTGATATGCTATGTGAAAAGTGAATATAATATAATTAATCTAACCTTGAATTGCAGACAGACCTTTATATAGATTTCAAAGGTGGGGTCCATTTCCTGGAATTAGGACGAACTCTTTATATTCGATATGAGGACGAATACTCAATATTGAAGTGGGATATCGGGCATAAATCTTCGATATGCATTGGACTTGGGCCAGTAACTGAACTGGGTTGGCCCATAAGATATTTACTTATATCAGTGTGAAAGATATGAGACTTTGAGTGTGCTGATGCGTTTATTTTAATTATAATACTCTACTAAAATTAATTATTAATTATATTTAACATATCTAATTATAATAGTATTAATTTATGTGACCAATTAGAATAATAAATATATAAATACATGTTTTATGTGTATGTATTACACGAGCTCATTCATAAGGAGAAGAATACTAAGCAATAGAATGCGTATGCATTCTAATAGGATCAGAATGTGAATAATCGCATTTCACAAGTTGCACTTTGAAAGCCTTTGTCGCATTCTAACTTTACTGGAATGCGATATTTCACATCGTCAAAGGATGCGAAAAATTCGGGATTTTTGACTTTTTAGTTCTTTATAGTAACTACCTTTCAACATTAGTTCTCTATAGTACCTTTGGCCCTTTTTAGTCCTATAAAGTAACCAAAGTTTCATTTTTAGTCCTCCGACATCAGAATATTCCATTATTCCCGGAATATTCTATTTTTCTGCCTGAATTATGCATGTGCCATGCACATGATTTCGGATTTCAATTTTTTTTTTGCATTTTCTATCAAAAACTTTATATAACTACAATCACACCCCAATTGTTTTAAAAAATAATCACCAAAAGTAGTTATCTCAAATTTAATTAAACTGGAAAATAATAATAATAATAATAATAATAATAGGGTTTTTTTATCTCAATTATATTAATTAGAAAATTACTTTAAAATTTAATATACAAGCCACTTATAATAATATTTATTAATTTTAAAGTGCAAATTTATAATCTCGTTTACTAACTTTTTTTTTCACTAAATCTTTCATTAAAAGAGATTCCAAAAAAAAAAGATTATTCATGATAAATTATAAATTGTTGCAAATTTAATTTAAATTATTTAATTTCACTTAAATTTATTGGAATAATAAATTTTAAATTTATTGGAATAATATTAGGTTGGTTTTCTCTTTAATCTACTCAATTGTTTTAGTTCCTTTTAGTAATAAGTAAATAGCTTTAAAAAATAAACTAAAGACACATTAAAAAAGAAAAATTATAAAAAATTATGATGAACAGTGTGTGGTGTGGATGTGCGGGCAGAGAGGGGGGGGGGGGGGGGCTGAGAAAGATGATGAACAATAAAAAATAGTTAAATTATAAAAAATGATTTATGTAGGAATTAAGCCTAATTAAATTAAACTTACAAATAAGTTTTCACAATTGACATAGATAAATCTAAATGATATTTTTGAATTGAGAAAAATCAAAATATTTGTGTTTAATATTTGGTGCTAATATAGTTTTTTGAGAGAAAAATATTAAGCAAAATTATTATTATTATGTTGTTAGTGTACAAATTAGTGAAATTAACAAAGTTTGAGGACAAAACCTGTAAAACTCTCAGCTATATTTAAAGTATCAAAAAGTTTTGAAATTGTTAATATAATTATTTTAAAAATTTGGGGTATAAAGGTAATTATGTAAAAATATTTTGGAGGGAGAATAAAAAAAAAGTCGTCGTTCTAAAAATGAAACTTTGGTTACTTTAGAGGACCAAAAAAGGCCCGAGGTACTATAGAGGACTAATTTTGAAAGGTGATTACTATAGAGGACTAAAAGGTCAAAAATCCCAAAAAAAATCACATCCCACCCACAATCAAAACATGAGATGCGAAAAACGGTATAATACATAAGCGGAATGAGATTTTTTCGCTTGCCATACTTTGTACAAACACAAATCAGATCCATGGGTAAAATGCAAAATTTTGCATTCCACAAATTTTTAAAAAGTTTTAAAATAATTTGTGGCGGTAATATCTTTACCGCCACAATCATTAAATATTTCAACAAGAACGAAATGCAAACAAATTGATATAATCTAAAAAAACTGTGGAGCAATATTATTTTAAGATTACTTGCATACATATTAATATAAATATATTTAACTTAGAAAACAGTAAAACTTGAGACCATATAGAATCAGATTTACAATTCTACATAAACTCAAAGTACCATATTGACATATTCAACAACAATATTACAAAGTTTTACAATATAAAATTTATAATAAAAGCTGAATTAACATCAGGATCTCGTTTTCTTTGTTTAGCTACATCTTATTATTTGACGAATGCATGTTAAATATGACTCAAGGCACGTATCAAGTACTTATTTGTGTATTTTTAATCAAATTTTAATTAAGATGCGATACGTGACATATTTGGCGAGGCGTATCAGGGGTACTAGTACGAATGATTTTTTGGAGTATCTACATGAAACCTCCAATAGCGGAAAATAACATTGGACAAAAAGAAAGTATAAACAAATTAGTGTAAATCCCATTTGTCCCCCCAATATTTCGGGATTTTCAAACCATAACGTTAGAGGAGGCATTTCATTTTTACAAACTTTATAGGGCATCTTGTGAAGACCCCTCAAACATTGAGGGGGGAACAATAAAATGATGATAATTTTAGCTTAGGCGAAAACTAAGCATGAGCCGTGCCTGCGGTGCCACACATTAAGTTCTCGCCCGGGCCCGAAACCCTAAAACCGCCAATTAATCTCTACTTCTCTCTCACCGGTCGCCGATACACCTACTGCCCTCCGAAGCTCGTCCTCAAACTTTGTTGAATTTCAACGCAATGGTAAGTTGACACCTAAAGGCTAAAATACAAGCAAACAAAAAACATTTTTTTTTTCCTTATAGATTCATACTCTGTTATCATTTCAATGTTCTTTGTAAGGAAAAAATGGGAGCATAATTCCTGATCAAAAAGACTTATAAGATTTTTTTTTTTTATGGATATTTTTCATTGTGTATTAAAATGAAACTGCAATGCTCCCCTTGTAATTAGATTAGGGGGGTTAGACTGTTCCTTAGCCTAATAACTCACTAGCTCTACTCATACCTTGTATAAATTAATTTACTCATCTTCACTGCCCTGTACACTTTGATTAATGAATATTCAATATAATTATATGTCAATTCTGTTTTGCAGTCTAACAGGCACACTATTATTCTCATGCAAACTTCTCAGCACAGAGCAACTCGTACTTTCATGGATTACGATTCAATCAGTCAAGCAATGGACGGTACTAATTCCTTGCGAGTCGTCTGTCCCTGTTCTTTTTTTAGTATTACCGTGAGATTGAATGTTGCAGTAAGTGAGACCCAGGGTTGGTCAGTAAATTTAGATTGAGATTGCTTGACCCAGAACCATAGGTAACTGAACTCTGACTTCAGATAATAATTATGTAAAAAGTGTCATACTGTGTACCACTTGCGAGTCCATTTTTGTGTGTGCATTATCATGTATCACGCCAAGAGGACCTCAATTGTAACCATGGTTTGTTTCTTTTAACACTTGTTAGTGGTTTATTGCGTACAAAGTGGACAAGCTCATAGCATCAACTTAGTGAACCTGCATTAAGAATACTGAAGTAAGAGAACCTCTAATATGTAAGAAAATTAATTGTAGGAATCCATGGGTGCGGTAGCTAATAAATCATGCTTGTTAAAGAAAAGAAAAAAAAGATGGTTCATTTCAATGTATTTTGTCTTGGTTTTAGTTGAGTGCATACTGCCATAGAGAAAGCTGTATTTCTTATTTAGACGTGTGTTTTCTGCTCCTTTTGAGGAAGTAAACTGTTATCATATTGTGACCAATCAACTTCCAGAGTGATTGAGTAGTTCGTTTTGAGTTTGATCCGAGTTCAAGCCATGTAATTACTAACGACAATTGTTCTGTAATGTATTGCCATGCCTTCTCAAGTTAAACATAGATTTTTCACTGTTCTTGCAGATTGCAACTTTAATGGATTAAGAAACTGATGTAATATCTGAAAATCACATGGATAGCATAAAGTTTCTATCAAATGAATGTTGTATCAAAGCATAACCTTTTTTATATGCTACAGAAATGAGATACAAATACATAGCTTTAACTTCCTCCGGAGGTTGCTTATTAACAATTTTAACCTGCATCTGAGATAGTTTTTGTATGTCATTGCCTATTATATATTTTAAATGCCTCTGATTTGGCATTCCTACACTCAATCATCATGGGACCTTATGTGTAACAGGGAAAAGAGAATGTAAAGTCCTTATTTTGTTTTCATTTGGTTGTCGATTCATGTTTTGCTCTTAAGATTATGCAGTAAGATAAATTACTAATCTGAAATTTATTAAGCATGTATATAGGTCGACATCTGAGAATCCTTAACATCCAAATGTAGAATTTAAAGTTTTAATTTTATACTCTTTTATGAAATTATAATAAACTATTGTGTTCCTATCCTCTTCAGGGGTGTGTGGACTCTATGAAAGGAAACTGAAGGAGCTAAATCCAGCAACAAGAAATATCACTTATGATATTTCAGATCTTTATAATTTTATTGATGGACTGGCTGATATGAGTGCTTTAGTGTAACTCTCTTTCTCTCTCTCTCTCCCTCTCTCTCTCTCTCTCTCTCTCTCTCTCTCTCTCTCTCTCTCTCTCACACACACACACCCCACACAGACACACGGTCAACACACACAAGCTAGTATGAACCTATGAAAGTTTGACAATGATATGGCAAATAACTTTTTCGCATGCTGGCTTCAGTTTTGGAGCATATTCAGCCGGTTCTATATCTTTTCTGGTTTGGAACGTTGGTTCCACTGTGTTGATAGTTCAATAATCTAGTGTGCTAGAACACTGATTATTTTCCACTATCTTTCCTCTGCACGTACATATTTTTACTCTCGGGCTTTTCCCCAAGCTATGCATAATACAAAACCAATTAACTTTTGTAATTTTGCAGTTATGATCACTCAATTCAGGCTTACTTACCATATGACCGAGAATGGATCAAGCAGAGGACACTACAGCACCTGAAAAAAATGGCCCACTGAAGTACTCCATCAATATCGTAGTGGTAAAGCATTAGTTGCAGGGTCTGGAGCTGGTGACGCCATCTTTAGGGTTACTTGTACTCATGTTTCTATTATATTGAAAAGAAAATGGCACTAGCAGCCATCCACTGCAAAATTGGCGAATCTTGTAATTTTGTAGCAGCATAAGAAAAAGTGCTCTTACTTGCAAGTCTCTTTATGCTAATGTGTAGCTATATCGGTGCTATCTATTCTGTTGTCTTGGATCAGTTTTTACTTCCTATTGGCATCACCATTTCGCTGCATATCTCGGATATGGGTTGATGTCACTAGTGTCTTTCAGAGGAATGTATAAATGGTTGTTTCTGTTTCTGTTGGATTTATCTAAGTCGTTCTTTTTTTTTGTTGTAATTAGAGAGAACTAATAACACATTCGAGCATAGGAGGGCAAGTATATACCACAAAGAATGGTGAAATCGACCAACGGTGCACATGGAGATGAAAAAAGAAAGCTTAATCGTATATATAATTGAAGAGAATCATAGTTAACCTTTTACAGTTTCATAACTTCATCACTTAGAGATTCGGAATTTAAGCGTCCATTTGCGTTGCCTAAAATGATGTGTTTCGCTTCGCTTGGGAGTAACTGAATATTTTGTTCCGGTCCTCATTTTAAAATTTCCATAGAAATATATATCTATATATATTCATACATCTCAGCAACATGAAATATTTAATTATTCGACATGTACACTTGCACAGTGAATCACAACAAATATAAACACTTCCAACGTTTTAGTTGCTATATAACAATTCCCCCTCCTTAAGGAACAGAATAATGTGCAGATATCTCCTTTCTGCACCCAATAATAGCAGTGCTGCTTTAAACACGGGCCGAGGATGGAGGGAGTCTGAGAAAGTATTGGAAACATTTCTGATTGATGTTTGTTATTATTGCATTTTCGTGTTAAACCTGTGAAAGATTTGTAACTCTTTATTGTGCAATGATATGGTAATTGAAGCTGAGAAACGAAAAATGGAATACCGTGAGTCTCATGAGATCGAGGAATAAAGAATTCCGAGGAAATTGAGAGAGAAGTTACGATTCGTCAAGAGTCGGCTACAACCTGAGTATGGTTTGCTGAACTCAATTCCTAATATTTTTGGCAGGAGTAAGGCCAAACTTATACTTAACTTTTTCGGGATTTGCATTATGAGGAACAGGCACTTATTGATGAACTTATCGTTACCGAATTTTTTTTTCTACACTAAGTATTGTCCCTTTTTAACTCCAAAAATGTCACAATATTTTACTTGAAAATTGCACAAAAGTCGCAAGACAGCTCACGCGAAGCTTTGAAAAAGCGTCGTCGCAGCAGAAGCAGAAGTGGGAGCCCCAACATTAGATATCCGACCATGAGAGAGAGGGATAGTGATGTGAATAGGGAGAGAAATAGATGACATGATAGGGAAAGAGGCCATGATCTGGATAGTGAGAGAAGAAAGGACCGTGAAAGGGGTCGTGAGAAGAGTGGAAGCAGGCAAGAGAGGGATGATGATCATGATAAAGACAAGGCCCGGGAGAAAGCCAGAGATAGGAGGAGAGTAAAATAAACATTTTATCGTTATGCGCATCTCTAGGCTGGATTATAACATCAACCATCTCATGAAGGGGCCTTATCGATCGTTAGTTTCGTCATGTGTGAATCCAATATGAAGAACGAGGCAATTCAATAGGAAGAACGAGGCAAATTACAATGTAATTCAATCTAGGCGACAACTTTCTGTTATTTATTGATGTTAATTTGTTTTCCTATGGATAGAAAATAAGCTTATAGTCAAACGTTTACTTGTCCAGAAACGGTATACAAATTTTCATATTTGAATTCTTATAAATATTTTATGAGGATGTGTTATTTTTTAGTTTCAAAGTAAGTCATGTGCTTTCACAAACCACTTGCTGATTGCAGAAGAATAAGGTTGGTCAAGAGCACATCAATTTTGGATGGTAATGATAGCCTAGGTTGGTCGTTCATATTAACATAAATTTATTAATACATATTGTTGTTGAATATAATTTAAGATTTACAGACATTGTATTCCTGAATTCACAACTCACAAATTTGAAATATTGTAGGTAAAATTGAAACAATTTATTATGAGGATATGAAAGGGTACAATATATCAATACTAAAAAGGGTAGCTGGAAGCAGCAAGTAAACTTTAGGATTCACCTCCATCAACCAAAATTAACACTATACCTGGGTTTAAAAATCCCTCTACGTATAAGAATGGTATATCAGTTACTTCCCATTTTCTTTCCCAAATTACACGAAAAAATCTATATATAAAAAATTAAGTATCATCTGTGCTCTTCTTAACAAGTGCGACGAGCTCAAGATTCTCCGATGCACCATCCTCATCAATCGTTGTTGAATACAGAACTTCCTCAGGTAGTATAGAAGAGTTTGGATCAGCTCTAGGCACCAAAAACAGCAGAAAAAGAGGGCTGATCCTCGCTATATTCCTTATCAGAACAGCTAGCCATAAGTTGTCGAATTCCGTTTTTGTAACATTCAATACGTGAAGAAGCAAGCCTCCTAACCACGATGAAGTGAGTAGTCCAGAATTATCAATTGACATAAGCAAGGCAAAGAAAGTGCCTTCAATGCCAGGTGGGCATAGCTTTGAACTTAGAACAAGAAGCGGCATCCATTTTAGCCGTCCAATCAATTGAGAGACGCTTGAATCAATCACTACAAAGAAAGTATCAGGTATCCCAAGTATTAAGTTCCAGCGCAGCACGAGTACTAGATCGAGCATTCCAGAGAGACACGAGAGTATCTGAGCCCAGAAGAGAATGTTCCGGAAGGGGTAGTCCTTTAATCTGTACTGGTACAATATTGCCCCGAGAAGGGCGCCAATGGAGCCGATTGCCATGATATAACCAATTGTTTCCTGTGGTAACAACATGGCTATCATGTATGTTATATGTTCCAGTTGGAACAAGTTCTCATTTCAAGTAATATACAAGCATCTCGTGCAACTCTCACACTATATACAGTTCTGCAACTTTTCTAGCATGCCCTTGGGATATTTTTGGCATTAACTGTTTGTGTGGGAATAGAAATTGTACTGCGCAAATACTTCAGCATTTTAGTTTCAATTATATAGCTATACTTCAGAACTGTTGGAATATACTATAGGATCTATATTAAAATTCTAACAAGAAACAGAATCTACATCAGTGGAACACTTCGTCTCCATTTCTGTCAACAATGTGTTTACAATAAGAATGTCTTCGAACGTTAATACAGTCGTTTGTGATGCCATATTCAGTAGCAAGCAGTTAAGCACAAACAATAGCACTTGGAACTTGCTTACATTAGACTGAGTTGTGAGGATGGAATCAGCCAGTATGAGAAGAATCATTAATAAACGAGAATTGCTAATTACAATACTAATGATGTTACAGCTAATAATACCAATGATATTACAGCTTCGAACATTATCGCTAAATCGACTGGAATATGCTTTATTTTTCATGGTTAATTGTTCTTTCATCGTACTTAGAAATGGGATGTATAGAAGCTTAGAAATTTTGGTGTTAAAACGGAAAAAAGAAGAAAAAATCTCTTAATTTGAATGCTATTTCTTGCACCTGGTTCCGAGTAACAGCTATTTTGCAGTTGAAACATTTTATAACTTGATTCTAAGTTGATGAGTCAATCAATAATTAGACTAACTAGCTTAACAAAGTAACCCAGAATCGAGTACCTTAGAAAACGAAGGACCAGATTCTGCGTCTGTGGCCCAGTAAAACATCCCTTCAGAGATGTTTAGA
Organism: Linaria vulgaris; assembly: GCA_948329865.1. Taxonomy (NCBI): domain Eukaryota; kingdom Viridiplantae; phylum Streptophyta; class Magnoliopsida; order Lamiales; family Plantaginaceae; genus Linaria; species Linaria vulgaris. The sequence goes on from OX415250.1 coordinate 102,675,893, forward strand.
CTCAATGAAAAGGATAAGTACATGTACAAACATGGCCTCCACACAACTGGACATTTCAGCGTCTTCCACATGGCCTTGCCGGCATTCTGGAAGTTTTCGTTTATCTGATTACAGAGCTTAAAATTAGAGCTAGGTCCTTGCTAAAGTCAACTATTTAATAATGACTGAATACCTGTTCATAAGCAAATATTGACGTCCGTGGTTCCTTGAGCAGAATACCGACTAACAAAACAAGCCCAGCAGGTATTGTCAGCAAGCCATATACTCCCTATAATGCCAACCAGAACAAAAAGTATAGAAGTTCAAGTTTTATCAAGATTAGTAGTTAAGAAACTCCAAAAATAGCAAGAAGATCTAACCTGGGGGCCAATTAAGTGAACAAATATACCACTCAAAGAAAACCCCACAAGCGCCCCGGTTGAAGAGCTCAAGGAACATAAGCTTTGTATGTCGGCTGCTAGGGACGGATGACTGCCACTTTTTTGTGCCACACATGCATCAACAGTTACGTCAGCAATGGCAACACTGGCACTTCCTGCTGAAAGTGAGAGCAATGCTAATACTATGTGCAAATCCTTGAGGACCGACAAGAATAGCATGGAAATAACTCCAAGAAAACCTGGAAGATAAAGTTTATTTAGCAAACTAGAATTTTTGGGAACTGTCCCTATTAAGTATAAGAAGTGGAATCAATTGCTTACAAATGTAACATGGCTAATGATAGTTAATCATAATACGAAGCAATTGAATCTACGGATCAACCTCAAACTTTTTGTACCTCAAAAGAGAGGTAGCTAAACAAAGAATGAAAAGGGAGGACAAGAAAAGAGCAATTGAGTAATTCGTTTGTGCAACCCGTTTTAAATGTCATACATCTTAAGCAATTCTCTAGCTTTGACTATCCTTGCTTTTCATAATTCAGATGGCTTACATCATGTTCTATAATGACAGGATATTTGCTTCCTATCCCATACACTAAATATGCAGACATAGTTTCTGTCAAGTTAACATTTTAGTCTATGAGGACTTCCAATAAAGCATTCCATACTTGTGTTACCCCACACTGATCTATAAGGATAAAAGATACATACTATAAAAGGAAATATAAGTGGCACTAAGAGAAATCTTTATAGTAGGTTAATCGCTATAAACTAAAAATAAAGCAAATAAAGAAAACACAAAAGACAACGAAAACTTTCCTTAAAAAAAACAGAATCCAGAGAACACAAGTTAACCAAAAAATCATGTAAGGCAATCCAGAATCTTTGCCATTTTATTTACCAGCAAAAACGAAATAAGGTCTCCTATGATACCCCAAAATCGGGACGACGTCGGTAAGAATACCCCACAAAGGTTTAACAATCCAAGGAATGGAAGTGATGCCAGAGTAAACCTGAGCCTCAGAAGGCTGCACTTTGAGCACATCTTTCATGTAATACTCTGTGCTCACCCTTGCAAGAGCTCCTCCTAATCCTTGACTAATACCATAAACAATCATTACCCCAAATACAAAACTCCAATGTAATTGTTCTGCAAGCATTTTAAACCAATAAAATGGTACACACAAATAATTACTACAAATCCCATTCTTATCTTCTTGGACTCCTCCTTCACCTCTATGAATTGGGAGGCTCTCTTCCTCTCCCATCACTCCACTCACTTGCCCACAATCTTTATGCAAAATGCTCTCAAAGAAGCAAATATAGGGTATAACTTATCTGAAAGAGATTTACAAAGGGCTGTTAAAAAAAGTCAACTTTCGATCTTGACTTGTCTTGAAACAGTGCAATATCAAAAAGGGTCAAATGTTCCACATGGGTTTTGATTCTTGGTTGAAATTTCTAAGATTCAAGTGCCAATAATCTTTTGAGCTTTACTTATATTTCTTGAAAGTGTGTGAAAGGTTGGAGCTTGTGAATTGAATCTTAGGACAACATTTGACCATAACATGAACTGTTTTAACAACTTGCAAGCAGAGTTGTCTATTATGTGTGAAAAGAATAATAATGTATGTTATTATAAAAAAGAAAAGAAAATTTAAGGTAGCAGGTAGCTGAGCAACTGAGTTTGATAGAGATGGTATAATAAATCATTATCTATTTTTCATATTTTTCGTGGAGATAAGATTATGAAGTAATCTTTTTTTTTTTGTGACAAATGATTATGAAGTAATCTTCTGGTAGATATTTAAGCAAGCATAGATTTGAATCAGGTGTTGAAGTAAACGCAAGATTAGCCATAATAATGACGTGGACCGACCCTCGAAGTAATAAAACAACTGGTTCCAAGTAATCAGCAAAGAGATCAGACAACTTAGGTAGAAAACCGAAAAATCGATGCCACCAGTGGTGGTACCACTCACATACATATGTATGTATATATACACATACATATGTATGTATATATATACATACATATGTATGTGTGTGGTACCACCACTGGTGGTACCACCAGCATCGAATCCTTCCCAATCACGGTTCTGCTCTTGTCTCCTTCCTAATTGCCCGTTGTAATGACTCCCAGTAAGGTTTGGTTAATAGTTAATATTTTCGTTCGGGTACACCTAAGTTACTCGAAAACTTCAAATAGACTAGTCCAACTCTCAGTTCCTTCCTGAATTAACTTTGTCTAAAATATACACAACAGTCTAAGCACGTGAACTAAGTTAGGGACAAGGCCGACGTTGCCCCAACTAAGTTAGGGACAAGGCCGACGTTGCCCCTCTGATGCTTAAGTCGGCACGGTGTATGTAAATGTATGTTGAGAATAGACTAGCTCAAATTCTGACAGTAGATCGAATTATGTCATATGTCGAATATAAAAGTACATGATTGTGTATCAAATTTCCTAGTTGTAATCCAATATACTATGTCGAATCTTTCTTTTATATCGAAACTTGTAGATCAAAGGTCACAAAACTGTGTAGCCCTACAAGGCTCTACCGCCTAGATCCGTTTACTTTAAGCCTCTTCTCGCATCTGGTTTAGTTTCTCCAACTTTTTAGTAATTTCTCTCAAATCAGATCATGAGTTCTTCAAGCCTTCAGCCCTGTTGTCCACCTCTCGTCTCGTGCTACGACAGCAGTGTTGGAGAAATTATTATTTGGCATAAGGCTAAATATAATTTTAGAAATTGGAATTGAGTCCAGTTGATATTATAGCAACTTGAGTTTAATGGTGTGAATTATATTGGCTTAATGAGAAGCTAATTGGTGAGATTTTATTTATATAAATAAGATTTTATCTAATAAAAATCAGATTTGAATTGAGAATTCAAACCACACCTAAATGCTATAATAATGTGAAATGAATTTGGCTTTATTGCTAAATTAAAATCACCCCTTAATGGTTTGGTTGTTACATGAAATATTTTTCTATTTAAAGGGCCTTTGCGCAAAGGAGAAAATGATTAAAATTCAAGCAAAAACATATCATTTCACATTTTGCATATCATATACAATTCAGAGTTTTGCAAAATACTGTAGTGTTCGTAAGTGAAAAAACAGTATAGCCCTTCACTTGTTGTTTATTTGTGTGTGGACGTTGTACCTTGGGAGATCTCTTCCTCACGAGGGCTTGAAGGATAGCCGGGGAATTCGATCTTAAGGGGAGAAGGCTTACTTTAAACTCGTCCAAAACCGTTCTTCAATCCGATCGTTCACTGTTTTTCGGTAAACTTTATGAGTTTTCATATGTATCTATTTTAGAAATCAATATACACGTTATTTCTTGTCGTTATATTGTTATACGTTTGCGACGCATACCAACAAGCAGTGGGAATCCAACTCATCTATAAGTAAGTCGGCCCTTAACGATCAGGCAATTGGATGGGCCTAGCCTTTCTCTTACCTCGGGCAGAGAAACTTGTGGTTGTGGTGCCGCGACCACAGATGAGGGAACAATAAGAGGCTACAGTGTGAGGCGGAGCCTAGGGGTTCGCCAAATTGGGCATCATTGGAGCTTGAAGTGTTGCCATAATATGAGCCATTAGCTCTTAAGCTAGGATAGATGCAACGACACTAGAAACTTGCTCTCGCGTTCACAAGTGGTACCCTTAAGGTAGGTACTATATGATTCGTAATTGGGACTTTCGCAGTAAGTCCATCTTTAGGGTCTCTTGCCGTAGAGTTTTTTTTTCTCTTCTTTGAAATCTAGAACGGGTCATGCGAGTCATTCTTGCACTTATGTCTGTCTATGCAGTGTATTCCATAGACAACGCCACTAGTTTGCTATATTTTTGTTCGGTCCACATAAGCTAGTCAAAATCCCCAATAGGCTAATCCTGGACCATGAAGTCCTTCTTGGATTTTTTTTGTTTGCAATATAAACTACGTTGGAGCAAGGCCGACATCACTCTTTCAATGTGTAAGTCGGCGAGGTGTATGAAAAACATGTCAAAATTAAACTAGGTCAAATTAGGTCCTATGTTGCATATAGAAGACACTACATATTGAATTTTTCTTGTAGGTCAAATCCAATATACTGTGTGAGTCTTTCTCGATATCAAAATTGTGAGAGATCGAAGGCCATATTCAATATAAAGGCATGAATAGTAGAACAATAATAAATGACTTACCTCGATCATCGAAAAATGTGGTATAGGCCTCGTAATTCGTGATCACAAACCACGCATTTTCTGGTACGTCAAAAATAGCTATTCGATGTAGGGCCTTCCCATTTTACTCATGCTACATTGAATGATGATTCCACATAGAGCTACATCACCTGGTATTCGATGTAGCCGCCATAATTGCATTTAGTTTTATTGGCTAGCCTGGAGCCACGTGATCCAATATTGAGTCGCCGCGTTGGCCGGAGCATATCAACCTATATTAATAGAGTTACACTGTTTGCTTCTAAATCAATAAATAGAGTCGCATTGTTTGCTTCCAAATCAATCAATAGAGTTGCATTGTTTGCTTTTAAATAAATAAATAGAGTTGTATCCAACTCGGTTTAGGTTAATTTTCTTGAATGTAATTGATGGTGTATAAATAATTCAGTGTTGTGTTTAAAAAATGTAGGGGTATAATTCACTCACAAGTACGTTCTACTCAGGAAAACATTAACCACAAGTTTTTCACATGAGATTCATCTTCATGTATACATGCCTATTATTTTTAGCTCTCGTGATTGAACATGACACATTGTTGTATTAACTTAAGTACCTTTAGAGCCTATCATATTTGCTATGTGCCTCAAACAACTCCTCCACCCTCCATCAAAAATACCTCTAACCAATTGACTGCTTATATATGTTCACCTACCCAAAAAGGCACCCATAGCCCTGGGCACAGACAATTGTAGACATCTTCCTCGTTTGCTATAAAAGAAGCCTTCAATGTTTACAAGGACAAATACAATTGACCTCCTTGACTTCGTTTGTCTTACCACCATCACAATAACCTCATTGTGACGCACAAGTAGGACATTCAAGATCTATTTGAGGTCCATACGTATATATAAATAGGGTTACCTCTACTGTTAAAGTTCTCTTATATTTTTTTTTTCTGACCTTCTTAACTTGAAATTTGTACTTTTGATTCTTAAAGTTTCACAAAACAAATATTTTGAGTGTTTGGCTTGTTGTGAAGATCTTCACATTTAACTTTTTTTTTTCTGTAAATTCAACAATACTTAATTAATTATAAAATCTTTTTAAAACAATGTGCCTATTCTTATGAATTTTTGACATTTATGAATCGACGAAGTTAGAGACGGTTGTCTAGAATATCGCATTTTCCTTTGCATGTTACTTTCCTTTTCCCCCCAACGAGTTTCTCATATTTAGGATTTAAAGGGTTTTTGGTACAACACCCACTGTAAATGTGCAGAAGAGGCGCATTATCTCCTATAAAAAATAAATAGGCATATTAACCCCTCATGTAATCTTAGAATGGTGCAAAATACTCCCTATGGAAGGAGGTGAAACTTACTTGTCAAAAGTTGAGAGTGAGATTAACTCTCTTTTTATCATTTCTTCTTAAAACCCTAATTTATTTTAATTATTTTCACTTTAAATTACGAAAAATGTGATATTATATTTTTACTAAATAACTAAATAAACAAAAAATAAATATTCAAACAATAGAATTTGCTAAAACACGTGAAAATTGACAAGGAGGCGAAATCCACCAATTTTAAGATTACACGGGGTAATGTGCCTATTTCATATATTGTAAGGAGGTAATTTGTCATTTGCTCATTTAAAACATTTAACTTAACAATGAACTCTACTATAACCTATAACGAATTGCATTTTTGTGCACGAATGCGAAGCTTTTAGTTGTGTTGATGGTTATAAATTTAACAAGAAAAAATTACGACCATCCTAAAATTAATTAAAATGAAAAGCTTTTTCAGACAACAATTGGTATCTAAGGACACTAAAAAAAGACGTCTCATCCTAAGCCACTAATACAAATTATAAGGCTTGCACAAGAATGTACAAAATGGTTTGGATGGATCGAATCGCTTGAAAATCGATGGAATGGTCTGATTCAAAATCAAATTGGATATTTGATCCAAATCATATATTAGTGAACTCCCCTTCGACTCAACATTTCAGGAATTTATAATCAGATCAAATTAAATAATCCTCTTATCTTATCTGTAAAAAAAAAAACATATATCATTATATCAAATTAAAGCAAAAAATTAATAATAAAATAAATATAAAGCTAATGAAGTACAACTAATTATTAGATTCAGGTTTGTATAAAATTAACACTAAGAAATAATCATGTTTGATTCAAATTTCCTCTAATAAATATGTTATATAACATTTGTTCCTTAAAGCTAAAATAAGAATTCAAAAAGAAAATTCCAATTAGGTTGAAATAGAATAATTTTGGATGGAATTAGATCATTCGAATTTGATTTAATCTTGATCCTTGTTTTGTCACAAAATTGTATACTACTGTTGATTCAATTCGGTTAGACGCTGCGCGGGGCTATCTACCCTGCAGGTACAGGTACCCGTCGGCGGGTACCTGTGGCGACGAGTAAATAAAAATACTACATGCTGGCTATTTGGTGGGTACCAGTCTCATGATTTGAGCCATATTTCGACATCACTACATTGAATCAACATATTACAACATCAATCGCAATACCATTTATTTCAAACAAAAAATCAACCTATGAATAACACTTTCAAACCAACAAAAATAATAAAACAACTCCGATACCAAAATTCAATAGAGAAGGGCTTTTCCTCTTTTTTTTTTTTTTTTATGTTAGTCACTTTCCGTTTCTGCCTCACTGCTCGGTATTCAAAATAGGGAAAAAAAAGTCTAATTTTGGCCGGTAACTGAGGGTACCAAAATCCGAACCCGTTCTCGTTCTGCCACTGGACGAAATGAGAGCGAGTACCTATCCACTGTGGCGGGACTGAGTCGTGGGTTAACTCGTGAGCCACAGGTCATGGCGGGATCAGGTGGGCACCCGACACCCGTTTTGCACCGCTGACAATGCTACACAATATACCTTTTCATGTACACAATATACCTTTTCATGTGAAAGGGGGATACAAACAATAGATCACTAAGAGTTGTATTCATAAAAGAAAAGAAAAAAAAAAAGAATCACAAGAGTTGCACTTGGTGATATCAACGAGAAAAGCGTATTAAATGACGACTTTACCTGTTCCTAAAGCCAAAAGGTAAAGATGGGCATTCAAAATCATAGTCAAGATGGAAGACAATAATAATAATAATAATAATAATAATAATAATAATAATAGTAAGCCCTCAACCATGAATTCGAATTTACCGACCACCATCAAAACGACGACGTTACAAGAACTCTCGGTGGAAGCTCAAAAGCACCTTCACGAGACCATACACGCCGCATTCTTAATCCTCTCCGCCATGAACGACGAGCTCTGCAATCCAGCTCTGTGGTCCACCAACGCCGACGATTCTTCTTCGCATCACAACGATGTCGGCGGTGGGGCCCTCGACGAGGCCAGGCTCCACTACAAGTCTGCCGTCACTTCTTTACGCTCTGTTCTAATCGCTATTTCCAATGCCCAAAAAGTACTTAACATATATATATACCTTGTTTGTACCCTGTGCTGTTGTTTTTGTACTATGCTGCTTACGGATTTTATTTTATATATCTGTCTTCTTCATTTATCCATCATCTAATTCAATCAGATTATTATTAGGTGTTTTTTTTTGTTTAATTTAATTATAATTGTGTGGAAAATCATATTTTTGTTTATCTCATCTCATATGATAATGCCATGGTTGGGACTTGGGCATGAAAACTTGTATACAGAATCTTTTTTGATTTTGTTAAGTGTTTTTCGGAAAGCGATATGCTTCATCATCTAGTTATTTTTCAATCCAGTTCTTCAGTGTCGTTTTAATGGATTCTTTCTATACCTTATAACATGCACTGAATCCCCAAATTGGTTGCTACCGATGTGTGTCGCCAACACTTTCCTTACTTAGACGTTTTAATTGATGAAGGCCAGTTGTTTCCTTGTACACGATCGAATGATTGGCTTAAGTTGTGTTGTCGGGAGATAATCATTTTTAGTCAAGAATAGGTGCTTCCTAGCTAGCTCTCGTTGAGCCTTCATCAAACTGAATAAACTCAATGGTCTGTGCCTCACCATCTTATTGTTCTATATGCTTTGTATCATTTCATTTTGTCATTGATGATTATTTTAAACCAATTGTTCAATGAAATCTTCTATGGATTTTGATTTTGAACATAATCATTTATTTCAAATGCGTTATGTGGCGCTTTTATTGTATAGACTCTAATATCGGAATTAGACTTAGGCCTATGGGTTCAACAGAAATATAGCTAAATTTCCGTGCCTCAATTTTATAGTAAATCATTTTAATTCTTCATTTCATGCATTGAGAATTGCTTATTCATTAATCATTAGTGATGATAAGTTTTTGCTCAAGTAGGTTAAAGCAAATGAAGCAGCCCCATCAAGTAGTCCACTGTCTCCGCCAGATCAAACAGAAATAGGGAAGCTTGAAGAGCAGGCTTCTAGCTTAAGAGAGGTATTACCACCAATAATTACTTTTGAAATTCTAAATACGTGAATAGTTAGTTTCGCTTGCTTAAAAATTATCTGGCCGACTGTGTCACTGCGTGGAATATCGAGGTTCCGTACATGGTCTCATAAGTCATAAGTATTTCTGTCCCATGCATCATCCATTAGGGTGGCCATTCCCGGTCTTGGAGTCATCCATACACTGTTGTTATGCTCGTCACGAGCAGGTCGTGGTTAGATTTTGATTCTGTATTCTTCTTAATTTCAATTAGAAATGCGCTATGGAATGACTTTATCGAAGTTGAAATGTTGTTTCTTCAACTGTAGCCATTGATGGAAATTCTGCTTACTGTGTTATATGAATCTTTGTAAATGAAACTTTCACCCGTTTTCTTAAAATGATTGTGCATTGCCTAACCTGATAAATGTCAATGGTTAATTTTGCATTTGTTGGAAGTCGGACTTTATGTCAAACAAAAATGCATACGCAACTCTGCATCTCTATGACACATGTGCATTTTCCCTTAATCTATAGAATGTAATAAGTGATGACATGGAGAATAGCTGCGGTTTCACCATACTTCCTGTACTCGGACTCGGATTCGGATTGTTGCTCTAGAGTGAAAAATGACTATAAGTATGAGAAAGAACGTCGTTCATGTTAATCCCCGTTAATTATTTTGTTTCACATTTCCTGCATCATGTATAGTGAGAACCTTTTACTGCAATGAATATTCACTAGCAGATCATCTTTTTGAATTTCAGGAACTTGCGGACAAGAACAAACATCTGAAGATTCTCATAGATCAAATGCGTGATCTTTTATCTGATATATCTGCATGGCAGAGTCCTTGTTCTGTATGAGTTTATTTATATGCTTTTGATGTTATTCGTAGAAATATTCATCTGCGCAACGCATGCAATACTTTCGTTTCTTTACTGAATGTAATAGAGAAAAACCTATTGTTCTAAGAATTTATAGATGTAAGTATCTAATGTTTGAATCGTTATTATGGATTAGTTTTTACCAACCAGATTTTCTCAGTGATTAAGTTCATCAAAACTGAAAGCTACTTTTCCAGCAGCCTAATATCTGAAATTCTGAATGGTGGTACATTCACGCTTTCGCATAGCCTGATCAACTTACAAGTTAAGGACACACCATGGCTTGAGAACAGCAACTGCAAAGGGTGCTTTATTGATAACTTTTGGTAATTCCTTGTCAGAATAACTGTCTATTAATGCATCAAACACTATTGAGGTAACATTTGATATTAAAATGTAAGAAACTGGAAAAAGAACCCTATGAATTGTTAGACATATGTACAGTAAGCTGCAATTTAGCATCAGCAAGAAACTGAAAAGAAGAAAAGAAGCACGCAAAGAATGAATTAACCAGCGCTAAGGTTCTGAATCGTCAAAGTTCAAAGACTTTTTTCCCCTGAAAATTGCACAAACTCCTTGTTTGCGGGACCAAGTCTGTGTAGAACCATAACTGGTGCTTGGTATAATCTGGGTATCCTCGTAACCCAATCCAGACAAAACAACCTGTAAGGCATCCGTCTACAAGTGACTTCCCATAAGTGAAATCCTCATCTAACAGCAACCAGCTATAGGAACGAAGGGGTCAGACAGAGGTGAGACGGGCTGGTGGATTATATCTTCGGTCTCTTTATGGTAAATTGCTTTTTGCACGTAGAATATCAAGTAGCACTGTGAGGCTCTAACCACCCTTTCGTCAACTTCTGTTATCCATGCATCATCACATTTATACCACTGGTTTCTCAGGCGTAGATAAGTAACATAATGGCCAGATTCCAACATCCCAGAATGGGTTACCACGGCAAAAACCTCAAATTCTGTTGAAATGTCTGATTCATCACCCTCAAATGAAAATATTCTATTACCAAATCTTTTTCTGACTATCGATGACGATAAGTAAGGGTTCATGTCTATGGAAAATGGGAACTGTAAATGGCGATCAATTTTTCTCGACATTTTACGGATTGTGGAGTGTTCAAATCGTTTTATATGCAAACACAAGACAAGTGGGAGCTTTTTGATGGACATTTGTTTTAGTGCTGAATGCTTTTCACGACAATTTCCACAGTACAATTTCTGATCGGATCCCAACTTTTCTGGTCTGGTGAAGAGGTCCAAGCAACCTGCAAGAGTGGGTAGTGATATGGTCTCATTCGGCTTGTTTGGCTTATGGGTGCCTGTGTTCAAGTCAAGAGATATGTCGATACAAGGATCGTAGGTTGAGGAAGTAAAACCGCATGATGTACATGTGACGTCCGATCTCAATAGCCCAGAAAAAACTCTATGGGCGATACACGGGCAATCCCCATTGCCTGTATAGAAGTTAACGGTTAACAGATGGTGAAATAGAAGAGATATGCAATCAAATTCTCAAGATTTTTTCAAAGTGTTAAGAAGGAATAACTAAAAAACATCATTCACAAATTCTTCAAACTAGGCATAATTCTACCACCTGAATGACCACAACTTTCAGGTTATCATGTCAGATAATATTATACCTTGAACAGCCGCATTAGCTTTTCCCAATTTCTCATGAACCCTGTCAAGCATCGAAATAAGGAATTCATGCGCATCTTGCTGCTCATAACCAGCAAGATCCTTAGAGTGATGCCACCAGCTGCAAACAGAGAGAATGAAATCGTTCAACGAAACATTTCGGATCATAATTAATTGGAGAAGAAAACGAGACAATTATATAAGGTTCAACAGACTATGGCTGTAAATGTTTTGATACCTAATCGGTAGGTTGCATTCAGAATAGTAAATTTGTATTTTCCAATGCTCAAAGCCTAAGGTGTCAAGCCCAAGTTTCAAATGTTACATCCAAACAATAAAAGGTTCTAAGTGTAACATGGATCAATCAAATACAATGTTCACAAATGAAAAGATGACAAACCAAGTAGTCCTAAAGTGTAAGAGATGACAAACCTGTAAAGAAACTTGGCTGGGCTGTAAGGTGTCCTTTCCCCCGAAAAAACAGCAGAAAACATAAGATCAATGTCACAAGGCATACACAAGCGGTCCACCGAGCTTTTCCTACAGCTCTCACGGTTATGGCGATCACTTAGAAAGTAAGCCCTGAAAGGTGGAGCATGAAGCAATGCTTGCAAAACAGAATTCATGAAACACGTATTACCAAGATTGTTCAAACCCCTCAATCCCAACGGGAAACACGATTTGGATATCTGTTTCATCCTCAAAACCGATCTCCCCCCACTTTTCACATCCAAATTGGCCCCAACAAAATCCAATCTTTTCCTCTTGCTCAACCTCAACTCACCACTACCACCACCACCATTTCCATTTCTTGGAAACCCCACCAATTGCTTACACACCACACCCTTATCAAATTCAGGATCATACACCTGATCACAACACACGCAGCAATAAAGCTCAGCCCTTTTTATATCAACAAAGATCTCATGGCCACTAGAAGATTCATAATGCAAAAGGGTGTGATTCGATTCAGGGTATAAGCAGCACGTCACTGAGGAACAGATCAAACACATAAAGAACCTGCCCTGATGCCCAAAGCAAAAACTGCATTTGGGCATCTGTGATTCGGATTTATCAACCATTGATGTGCCGTACGGGCTGCACTTCAATAAATCTAGGATCACATTATAGCCCTTTAAGCCATGATTCAGCTTGTAATCTACAAGGTGCTTGCATGGCTTCGGAGCTGAGTAAGATGAATTTCTTGCTGACATAGTACGAGAATCGAATCTTAATCTAGTAGTAAGAAGAGAAAGTAACAATCTTTAATAAGGTTCAATTGGAAAAATTATGTATGAGAGAACTGGATCAAAGAAACAATACAACAACAAATGGGTAAAATAAAATCTAGTTAAAAAAGAAAAGGGGGTTGATCTGAAAAAATATATAAAGTTAATTGAATAAAAGAAGTGAGATTAAGAGATCAAATCAAATCGGGAAATATATTTTAATTTTCGATAGGTAAGATGAATAAGTGGCAAAAAGAGGAGGAAGAGGAGGAAGAAAAGATGGAGGCGCTCCTAGTTTAGCAGAGACCGACTCATATTTTCTGGTGTGGGGCAGAACATTTTCCCCTGTTTCCATGGATGAATCCTAGCCGTCCGTGGTCGTCAAGATGGATACCAGGTGGGCTTGGATTTAAATCATGACTCCACATTATATTCATCAAAAAGAAAAAATCATGACTCCACATGTTTACGATGTCAAAATTTAGATTTTATAAAGTCCTTTTGCTTTCGCTTTGTTGTGGCAATCTCATATGTTTTTGTGAACTTATTATACGTGTAGTGAATCAGTCAAATCGTAACGCAAAATTTACCAGAATTCAACTGCCAATTGAATCGCACAAATCGCAAAAAAATAACGAACAAATTTGAATAACAACGCAACAAGAAAAGTAAACAATCACGAAGAACAACACGCAATTTACTTGGTTCGACGTTCTTTCATCAATGTGATGGAAGAACCCTAATCCAAGAGAGAAATCGAGATCCAATTTTATTGCGGAGAACAAAGTACAAAGGTAACAAAAAATCGCTATGAAAATTGGCTGCAAAACAGAGTAATATATTGTAAGCCATTATAACAAACTCACGTAAAGCCAACTACCCACGTGACTTAACTGCTTCTTAACAAACTCTCGCCGCCCAATTGCAACAATAATACAAGCTTTCACTGCTACAAAAGTTACTACAGTTGCAACTACGTCCAAACTGGTAGAATTATGAAAATATCACTAAGCCAAAGTCACTAACTTCCATAATACGAGAGTAAATTTGTTATACATTTCTTTTGTAAGCCTATTACAGTCTTTAGAATTGTTAACATAAAATTCTCTTCTAGATTGAAAACTCTGCATCATGCTTCCTTACAGTTCGATAAATTTTGCACAAAAGTGCTTAGTACAACTTATTTAACATAAAATAATGTATATCATCTTTATTCCTTTTGAGAAATTTGAAATGTACTTTGTTTTCTTCTTTTTAATATTTTAAAAATGATAATTATTTTTCTTGCAAGTAAGAAACAACAACAACATCGACGATATTATTTTTAAATCTTAGGGAAAGAATAATGTGAGTATATAATATTCACATCAAAAGAGGGTTATAATTATTCCTTTGATCTGATATCTACACTTCTCCCTTATGGTGTATAAATAACTTGGTCTCGTATAAAAAGATAGGCGGTACTTTCATATCAATTATGACTAAACGCTAAACACTAAACTTCAAATTTATTAAAAAGGAAACACAAAAAAAATTATTGGTAAAGGAAAAACCCTAAAAGTGATTAAACGGAAATAAGCGAGATAACTCTACGCCTTTCCCATCACTGGAACCCTTAATTCTGGCAGCAATTGAGTTCGTCCCTCCAAATCTGACACTAACATAATCGAGAGTCCAGAAACGATTGAGACAAATGGAAGAAAACATAGAGATGGTCGATTATATGCAAGAAACTCGAGAAAGAATGGAAACCCTAATTTGATTTTGAAAACGTACACAGCGATTACCGTGCAACACAACACGAGGAAAGACGTCTAAATTGATGAAAGTCTGAACGAGGAAGACAAGATGAATATTCAGGGCAAACGATTCCACGCCATTCAAGCAAGTTGAAATTTCTAAGAATTCATGAATGCGATCAATGATTAGTGGACTAATGCTATTGTCATCCGAGTACTAGGGAGACCTTTATACTTTGAAGCCCTCCAAACAAAATTTGAACTAATGTGGTCGCTCCAGAATGATTTCGAGTTTATTGATCTTGACGGATGCTACTGCAAGAAAGGGTAAAGCTCGACAAAAAGAGAGAAAATTCTCACAGAAGGACATTGGCAGTTGGCGGGAAGATTCTTTTTGATATGAAAATGGACGAAAAAATTTAAGGCGGACACAAACAAAGTTGAAACTCAATCGCATGGGTTAGGGTTCTAAACCTACCTGTAGAACTTTTCCACAAATCAGAATTCAGACTGTAGCATCTTGTATTGGAGATCCGATTAAGATTGACAGAATTACATGCAATGTTAGTAGAGGAAAATATGCAAGATTCAGCGTCCAAGTCCACACAAATGTTCCTTTGGAGTTGGAAATTTGCGTTAGGGGAAAAAATTACCTAGTGATCTACTAATATTTACCCCATATTTGTCACGATTGGGAAAAATTGGCCACACGACAGGGAAGTGTGGCAAGAGAGAGATACCAAAACTAACAACCAAGAAAAATCTGAGCATGAATGCCATGGGTGAAGATAGCTTGCCAGAAATTAAAGCAGATTGGCTACTTGCAAAGGCGAAGAATAGAGAATTTGGGGGCTAGATGACGATCAGCCGTAGAAAGATGAAGGGGCCGACAGTGAAGGAAAAATTGCAACAAAGTACTAATAGGCGAAAGGTAAATCAAGTTAACGGGATTTATCCCGAGTCAAGAATATCAACAAGGTAAAAAAAAATGAAAGTGCGTAAATTTACAACACAAAGAGCATATATGCAAAGAGTATTACCTGCGAGTTTGAAACCTAGGCAAAGAAAAGGAATCAACTTAGGGCACAAGGCGGCTGCGAGTACCTCCTTAAGCAAGTCGCATGAGATATTAAAGAGTCCTAGTTCGATTCAATTTAGAAGTCCTAACCAGTTTGATATATTGGCTAGAGAAGAAAATTCTAAGATGATTGATATCACTGCACACTCTGCCACAGGTTTCAGAAGGAGAAGTGTTGACCCCTTAAAGAAGAACAAGAACTGTTGGACCTTAATCCCATCGGAACTTAAATGTCCCAGGGATAGGAGTTCGTGAACAAGACTTTTAAACTCATAGAGTATCGGATCTATAAGGCACTACGAGTCTTAGATGACTCCACGATGCTTAATCTAATGATCGCCAATACTTTAGCTAGTTCCAGTCCGATAGAGAATTCTCAATAGTTAAAATCTTTGATGGAGAAAAATCACCCAATGGCATTAGAAAGATAAAATAGAGTTAATCCCATCTACCCCATCAGAAAAGAGGATTCGGTGAATCCTCCAAGGCATTTCTAAAACCAGGTGTCATCACAACAAAAGGGTGCATCAGCATGATCCTGGAGGAAGTTGATTGTCATCACAATCAAAGGCGTATCAACACAATCATATGCAAGTGTCTCTGTGTTATGCATGCACTTGACACCTGTAAATTTATGGAGCTATAAATATCCCCATCGCTATGTTGAGCAAGGAGGGGGGATTTTCAAGAGAGAGAGAGAGAGAGAGAGAAAAATCCTTGAGATAGAAAGACTTCATTAAGGAAATAAAAATTGTAGATCTTGAGTATATTTCGATAAAAAGTGTGTAAAAAGATGTCCAGGCAGGGCGTTCCACGACATTCTTATATACTGATCTCATCTTGAGTTAATAAGAAGGATGGAGGTAATTTGTTTTAACAACGAGGACACTGTTTGGAGCTAGTTTATGGAGGCTAAGTATGTAAGAAAGTCAAGCCTTTTACCCTATTTCACCAAACCCTCTAATATCGCGAAGTGGAAGAGTATTGTTGGGTGTATTGGATTCATGAAGCTGTTTATGAGGTGAAAAATTGGCAAGGGTACGCGTATATTCCTATGGTATGAAAATTGGCAAGGGTACGCGTAAAGGGCAAACTTTGCAACAAGGGGTTTGATATTCACCAAATGATGCAGATCTGACGCTATGTGATATTTGTCGATAATGAGGGGAGTTGGAGATTGGATGAGCTTAATACTTTGATTCCAGATAGCATTAAGGAGGAGTTGCGGGGTTGCAATATTTTACTTGCCAATGTCGAGGAATCTTGTGGAATGAAACAACGAGTGGTCAGTTCACTTGCCAATTGACATACAAGGCTTTTCATAAATATTACTCTGCATATGCGCCGTCAAGCTTGGGTAGCATTTGGATTTTGAAAATTGACGTGAGCAATAAACTTCAACACTTCCTTTGGTTGATTTCACAACGACGACTTGCCACGAATCACTTGCGAAAGATTCAGAAAATTATTCCAGTGGCAAACTGCTCGATATGCAAAATCCATGGCAAGACAGCCATTCACATGTTGTGACACTACCGAGCAACACGAGAATTATGGAGCAAAAGTATTCTGAGTAGCAAGGTAACTTAACATTTGGTCCAATACATCGAAATAGATTTTGAAACCTGAAGTCTGTCACACGTCAGCTTATATCTACCAATCAATTCATTGGTAATACATAAATTAAATTCGTAAGAAATAAGATAAGCACTGAATTGTTTAATGTTTTGAGTGAATGCTCTAAATTTAAACTTCGGTAAACTTACTCAAGAAGAGATGTCTCGTGTCCAACTTAGACAAATCGATAACTAGTGATCGAATTGTTAAAGATAATTTGCTTCTATCCTTAGGGCGAATTTAGTTACTCTAACTATTAATGGTCTTATTATTATTAGTGTATCATTACATGTCAGCAACGTGCTTTATTAGCATATAGGTAGTTATATTGTATGATTAAATAAAAAATGTGTTTGGTTGCACATACATAATTGTGTTATTGTAACTGATATACCCATTATACCCTTCTATTATAACCCAACAAAAATTGCTCTATTCACCCCGTTTTCAAACAAGCAAAATTGATATTTTTGCTCTTTCATACAAATAAGATTTACCCGCATGCTAGTAAAAGTTAGACACCTTACTCTTATTAATTAAATGTAAATATTTTCTTTTCTCAATATTGAGAATAATTTTACTTTGTTCGTTTAATCATTATATTTTCTTATAAAAAGAAGAAGAAGAGAGTTTTGCACAAATCTAAAATTTTTTACATGAGAAAAACTATTCTATAAATTATCATCATACTTTTAAGAACTAATAACTCAAAACTCCATGGTTTTATCTTTAGATGAATCATGAATATAAAGTTTTCCAAATCTCAAATCGTACTTGAGAATGAGTAATTACCTAAAAATGAATTGGTGGTGGTGGTAGTGAAGATGATGATATTTGCATTTAATAATATTAATTAAAATAAAATATTATTTTTTATTAAAATGTCCATTTTACCCTTACTTTTTTACTTAACTATGCAAATTAGAGTAACGTTATATGATTAGCAAAGTTTGAGGACTGAGTTATAAAATTTAAAGTTCAGGGGATAAAGTGAAAAACGGGCAAAAGTGTGGGGATTAATTGATTTGTTCCCTATTGATTATAGCTCTAGTTACATTAGTCATCTTATTTAGGCATTAAACAAGGTATTACTTTTGATTACATTACACAATTCTAACTAAATACTTCCAATTATCACGTATCACCTAATGGGTCACATCATAAATTTTGTGTTAGCAAACTCGACAATTTCTTTTCGAATGATTTATTCCAATAATTGAGAAAATTTCATTTTTAGATGATAATTGTGTAATATAGTTTATGTTGTAGAGGGCATAATGGTAATATATTAACTATCATGAACTGATTATTTAAATCTTACCTGAAAGGCTGAGATTGCTAAGAGCATGAGAAAGGAGCCATGTCAGCTCCACCTAAGCATGATTGATATGGAGTTTGACAATCCAAACACTAAAATGATCAAATTAATAACTTATATTTACTAATATATCCTATCCAACCAAACTCGCCGTTAATAAACACTATCTAAGTGAAACAAGATAACCAAGAACCATGCAACGATTCGGTAAAAATCAGTACAATGTAATTATTTTTGAGGAGACGAATTAACTGATGTTGTGATGCATAAGCAAGTATGTCTGCATCTTGCTTGAAACTAACCATTTCGTGTTCCCTTACGGTCAGCTCGGCTTCAATTCCATTTCCAGAACTCATATCAATCAAATATACTAAATTGCCTAATATAGGTATGACTGCATTTGGATCACCACAACTTGCCGATATGGGTTTCTCCATGATGATTTGAAAATCCTCAAAAACGGACAAACACCAATACCAATGAGTATAGTCTCGTGATATATGATCCGTTAGCAGCTGCCATAGTGGTGCAGTCCCGCCAAGATCAATGAGTCTGCGAACTAGAACTATCAGAATTGCGGAGAACCGTAACCCAGTTAAACCCATCTCTCGTCTTTCTCATGGAAAGTTATATGTTAACGGTTTGCCTTTTAAAATATCGAACTAGCATGAACCAACACACTTTCTATTGTGTTTTATAAAAGTAAAGGATTTGGCTAAAGAGGCTTTGCAACTGCTCCATCACAAACACGAAAGTGGAGATCATTATCTCCTCGCAGTGGGCATCTTGCACTTTTTCCGCTTTTATCAGAAAAGCATATTAAAGTTTTATTTACAACAGACACATGCCGTATTTGCCCATTACAAGGGGAGAAGGGAGTGGGATGGTTCTATTTTATCCTCATCTACTCTAAGCAAAAGAATATTACTTATCCATGCGAAAACAAGTCTGATCTTGCTATGATGGTACAACCACCGCAAATAAGAGTGTATCCTGTTATATGATCATCACCTATACTCCTACACTAACTTGTGCAGAAAACAATGTGCAATGGCTATATGACTATGTCCATCTTAAAACTTCATCCTGTAGTAGCCAGAGAGTTTCAAGGATACTTTTCAAGCAATCAAAGGTTAGCTGAATGACTGAGAGTTGACCTGAGGTTCCACTTGCTCAATTCTAATGCTTACTGAACCAAAACCAGTAACTCTCCATCAGCTGAAGCATTGGGAGTAAAAACAGCTATACCATAAATCTTTCAGACATTTTTTGTGTGTATCTCTACACAACATACGTTGCAAAATGCATTAGAATACCGACCATCACCATGCATCGTAATTCATAACACATCATTTAACTGAAAGGGCTTACGTTCCACAAGAACTAAAAGATAGAATTTGGTACACCAGATAAACAACACCAAACCTTAAGGTTTGGAAAAGAGAGACAGGATCAAGAATCCAAACTACATGAGGACCATGGAACACTTAATAAAGCCATAAAAGAAAAACAGGCAGTCAGTTGATGTGGGAGAAATGAGTAAAACTCCTCCACAGAAACTCAAGACTTAGAGCACGGCGACACAGATAAAGAAACAAAAGGGCGGGCAAGTGACCACTAATCAATATAAATCCGAGTCAAGCAATATAAACAGAAAACCATTTCGACAACATTGATACTCCCTTGCCATATCTGGTTATAGATTTACCTACATACAAAGGCAAGCAAGCGGAGGAGATTCGTATGGGATTAACCAAGAGTAGAACCAAAATTCCAATTCACACAAATGCCAACTATGTGCTTAGCAAGCAATAAAATCTCAAACAGTTCCCCTTGTTCTTTAGCATGTAATAATGTTTAAGGCACAAACTCACAGTCAAACACCGTAAAATAGATCTTATCCAACACATACATAATTATATGATGATTGATGCCAATACACATACATACATACATACATACATACATACATACATACATACATAAAAGGTTCAATTTATTCATGAATCGATCCACAAAGCAACAAAGACAAGTTACTAGAAATGGCAAGCACAATTACAACATACTAGACGATGTCGTATTAGTGAATTTAGTTAGTGAGTGACGGTGCCGACGATGGGGTATTTGGCCTGGAATTTGTTCTCCCAATCGACGAGAACGCCGATCTCTTTCTCGGTGAGGCCATCGACTGAGGAAACCACGTCTTCTTCGTTCTTGCTCATCTTTGCAAGGGCGCGTGTGGCGTCTTTGCCGGCGAATAAGGCGTACGCGCCGCCGGGACCGTAGAAGGATCTACCGGTGCTGACGTCATAGATTTTGCCCCTGATCGCCACGTATATCGGCTTCGATGAGTCGCTGCCGTCGTACTGTTTCAGCTGCTCAATACTCAGCTCCATTCAGATTGATTTTCAAGTCCGATACTCTCTCTGTGTGTGAGTGGGAACTTGGCTCGAAGTGATATGTCCTATTGAGAGATTTTTTTTTTTGAGGGTATTATTGAGGGAATAAAGCGATATATAATGTGGTGTAGGAGATTTCCCAAATCTAATGACAAAATGCTAAGATTTTTTTTTTTTTTTTTGGCTTTTTAAAGTCAAAAAATGTTTTTACTAATGTCAAAGCATTTTTTTAGAGGCCGAAAATAGGTTTTTCTTTAGTGGGGGTAGCAGAATTATTATTTTTACTCGCCTTTTATTAACATACTCTTTGAGTTTTCTCATAAATTTACCTGAACACATTACCTACCATACATAATAATATTTAGATGCTAGCATGGATATCTCACATCAGAAGTGCATGTTGAAGACGCGATACGTCTATCAACACCAAAGATGATATAATTACACAAATATTTTAACCCTTGTTCACAAAATTATATATATACATCAAATTAGCTCCCGTTGACATATATTTATAAATTGCAGCACCAAAAGAACAACGACAAAGGAGAGCTAGCTAGCGTGGGTGAGCAACGATGCTGGAGGCTTGTTACATAAGTATTATTACATAATGTTGTGATGTAAACATTTTGGCTTTGACTATAAAGCATGGTCATGTAATTCTACTAGCTTACCACGGAGGAAAGCCAGTGAAATTAGAAACCAAGGAACGATTTTACAAAAAAAATATCTTATGCGTAAGAGAACACATATTGTAATCCTGTCAAAAAATCCATTTTTTGGTGTTAAATTACAAAAAGTGAAAAGACCATTGCGAAAAATCAGTAGGCAAAGCTTATATATTTGTTTTTCACACAAGTTTTTTTCTATCATGGGTTCGTTCTGCTCGTCTCTTACTCACAATACAAGAATTTTCTTTTCTGTAGCTATTAGCTCGAGATTAGAAAGTAGATGCACGAACAGAATCGTTTGAACTTCGAAGGGTAAATTTCTATGGTAGTTTAATAGAATTGCAAATCCAATTATTCAAATGGTCTGCAACGTACTTAAAGCCTGGGCTGGCAAGAGGATAACAAAAAGGCTAAAGTAGTGATTCTACCTACAAAAGAACTACCTCACCTCAGTATGCACAGAACTATAAGTCATTTGATCCTAGGTATTTTTTTCTTTTTTGGTGAAGTTTTTGGAACTAGGTATTTGATACTAGGTATTTGGAACATCAAACTGCAGCAACGATGGCCAAAATCATGTAAAAGGTAATGAAAATTGCATCTTTTTGACAAAATGAATCGTTTTGAAAGCCCTCGCTGACCAGAAAATCATCAATTCAGATTTATGGCCATTGAGTCCTCACTTATTTTACCAGAATGCAAAAAGAAGAAGAGTTCTGAAAAAAAAAATGTTCAAAGAGAAAACTCGCATTTAAAACCTTTAATCATTTATTTATATTTGAAGTGATTTCTTTACTTGTTGGGCATGCAGGCAGCGGATATAATTGGAATGTAAATCCCCAGTTCAATGAGAAAACCACGTCACATACTCCAATCTCTCTTATATTAACGGCAAAAGCCACAAGATCACCACCAAGTCTTCTCTCAGTTCCTAATATTTCTTCCTTGTGCAAATATGCATACATCTATCCACCAATAATGGAGTACTTGAACCTACCGGCTTCCAACAAATGTGAGATCACCACCAGATTTCTAATGCTCCATCTCCGTCAGACACGAAACAACATTTGCAGGATTTTTCTACTATCGTTCCCAACCACATAGAGATATGGTTTTGACATATACAACTAATGATACTCCCAAAGATGACCATATGGAGGACAAGGGGCAGTAAATTAGACTCTAATCTGATACATGTCCTAGTCTGAATGTGAATCTTTCTTACTGGTCCTTTCTCCCAGTGATTTCGTCAGAAATATCCATGCTATACTGCCCTCATTGCAAGTGCACTCAAATACGTGTCAAGTCAAAAGCAAGAACCCCACGCTCACATGTGTTGGAGCACTTGCAATGAGAGCAGTGTAGCATGGATGAACTCGATTTCACCACACATACTATCAGAAAAATGACAACACAGTCTAAGATAGCTATGCCAAAGCGTAAAGTCCCATAGTCCAGTCTCATGTAACCAAATGAATATTCAAAAATGATCAGTTCAATAAGCTTGATCTACCTATGGCAAGACAAACTAGTCGAATTCCATGCAAATGGAGGCTTTATCATACCAAAAAATGACCAACCATGGAATTGAAGATTGGGCTTGAGAATTTATATAGGTAAATGATTAACCATAGTCAGCCAACCAAAACGCTAATCGTTTCAGTATTCCCACAGGCACTTTAATATGTCCAAAAAGCACGACTGAGCCTAACTGGTGCTAGAGTCTCCATCCATGCCAATACAACAATACTGTCACGGTGGAGGAAGAAATAACGAAGAAAAGCATCCGTATCTAAACCATAGCGCTTAAGACTCTATAAGACACAAGCAGCTAAATTATAATTTATACCAGATATGACCTTCGGAAAACGCAACCTCAAAAGCTAGGTGTCAAGGTGGAAGAGCCCAAGATCACATAAACCCCACGTGGGATCCAAGTCTCATACTTTGCAAGTAGGATCATAACACAAATCACATTATACAGATTTATTATTGATGCAATCCAGGTCATAGTCATACAATCTCGATAATGATAATAATAATGAGTTAAAATACAGTTTGTAGCAAATAAATAACACCCTTTTAACACGCAGATTCCGGAACTAGTGCTTCTTCTTTCTTTCGGGTGGCTTTTCAGTTGCTAATCTGAAAATCCAGTAAACCTAAATAGGGATAACAAAATAGAATCGAATCAATAAAAATCAGATGATGAACATTTGAATTGAATTTAGGGTTTGGATACTGACCAAAGCAACGACGTGAACGACTATGAGAATGACAACGATGAGAGGTACTAGATCCGACGACCATGGCCGAATTATTGCTTGTTGAGCCTTCGCCATCTCTCTCTCTCTCTCTCTCTCTCTCTCTCTCTGTCAATTTTTAACACAAATTTTCAACCCCCCTTGCTCTGTGTTTGCTTTCGTGAGGGAGAAGAAGGAGAAAGCACCAATTTTAATTTTCGACCTTATTTATTTAAGATTAAGTCCTCACATTAACAAAAATTGTATTCCGGTTCGTTCACATTTTAATATTATGCAAAGCACGGATAAATTTTTGCAGTTTCTGATTCAAAGTTTCCAGTCCCAACTTTTATTCCGCCCGAACTCCGTCCAAAAACGTCACTTTTTGGCAAAATGACGTCATGACATCATGCGAGAAGGGTATAATTGTTATATTAGAGATGATGAGTATAGTGCAATTTGTATTATTAATTTATACAACCTAAAATTTATTTTATTACACATTGCTCCCTAAATATTTTAATGTTTTAACAAAAATACCATCTTCTCCAAAATAATACACCCTAAATTTTATTTTTTTACACAATGCATCCCAAATTCTTTTCACTTTTTAACAAAAAAATTATCTTCTCCAAATATTTTTCCTTTAAACTTAAAATAATTATAAACTTTACCCAAAAACAAATACTAATCAAACATTAATCACAATACATCACTGTAACTGGAATTTGACTTGATAAACTTCCAATTAACAATTTTCCCAACACATTAACAACAACAATACATGTCGGTTCAATATTTTTGGCACTTTCAGTTGCAGAGCTTGTTTGAATGCAATCGAGGTTAAATTTCTTCAGCAATTGAGTTGGATGACATCGCGTCGGCAATGGAAAGAGCAGGGGACTCGATTCGATTGCGGCGTGGAAGGGGAGTGACGGTCTGTAACTCGATTTAAAGAGAAAGGGAGCTCCTGCCATTTGAATTAGACCGGAGGTGATTCATGGTGGTGGCGGCAGTGGTGAGGGTGGGGTTACGAAATAACGGTTATATATATATATATATATATATATATATATATATATATATATATGTGTGTGTGTGTGTGTGTGCGCGCGCGCGTGTGGGGTTACGGAATAACGAGTTTATATATATATATATATATATATATATATATATATATGTGTGTGTGTGTGTGTGTGTGTGTGTGTGTATTATATGGGGTTACAAAATAACGGTTTTATATATGTATGTACGTGTATACACACACACACACACACATATATATATATATTATTTTGTTTATTAGCTTCTAGAATTAGGTTATTGAAATTAAAATTATATATCATTTTTAAACATTTATTATAAAAATTGTATAATATATCTTAAAATTTATAAGGTGGTTTTAAGATAAACTTTTAATTATTTTAAAGTTTATGATTTAGATAATATATAGTAAAGTTAAATATATTTTTGAATTAAAAGAAAGTGTACAAAATTTTAATTTTGTTGTTGTTTTTGATAAAAAAAATTAAATATTTGGGGTGCAATGTGTAAAAAATAAATTTAGGGTGCATTATTTTGGAGAAAATTGTATTTTTGTTAAAAGATTAAAATACTTGGGGTGCAATGTGTAAAAGAATAAATTTTAATGTGTATGAATCAATAATACAAATTGCACTATACTCCCTATCTCTAAAATGACAGCTATACCCTTCTCGCATGATGTCATCGTGACGTTATTTTGCCAAACAGTGACGCTTTCGGGCAGAGTTCGGGTATAATAAAAGTTGAGACCGTCGACTGCAACAAAATGAAACTTTGGATTAGAAACTCCAAAAATTTAACCGATGGATAGTTAAGTGCAAAAATTAGGGGTGGGAGTGGGACGGGTACCCAGAAAACGGGTACCCGCGAATCGTGAGTAGCAAAAATGCTACCCATTTCCCGTCCTATTTATTTGGGAACCCGCCAAACGGGTTCCCAAATATTCTGGGTACCTAGTTTTTGAGTACTGGGTACCCAAAAATTTAAAGCATAATCCAAAATAATCCCTAATTTTTAACCCTAATTTCAAACTCCTCCAATTAAAACCCTAATTCAATTGCTTTATAATTTATCAACAAATCAAGAAATTAACACAATAAGTAGGAAAACAACTACGAAACGAAAGATGTTTGTAAAAAGTTGAAAAAAAAAATCGTGAGCAATGAACCTTGAAACTCGCGGGCGACCGTGAGCAATGAACAGTGAGCTTCGAGCAGTGGCGAAGCGGCGATGGACGGCGGAAGAAGAGGTGTGGCGGGATGTGAGAGAAAGTTAGTGCGAGTTGTGTGTGTGTGTGTGTGTGTGTGTGTGTGTGTGTGAGAGAGAGAGAGAGAGAGAGAGAGAGAGAGAGATGGCAAAGAGTGAGAAATAATGAGTATTTTGTTTGATTTTTGTATTTTAGTAATTGTAATTCAACTCTCTATTTAATTGGATTACTATAATTCAACCCTATACATATTATTTTTTATTATTTTTAGATTAAATACCCATTTTTTGCAGGTTTCCAAAATGATTCCCGTCTCCCGTCCCATTTAGTCGGGATGGGAGACGGGAATTCCCAATTTTCCCAATTAGGCGAATTGGGAATTCCCAATTGGGAAGTACCAGCCGGGTATGGGACAAGTACCCAATTTCCTATACCCGCTCACACCCTAGCAAAAATGGCCAAAGTTTGGATAGGTATCTACATTTTTGCCCATTTTTTAAAATAGAAAAAAAAAGTATAAAAAAAGGGAACCCTAGTCCCCCGACCACGACGCACAACAGAATCATCCCCAGAGCGACCGAATTTGTTCCACCGGACATCGACATCACTGAACCACGTACGCAAAAACGATTGCGGCAGGAAACGAAAATTCAGAACGTCCAAGAGACGATGCAATTTAAGGCACAACTAGCAACGCATGCGCCATTGAAGTCGATGTCATATGCATCAATTTTCAAGAAGAAGCCAACGCAAAAGATGTTTGATTGGATGAGCAGAGAGGGTTGGATGATCCGAACTCAATCACATTTGTGCTACCAACCGAAGAGATGTCTTTTCCACAATGGAAATCAGAGAAAACCTTAAAACCCTAGTTAGGGATCAATGGAAAGACTCGATCATTGTTCGGGTTCTTGGGCGGCCGTGGTTCTACCCCGCACTACATATGAAACTCGATACGAGGTGGAATCTCCACAATCATTAAAGGGTTAAACATGGAGAAAAGAGAGTTGATTCTTACTGAAGGTCCGTGAAAAATCGTCGGAAGCTTTCTCTCAATCCAAAAGTGGTCACCCATATTTTGGGCTCATAAAGACAAGATCGACAACGTCATAACTCGAGTGTGGGTTCTTAACCTTCCCATGGAATTTTTCTACGCAAAAATTATTCAAGGGATATCGGCTTGGATAGGTAACCCAATCAAGGTGGACGATAACATGTACCATGCCACACAGGGCAAGTCGATAGAATATGGAATTTGTATTGGGGACCAAGTCTATCAAATAGCATATGAAGATCTCACGTCACTTTGCTATAAGTGCGGGAGAGTTGGGCATGCGCAAGAAAGTTGCGGTGCGAATTCCAAGCACGTCGAGAATAATGAAGCTAACGTGGGGGAAGAGCTGACACCTTTGGCTGAGGAACTTAAACAAAATTGGCAGATAAGAAAAGCAAAGTAAAAAGAATACGGGGAGTGGGTTCACGTGTTGACGAGAAAGAGTAAAGGAAGCCCAAACCGTGAAAGGAATGAGTATGCTAAGGGAAATCAAGAGCAAGATAAAGGGAAGGAGTTTCAAAGTCAAAATTATTCCATATTTGACTCAAGCCCTAAGGTAACAAAATTCAAAGCCACTACCTCAATGGAAAAGAATCATAATGCCTATGGAAGCGTATATTACCTACAAGTATGCGCACGCAAGAAAAGAAGGGACATAACGTGGGGAAACAAGTGGAGCCACGTACAATAATAAAAAGAGCGCAAAAAGTGAAAATATGAATGAATGAGGCGAACAGTAATAAACAAATCTCGTTTGCTATTCTTGCAGTAGTGGACGTTGAGAATGATACCAAAATCCAACCGGTATCGAAAATTCAGCTAAGTCAAAAGGATCATGGCGATACATCCGGATGACTTGAGGGTGGAATTCAGGAATGGAGAGTTAATCGTAACATGGTTAGGAGAATCGAGGATAGAACAACCTTCCATTGGTTTCACGACATCTCTAGGATATTAAAAACAAATCGAGAGGAATGATTGGTCCAAGTATTAATGATCCCTCCATCAATATGGGAATTGGAGACCAAAGTCTTTCAGGTTCAAAGGGTGGATGTGTCGACTACATGGTGGCAGAGAATTGCAATGAGTTTTTGGGAACTCCAGAGATAGATGGAATTGATGCTCGATACTCTGAGCCAACTGACAACGACATGCTTGGGGTTACATATTGATAATTCGGTCATGCCGTACCATATTAATCAATCATCGATGAAGGTTATTTCTTAGAACTGCCAAGGCGCACAAGATGATAGATTTAGAAGGAATTTTTGGGAAGTTGTCAGAACTCATAACCCGGACATTGTATTTATTATGGAGAACAAGGGGGCGCACGGTTTCATTGAGTAGCCTTCGTTTTTTCACAAACTACATGGAGAGATGTGGTTTGATTGATTTAGGGTTTCACGGTTCAAAATTCACATGGACGAATAAAAGGGAGGATATGGCTCTCATCAAGGAACTTATATATCGGGTGATGGCAAATCAACCTTGGATTGATTTTTTTCCGACTAATACGGTGATTCATGTAACCCATAGACACTCGGATCATCATCTAATTATTACTTATTGTCGCGTGATCCTCAAAGGGAAGGAGACCGACCGTTTAGATTCGAGGCAGTTTTGTTGAGACATCTGGGGTGCGAGGAAATATTAAAAGATATATGGACCAAAAAGTCGGGCATTGTTGAGGCGGTTGAAGAGGTGCCACGCCGATTAATCCAGTGGAATAAAGGTACTTTTGGCAATATTTTTTGCAGGAAAAATAAAGTGTTTAAACGCCTTGAAGGAATTCAAAAATCAAGGATTCACGGTCTTAGAAATTTCCTTAACTTGTTGGAGAATGAGGTGATTTTAGAGTACAACGAAATTTTGCATCATGAGGAATTATTTTGGCTCCAGAAGTCCATAATTAAATTGATTGAGGAAGGTGAAAGAAATACAATGTTTTTCCACCAATCTACCTTGGCTCGACGGCGGTGCAACAAAGTTTTCACGCTTGAGGTAGACAGAATTTGGGAATCGAATGGTGAGGAATTGCAAAGACACAACCGAGATTACTTTATGAAATTGTTCTCTGGGGAGGCAACTAACAGCTATCGGGGCCGTGGGTATAAACTGCCAAATTCTGCGTTCCAAAAGAAGTTGAACCGAGAGGACGGCGAGATGGTATGCCGAACTCTTGATATGGAGGAATTAAAAAAATCGTGTGGGCGATGAACCCTCTAAAGGCACCTGGACCGGACGGCCTTCAAAATATTTTTTATCAAAAGAGCGGGAACTTGATCAAGGAACCACTACTTGAATTCGTAGCAGATGTCTTCAAGAATAGATGCTTTGATCCCAAGATATGTGAAGTGCACATGTGTCTTATTCCTAAGATTCCTAACCCGATAATGATTACTCAATTCAAGCCTATTTCCTTATGTAATGTTTTGTATAAATTCATTACAGAAAGTATTACTATGAGGTTGAGAAATATCATACCCAAGGTTATTGCTCCAACACAATCTAGTTTCATACAAGGGCGCGTTACTTAGAACAATATCTTTGTCCTCCAAGAAGTCTTACACTCTTTGAGGCCCAAAAAGAAGAATAAGATAGGGGAAATGATTATGAAACTAGATTTGAAGAAGGCTTATGATAAGGTGAGTTGGGATTCTTTAGAGGAAACATTGAGGGTGTTAGTTCCACATACGTTGGTTGAATGCATAATGTTTTGTGTGCGGAACGCAAAAACAAAACTTCTTTGGAATGACTCGCCTTTACCCTCTTACGAGCACTCTTGCGGTCTACAACAAGGAGACCCTTTATCTCCATATTTGTCTGTACTTTGTGTAGAACGGCTAGCTTATTTAATAGAGAAGAAAGTCGGGAAGAAGAAGTGGAGACCGATTGTACCATGTCGAGGAGGCCCACAAGTTTCTCATTTGTTTTATGCCGATGATCTCGTCCTTATGGGAAAAGCTACAAAAGCCACAATGTGTGCCATTAAAGGAGTATTGGATAATTTTTGCAAGGCATCGGGCTTAAATTTGAGCCCCCAAAATCTAAAATATTTATTTTTTTCTGAAAGTGAAGGGGCTGGACTTAAAAGAAAAATTTGCCATTTGCTCGGATTTGAACAAACAACAAATCTCGGGAAGTATTTGGGAGTGAGGCTCGTTCATGGCCGAGTTTCGAGAGAGACTTTATCCAAGGTAATGGACAGAGTATTAAAACGGTTTGTCGAGTGGAATAGCAAGTTCCTTTCGCTTGCGGACGAGAAACTCTTATTAAATCGGTATTGTCAGCGATGCCAATTTATCACATGCAATCCTCATGGATACCAAAGCACGTATGCGAGCAACTAAACAAATTAATAGAGATTTTCCATGGTCCACCGATATCACTTACAAGAAAATTCACCTTGTAGGTTGGAGTAATGTGACCGCGCCGAAAGACGAGGAGGTTTGGGAATCCGTATGAGTCGTACAAGCAACGAGCCCCTTCTCGCTAAGATTGCGTGGAGAATTATGAAAGAGAAAGTCACTATTTAGAGCGCACTCATTAGGGCTAAATATTTGAAAGGGAGTTTGATTAAAGATCATTCACCAAAAGCTACGACAAGGAAAGGCATTATATAGTGCATCGCTCTTATGAAATCATTTTTGACATGGAAAGTGGGAAACGACGAGGGCACTTTCTTTTGGTATGATAATTGGATGGGAGAAAAGAGGCTATGTGACCTAGTTACTAACATTGGACCAACTGAGAAATCGTTAAAAGTTGGGATGTTTTATCGATTGATGAGGGTTGGAATTTGAGGACCTGGATACCGCAATTCCACAACTAGTCCAAGATATGATTCGAAAGAAAAATATCACTCTAAGAGAAGGTGCAAATACGGTCTTGTGAAGCGAAACGAGCAATGGAACGATGAAGTGTGGTTGGGTTTGGAAGACGAATCTAAGCCATAAGATTCAACACTTTGTTTGTCTTGCGGTCCATGGCCGACTAGCTACGAATTCCTTAAGCAAAAATGCAAATTTGCTCAATCCGCTGAATGTCCAAATTGTAAGTGTCCGGAAGAAATAGTACTACATATTCTAAAAGAATGCGAGGAGGCGCGGGAGATATGGAGGAAATTATTATCGCCGAATGATCTCGCAATTTTTGAAAGAATATCGAGCAACTCTTGGCTTAACAAGAATTTGCAGTCGATGAATTTTAAGTGCGCCATTATGGCGAATGCAAGGTGGGAATCTATATTTGATGCGACAATCTGGTGCACTTGTAAAGCGAGGAATAAAGGTGTGTTCCAAGGGAAAAAAGAAAGAAAGTATTAACAGTCGCATCTTCCAAAGTAAGCAGGTGAGCACGAAACTCTCTATGCCAAGGAAGGAAAAAACGAAGAATTTCAAAGCAAGAAGGTAGGTTAAACCAAAACCGAGATGGATAAAGCTGAATATTGACAGGGCATGCAACAACCGGTTGAATTCCGGCTCAGCTAGTGGAGTCCTTCAATCAAATGGAGGGGGGAAGGCTTGGTTGTGGGGTTTCAAGAAGGTCCTCAACTCGCCCACGGTAGATGAAGCGGAACTCAAAACACTTAGGAGAGGATTGCAATTGGCTTGTGAAAGAAGATTGACGAATATTGAAATAGAAGTAGACTCGGAAGTTTGCTATAAAGCTGTAACCGGGATCCGAAAACCGAATGAACTGGAAACGAGCTATCACGGGTTGTCGCCAACTTCGAAGACTGCCTTGGAACGTGGAGATAAGATGGATTCCTCGTGAAGCAAACAAAGTTGCGGATTGTCTTGTCAAGATTAAGCTAGAGCCTAACGAGCAGGAAGTATTCTGGGAAACGTCTCCCCTTCAATGTTTACGTTTCTTAGATAACGATTATTATTAGAACTTTGTAAGCTCCTCTATTTACCAAAAAAAATACCAATGAGAAGTGGATAACGAAGGAACCTGGGAAACATGCAGTTCAAATTTGAGAGGATTCATCGGATCAATTGACGTTACGTTTTTGTTGTGACTATTTGGATTATATGGAAGGCTAGGAACAATGGAGTATTCCAATATAAAGTAGAGCATAGTGCAAGTAAGCTACAACAAATCAAGCTGTTGAGTATAAATCTTTCGAAGGCGCAAGATGAGAGAAGCCGAAAGAACAAGTTGCAAAAGTGGGAAAAATCGAAAAAGGGTTGGTCGAAGTTAAATGCTGACGGAAGTTTCTGTAAATAATCGAACCAAGGGGCAGCGGCAGGACTGTTGAGTGCGGATGATGGACCATGGCTTTGGGGTTTTAAGAAACTGCTATATGCACATACTATCGTGGAAGCCGAGCTGGAAGGACTAAAATTCGGTTTGAGCATTGCATGGGAGAAGAGACTTAATAACATCGATATCGAACTGGACTCGAAGGAATGTTGCAAAATGGTTACGAGTATAAGGGAGATCGAGGCCCGCTCAAAGATTGCCTAGAGTTGATTAGTTGTCCTTGGAGGGTGACAGTTAGATGGATACCGCATGAAGAAAACAAGGCGGCAAATTTGTTGACTTAGAATTACTGACAACAATGTAAAAGTTTCTCATATCGACAGAATATAGCATATTGCTAATAAAAAGAAAAGAAAATTGTGTGTCTTAAATTAAGGATAAATTAATTAAAAAATTTAGATATTCTGGAATTAAATTTGATTAACTTTGACTATGAGAAGTAAATTAGAGTAGTAAAAAGAATTTCTTTAACAATAACATTTAATGCTCTGAGAATATCATTAGCTATTTCAGATATGATCATGGACATCACTCAAGTTTATTTTTATACAAATATTTCCTATCGAAGTAACATACATATTTTGGGTGAAAAGTATCATATGAAATTAACTGAAAAGATAACATTTTCAATAAGTCTTATCCTCAATAACTTGGATAAACTATTCTAGTTAATTTTCCAATTAAATATAAAAAAATATCTTACTCAGTTAAATGTTTTATCTCCGCATTTATTGAACTTGAGTAACATATTTATTGAGTTACAAATTTTACTTTCAGTTATTATCTAAGCTTAGATCACTACAACAAAAGTCTTTTTTTTCGAGGGCATCCCGACGGGAAAAGCCTTCGAAAAAGGTCATTTTTGGTGGTAAGTTACAGTCGGAAAATGACCTAATAATAAAAATAAAATTAGACTAATTAATTAAAAAAAATGCAAAACTGTGGACCAACCGACGACTCTAAGCCGTCGGTCCCATTCATTACCGATGGATCCATCGATTATGGGTGAGGGGACATTATAAATATGCGCCCTCACAATCTCATTTTCATCATCTCATTCTCACTATCTCCTTCACTAATATATATTTATATATATCTATAATTATATATATATATATGTGTGTTTATTATTTATAATATATCTCACTAGAAAATTAATAAAATATTCAAATTTTTATAATAACATTATCGTTGATTTCGATGGCCAAAAGAAATAATCACCACAATCCCTTTCCCTTTGGAAAGGATAAAGGTAAGGGTAAGGGTAAAGGAAAATTTATTACGAGGGAAGCGTACAGAGAACCTTCGGGAATATGTTTCTTCGTAGGTTCGATAATGCTGCTAGAGAGACCAATCACGATGAGGTTACGCAGCCGATTGAGGGACCTCTGCCTACTACACAACAATCTCTATCTACAATTCGAGGGGGCACCTCTACAACTCGGATGCCTGCCCCTGCCCGACTAAGGAATTCGGTTCAGGAGCCGACGCCATCGTCCACTCTTCCCGGGTCACTCATTGTGCATGGACTAAGAGAAGAACTTCCACGTGACGATCACGTGGAATCTTCGTCACGAGAACCATCTCCAGCTTCTAGTTGTTCTGCAACTGCTTCAACAAGTCAACGACCGCCAGGGGCAGATCTGTATTGGGGCTGGGGTAGTAGCCCCCCCCCCCCCCCCCAATATTTTTGAATTTTTCTTTTCATCTCTATATATATATATATATAGTAGTATATGCGGGTGTTTTTTAAAGTTTCTGTGTGTTAGCATAATATGTAAGAAGTTTAAATCTATAAACACAATTAAACAAGGAAGAGGGCCGGACACTAACTTATAAGGCTTGAAAATTGAGAAATTGCAAGAACCACTCATGCACTATGCCTAATTTTTTAAAAAGGCCTACATATTATTAAATAACCTTGTTCTGTTTCATATATAGAATGTTTTTTTCTTCTTCTGCTTTTTATGGTTATGTTACATAGTTTAGATATGTATGTGTGATACGTATCTTTTTATATTTCTTATCTGTTAACACATTTTGTACCACTTTAAAGCTTTATCTTTATCTTATTTGTAAATATTGATTTTATATATATTATTGAATATATTTGTTCCACATTTTGTGTAGGACACTTTTAGCATATATCTTCCTTATTTCACATATATTATTTTACTTAGCAAACGCTACTTTTTTATCATAAGAAAAATAGCCAAAGAAAGCCTTTATTCTCTAATTATTATTATTATTTTGATAGGAACTATCTAATTGATTCAAATTAATGAAATCATAAAGATTTGGTTTTCAATTGTATTATTTGATACATAAAAAGTATTATTCTTTAAATTTTATTATATGCATTTTTCTTTATCGATATTTCAAGAATCATTAGATTCTAAATCAAAAAAGTTATTAATGTAGTATAGACTAGCTTTATTATGCTTTTATTTAATTTCAGAGTAAAAGAGTCATATCACAGTTTAAATCTTTTATTTTAATAAATTTATGTTTGGTAAAAGTATATTAATACAAAAACACAAATAAAGACCCTTGGTTATCTATGGTAAAACATATTATCAAAAAGTTTTTGTCTGAAAGATTAAATGTAAAAACAATACGCAAAGATATGTGAGCAATATTAATCTTCTTCAAAAGCCTTAAAAAATCGATTGAGACCAACTATTTTTGGGGCATTACTTAGATTCTCTCTCCTCTTAATTCTATTCCAACTTCTTCGCTACCT
Organism: Linaria vulgaris; assembly: GCA_948329865.1. Taxonomy (NCBI): domain Eukaryota; kingdom Viridiplantae; phylum Streptophyta; class Magnoliopsida; order Lamiales; family Plantaginaceae; genus Linaria; species Linaria vulgaris. Next base: position 102,711,062 of record OX415250.1, read on the forward strand.
TCTTTAAACAAAACAAAAAAAAAACTAGCCCCCTTAAAGTTTAATTCTTGGATACACCACTGGCGACCGCCTAAGGAAATGCCAGAGGGTCGCAGGCCTACCCGAACTGACGATCAAAGGCCATTTATAGTGGTTAACAACAACCTAGACTGGCTTGCTCCTTATGATATGATCAACTGTATAATCAGACTCGTAATCAAGCAATTGTTAGAGGAATGTGTTATTCATTTCTCTCAAATATCCTAGGCACATGAAGACAAATATACTCATTACTTTAGGGTATCTTCTTTTAACTCATTTTAACACCTTTTGCATTATTTATATTATTGTTTTTTTCTTACACTTATATGTCATTGTAATTTGAAGACGATCTACACATGGGATCCTTTAGAAGATTCCAATATTAGACTCAAATTCCATTCGGTGGCAAACACAAGGTGGAGAGATCGACACGCTACACACGGCTAAAGGCCAGTACCTGAGGCGTGCACTCGATCATGCGAAAAGAACTCCAGATGGCTATAACTTTGGTGGACGCCGAACGTAGAAGCGTATCATGTAAGTTAGAATAAACATGTATATTAATGTTTAATATTATTTTTGTATTTACTTTTTTAATTTATTTATTATAAAATTATAGACCCGTTATGTTGAGGAACTGAGGAGGCTAAATCTAAATGAAGACGAGTGGCCATACGAAATGGTGCCAGAAATCTCGCACCTTGCGGATCAAGGCATATCTCGCATGAGAGGGTGAGGCTTAACAACTCACAACATACTTTCAAATTATGGATTATCGTAGGACCTTACAGAGAACAAAGCTGACGGGAAAAGAGTTGCCAAGGCCGTTAAAAATACTCAAATCAAATTTGAACGTAGAATGAGCATTTTGGAGAAAGATGTGGAAGTCATGAGGCAGGAGCTGGAGTGGGAAGGTAATTACAAGTTTACTCCGAACAACCAAAATTACAACACCGCACCCAACTACTTTAATTTGGACCCCACTCCCCCTGACAGTTTCAGGGATCGCAAGGTCAACCATACAACGATTATTGGCAATAAAACCAAAACCAACCCAACCATGCATGGAGGCATAATCAAGGGACGACTCTTGAGCTCTTCAACTCATGGGGTCAACTTCAAACCATGTCGTGGGATCAACCTCAGGGTCAAACCTCATCGTGGCACTAAGCCCAAATGGGTCAAACCTCTTTGTGGGACCAAGTCCAGATGGGTCAAACCTCGTTGTGGAACCTAACCCATATGAGGCAAACTTCGTCGTTGAACCAAGCCCAGGGTTTACCTAGTACTTCTTTTGGAAAGTATTTGGATTATTACCTAAGCTTGCCCCCATAGTCTAATGTTGCTCCAAATCTAAGTCTGAATATTTCTCGACGTACAAGCGTGAGTGGGGACCGTCCACGCACATTTGGTAGGTCTCAATCAATGTATGAATCTATGCCGACCACAACTCAAGACGATGTGTTTAGTATCAACCTCAATCACGTATTGGTGTTCTGGAAAAAAAATTAATTTTAGGTTTAAAGAAATCTCATATTTACTATATATCTAATTTTTCAAAACTCCTGATTATACCTTAAAATGTACGTTAAAATAATATTTAAAGGAATACTGTGGGAATTAACTAAATTGTGTTATTCCTGACAACTTTTATATCTATAATTACTAAATAATATAAGAACTAACTTAATTAATTTATTTTATATAATAAGCATTGTCAATAAATTCAAGATCAAAGAACATGATGATAAAAAAATTATCAATCAAAAAGATAGTTATTGAAGTATTTATAAAGAGATAAACCAATTTTTTTTTTCACGTAGGTAAATTCAAAGTTCCAAAAATTTCATTGGAGTGGATGAGATATTCCCACCTTTTTATATGAGGAAAAATGAGATTTAAATACTTTAAAATAAGATTCAATATTTCTTATGAATTTTGTGTATTAGGAAAATTAGAATATATTTTTCTATCTTTTCGAGAAAAAATCACGAGTTGGACACATAGTTGAAAAAGTATTTTCTCCCAGTTTCTTTTCTTTCCCCTATGTTTATGGCAACCAAAGTCTCCCCTATTTTTCTCGCAACCAACGTCTAATAGAATATTAGGGAAATTCTTGAAACTAGTCCATGATAATGTAGTTTTTCAATTTTAGTCCCATAATGATCAACTTTTTTGATTTTAGTCCAATATTGATTAGTTTGTTTTCTTAACAATTTTGGCACTTAGGCAAACTTAGGCCCAAATAATTTTTTTTTTCAATTTTGGTTCCGTATTGAGCATTTTTTTTTCCATTTTTGGTACTTTTAGACATAAATTTTCATTTAAAATCTAAGTCTAGCACGCTTTTTTCACGTGTTCTACTTTTTGAGACATGTTTGTAATTCTAATCCTACACATGTTCAAGGCCTAAATCCAATTCGATTTTTTGTCAAAATATTTTATCAAAGAATTGTTAAATCTCTCATAAACATATGATCCGACTTGGGTCGGATTGCTCTGATTCTCGTAAACTTGGTTCGAATTATTAAAAATGCCATGTAACTTAGGCTCTTTTTATTTTTTGCCTTGTAACTCTTTAGTTGTTTTTTTGCCCTCTAACTTTCAAAAAACCAACTAAAAATGCCTGGCGAGGCTTTTTGCCCATGTGGCATCGGCATTTTTTTTTTGTTGTTGAATAAATATGCATTATAAACTAAAAAGAGATACATATGAATAATAGAACAAGAAAATATAAAAATAACTAAACAACATTATCATACAGAGGATGCAAAAAGATTCAACCCCAATCCTTGGGGGGCATTTCAAAAGAAACTGGCCCTCTCTAGAATTTGGTCCAAGGTTGAATCAAATGTAGAAGAAAACAATAAATTTAACTTTTACGTTGAAGAAAGAGACAAAAATAACATCTTTTTGACAAAACCATCTTGAAAAAAATAAATAAATTTTGAGTTTAGGCCTTGCATGCGTGGAGCATAAAAACTACCAACATCTCCTAAAAATTTAGAACTCATGAAAGAGCTTGCCAAATATTGATGTAAGGAATTTGCCAAATACTGATGTAAATAAAACTCAAGAATATAGAATCAAAAAAGTATCAAAATCGATAAAATCGATATTTTGTGGGCCTAATTTTGCCGAATTACCAAAAGAGAAAAAAGAATAAAAAGATTTGATAAGTATCAGAGTAAAATTAAATAAAACATCACTACAATACCTATTTTGAAATTTTCCCCAGAATATATTATCTGCCCCTCCACCCTCCCTCTCTCTCTCTCCTTCGCATGCTAATTTTCCCGCGAAGTAAAGAGATAATCCAGCTCCCAGTTGGCTGTTTGTTTCACTTCAAGTTTCCTAATTTTTAGGGTTACCACAACACAATTGGTCTAAGGAATTGAGAATTGGAGTGCAATTTAGTAACTGGAATTGGTGCCCTAATTTTTTTTATAGAAATAAAAAAATTGTTAGGTACTACTAGAATCTAGATTTATTATTATGTCAACTAGCTGGGGGTTAGTCAATAGATGGCCAAATCCGCCACCAGTTCGCCAAAATTGTAGCCATTTCATGCCATTGCCTTTAGTTCACACCACTAATGTGTGCATTGTAAGAAGGTCAGTTTGTTGTTATAACCCGAAGCCGTTGAAATCGGTTATTGCTAGTACCGATACTGTTGTAGTTGCGGGTGATGACAGTTACGGCCGCAAGGAAGTTATCAGTGTTAATCCTAGGTTGTATGACTACTTATTGGCTAATGTCAGAGAGCCAAAGGTTTATTCACCAACCATTACTGTCTGTTGTTAATCTTTTAGAGCATTTTTGCTCGTTCGTTGTCATTGAAACTTGCGCTACGTTTTCGGTGTGTTTCAGATATTGCGTGAGCTAAGAGAGGAGACTGCTACCATGCGGGGTAGTCAAATGCAGGTAAGTGTTAGTGTGATATAGACGCGGTTTTGTTGATTGTGTGTGTGATTAATTAATTCCATTTCATTACGGATGTGGTTATAGGTGTCACCTGATCAAGCTCAACTTCTTGCAATGCTTGTTCAGATTTTGGGAGCAGAAAGATGTATTGAACTTGGCGTCTACACTGTATGTTCCATTTCTTTGTTTTATTTTATCCCCTCGCTTCCGCTATATTTTCTTGCACATGCTAGTGGTTTAATGTTCATACTATGGTTTGCGTACAACCATTGACATGATGATTCGGTGGAGTATAATTCTGGGAAATTAAGCGCTAAGAGAGGCTTTTAGCATTTTGTAATTTTACTTACCATCATCTGTTTACATGAAATACGTGGTTCAAAACTTTCTGGTGATACATTTGTGTAACTAAGAAAACTTTATATAAACATAAGTATGCCTAGACTAGTGGCCCCTTTATTTCTGAATACCTTAAAGTTACAGGTGTTTAGTGTAGCGAAAATTGCAAGGAACCCCCAAATATCACCGTTTTTTTCTATTTCTTCATGCATCTCGATTGTAAATCAACTTCTATTTCATCTCTACAATCCAAATAGTACATGTTTGAATTCTCAAGCTGTTCTTTGCCAGGGATACTCCTCTCTGGCTATTGCTTTAGTCCTTCCTCAAGGAGGTCGGCTTGTTGCGTGTGAACGAGATGCAAAGTCGTTGGAAGTTGCCAAACGATATTACGACCGAGCTGGTGTATCAGAAAAGGTATGATTATAGTCGGAGGTACAAATCTCAACCATTGACCCTAGTCATCATCTGCATAGTAGCAGATTCCGGAGTTTATTTTCCTGGGAAGGGTGGATACTGGATACTTTTATCTCTCTCTGGGACAATTATTTGAATACATCAGCCGTCTAAATGAAATCTGTGACTTAAGCTTCTCTTCACGAATTGCAAATGCAGGATTTAAATGAAATTTGTGACTATAATACGATAAAAATTTGATAAAATAATGATAGGTCCACCTGATATTTTGATAATGAATTTCATGGGATTCTAGTTTCAACGCGCAAGAAAGTTTCCAACTGCTGTCTGATAATTTTCTTCATGATGATGGCAAGTTCTAATATTATGTTAATGGATCAGGTGGATGTGAGGCTTGGTCTTGCGGCTGATACTCTTAAGTCTATGATCCAGAATGGTGAAGTTAGCAGGTATCCATGTGGATGTTTATAATTTCCTGTTTAGTTGTGTTGACATGAATATGAGGTCGTTGGATTTTCTGCGTACACCCAATCATGTTTATGTGTAAAAGGAATAGCCTGCTGAAATGTTCCCCCGAATATTTAGCATTTGTCTGTAACTTCTTTCATGGCATGCTTTAAGCTGTTATCCTTGGTAACATATTATTAAAAGCATATTTTTTACGATGGGAAACTCCCTGTCATTCAGGAAGCATCTCAGCTTTAATATGCAGTATTGTGATCTTTGGATAAGTTTTTCCCCAGCCGTAAGGAATTCATTCTTCCAAAATGATGCATTATTTTTGTCCTGTCGAGATTGAACACTATTGTATATGTGTTAATCTTTTTGTGAATCGCTTGAAACACTTACTCCCTCCAATAAGAAACCTTTTAACTCATGTTCTTTGATTTACGTTGCTTTGCTGATGCTGTGGAATGTGAAATCAGCTGAACCGGTTGTTTTCTTGTTATTCTTTGAATTGTAGCATCTTATTCTGGTGTTGCATGCATATTTCATCTTTGAAAGATCTTCTGGTACATTCTGAAAACTTGAAGTCTCAGCAAGGTTATCACTTGTGGCATCCAAACCTTTTCTTTATGTCTCTCGTGGATTCTTCTTGTTGAGATCTCATGTTCTATGTCGATTTTCTATGAAGTACTATTATCCTCACTGTTTACTTGTTTTTCTTGTGATAGCTATGATTTTGCCTTTGTAGATGCAGAGAAGAAAATGTATCAGGAGTATTTTGAATTGCTTCTGCAACTGGTTAGTGATATGATTATCCAAATCATCCACTTGGTTGTAACACGAATTGTTTACCGTCCAATGTTTTCCCAGGTTAGAGTTGGCGGTGTTGTAGTTATTGACAATGTTCTTTGGCACGGAAAGGTTGCTGATCCTCTGGTAAAGTGTTGCACATTTGTAGGGGGAAAAAAAAAGAACCTCTGGTTTCTCATTCTTAATTTATTTCTTTGATTTGCGTTTCTTTTCAGATTAATGACTCGAAGACTGTTTCTATAAGAAATTTCAATAAAAACTTAATGGAGGATTCACGTGTTAGCATTAGCATGGTATGTCGATGCACTTTTCTCTCTCGTCTGCAAGTTTACATTGCTTAGATTCACATGCTGGAAAATCAAATGCAGGTTCCAATTGGAGATGGCATGACAATTTGTAGGAAAATTAGGCCTTGACGACCTCAGGCACATCATAAGAACGCATCCCACCATGAAATTTGAACCCGTAGCATTTCCATCTATCATCAGAGAAGAGCACATCAACAGATGCTGGCAACGAAGGAATCACAAAGATCTCATTCACAGCTATTCCGCAAAAAACCACATGAATCAAACCGTTTGCTGCAAGCTGGAATCGAACTATGATACTAAACTGATAGGAGCGACGGTCCTCGGAATTTGATCGTTTGAATCTGTGTCTAAGCTTTTGGTGAACTGTCTGATTATGCCCCGTATTCCGATGCATAATGTTGTGGTCTTATCTTATCTATTCAAACATTATTGTACCTGAGGCTTGTAGGTACGTGTTATGTTTGTGCCATCTATATAGAAACTAAATAGAAAACAAAGAAAGATCTGTGACCAACTATAATATACGCATGAAAGTTAACCCTGGGAATATGCAGCGATGGCAGACACCATTTGTAAAGTTGTATTTTGTAATTTTAAATTTCTTTCTACCGTCCAATTCTATAAATAAATTTTTTTATGTGTATGATATTAACTTTTGGTTAGCTATGAAGAAGAGGCTATCAAAGTTCCTTCATGAAGAAGAGGCTATCAAAGAATGTGATAAAAAAATGAATGGACCAATTAATAGCATTTGCCTATTTGTAACGATATCAATCTGTTGAATAAAAGAACCCACAAGCGAAAAGTTATTCCATACAGCACACAACAAATTCAACAATGGCATAATGTAATTATTAATCTAATTGATTTATCTTATTCATTAAAGTTTTACGATATGATACGTGTGCGATTGCGATAAGTGCAATGAGAGAGAGAGAGAGAGAGAGAGAGAGAGAGTTATAGGAGAAAGAAAAATCAATTCTACTTTCCAATGTTAATTACGCTGACTGACTTGTCTCCATTGATTAAACTATTCCAACAATTAACTGTTATTACAAAGCCTGCTCTAATTCTCTTGTCGGCTTGTCCCTCTCTTAATTCTCTCTCTTCTCTCTTTTTGTTATACACAAAACTTAAATAGAAGCTAATAATATAGTATTTGTCATCGTCGTGATTTCATGCACTCTCTTCTCTGTTTTTAGATGAGTCCAAGGTTAGACGCACAATAAAAATATGAGTCCTGCAAACGTTCTCTTTTGTTAAAATATATTTCTTTATTTAATGGGTGTAGAATTTTGAAGAAGCTAAGCCGATTTCATTTTAATATATATGGATATTGTATCTTTTCCATGACCATATTGGTTTGGTGTTTCTTTCTTTCTTTTTGTTATGAGCAGGCTGGATTGAAAATAGTGGTGAAGAATAAAGAATTTTGGTTAGATGGATATTCTGAATTCAATGTTGTCCTCAAGCCGAGTCCATTTTCGTGAAGCGCCGGCCAGTGGTGGAGGCCTTAGGTGATCTATCTTCTTCTTAATTACCTCTTTTCTCTTTTAATCTATGTATATGCCATCTTGTTGTTTGACTCCTTTTCTTCTCAATCTGGTAAAAAGCATTATTTGATTTGTGTGTTAATTCTTATTGAATTAAGTCTTGATTCTAATTAAATTTGCGGTCGCTCTTTCGCGAGAATAGTTTTAATCTGTGGCTAGAAATGCATGCGTTTCTGCAAATTGCTTGGTGAAAATGAAATGATGTGTAGTTGTTTTGGTGGCTTTCTGCAATGGTGTTATGCTATTAACAATGTTGGGTGTTAGTTTTTGTCGTATCTTTTCCGGTTGTCATTTCTATTGAAATCAGAAAGAGAAAAGCAAACAGTTCTATTTATTTATTTATTTATTTCAATATGAGAAACTTTGTTAAAAGAATGAGGCCATAGTCATAGATGATGCGCTCTTAACATCTAATGTATCTGATTACCTCCATTTCAGTCACGATGGAAAATTTAGCTTTGGATATGCAAGTTCTCGCGGTAAAAGGTCTTCAATGGAGGATTACTATGAGACAAGGATCGATGGCGTAGACGGGGAGGTGGTTGGTCTCTTTGGAGTCTTTGATGGTAGCTCTCTCTCTCTCTCTCTCTCTCTCTCTCTCTCTCTCTCTCTCTCTGTCCTTGCGTGCGTTTATGTGTCCGTGTGCATTCTCATGCTTGTCCATTTACAAATAAAAGGATAAATTCCGAACAATGATTCATTCTGTTAGCGCGTCTTCTCTTGATGCCATTGGTTAGTGGTACTTCTATTTCATTCTTTTGTGAAGTTGGTGGAAAAAAAGAAGCGAGCTGGATGATACCGAAAAAATTACCATCCCCTAACACAACAGAATAAAGCGTGGAAGAAACATATGTAGCAACCGTTTGTTTGTGAGCGTTTTGATGAATTTAGTTTCTTTTCACGGATGTACGATAATGCACGATTTTATGGATCCAACGAAAGTTGTACCATGCTATCCATTAAAAAGATGATGATGCGAGATTTAGGCAAACTCCTCTTTAGGAATAACTCATCCAAGTCATAAATTGCTGAATTCTAAACCAATCCTTTCAAGATCAGAGTACTAAGCATACTCCCGTTCGTGAAATTAAATGGGGTATCTTTTGCATTTTTTCAGTACTGCTTTTTTAATGAATTATCCAAAAAAAAAATGGATACTACTTATTTCATGCAAAAATGTCTTCTTTTTTTGTATTATCGTTTTGATGTATTATGTCATGTTATTTTATCAGGTTCTAGGTTTCTCTGAGAAATATTGCATTTGATATTCATTAACTTTTTTCCTTTCTGCTGACATGTGACTATTATTGCGTCCGATCATAACTGCTAATGATTTTCGGGCATTGCTGATTACCCAAGAAAAGGTAAATTTCAGGCGCATTTTAAGACGGTTTTCATTTCAGGTCATGGTGGAGCTCGGGCTGCAGAATATGTCAAGAAAAACCTTTTCAGTAATCTGATCAGGCACCCAAAGTTTATATCTGATACCAAATCAGCTATAGGTATACATCGTCATGCTTAACACTCTTCTAACATTACAAGCTGCTTGTTTTAACGTACTTTTCTACATACCCTTTAACTTTCTTGGTCCCATTTTTCAGCTGATGCATATAGTCATACAGACTCAGAATTTCTCAAATGTGAAAATACTCAAAACAGGGATGCCGGATCAACTGCATCCACTGCTATACTCGTAGGCGATAGGCTATTGGTGGCAAATGTTGGGGATTCAAGAGCCGTCATTTGCAGGGGTGGTAATGGTATGATTTGGAAACATTTACAACGGTCGATTTGTTTTTTAATGTTTGTGATTTTCTTTTGCCAAGCGCCTCTTTCAGTTATTTGTCTCATAGGCAATAGTGAGTCTTAGTTGCCCCGTTGGCTGTTTCTTGTGCTATTGATTTCTGTTATGCCTTCTTCATTTTCTCGTTTTATAAGCACACTGTAGAGTTGTGATCGAGTTATCCTTTTATTGCATTTAAATCTCACTGTTTCATCTTGCAGCTATTGCCGTCTCACGAGATCACAAACCAGACCAAAAAGATGAGAGACAGAGAATTGAAGATGCTGGAGGTTTTGTAATGTGGGCAGGTAAAGGCACATTTTAACTTTGATCATTGCATTGTATTCATTACAGGATTAGCTTTTTTAACTCATAAGTGGATGTTGTCCACAGGAACTTGGAGAGTTGGAGGAGTGCTTGCTGTATCTCGTGCATTTGGTGATCGACTGTTGAAGCAGTACGTGGTTGCTGATCCAGAAATTCAGGTATCTAATAAAACTTGTTCTAGAGAATGATTGAACGTTGTTGAAAGTGATGAGAATTATCCTATCAACTGCATGAAAAATGAAAAAGGCAATTTTATTGAACTTAGGTTCTCTCGTGTGCCATCATTGGTCTGTTTTTTGAAATTTAATTCAAGAAATTAGTATGTTTTCCAGCAGAGAAAAGACTCAAAAGTTCTTCTGGAGTAATGTAGCTTCAGATTTTCATACTCTAAGCTACACAATGTTTCCTTAACATAACCTATTATACAAAGATCCAATTTGAGTAGGCGTCATGTTATTCTTGTTGTTGAGTAGGCATCATTGTTCTCATATTCAAAAACTGAACTGTTATTATTGAAAGGTGCTCTATGATTTCTTCATGGACATGGTACAACAAGATCCGAATAACTTCCATATAACCTACTGTCTTGCTATTCAGCGTGGAGATTAAGGCTTATTGGTGGTTTCCTCCCTATATAAGCTCCTCTTGCTAATCTATCCCCATTTCTCGTTTAAAATGTACAAATGCAGGAGGAACCGGTTGATGGTACCCTTGAGTTCCTCATCCTTGCCAGCGACGGACTTTGGGATGTCGTGACAAATGAGGTGCTAATTCTGGCTGCACTCTACATGCTCTGTCTAATCAGATGTTTTCCCTTAGTTTTAAACCATAACGATTTTATATCACTATCCAATATCTTTCAGGAAGCCGTCGCAATGATTCAACCAATCCAAGATCCAGAAGAAGCATCAAAAATGCTGATGAGGGAAGCCTACCAGAGAGGCAGCGCCGATAACACAACCATTGTAGTTGTCCGTTTCGTGATAAACCAAGACGAACCCTTTAACACTAGCTCTAGTTAACATCGTTCGGTTCAGTGCGTTCATTGGGCTATCTACTCCATGAGAAGGACACAACGCCAAGCAGAAGATTGTTAGAAATGCATATGCCTTATTATGTTCAGAGATATGAGTCCTGCTAAGATGTTTTTTCTTAAATAATCTACAGTACTGCACGATGAGTAATTTATGTGTTAATATGATGTGCTGTTTCAGATTTTTGGAATTGGTTTCTCTTGTAAACATCCAATTTTATTCACTGACCTGAAAACAAAATGTGGCTTTCATATTTGTGGGGTGATCTATTCGGCTGTTTATTGCTTCCAGCGTGAAATATGATTAGCAATTTCTATCTATCCATCGATCTGTTAGTATAAGTTAATTTGCTGTCACATGAATTAAAAGTTAATACAAATGAAAGTGGGTATGATAATGAGTCATACATTATGATAAAATTTCAGTGTCATAAAAAACTACTACAGCCCAATTAGTTAAACTGACTCAACGTAGAGTTGCTTTCTTGCTGCTTGCAGGACGCTTCAATAAAATTTTACTTCGAAAATTCAGGATAATTATAAAGAGCATAACCGGAGAATTTACTTTTTCTCTTCACATTTACATATATAATCTGCAAGCTAAAAACTTGTTCTTGACATTCTTATTTCATCGAAGTAAATTATGTCTTTGCCTTGTTTTCCAGTGGCGGCCTGGAAGAATAATTATGGTCAATTCCATGCAAAAAAAGTGTATATTGTAGTCCTAATTTCTTGTGCGTGTTCTACAACACATTAAATATAAATTTATAAATGGTATGTGACAAAAATGTATCTACGAAAGCTTTGAATATTTGTATGTTAAGGAAACCTGCGGGATGTGCAAACCAGACTCCCCTGGGAAATAATGACTTCTGCAGCCAAAAACTATATTCTAATTTCTAATACATATCATTGGTTTCTCAATTTTGAAACATGTTGCTTGGCCCAGCTTTAGTGAACTTTAGCTGCAATTGGACAATTACGAAAATGCCGCTAGCTTCTATATTAAACACATCACTGCCCTTTTTACAATATAGAGGCCAAGGAGCCAGACTTTCACTAGATTGTGGGGGCAAAGATAAGGCAACATCCGCTTCAATATTCAAGAGAATAAACTGAACTTAGCGGACACAACATAAACCATAAGTATGTAGAACGTTGTGTCTTAGAATAAATTCATCAACTGGTCTTAAGATAAATTATTGGTTTCCACAAGAGTAATAACATCACAATTTTGCAACTTGATTGCAACCTTGCTAAACATTGGGTAGCTATCTAAAGACTACCACCTCTTAGAGCAAGAACCAAGTGAAGAACTGAGCCTCCCTCAATGTTGTAGTCTTTTGCAGTTTTGTCATCTCCAAGCTGCTTCCCAGCATAAATCAGCCTACGATTAAAAGTGGGTCAGTATCAAGGCGCAGTCTTAAAATCGAAAACTGTGTTATCTCAACAGCCCTTTCACGTAATCAGAAAGTATCAAAATTTAAGGATATTCAATGAGAATCAGAACTTTTTGAGAAAATAATTTCATAGTTGCAGGAAATCCTCATGCATGGAAAAGAAGTGATCAATGCACAACTTGGTCATCATGGCTTCTTCATGATCACTCTTTCATAGAATCATACTTTAAGGTATCATATCAAAAACTAAGGGAGAGGTCAACGGAAGACAATTCCTCTAGGATTGCAAACTGAAGGATTATATTAGAAAACTAAACAATACTTTTGAAGTAATTGCAGTGTGCTTACATGTAAATGAATACTTTTACTTTTCCTTTTTAATAGAAGGATCAGATATTTGAATGAAATGTGACAAACAAATAATATCAGATGCAGAAATTAAGAAGTAGATAATAGGCCACAACTTCCCAAATTCTTTTCCTTTTTAAGTGAAACTCAAATAAAGGTTCAACACAGCCCAATGGACCAATAAAAACAGCAGCTATTAGGATACCAGAACAAGTAGAATCTAACCATCACTTTCACTTATCAGACCAATCAATGAAGCAGCCAAAGCTCATCGCATTTAAATACAAGTTTAAGAGAATACATTCACAATAATTAGAAAAACCATATCACAAACCTTTGCTGGATGGGAGGAATTCCTTCTTTCTCCTCAACACGTTCCTTAATCCTGTCAATGGTATCAGTTGGCTCAATATCGATTTCAATTTCTTTTCCAGTAAGGGTCTTGACCTTAATCATGGTTCCTCCCCTAAGCCTCAACACAAGATGAAGAGTTGATTCTTTCTGGATATTGTAATCGGCTAAGGTTCTTCCATCCTCCAACTGCTTACCGGCAAATATGAGCCTCTGCTGGTCAGGAGGTATACCTTCTTTGTCCTGTAATTTTCATATTATTTCGGATGAGAAAGGTGAAAGTAGGCAGAAAAAGTAATGATAGAAACACAGAGAATAAAGCCAAAAATGCATTTGATATAAGGCAAACAAACATCTGAATTGTAAAGTGAAATCCATAAATGTTAATTTCACGATCGATCAGCAAGATAATTACACCCAATAACTAGGGAAGTGAGAATTGAACATTATCCTAATAAACGCAGTCCAACAACAACAACCAAGCTTGTAATCCCAATAAATAGAGTAAGACTATATGAACCATAAGTGAATCACGTCGAGTTGTGTACATGAATCCTCCTGGCTCCATTCTTTGTGGAACATAAGCGGTACAGATAATCAAAAATGGCCCAAGTAAATTTACTTATGGAATGATCAGAATAACAACAGAAATCAAATTGCTTGAAATTTTACCACAATATATATTATATACTTCATTTTCACATTATTCCTCCAACCATTAAACTTCAAAAACCGCTTAAAACAATTTGAGTTAATAATCTATGAAATAGAAACATATGATATTTAATCATTCAAGAGGTAACAACAATAAGGTAATCGATATGAACAATCCGATTAAACTTCAAGCAAAGATATACTCTTATACGATTTCAATCAATATTTAGGTTGCTTTATGTTATACTCTCAAATTCGCAAACGAGCACAGCAAATTTTCATGCACGGACCAATCAAACAATCCAACAAATCCGAACCCTAATTCCGAATAAGAAATCAAAAGAAAAGAAAAAAAGACCTGAATCTTGGCTTTGACATTGTCGATGGTGTCACTGCTCTCGACCTCGAGTGTAATCGTCTTTCCAGTTAGGGTCTTCACAAAGATCTGCATCTTTTTTTTTTTTTTTTACTATTTCTTTTTTTCCGCTTGATTTTTACGAGAAACAATGGAATTGCACTTGGAATCTGAAATATGATTGTAGCTTTTATTTAATTTTATAATAATAAATAATAATTAAATGCTTTTAGTTTTGGCCCCACAATTTTATTCTCCAATTGCAACTATTCTTCGCCTCTTTTTCCTCTGGGGAAGGAGAGACTTCCTTTTATTTTATCTAATATATGGTATGTATATTATTAGTATTACTTGTATTTTGTTTTTTTTATGACGTAGCCGCTATTTTTGGGGTGCGTAGTCGATAAACCCTCGAGTCGATGAAATAACTTGCAAACCTCGTCAACCAGATAAACTACACTAAGCTAACCATGTGTGGTATTACTTGTATTTTCTTGTGACTTGTGAGTACTCTCATATTATTACTAGCAAATGGAGCACGCGGTTCCCGCGAGCATACTTTTTTTAATGTCATTCTATGTGGGTTAATGATGAAGATTTATCTAGATAACGTGTGCTATAAATTTGTAGTAGAACAATGGAAGAGAAGTAAATTATGGGAAAAGTAAATCATTAATTACAATTAGTATTGTAATTAATTAGTCTAACTTAATTTGTAAGGCTATTTTGGGGATTTAATAATATATTTTTTACAATGTAGCTAAAACTCAAAGATTAAAGTTGAAAATTAAAATATTGGTGTCACAATGGGTTTCTTTATATAATAGTATATAGATATTAAAACACCATACAAACCATCTTCTATTGGATTTGATTTGCTATATTTAAAACAATTTTGCTTCGGTCAAGTGAATAAAAGTGCATCCAGTTGTGGTTTCTCAATAATTAAAAGTTTATGTGTTGATAAGAATGACTAGAAATCTAGAATCATACAACTAGACCTGAGCAACATATAAATAAATATATATACACATATATGAGATATTCAAAGATTCAGTGTTTACATTAAAAACATTTTTAAAACACAATGACTTAATTAGAAATCGCACTACAATCAACAAAACAAACCCATTTTTTTAAAAGTAATAATCTAAATATTGCATCCAATGCATTGAAAAGTGCACTATTCGGTTCGCCTTCACCGTTCTATATTTCCTCCTTTTCATGTTGATCGCAACACACATTCCTAAATACGCACACAAACAATTCATCCACACAATCATAAGAATAAATCACTAAAAAATAAATTAATTTATTACTTGGTGTCAACCGAATTGAGAGAGAATCTTGAGGGGGAGAATTGTGCAATAAAGTTTGAGGATAGAGTGTTGAAAGGGGTGAAATAAAGATTTCAAGTTTCATGATAAAACTTGGGCTTAGGCTTCGCCCCATTCGGGACGGCCCATTCCAGTTGTACATTTTGGGCTTGATAATTTTGTGCAACCCATGTCACATGAACCATATTATTGAAACAACTAAATTATGAGTTTGAGTCCATTCCAATCATCTGTGAGAAACAAATTTATGAGTTTTAGAAGCCGTTTGGTTCTATAGATAAGGTGAGATATCTCACTTTATCTCACCTTATCTCTTGTTTGGTTTTATAGATAGATTTTTCGGGCAGATGTGAGATATGCCCGAATTTTTGGGTTTTAATCAGAAAAATGGAGATAACTAATCACACCTCTGACCCTGAGATAAAATTATCTCGATTTTGGCTAGTTTTAACTTCTAACTTAAAAGACAACTTTGCCCTTACAATCTAATTTTTTTGCCATGTATTCCCCTTCGTCAAATCATACGGGATATTCAATCAGAAAAATATCAACATCTCTCAGTTCTGGAAAAGATAGATATTCATGGGCTACATCAAAGCAATCTTCTGTTGTATATCCCTAAATCATATGATCACGGTTAATCTTTTGCTGAAAATTATTGTGATTCTCGCCCTAAATCACGTATGCCATATATCAAAATTGGGAATTTGCTGGAAATATCCGAATCTCGCCATCTATAAAGCTAGGGCTGCTTACCAGTTCAATTCACTGGCAAATTGAGTTCCAAATTGAGGTACGAATTTCGTTTTCCATTAGAAATCTGTCATTTCCTCTTTATATCTTGCAATTCTTCACTGAATATTGCTCCATCTCTTCACAGTTGTTGATTTCGAGAGCTTTGAGGACTACGTTTTTTTGAAGGTTTGAATTTTATTTTTCTATCATCTCTCTGTATTTCAAATTGACTATATATGCTATAATTGAATGTATTTAACAATTCCAAATTGTTTCACTGTAAGTGGTTGTATTATTTTCTGTTGAAAAGTTACAGTAGGCTACTGCTTTTGAATTACTTAATAATAATGGATGATAATAAAAACAATGATATTTGATGTAGCAATGTATATGAATGTTTGAAAAAAGGCACCTAAAGTTGAATTCTTACACTTTTTTCATTGCATTTCTTCAATCTGATACTGAATGCTTATTAATTTTTAATTCGCAATGTGTAAAGTATGATGCAGAGTACCTATAAAGCTCAATTTAGTGAAAATACACAGCCCTCTGTTTAACTAATTGGTATATATGATTTATTTGTTAAATGACAAAGATATACTCAGCACTTGAACCTCTCTTTTTTATCATAAAACTTATTTTATTGCAAGTTTGTAGCTTATATAATTCGACAGCATGTTTGCTGTTTCTCGGGCCTAATATAATACATTATTCAAATTTGTATATGTATCAGATGGACTTTCAGAGGAAAAAGATTTTATTATGTGTGTTGCACATTTTTCTGTTGAGGTCGAACGTCGTCACATTACTGGTTATTATGTACCTTCATTTACGGAATAAGAAACACCAACGTCGACGTGGTATTCGTTACAGTTTGATCAAAAAACTAAATAGCATCCATCAGTACATGGATGACATGACTATGGTAAAAGACGTAGACTGTATAACAAATTTGAGAATGGATCGGAATTGCTTTGCAAGACTATGTTTCCTTCTTAGGGAAGTAGGTGGTTTGAGAGATGAAAACTTTGTTAGTTTGAGAGAACAAGTAACAATGTTTCTAAAGATAATGGCACACCACGATAAGAATAGGACGGTAGGATTTCATTGGAGAAGATCGGGGCACACAATTAGTAAATATTTCAACAGAACATTGTTAGCTGTGTTGAAGGTTTGTGAGTTGTTATTTGTTAAGCCACGCCCTGTCAGTGAGGCTAATAACAACTGCGAAGAACCGTGGAAATGGTTCAAGGTTAGTCAATCATATATTGCTTATTATTTATTATTAAAGCGACATAAATAATTATCAAGAAAATGATTCATCGTTCAAATGATTGCATAGGGGTGTCTTGGTGCACTAGATGGTACATATATAGATGTTACCGCTCCTAGAAATATGCAAGCCAGGTACAGGACACGTAAATGGCGTGTATCAGTAAATGTGCTTGGTGTTTGTGATATAAACATGCAATTTGTTTATGTCTTGCCTGGTTGGGAGGGGTCAGCAGCAGATAGTAGGGTTTTGCGTGATGCTGTTTTCCGACGCGGAGGACTTAGAGTCCCACAAGGTATTATGCAAATATATAAGTTAATATTTTTAATACTTTGTGGCTTAACTGACTTTTTCCTATCATCTGTATTAGGTAATTATTATTTAGTTGATGGTGGCTACGGTAATTGTGAAGGCTATATAGCTCCCTACCGAGGGAAGAGGTACCACTTGAAGGAGTAGGGTGACGGCAATTCGGTGCCTCAAGACTATCAAGAATATTTCAACATGAAGCATGCCAAAGCACAAAATATCATCGAACGATGCTTTGGAAAGTTGAAAACACGGTGGAAAATTCTCAAGGAAGGGCCGTCAATGTATCCGATCAAAGTACATAATAGGATTATAATTGCTTGTGCTGGGCTCCAGAACTTCATACGTAGAGAGATGTCATATGATCCCGTAGACAGTGAAGATGAGGATGAACTTGAATGTGATAATCATGAATTCATAGAAGGACTCGAACCAACGCCCGCTTGGACTGGCATGCGTGACACATTGGCTAGGGAGGTGTTTGATGCTTGGCGACGTCGTCGTGGATATTAGAGAATTTATAACGTTTTATTCGAAGCATTGGACTTTATTATGTGTTACTCTACCATTTGAATGACATATTATGTTTGACTTTGTGTGTTTAATTTTACTATGTACTTATGTGGTCCATTATTATCGTATGCAAATTATAATAAAATTTTCATGTTATGCGTTACCCTGTCATTAAATAGATTACACTTGGTTATTACATGCAATATATCCAGTTATTAACCTTTGAAATTTCTTTTGTATCAGGAATGGAAGGGTGTTACGCTTTCAAAAAGCCCCGTAAGCAAAGAAGAGCTGAGGTGCGGCTGCAACAACCACAAGTGCAGCAACAAAGACAACCGCAACAGCAGCAGCAACAACAACCACAACCACCTCACCAACCACAACAACGTTCTCGGTATGTGTGGACTAAAGAGGAAGAGGACTACCTTGTTGCGTGCCTGAAAGAGTTGAAATCAAAAGGGTGGAAAGCTGATAACTCATTCAAAGCTGGTTACTTACAACAACTTGAAAATATGATGAAAGAACATTTCCCACACACTGAATTGAAGGGTGAGCCCCATATAAAATCAAAACTAACTGTCTGGAAAAGGGAATTTTCCCAACTGTTCTCTCTATACAAGAGTAGTGGTGCATCTCATGGGCTAGAAAACATGATCAAAGTTGAGAACATGGATGTTTGGAATGAGTATACTAGGGTAAGAACATTTTATTGTTGTTATATTTGTTACGTGTGGATTTCCTTGTTATTAACTTTGACAATTGCGCGTTAGGTCCACCCTGAGATTCTCAAGCTGCAACGAAAAGCTTTCCCTTATTATGAGGATTGAGAGGATGTATTTGGTACTGATAGAGCTACTGGTGAAGGGGCAGAAGATGTGAACGCCGCCATTCAAGATATTTTGGACAACCCGCAACCATTTCAGGGAGGTGGTGAAAATCATGTGGATTTGGAGAACAATTCTAATGAAGATGTTGGGGAGGATGGAGTGGAGGACATTGATAAAAAATCTCCCAAACAAGAATCAGAAAGTAAGGGTAAGAAGCCATTTAAGGCCAAAAGGCGTAGGTCTATGGATAGTTCTGAAGACAGCAAAGAAATTGTAATGATGTTGGACAATTACATTGGTAAGACTCAAGAATCAACTGATAAAATTGTTGCTGCCATGATGGCACCCGAGCCTCCTCGCCAAGATCCCCTTGTTAATCAAAGAGATACAATTTACCGCGATGTAGAGGATATGGATGGTTTTGATGAAGATGAGAAGATGATCCTTGCGCACCAGCTCATTCACGATTCCATGAAAGGAGATATGTTCTTGAAACTTAAACAATCGGCTAAGCCACGTTTCTTGAAGATGTTGCTGTTGGGGAAGATTGCATAAGTAATATGGTAGTGGATTGGGAAGAATTGGGTTTTGAATTATATGTTCTAGTGTTTTATTTGGGTTATGTTTATTTTCTTTGAGTTTCTTTGACTGAATAATGAAGCAGAACATGTCTCTGGTTGGATGCCAAAATTCTGGAATAATATGACCATTACAAGTTTTCAAATAACATCCTATTCTATTTTTTCATATTTTGACAAGTATCTGTTTATATTTGTCTTTAATCTATCTATTCCAAGTGATAGTGGATATGTATGTTTGTCTATGCTTTAATGTTCTCAAGCAGCTTTTACGAATTTTACATTCGAGTGGTGTCTTGTCTGAGTTGGAAGATCAATTGCCTTGGAATTTTGAGAACTGGTTTTATTATTTCTTTGGATTTTTTTGAGCTCTAGTTGTGACCAACTGTTACAAATTAGCTTTGGTAAGCAGATGATAGTCTGATGGTTAGCTAATTTATTATATGATGATGTATCTATGTTTCTTTATCGGTTGTGTGCTAATTTAGTTCCTTCAATCAGTAAATAATTGCGTACAAACTTTCTGATGAACTTTCCCGCCTTTTGTTCGTTTTCAAGTTTTTTTTGAAACATGCTTCTGGTAAAAAAGAACAGAACAAGAAACTAACGATGTTATAATGTTTAGCCATTTTATTATATGATATATCTATTTTTCCTTACAGGTTTTGTGTATGTTTGTTTCCTTCAAAATGACGTCAATCAATTCCCTACAAACTCATGGATGGATTTCCCACTTTATTCAAGTTTTGTTCGTTTTCTACTTATTAATTGTGTAAATATGTTTTTGGAAAGAAAAAGAGAAAACATGACAAAAATAAGGTGTAATTTTGCACATGGGGTAAAAGTGTAATTTTAGACATAATCATACTCTAATCAATAAAACCAAACCAAATATCTATTTGGGATTACGAGTTATCTATAAACCCAATCTAACGAACAAAACACAAAGCATATATTAGATATCACTAAAAAACATGTTTTTTTATCTCGTTTTTAATCTACCCTTCGTTTTTGAGACAAAATCAATCCTGAAACCAAACGGCTCCTTAGGCCATTCCAATCGTCTGTGAGATACAATGTTGTTACTTATCAAATTTATGAGTGGTTTTTTTTTTTTTTTTTTTTTAAAAAAACTTATCAGGAAAAGAGATACAATGTTGTTACAACTTACAAGCTCGCTCGGAGCCAATTTCACTTTAAAAGGCCCTGAAGCCTTGACTGTCACGAAACGTACGCCTTATACTAACTTTGGGGCAACCAAAGCCCAAAAGAATCCTATTTTCTTACTCTTCAGGGTAGGGGTGTTTGGGCCGGGTCGGGAACTTGGACTCCCACCCGACCCGGCGGGTTTTTCCCGAATCGGGAAAAACCCGATTGTTTTCCTCCCGGTCAAACCGGGAATTTGCTCCCGGTTTGACTCCCGCCGGGAGGTAACGGGATCGGAACCGGATCCCGTTACCTCCCGCGGGATCCCGGGAGGAAACCCCATTTTCTCCTTGCACTCTTAGTACGGCGATGGTGGATCTGGAGAAGGAGAACGAGGCGGTGGAGGCGGTTACGATCGCGGATACGGTGATGGTGGCGGTGGATATGGTGGAGGTGGAGTTAGCTACGGCGGTGGAGGTGGCGGTGGAAGGTATGAAGTCCTCTTTTCTGCGGGCTTGGAGGTGTTTCAGCTCCTCTTCGGCTTCTGCGAGTTTTAAGGAGGAGGAATGTTGTGTTTTTGGATATTTAGGGAGAAGTAATTGTAAGACTAATAAAAGTGCAGAATATAAAGTGCAGAATTTAGAGAATACTAACTAGAGGTAATTTTCGTTATTCTCAAAAGGAAATAAAGTTACAGTACTTAATACTTATAGAATAAAAAATGAGCTGCAAAAGCTGCTAACGGTACAAATATACAATCAGAACATGGGATTCCTCAACGGTATTAAATTCAAGGGACTAGATGATCTGATGGCTTTTATTTGTGGCCGTCCGATTCCTTCTAATTATTTGATGCAGATAACTTATAAAAAGTTGAAGTACTAACACGTTTCTTTCTTCATTTTTTTGAGATGTCACTTTCACCTTTGTCTGAATATGGCTTTCATCACTCACTTTTGTCAACAGGTACGCCACTTCCTCTTCTTTTCTTTTGATCTCTTTTGATTGTGCTAACTCCTTTTTATGAAATGATAATTTTTCTTCATTTTTCATCTGTAGGGTCGTTTTTATGAAATGATAACTTTTCTTCATTTTTCATCTGTAGGGTCGTGACAAGGAGTTGTTGGTGTGTGGTGGTGGGACTTGGGAGTTCCTTGAAGTAGCCTTCTTATTATTATTTGTTTTTTATTACATCTTTTTTTTTTTCTATCACTCTTTTTTTTCTTTCTCACTTTTACTGACTCACGCA
The DNA here is from genome assembly GCA_948329865.1 of Linaria vulgaris. Classification (NCBI taxonomy): domain Eukaryota; kingdom Viridiplantae; phylum Streptophyta; class Magnoliopsida; order Lamiales; family Plantaginaceae; genus Linaria; species Linaria vulgaris. The sequence continues at coordinate 102,733,102 of OX415250.1, forward strand.
CACACACAAAGTCAGTCTAACACACACAGTCACACACCAATTGTTTTCATACTGCGGAGACCACAAACACCAGTTGATTGGAGTATGGAAAACAAAAAAAAAGGGGGGCTGGAGAAGGGCGGATACTGCCCGCCGGGATCACGGGATCCCTCCCGTCCCAGCGGGACTCCCGTTCCGCCGGGAACAGCATTCCCGGCGGGAGGGACGGGAGCTGCTGAACAGCTCCCGCCCCGGACACTCCCGATGGGCCGGGGTCCCGTCCCGGCGGGACCCCGACCCATAACACCCCTACTTCAGGGTACGCATACTAGAAATTTGATACATGCGGGGATCGCCTGCAAATTATTAATTTAAAATTTAAACTATATAAGTGAACATGCGTGGGAATTACTATTTTTTAAGATGTATAATTGAGCAAAGTAAGTAAAATGACATTATAAACCATCTATTCTTTTATTTGAGGAGAGAGAAATGATGGTATTTTAAGAAACACAAAATATCTCAACTGTTTTTTTGTGAGTGAGAGGATTTGCTTTTAATATAGCGATAGATTTTAATAATTATTGTATTAATTTATAGATATTATTTCATAATGAATGAGTATATTAAAATATATCACGTATATACTTGTTTACTTCATAATATATATATATATATATATATGTGTGTGTGTATAATTAACTAACTGTCAACTCATATTTATCTCTTTTTCCTTTTTTTATACGTTTAATAATATGGTATTTTCAAACAAATAATAAAATTCATGGAGCTGACGACGCTTCAGGGTTATCGTCACGCCTCAGAACTTGTAAAACATCATGTCTAAGCCTAACGCTTTAACAACATTGGTGACAATGGAGAAATACGAGGGAATCTATTATTGGTTGTACATTGACATGATAAACAAATCATAACAATATTGTTAACCCTAAAAACAATATATGGAGATTACTCCTACTCGGAAAAACAATATATGGACAATACTATTGTCACGAGTACTTCCGATGAGATGTACCTATAAAGAAAACCCCTCGGAGGATTGCCCTACCTTTTGGTCACTGACCCGAAAAGGTTTATAAGAGCACCCGAGGAGAAACATAAGAGTCCCTTGGAAAGTCAAACGGTGAATGAAAAACAGATATCAACACGGCATCGGAAAAAGAGCAAACCCCGATGGACCTGTATGACTCCGATATCCACCAAATGCGCCAAGAGGGACCAAGATGGACCCCGAGTCCTATGAACTTACAAGAAAACTTCCTTGCTGAACACTCCTCGGAAAAGACGACACTCGGATTTATCCGAGGACCCAATTTTGGAGAAAATCAAGAAATAAATACAAGAACATCCAGTGAATACAGTCCGAGAACTCTGGTGAAGAAATCTCACTTTCAGTAAAGCAAAAACAGCCCTCGGACACAAAATCACAGTCCTCGGAAGTTATACCAAGTCCTCGGGGATCACATTTACCCCCTTAGAAATCACTCCTGATTGTTGAAGAAAATACCCGAATCAAGAAGGAGAAATAAAAGCCCTCGGAAGAATAGTCCTATCAAAACAATCTACATCAGAAGCCCTCGGAGATATCAGAAGACACAAAAGCTAATCCAGTCAGCGCCTAGTAGATAAAAGATAAACATTATCCTAATTTTCACACCTGTATCAAGGTAACAACAACACCTGTCCTTACCAAAAGGCATGCACAATGACACCTGCCCCTACCAAAGTCTATATAAAGGGAGGTGATCATTAGAAGAAAAAACAAGCTGAAGCCACTTAGCTTACTTACTACAATTTGACACTCAAATACGGAAGAGAGGAGGAAATGTTCAGTGAATAAAGGAAGGGAATATTCTTGCAATTAATCTCATTATGTCCATCCATCATTGCCTCTGAATCACGGACAGGGCGTTCGAACCCAAAATAAATATCTTCCGTTAAATAGGGAATAATTCCAAACCTGTTAACAAAGTGGCGCCGTCTGTGGGAACGCCATAATATCTGTCCTCGAGAGAATTCAAGCAGATGTCAGCTAGGATGGACGATCTTTTCGAAAGTGACAACCTTCCTTTCTCGAACAGCGACTCAGAAGAAACTTTGTCCAATTACGAACCAGGTACTAGAGATTTTATTAATATTCCCCGATCTGTTTACGAAAGACTTATAAATGCTGCACGAACACCCCGGAGGGATGAACCTCTCGGACGCCCGTCCCCCGTGCTCTCCGGGAACGGTGGTTTCCCCTCGGAAGGAGATGCACCTCCGATGGCGTGGAACCCAAATTGGAATCCTTGGCAACCAGCACCCCGACAAAGGCCTCGAAGGTATGTATGTCATGAAAGAACTCCCGTGAGTGGTCGGGAAGAAATTTCTCGCCCCTCGGAGTGTCGAGGAGAGGTGGAACATTCCTTGTGGGGAATGATGGATGATTTACGAAAAGAATTAGGTGATCTCAAGAAGACCATGGCTCCCGAGGAAGATCCTACATTCAAAACCTCTCCTTTCATTCCCGAAATTGCTTCAGCTTCTGTCCCCTCGGGGATGCGACCTGTCAATATCCCGTTATATACCGGAGAAGCTGATGGAAGGGACCCACATGATCACATCCATCAATACCTGGCCGGAATGGACCTCTCTTCCGCTCCTGATCATGTGTTATGCCGCGTATTTCCTGTTACCCTCGGAGGACGGGCCCAAGCCTGGTTTACTCACCTTCCACCTCGTTCCATCACGAGTTTTGACCGATTAGCTCACTTGTTTGTGAGACAATTCGCCTGCAATCGAAGGTACCCCAAATCTGCCACACATCTTTTTACTATTAAGCAGAAAAAGGATGAATCTTTACGAGAATATATAAAGCGCTTCACGGATGAAGCCCTAGATGTTCCCAACGTTAGCCCGACCATTATGGCGGACATATTAACTCAGGGACTCCGAACGGGGGATTTCTTTAGATACCTTATGGGAAATCGTATCACGGATATGAATGAGCTAATGCAAAAGGCAGAAGTACACATTTTGATGGAAGAGGCCGAGGGAACAAAGAAGCAAATGGAGCAGGAGGATAGTGAACACCTAGAACGCGTCGAGAAAGAGGCAAAGGCTAAGGAAAAGAATAAGGAAGGAAAACCTCCTCAGCGCAAAGATGAAGGGGGAGTGGTTAAGAAATTCCTCCGACCCGTGCACTTACCCCCGATGACTGTTACTCCACCAGAAGTGCTCAACATAATGAGGGGTAGCAACGAGTTACATTGGCCCAGACCGACTAAATTTCCTAACCGAGACAAGGACACTGGGAAATATTGTAAATACCATAAAACTTATGGGCACACTACGGAAGAATGTACTACCCTTCGTTTAGAAGTGCTTCGCCTACTGGAGATAGGATATTTGAAGAACTACCTCAAGGAAAATAACCTCGAAGAGCCCAAGGCAAATGTTTGGAAGAGATCACGAAGGGAAGAGGAAGAGCAAGAAAGGGAAGAAAGGACGCCTAGTTGGAAATCACGAGAGAGGACCACTAGACGGCTCCGATCCCAAGAGAGAATTAAAGATCGTCGGCAAAATTCACGAGAGAAAACGACAGGGTATCAGAGTTTGCCTCCTCCACCTAACTCTTACAAAGACAACCCCCCAACAGGGAGAACGATCAATATGATTGAAGGGGGTGAAATTTCCATGACACCTCAGGGTAAAAAGAAGAAATATTTGAAAGAAGCCCGACGAGCAGAACAAGGATTGTCTGTCTGCTCCATTCAAGGATTAAATATGCCTAGCATCACTTTCGGGCCCGAGGATCTTATGGACGTAATATACCCCCACGAAGATCCATTGGTTATTTCTGCTGCCATCTACGGGTATGAAATCCAACGGATCCTTATAGATACGGGCAGCTCCGTGGATGTGCTCTTCTTACCTACTTATCTTGCTATGAGGTTGAAACAAGAAACGTTGGAAACTGCTGAGGTCCCGTTAGTAGGATTCTCAGGGGAAGCTTGTCAAACCCTCGGAACTGTTACCCTTCCGATGTCATGGGGGAAAGGAGCCCTTCGGAGAACTGAATCTATTAAGTTTTGGGTAGTGGAGGCCTCCTCACGAACGTATAATGTCATCTGTGGAAGACCCTCTATTCGGGCCTTTGAGGCTATTCCTTCTACTTTGCATCTTAAAGTGAAGTTCCCTACCTCCTCGGGAATCGGAGAAGTCCGAGGAAGTCAGTCAAAAGCCAGAGAAAGTTGCATGAATGCCATTCCCTTAGAAGAAGACGGACCCTCACTCGGAAATAACAAAAAGTGTAGAACCGAGGAAACACGAGTCCAACTTGTGGAAGAATTAAAAATGGTGGAATTAGTAGAAGGAAGCCCCGAGAAAGTAATCAAAATGGGCACCCATATGGCTCCAATCATAGAAGGTCAATTGATTTCTCTTCTCAAACAATTCCATCACCTCTTTGCGTGGGAAGGGGGGCCGCCCGGACGAATCAGCAACAAGGTATGTCAACATTTCCTTAATGTAAAGCCCGGATCTAAACCTGTCCAACAGAAGAAGAGGAAAATGGGCCCCGAGCGCAACAAGATCATCCGCTCGGAAATACAACGCCTTCTCCAACTAAAGCAAATACGAGAAGTGATCTACCCCGAGTGGTTGGCTAATGTCGTTCTAGTTCCCAAGCACGGAGGAAGATGGCGAATGTGTGTTGACTTTACTAACCTCAATGAAGCATGCCCCAAGGATTGTTATCCTTTACCGAGCATAGATCAGCTAGTTGATTCTACCGCAGGATGTGCGCTACTATCAACTTTAGATGGAGATCAAGGGTACAACCAAATCCCGATGGCGGCTATTGACCAAGATAAAACTAGCTTCATCACGGATGCAGGCACCTTTTGTTACCTAGTCATGCCATTTGGGCTGAAGAATGCGGGAGCTACCTACCAAAGGTTAGTAAGTCTTATGTTCTCAGGACTTATTGGAAAATCAGTAGAGGTTTACGTAGATGATACTGTAGTTAAAAGTAACACTGCCGAAGAACATCCCGAGGACCTACGGAAAGCGTTGGTCATTATGAACAACTTTGGCATGAAAGTTAACCCTCGGAAGTGTTCTTTTGGTATCCGAGGAGGAAAATTTCTGGGATTTATGGTTACGGAGAAGGGAATTGAAGTAAACCCCGAAAAAGCAGAAGCTATCATGGGGTTACCTACTCCGAGGACGGTAAAAGATGTCCAAAAGTTAACTGGAAGAATGGCCTCGTTAAGTCGGTTTGTCTCCAAGTCTGCAGAAAAAGGGCTTCCCTTCTTCAAGATACTTCGGAATATCAAGGAATTTCAGTGGACCCCCCAATGCGAGGAAGCTCTCGAAGAATTGAAAAGGTACATGTTGAAACCACCTTTGCTGGTAAAACCTATACCCCAAGAAGAGTTGTTCCTGTATTTATCGGTCGGAGAAGAGGCTATTAGCGCTGTCTTAGTCAAAGAACAAGATGAAGAACATCACCCGGTATATTACGTTAGCAAAACCCTCCTCGGAGCCGAAACCCGATATACCCTAACTGAGAAACTAGTTCTAGCATTGGTTACTACGGCTCGTAAGCTACGTCCCTACTTTCTATCTCATCCAATAACCGTGCTAACTAAGTACCCCCTGAGGGCAATTCTTAACAAGCCTGAATCATCAGGAAGACTGATAAAATGGGCCATAGAGCTTACTGAGTACGATATTTCCTATGCTCCGAGACCATCAATCAAAGCACAAGTTCTGGCGGACTTTGTAACAGAACTCACGGGCGTGGGATCCGAGGAAAAGGAGCCACGATGGCATGTATATGTAGACGGATCCTCGGTAAGTACCCATGGGGGGGCTGGAATAGTTTTGGTAAATCAAGAAGGGGAGGAGGAAAGACTCCATTTTGCAGTTAGAATAGATTACCCCCTCTCTAACAATGAAGCCGAGTATGAAGCTCTCCTTATCGGTATGAGACTAGCAAGAGAAGGGGGAATGAAGAGAGTACTCCTCCATAGTGATTCCCAACTGATTGTTCAGCAAGTTAAGGGGTCATATGAGGCCAAAGAAGAAAGAATGCAAGAGTACCTCCGAGTTGTTCGCCAAAGGTCCGAATGGTTTGAAGAATATGATATAGTTCAAATTCCCCGAAAAGAAAACCAAGAAGCGGATGCTTTGTCCAAAATGGCTACACAAACAGCTGCAATACATACTCGGAAGATTACTCTACTGCATGTCAATGAATCTGAAAAGAGCGAAGACCGAGAGGTGAATACCATTTCAGATCCTTCATCTAGCTGGGTGACCCCTATCAAAGCCTATTTGCAGAATCCCGAGGGATACTCCTCGGACAAGAATATTCAACAAATGATGTTCCGAAAAACACTCCGATACTTCCTCAAAGACGGGATACTCTTCCGAAGGACATACTTATGCCCCCATGCTCGATGCCTTAATGAAGAGGAGGCACACATAGCTTTAGCCGAAACTCACGAGGGAGTATGTAGAAGCCATACCAGCGGCGAAAGCATGGTCGGACGCTTGATTCGACAAGGCTACTATTGGCCCACGATGGCCAAAGACAGCAAAAGCCATGCCGAAAGATGTAAACCATGCCAAGCTTACGCCCCTCGGACCCATCTACCCGCAGCCCCTTGGGAACCCTCTCTGAACCCCTGCCCATTTTCTAAGTGGGGTATTGATATACTTGGACCCCTCATCCCTGATGCCGGTCAAAAGAAATTTCTGCTAGTAGCCATTGACTACTTTACCAAATGGGTGGAAGCGGAACCCCTGGCTAGGGTAACCGCGGGGGCCGTTATCAATTTTCTCTGGAGAAATATTATTTGTCGCTTTGGTGTCCCTCGGAGCCTGGTAAGTGACAACGGTTTGCAGTTTACTGATCAAGGATTGCAAAAATGGTGTGATCATTGGGAGATAAAACATCGCTTTGCCTCCGTGGGATACCCTCAAGAAAATGGCCAAGTAGAAAGAACCAACAGAACCCTCTTGAAGAACATGAAGGCCCGGCTTGATTGGCATAAAGCTAAGTGGGTTGAGGAGATACCCGGGATATTATGGGCCTATCGGACCACGCAAAGTGTCGCTACGGACGAAACCCCTTTTAGTCTATCCTACGGGTGCGAAGCTGTTTTGCCCTCGGAGGTCTCCATAGAAAGCTGGCGCGTCAAGGAATACGAGGAAGTGGCCAATGGCTCAAATCTAGCCCTTGCCCTTGACCTCCTCGAGGAAAAAAGGACCCGAGTAGCCCTCCGAATGGAAGAGTACAAGGCTCGGATGTCACGATATTACAATGCCAAGGTAAAACCCCGAACCTTTCAAGTTGGAGATTTAGTGATGAAACGAGTGGGGGCCTCTAAGAATGTGGGTAAACTAGATCCACGATGGGAAGGACCCTACAAGATAGTAGAAATTGTAGGACCTGCGACTTATCGGCTTGCCAACTCCGAGGAAGCAATACTTCGCAACACGTGGAACGCAAGCAACCTTAGAAAGTATTATGCTTAATGTAATAGTTATACATGAATAAAAAGAGTGTTCATATACGAGGGGATATAGTACAAAAGAAATTAGAGTTGTCCGACAAAATGATGTCTCTATATATGAGACATCAGGACAACCCGATAACACTAAAAACCCTCCGTATTATGAACTAAACTCATTTACAAGCTAAGTCCCTCCCATGGGACGTTTCCCCTCTCGGATAAGTCTTCGACGTTGTTCCTCGTAAAGGGAGACTGGGTCATCAAAGAACACAGTTCCGATCGCAAAATCTCTAGTAGGTGAAGGAGGAAACTCCTCGGAGACTTGACGAATGTTAAGCTCAGGAAGGAGCAAGCCCGAGGGGAACTCTGGTAAAGCTTGTACGGCATCTTGGCACAACTTATAGCCTATGTGCACCAAGTCACGCATCTCACCCCGGAGAGACTCACGAAGATTGGATGGGCCCACCACCTCCAACACAGCTTGGACTCGGGCCATAACCACTTCTACCGCATGAGAACGAGTTATCCCTAGCAGCTGCTGACTCAAGGCATCTCTTTCCAAGATAGCCTGCGTTAGTTGCTCCTCCGAGGACCGCATTTGGCCACGTAACTCCTCAATTCTCCTCCCTAAGTTCAAGACACGTGCTTTTTCAAGCACTAATTGGCGTTCCAATTCCCACGCCTTATCCTTCTCGAATTGTAACGCCTGGAGGTGAGTCTCCTGAGCGGACTCGTGGACTTCTTTCAAATGAGTTACCTCCACTTGAGCTTCTAAGAGACCTCACTCTAACTCATCCCGACGACGGTATACTAAACCCGGATTTGAAGAAGAACTCCCGTAAGACCCGAGGGCGTCCAACACCATATAAATCTGCTCAAAACACAAAGAAAATGGCATCAGACCAGAAGACAGGTTAGTATTAAATAAAATGAATAGATACCTCACACAGGTCTTTACAGACTAAATCTTGGAGAACGGGTACCGAAAGGGTTTTTATCAGCTCACAGTCTGTTACGTTCAATAAACCACTAAGAAAGTTTCGGCAAAATCCCACTGCTGATCCGAGAGGAGAAACATCCTGATTAACCCCGGGGGGAAGAGTTCTCCCGAGGGAAGGGTGCTCCTCGGGCGGTGGTGCAGGAATACGACTAGGGATATCTTCCCGGGGCTGCATATCCTCTGTACTAGAAGAGCGAAGATACTCCTCTAATACATTTACCACGGTAGAATTATGAGGAATGGGCTGTGATACTATGGGACTCATGTGAAAATCCGTTTGAGAAAGAGTTGCTATCAGATCCGACGATCCAGAAGGAATTATATAACTGACTGGGGGGGCTGCAACAGGTTCCTCCTCCTCTGAGGAAATTTCAACCATTGCCTCACTCACGAGGGGAGGGGAATCACCAATCTTCGTCCCCCCGGGAATACCATGCAATGCCCTCCCCAAGAAAACGTCAGTAGAAGACCCGAGAGAAAAGGCTCCCATCTCCGCTCCTGCAAAAGATGTCAGTAGGAAAACGGTCCGAGGACACCAATAAAGGTTGCATGCTAGAAAATGATTAGTAGAACTTACGAAAATGAAAGTTACTGTGAAGAGGACGAGAAGCAGGAGTGCATCCTTCCACCCCCTCTTGTAAACCTGCCAAAACCAGAGCCTCGGGGAAATCCAATAGCCCAGATATGTCATGAGAACCAGAGAAAAGTCCCGAGTGAAGCAATATCTCCCTCACTTGCCCTCGTGTTTCGGTGTTGGGTGCGATATACCCCAGACCCCATCGGATGGGTACACCCCATGATCTGGCTGACTGGCCTCTCGGACGGACAAAGAAAAATCTCCGCCTCCAATCCCCTCTACTAGAGTGGGAACTGGATACATGAGTGAAGATATCTTCCTTGTCCCGATAGGTCAAGCTAAAAAAGGGAGTCCCCTCTGAGCAAGGTTGAAGGGTAAATATTGTCCCCACCCGATAGGGGGACATGGGAAGGTTTAAAAGCTCACTACGAAGGATGTACCCTACCAGATGGCTATAAGAACTTGGTGTTAACTGACTCGGACACACCTGCCAATACCGAAAAAGTATTTGGAAAAAGGGGTGAAAAAACATCCGCAACCCGCAACGCATCTGTTCGGCGTAAACGGTCATGTAACCCGAGGGGGGTGCGTAAGCCCTTTGACCCGAGGAAGGCACTATTATATCATAATCTTCGAACTCTAAGTTATAACCAGTGAAAAGAGATCTTACCGAGTTCTCACATTCTGCACTCATAGTGGATCATACACGTCCTCTACCTATCAATCTTGATGGATTAAGAGGAATCAAATCGAACTCCGAAGACTCATCCGCCAAAGGATATGGCTCCCTACTCATGAATATCTCCCTGATATGATTGACTCTACGTGAATTTGTAGATGGAGTCCTACGAGCTACTCCAGGAGAGGAACTAGCACCAAGTGTCGTTTGATTCTCGGATGGATTGTCCCTCGGAGGAACCCTTGATGATCCCGAAGGACTCCGAGCGGTATCCCGAGAAGAACTACAAGACGAAGCTGAACCGCATCTTCTATAATAAGGAGGCATCATCGTATCAAGTAAGTATTATTTTCGTACTTGCAATTATGGAAGAAAATCAATGATTAATTATGATTACAGAAGTAAAGATAAGTGCATAATTGGTAAAGAGCCTAAGTGCATATATACCCTTTCCTTCAAGGTTAAAAGAAGAAGTTTAGACTTTTATTATGTTAACTGAGGGACACGTGTTGAAAAACTTTTTGATTAAGAATGACACGTACCCTATTTAACCATGCAAAGCAACACCTCCTACTTAGGAAGTCTACTTAGTCATTTGAAAATTATCATTATCCATGCTAATTGAAATTTAACTATACAAACAAAAAGTAGAAAAAGGGAAATTGAACAAAAATATTTATTTAAGCCGAAGAGCCCTCGGAAGGGATAATAAGTACAAAGAACGTTTATTTTAAAAGTAAAAAATTACAAAGAATAAAATTAAGCCCCCGTGGAAGGAGGGAGGGAAGAAGTTGTCTCCTCGATGGAAGTACCCAATGGAGCAAGACGAGAAATTGGAGAAAATACTCCCCCAGAACCACTAGCTCTCGGACTCGGACTTGTGGCAGAGCGCATCGGAGACGGTGTTGGAGAATCCCTTTAAGATAGCAAACCCCCAAACCTCCCCACAAAGTACTTGCAATCATCGGGAGTTGGCCTCTTCAGCTTACGAAGGTCAAAAGATTTTGAGAAATCAACCTCCGACCTTATCAGAGACTTAGCCAACCTAGCACACTCCAGATAACCCCATAAAAGGTGGCCTGTCAACAGCTCGTGAGAAGACGTCTCGGGTACTCCTGCTTGCTGTCGTGAAATCTCCCGCTGAGCGAATTGAACGGCTGCATCCACCTTAGCTTGCACGTCCTCGGGAGATAGAAAGTTTACCAACTTTTCTTCAACTGACTCAGCCCTATCAGTAGCTTGGCCCAATGTCTCCTGAAGAACTCTCTCTCTCTCTCATTCCCGTCCGCCACTGCCTTCTCGAGAGCCGCAATACGAGCAGTAAAGACCTCCTCGGACTCCTTCCTTTCCTTCTCCAGAAGAGCTATCTTAGCCGCTACAACCTTCTCGGACGCCTCCATCTTTTTATAAGCGGACTCGGCAGCGTTTAAGTTACCTTGCAAATCCGCCCTCGTCTTCTCTGCTTCATTAAGAGCAAATTCGTAGTCGGAAATCCTGGTTTGAAGAATGTCCTCCCTAGTTTGACTCTCTTTATCTCGGACTAAGAGAGGTGCCAATTGCGCTCGGAGTACTTCTAACTCTTCTTTGTCTTTCCGACCGTGCTCTTCAACGGCAGTGACCGCCTCTCGAGTCTTTCCAATCTGCGGAAAATCAACAATAAAGAATTTAACAGAGATATATCATATAATTTCAGAGGATTAATTTAGAGAAGCTTACCATGAGCCCCAGCCAGTTAAGACTGGTGTACAAAAATTGGTACCCCTCGGCGGGTGTTGAACTGGAGGAGGCGAAAAATCGGAGGATGTCTTGATAGGCTTCCCCCACTGACCGAGACGAAAATTGCCCCCCGGATCCACCGGGAGGAACGGGCTCCTGGAATGTATGACCCCTCGGAGACAAAGTCACCGGAACATGCCCCCTCGGAGGAGTCGCATCCTTTAGGGGAGTCATCACTTCTGAATTCGTAAAAACGGCCCGAGAACCACCGACTGCTGTGGGCGGGCTAGTCTCTCCTAACAGGGATTTCAGGATCCCCTCCTTCACATCCCGATCCTCGGAAGAAGGATCAAACTCCCCTAGAGTATCCTCGGAATCCCCTTGTAAAGCTTCCGGCTCGGGAATGTTGAACTGGGCCAGAAAATCTTCCTCTACACAAGATACTCACTGTTGAGAATGAAACTAGAAAAAATTATGTAAAGAGAACGAATAAGGAATACTCACCATATAATGAAGGTTCTTCTACCATCGGAGCTTTTCCTTTATCCATAGCTACTACATCAAAAGGAAGAATGTCAACACATCAGCAAATGTCACAAGTAAGGTATGAAAATCTCATTAAAATTTCATAGAAACTCACCACGAGGAGCGGATTCGGAAACTATCGGAGGCTGAGGAGAAGGACCCTCGGAAGATAAGTCTATTACTTCAGTAACCTTCCGAGCAGATTCTTCCTCGGTAACACTCAGAAAGATCCCCTCCTCGGAAACTCTCGGAGAAGTTCCTATATTAGATTCAGAAGCAGGTAAACTCCCCGACTCGGATTTGGAAACGGGCACCAAAGCCAAATCCCAAGGAGCTACTTGACGCAAGGGAACAGCGCTCCTCACGACCCCCGCCATATCCATGCATAGAAGAGAATGGTCCTCGTGAAATCCACCCTTCTCTGAACCCATATGCCTACTCTCGGGAGCATTAACCTCCTCCTCCTCGTGATCGCCCTCCTCTGGTATCTCTGAGACACCACTAGGAGTAGGCTCCCTCGGACTCGACTGCAGATAGTAGTTCGCCATGACATCCCCTGCATCATCCCATCAATAACGGGTATAAGCACAATTTGCCACTGCGCTCGGAGAGAGAATAAAAGAATAAAAGAACGAATAAAGAGACTTACGAAAGAGACTCCTCGCATCGGGAGACAGTGACAAGGGCCTCTCCACGACGTCATCGGTGAAAACTACGTGGTGAAGCCCAGAGGTCTCGTATAACATCGTGAAATCCTCCGACTCCATCAATTTATGCTGGGAAATTATCGGAGATAAAATTGCATCCTGGTCCAAGGCATGCACGGGAGTAGTGCCCTCTCGCCAATCGAAAGGCATATCCCATTCACCATCAACAGGTCCCACGAAGAAGTACCTATTCTTCCAAACGCTATGTGAGGTAATAGCAGCACCCAAGATCCTCTTCGTGGAGTCACCCGAGTTGTCCCGGTGACGAACATTGTAAAAAGGATATCCCCCGGGCGACACCGCCACATCAAAAATTGAAAGGAAATGAGTCACCGAGCACTCTAGTCCATTCACGTGACACCAAAAGACATAAATACAAATGGCGGCAAACCCATTCGGCACCATTTGACTCGGACAAATGTTACAAGTCTTGAAAAGCTCACAGAAAAAAGGAGACATGAAGGAACGCCACCCGTACTTCACCTGGGCAAAAAACACTGTCAACATACCCGGAGGAGGATAGCATGCCCTCTCATCCTTCGTCGGGATTCGGAATACCATATTCTTTTGAAGGACCCCGGTTGAAGTAAACAGATCCGCTACCTGCTTACGAGTAGCAATGTTCCGCATCTTTTCCACCTTAGCGAAAGTACGAAGAGGCGGCTCCTTTGACTTGGGAACCCTAGCCTTTTTCGAAGAGGTGGCGCCGCCCTCAGCAGTAGCAGCGATTTCTCCCTTGCGTTTACGAGTAACAACTCCCACCGGAAGACTCCTTACATTTACAGAAGTGGTAATCGGAGCAGTGATCTCCGAGGAAGTAGCAGCAGCAACAGGATTCACATTGGCAGAAGAAGCCATGGATATAAAAAGAGGAAAGTTTTTTTTAGTGGGAAAATCTACTGGAACTTAGAATTGCAAGAGAATAAAAGAAGAAATTTGTAGCTCTGGGAGAAATTATCGCAAATTACACTTGAGTGAATGAAGAGAAGAAGAGGCAACAATACCCTATTTATAACCAAAATTTACAACGGTCAGATGCCCATAAAGACGTGGCATTTATTCGTGACTCCACGTAACCGTTGCCTGCTCACGCCACGCCGTCCAGATTCTGCCCGTTGCCAACGGTAAGATACTTCAAATCCCCAAGCTGGTCAAACGGCAGTCCACAACCTGCTCTCCCGAGATCTTCGCCTGCTTAATGACAATACCCTAAGGTTATTCAGGTAAAATCACTTGCAAAATTCTAAATATACGTATTTACCTCTCGGATAAATATCAAAAAAGGAAAAAAATAAATATAGGGACACTAAGCAAAGAATAACCCCTCACCTCACTGAGGACGATGATTTAAAATTCCGCTTTTCTCTATGAGGACAATCGAAATTTGGGGGGGCTAGTGTTAACCCTAAAAACAATATATGGAGATTACTCCTACTCGGAAAAACAATATATGGACAATACTATTGTCACGAGTACTTCCGATGAGATGTACCTATAAAGAAAACCCCTCGGAGGATTGCCCTACCTTTTGGTCACTGACCCGAAAAGGTTTATAAGAGCACCCGAGGAGAAACATAAGAGTCCCTTGGAAAGTCAAACGGTGAATGAAAAACAGATATCAACACGGCATCGGAAAAAGAGCAAACCCCGATGGACCTGTATGACTCCGATATCCACCAAATGCGCCAAGAGGGACCAAGATGGACCCCGAGTCCTATGAACTTACAAGAAAACTTCCTTGCTGAACACTCCTCGGAAAAGACGACACTCGGATTTATCCGAGGACCCAATTTTGGAGAAAATCAAGAAATAAATACAAGAACATCCAGTGAATACAGTCCGAGAACTCTGGTGAAGAAATCTCACTTTCAGTAAAGCAAAAACAGCCCTTGGACACAAAATCACAGTCCTCGGAAGTTATACCAAGTCCTCGGGGATCACATTTACCCCCTTAGAAATCACTCCTGATTGTTGAAGAAAATACCCGAATCAAGAAGGAGAAATAAAAGCCCTCGGAAGAATAGTCCTATCAAAACAATCTACATCAGAAGCCCTCGGAGATATCAGAAGACACAAAAGCTAATCCAGTCAGCGCCTAGTAGATAAAAGATAAACATTATCCTAATTTTCACACCTGTATCAAGGTAACAACAACACCTGTCCTTACCAAAACGCATGCACAATGACACCTGCCCCTACCAAAGTCTATATAAAGGGAGGTGATCATTAGAAGAAAAAACAAGCTGAAGCCACTTAGCTTACTTACTACAATTTGACACTCAAATACGGAAGAGAGGAGGAAATATTCAGTGAATAAAGGAAGGGAATATTCTTGCAATTAATCTCATTATGTCCATCCATCATTGCCTCTGAATCACGGACAGGGCGTTCGAACCCAAAATAAATATCTTCCGTTAAATAGGGAATAATTCCAAACCTGTTAACAAATATAATTTATGCAAAAATGTGTATATATGCTATATACATCATTATGTACATTGAAAACACTAAAAAAAGATGTGCGTAATAGGATGCATTATTTATGCCGCTTTACCATTTACATGATAACCAAAATATAGGCCACAATGGCTACCCCAAATTGTGTTAGGATGATACAAGATAGTATTTAATTTTAAGAATCCTAATTCGAGTTAGGAAGACTCCAAGAATAAAGATGAGAATTTAGAGAAAATTAAATAAGTACTATTTTCATTTCTTCCTTACTTCATACGTTACATCCAACATTTAAATAGACAAATAATAAAACTAACAAGTCCTAGAATTATGCTACTAACTAGGCCACTAATAAACTAACTAAGATAATGCGGTAGTGTTGAGTAATTAATTAGAAATAACATAATGATAATTTAAAGAAATAATTAGAAATATAATTATAGGCTTGTGCACGTAACAATCCCACTCCCTTGAATTTGGCCTTGTCCTCAAGGCCTATTTGGAAGTGTCGTTTGATTTTTCTTCCTTGTCTTCCAATTGAACATACTTTTCTCAAAACTCTTTGTGTTGCCTACCTCCAATCTTCTACCGGTTGCCGCAACAGTGGTGTTTATGGCGTTGTTTCTTCTTGCTTTTCCTCTATCTTTTGGAAAATTGCTCGATATCATTATCTCGATGTGAGAATTTTGACAAACCATCTGCGGAAAATAAATTAAGCTCGGAGGAACAACTTTTTGGTGAAATATATGAAGCAGAACGCTTGAAATGTTTTGAATCATCGTGTGTTGCGTATTGCTAGTGTTTTGGGTTAATGTTTGAAAAAGAGTAGGAGAATGAGATTTATTTGGATGATTATGAGTTACAATAGGTTTTGGTTGTGTAGGCGGTGATGATGGTGGAGTTGGGGCTTTGTGCTCGTTGTTGGGGTTCTTGTTGTTTGTGGTGAGATGAGTCTTTGAAATTTGTTTTGGCTGAATGTGTATAGGGGTGTGTGGCGTTGACAATAGTAAGTGTGTTGGCGGCGTAGACGATGTAGGCAAGGGTTGTAGCTGGAGTGGTGGCAGTGAATCCTTGCAAAATTTGGTTTGCCATTCTTCATAAAAAGTAGCCATACATGCTTCATATCGTTCAAAAAGTGCAAGCAATTGAGGTTGAAGATTCATTACGAGAGGTAATAGAGTGCAAATCGATGAAAGCACCAATGATACAAGATAGTATCTAATTTTAAGAATCCTAATTCGAGTTAGGAAGACTCCAAGAATAAAGATGAGAATTTAGAGAAAATTAAATAAGTACTATTTTCATTTCTTCCTTACTTCAGACGTTACATCCAACATTTAAATAGACAAATAATAAAACTAACAAGTCCTAGAATTATGCTACTAACTAGGCCACTAATAAACTAACTAAGATAATGCGGTAGTGTTGAGTAATTAATTAGAAATAACATAATGATAATTTAAAGAAATAATTAGAAATATAATTATAGGCTTGTGCACGTAACATAGGACATCAACATGTCAGTGGAAATATAGTTCTTTAAGTTGTAAGATATCGTATGGTATGAAACAAAACCTTGTTGAGGGGAAGTACTATGGAAATAATCGTTCTTATCAAACGCATGGTACCATCAGTGCGTTAGAAAAAAAAAAAAAAAGGCGACAAAGGGTAAGAGTAGCAGCGAATTGAACATAATAATAAATGCAATGATTAATTAACGGTTGCATAAGTTAATATTTATTGTAGCGGTTAGGAATGAAAAAAACAGAAAAGAATATTAAACTGAATATACGAGAATTTCATATTGAGAGCGTGAACTTAGAACACTTTCCTAAAAATAATATTTTCACTATATAATAAAAAAATCTGCATCCCAGGATATAACAGGGAATTTAGGAATATTTATGAGATGTAGAAATGGCTGAATAAAAAAAATAGATCTGTAACATTATATTTATATAACACGAAAAGTTATATATGAACAAACATATTTATTCATAATGGTTGTGTCCCGTAGGATATATTTGCACCCTTTCACAAATTAATTCAGATTTTAAATACAACATAATCTGCAAAAATAAAATACTACGGGTTGCAACTCTTCACTAATTTATTTCGAATTAAAACAAAATAAAATCCAAAAATAAATTATTATAAGTATAAGTCTTGAACTTTATTATTGCCCCAAAGTGCCCAAGTGCCTATCATACACTTATAAGATATTATATATATATATATATATATATATATATATATATATATATATATATATATATATATATATATAAAACCCAAATAGACCTAGCCCAACACAAGATACCAATACTAGAATTAACTCTTTAAGAGTCCAATTCTAAATAAGGTGTTCAAAACTCTTATCTCCTATCAATGTGTGATACTACATTGTTCACAACTAAAATACACAACAATCCCTCACTAGTTGTGAACAATTATTTCTACCTAATGAATGACATACGTACGAGAATGTATCTTTCGATTTGGACTTCCAATTAGTGTGTAGATTGAACCTCAACTCCTAATGTTAGTACCGGAAATATCACACATATATCAATCACTTTAGGGTTTCACAGATTTCCTTCAACAACCTTAGCATTATTATATATGGCCATGTGCCAATCCCGTATGTCTGTAAACATTTAAAGAAAAAACACATTTTCCTTACCGAAGCGGCACCACTTCTATGTTCACATAGGTAGAGTTTCTGCTTTTGTCTCAGTTGCTAAAGACACTTAGCTAACTCCATCACTACAAAAATTCGGGGTCATCTGTGACCGCCGGCTCGCGACCGCCAGGCGGTCACGAGCATCTGTGACCGCTTGGCGGTCACGGATGCTACCGTGACCGCCAAGCAGTCACGGTAAACAACGCCGTGACCGCCCATCGGTCACAGATGGTTTTCGTGGCCGTTCAGTGGTCACAGCCAACAATGTCGTGACCGTCCAGCGGTCACGGGAAACAACCCCGTGGCCGCTGCACGGTCACGGGATGCCATAGGCGGGAAACTTCCCGCCTATGGCTGCCCTAGTGTACTTTTTATTTTTAATTGAAATCCATAATGTCAATTTTTTAGTGTACTTTTATCACATATAAAATGTTATTTGTAGAAAAATCTAATACAAATGTCTTTTACAACACTAACAAATCGTTACAAATAAAGTGCGTCACAAAGGAGTGTTTTAAATTATTACAGAATAGTTGAACTAATCAGTATCACTATTTAGCTCCATGTTTTCACTTTCTTCGTCTTCCTCTTCAGCTTCTTTTTCTTCTCTATCTTGTACATCTTCGACGATCTCAAACTCATCTGCCCGCCCCAATTGTATATCCATATCAAACGCGCTAAAGTCTACGAACATATTAATCCCTATAGATGCGTTCTCTTGGAACACTTCCGCTGGCATCCCTGTCTCTGTTTCTGTTTTGCTCGAATCACTTAGTGACGACATGTCGATCACGTGCCTAGCCGGTATAGTAGATACAACCATCCATCCATTTTGAAATGGTCGACCATTCGTAAGTTGTGGATACGGGGCGTAGTACGACTGAAGGGCCTGATTGGAAAAAATAAAAGGCTCGTTGGTTGTGAGAGACCATCGTGGGTTAATATCAACCAGTTTGTACGTCTCGTGAACACGAGTCCTTCGAGCTCTAATATCATACCACCTACACTTGAATAATACAATGTATAGCGGTTTTCTGTGCCCCCAATATTCCACCTCTATGATTTTGTTCAATGTCCCATAGAAGTTGGTGGCGTGGGATCCTCTTATGTCCCCCTCCACATAAACCCCACCACAATCACTCTTCTTAGGGCCCAAACGCATATCTGTGTGAAACCGGAACCCATTCACAATGTACCCTTCATAGTACAACGCTGAGTTGAGAGGACCTGCGAGCAACGGCTTAACACGATCGTCTGTCATGTACTTGCCACTCGAGTAGGTCTACATGAACCATGCCACGTACTCTGTGTTTCTCTTCTTTTGTACCTCCATGGGAGTAAGTCCACCACACTCCTCCTCAATAAACAACATGTGAGTTACACACAAAATAAGTTAGAAATACGGGATACATACAAGTTATCCTTAATAAAGAGTGTTTGCACGTAAAATAAAGAATATTGACTTACTCGACCCATCCATCCAACTCTTCACAATTAAGAAGCGTGTACAGTTCAATTTGCTCCAACTCTTCGGACGACAACCGCCTCTTCTTGTTTAGTGGCCCAAGGGCCTTCCCTTTCTTTCGAAATAACATCAGCTCATCATCCCACTCTGAACTCTCAAAAGTCTTGTTCCTATTGAGTCGGTTATATCTAGTACTCGCGGAGATACCTAGATATTGTGCACACATATTGGATAGCTCTGAAAGGAGGTAGGAATTCGCTATGCATCCTTCTACCCTTGCTTTGTTCATCACTGACTTTTTAAAATCAAGCATACGCCTGGAAATATCAAAAAGTCAATAACATATAGAATAAACTATTTCGAATAACAGTAGCGAATTAAACTCATTAAACATTGTGTACCTCTCGAATGGATACATCCATCTGTAGTGAACCGGGCCGCCTACTTTAGCCTCGTATGGTAGGTGTATGGCCAAATGCTCCATAGAATCGAAGAAGGAAGGAGGGAATATCCTCTCAAGCTTGCACATCGTAACTATAATGGATTCCTCAAGACTTCTCATATCGGTGGCCAAAACCTCTGAAGCACAAATTTCCCGGAAGAATAAACTAATCTCCACCAATGTTTCCCAAATGTTGGGGGCCAAGAAGTCTCGAAAAGCAATGTGAATCAATCTCTGCATGAAGACGTGACAATCATGACTCTTCATACCAAATAGCCTATGTTGTTGCTTTTGTACTCATCGTCCCAAATTTGACGCGTATCCGTCCAGAAATTTCAGATCGCCCAACCATTTCAAGACCTTCACCTTTTCATCCCGTGTGAGACAGTAGGTTGCCCTTGGCTTCACATATGCGCCTCCTCGTGATTGTTCTAAAAATAGCTCTTCACGGTTAGTCCAAATCTTCAAATCATATCTAGACTTGATGTTGTCCTTAGTCTTAGAGTCATCAATACTGTGTTGATGATGTTATCGAAAAAGTTCTTCTCACAATGCATGACATCTAAATTGTGACGAATCAAGTTTGTGGACCAATAGGGAAGTTCCCAAAATATGCTCTTCCTCAGCCAATTATGATCCGTATGAAAACCCGGTAGCTTTTTCACTTTGGCCCCAAAGCCAACATCCCCAAGTCCCTCCACAATTTCCCTCATTTTGTCGCCTATTTTCCTGCAAATAGGTTCTTCTAGTGACTTTTTCCCTTTTTTGAATGAATTTTTGTCATGCCGCCACCTATGATTTTTGGGCAAAAAACGACGATGGCAATCGAACCAACACGGTTTACCGCCATTCTCCAACGTAAACGATTTCGTATCTCCCATGCAATAAGGACACACTAACTTCCCATGCGTACTCCACTGAGACAACATTCCATACGCTGGAAAATCGTTAATCGTCCACATCAGGGCCGCTCGTAATTGAAAGTTTTCTTTCATCGAGCTATCAAACGTCTCCAAACCAGTGCTCCATAAAGCATTAAGCTCGTTAATTAGTGGTCTAAGATAAACATCCAAGTTCTTCCCGGGATTATCTGGACCGGAAATGATAAGGCTCAAAAATATGAAGTCTTGCCTCATGCAAAGATCGGGAGGGAGGTTATACGGGGTTACCATCACTGGCCAACAAGAGTAATTTTTCCCAGATGAGCCATACGGTGTGAATCCATCTGTACACAAACCAAGTCGTACGTTCCTAGGCTAAGCTGCAAAATCCGAATGCGTCCGATCAAAGTGTCACCATGCCTCACTGGAAGCCGGGTGAATCATTCGATCCGTAGCCTCTCGACACTTCAAATGCCAAGTCATATGCTTTGCAGTACCTACGGTATAATACATCCTCTTAAGACGAGGACCTAGGGGAAATACCACAAATGCTTCTTCGCGACCTTTGACTTCCTACCTTCCTCGTATCTATCAACCCCGCATATCGGGCATTTTAGGAAGTCCTTGCTCGCCGCAAACCCGTAGAACAGAAAACACTGATTTGTGCAAACATCGATCCTCTCGTACCCTAACCCCAAGGTTCCCAGCATCTTATGCATCCCTTTCGTGTCTTGAGGTAGCAACTTCTCAATCTCAAGGTCGAACCCATCTTTAGACATCTTTAAAAAATGGTCAGACATGATGTGACTCGCCATGTGAATAGTTTTGTAATTTACCCACTCTCCAACCTACTGTAGGGCGGTTTTGCTCTTCTTAGGGTGCATCTTCACCTGACCTAGACGCATCAAGTCGTAGAAATCTCTCGCATCGGGATTCGGATCCTCGTTACGCACATCGTCCTCATCAAACCGGCCTCCATATGCATCCACGACCATCTGTCTAAACGAATCGTCAGCACGAATAGGGCTGTCGGGAATATTGGCGTGTGATGGGCCGGGAGGTTCGTCGATAAACGTCATAGAAGTGGTGGTAAACTGCTCTCCATGCAAAACCCACTCAAAATATCCAGGCTTAAATCTCGACTTATGAAGATGATCACGGACTTGGTATCGATCAAAAAACTTTGAATTGTTACATCTTTTGCACGGGCACCTAATACGCCCCCTAGATCTAAATAGCCATCTTATCGCGAAGCAAATTCTATGAATGTGCGAACCCCCACCACAAAACTATCTCGCAAATAACCACTGCTCTCGAATCTATCGTACATCCAATCCCTATCTACTTGAGAATGTATAAGTTATAATAATTCAGAACTTCTTTCTACTTTTAAAAAGGACTTCTTTGTCATTTTTGCTTCTACACAAATTTCGCATTTTCCATCATGTTTATTATTAATTGTAATATAATTATTTTTTGACATATATTGCAAGTAATTATAATTTAAATGGTCTAATCTAGCATGCCATAAATTAGAAGAATACTCAAATTCATTAATAGATAGTTCAAACATGCCATCACATGAGTATCATTTTCCAACGAATACTCCATGCTTGGTTACAATCACTTTGTCCACTTCTAGAACAATTTTAAAGCCACTCTTACACAACAAATTTGCAGAAATAAAATTCTTCCTAAGATCGGGTACATGAAGGACATTCAAAAGGGTAAGTTTATTTCCCGAAGTAAAATTCAGATCCACAGTTCCCTTCCCCTTAACTTCTGCAGCAACATGATTTCCCATTAGCACTTGTTCGGGTTCGTCCTATTCACTGTACGGCTTGAACATAGACTTGTTGTTGCAAACATGCATGGTAGCACCGGAATCCAGCCACCAATCTTTTGTCATGGCAATGGATGCCATGTGAAGTTCTGTGATCATTACCACAAACTCTTTGTTTTCTGTTTCAACAACATTTGCTTTGTTTTGACCCGAATTAGGACCACCACCATTATTATTCATAGTGATGTTGTTTCGGTATCTGAACTCTTTGATGTAGTGTCCCTTCTTACCACAATGATGACACTGGCGATTCTTCTTGATGTTATCGGCTTTGTTGTTGTTCTTCTTCTTGAAGTTCATGCCCTTTGGTTGCAGATTATTTGGAGTGCCACTAGTAGATGAATTTCCAGTATTTGGAACAACAGACACATGGTTCACTTTTGAACCCATAAATAATTCATCTCTAGTACGATTTTCACACTCATTCTGCATGTGCGTAATGAATTGCTCTATAGAAAAAGTTTCTGCCGAATGCAGAATCTTCCTTCTATAGTCATTCAAGTTGAGGGAAGTTTAGATAATATCACTCCACTTGTAGTGCATCCGGAATGCTTATTTACAATTCATTCAATTTGAGAGACAAGTACTTCTAACTCTCGAACTTGATCCATTATAAACATGTTATCAGAAAACTAAGTTCAAAATACTTTAAAGCAAGTAACCTATCAGTACCTTTCTTCAAGTCTTTGTATTTAGTTTCATGTGCATGCCAAACTTCTTTTGGTGTCTTATAGTTTCTGTAATATCATACAACTTACTGTAAGAGAATTCAGAATGTAGCCCCTACATAGCATCTGGTCTGTATCACGCTTCGCTTGATCAGTGACTAATTTAGCCTTTTCTGCATCAGTGGCGTCGGCACTGGGTTTTCCAACATCCTTCAAATTCGGGTCCAATATGTAGAACAGATTCAACGACGCTAGGAACCAAGTCATGCGATCCTGCCAGCAGGGGTAGTTCGTTCCATCAAACCTATCTAGTTTAACGGATTCATTTTCATGAAACTGGAATGCTTTCTTTTCTGTTGCTATTGAAGATATTGCTTTCAGATTGTTAAGAATGGGAAAAACAGAAAAGAATATTAAACTGAATATATGAAAATTTCCTTGAGGGCGTGAACTTAGAACACTTTCCTAAAAGCAATATTTTCACTATATAATAAGAAAATATGCTTTTGAGGATACAACAAGGAATTTAGCAATATTTATGAGATGTCGAAAATTGCTGAATAAAAAAAAATGAATATGTAACATTATATTCATATAACAGGAAAAGTTATATATGAACAGACATGTTTATTCATAATGGTTGTGTCCCGTAGGATAGATTTGCACCCTTTTACCAATTAATTCAGATTCCAAATACAATAGAATCTGGAAAATAAAATACTACGGGTTGCAACTCTTCACTAATTTATTTTGAATTAAAACAAATAAAATTCAAAATAAATTGTTATAAGTATAAGTCTTGAAAGTATCCAAGTGCCTATCATAGACTTATAAGATATTATATATATAAGCCCAAATAGACTAGCCCAACACAAGGTACCAATACTAGAATTAACTCTTTAATAGTCCAATTCTAAATAAGGTGTACAAAACTCTTATCTCCTACCAATATGGGATGCTACATTGTTCACAACTAAAATACACAACATTAGTTGTATTATGTATAGGTACCGAGATAAGAGTGGCGAAAAAAGAGTAACCGTGGCGAATCCTTTCGATAATTCCGATCGGGTACCGGAGATACCAATCTCATGGGGCCAATCCAATCCCCCAGAAACGAATTTCATATTCAACAGCCAAGGGAAGGGAAATGTCAAATTAGGGCTCTCCTCTGAGAACTTAATCTCGCAGAAGAGATCCCAAATTACGTTCGAATCAAGTGAAGCAACAACAAAAATTCAATGGAGAAAGAATCGACATGGGACAATTCCCGAATGAAGGAATCATTCGCAAGCAAACTCAAACCGAAAGACGTCATTATTGACAAAAATATGATCGATGAGGATAACAGCAACATTAGGGTTATTCCCGCATCGGATGAGGACCCCTTTGACTCATTCGAATTCTCTGAAGCCCTCGAGGAGAAACTGTACGAGCAATGGAAAGATGTAGTTCTTATCAAAATTATGGGAAAGGGATGGTTCTATCTGAATCTCGTAAACAAGTTATTCTCCACGTGGAAGTTAACAGCAGAGTGCGAGTTAGTACATCTCGGCTTTGGGAGCTACTGTCTGAAAGGTTTGAACCCCATGCAACGCGAATTAATTCTTACGAAGGGCACTTGGCAGATTGCAGGCTGGGTTTCTCTGATTTCATTATAGCGCCGACAGATGGAATGGACGGGGGCATATGGATGCTTTGGAATTCTAATGAAATTGACGTCAATATCAAAGACGTTGACGACCAAGGGATTCATACACTGGTAATTTACAAAGGGAAAGATAAGTGGATGCTCTCTGGTATGTACGTGAAACCGCATAAAGTTGATAAAGTTCGGGCTTTTGGTAAACTAGAGTGGATGGCTAGGCGCATGAATTTACCTTGGTTGGTACAAGGCGACTTTAATGAGATATGTTTTGCACATGAGAAGCTAGGAGGAAGCAAGAATGTGTTCGCGCGCTGTAGAGAATTCCAAAACCACATTCATTTTTGGCGTCTTCAAGATTTGGGTTTCAACGGGCCAAAATTCACTTGGACGAATAAATGGGAGGGGACGGCGATTATCCGAGAATGAATTGATAGAGCATTGGCGAATGATATTTGGGTGAGCTTATTTCTGGATAATGAGGTTTTTCATCTCCCCAGAACTCATGGGGACCATCACCCCGTGCTCACGAACACGATCGGGGGGGGGGGGGAAACAAAAATCGCCACAAACCCGTTTCGGTTTGAGGCAATGTGGTTGAAACACCCGAAATGTGAGGAATTGGTGCGTCAAATATGTGACGAAAGTGAAGGGCTGATACATGCCATAAAACACATGCCGGAAGTGCTAATTCCGTGGAATAAAAATAAATTTGGCAACATATTCCGTCGAAAGAGGACTCTTGTGAATCGTTTGAAGGGGATACAAACCGCAATGTACTCTCGACCGAATGAATTTCTGGCAGGACTTGAGAAAGATTTATTGGAAGAGTACAATGAAATCCTACGGTGCGAAGAGACCTTTTGGCGCCAAAAGTCATGGGTACAATGGTTGGAAGATGGAGATCGAAACACGACTTTTTTTCATAGGTCCACAATAGCAAGGAGGAAGCGCAATAGAATAATGACGCTGAAAATTGGAGAAGAGTGGGTTAAGGACCAGTAGGTGTTGCGCGACCATGGGATATGAGAACGGCATGACTTAACAACGGGAGAAAGTAACGCGCGGTAAATATGAGAACGATATGGGATAGAGAACGGCATGACTTAACAACGAGGTACTTCTCTCAAAGTTTTGCTGGAATATTCTACAAAAAAAGCCAACCGTATGGTCGAAGCTAATTGACGCTAAATATTTGAAAGGGAAAAATCTTTGGGAATATTGTGTAAAGCTGGGGGATAGTTCCACATGGAAGGGGATCTCGAGATGCATGGCGTTAATTGCGCCTTTCATCCGATGGAAAGTGAGGAACGGAAAATTCATATCATTATGGTTCGATAATTGGTTAGGCGGAGATAGGCTTTGTAATGTTATACCGAGTATCGCCTAAGGTGAATATAATCAAACTTTGACGGATGTAATTGATGAAGCGGGGAATTGGCGATGGGCGGAAATCCAAACTCATATCCCGGATTAGTGGAAGAAAGAAATCCGAGCTCGAAGATTTATTCTCCACGACGAGGAGAACCAAATTCTATGGAGTGAGGCGCGAATGGTGAGTTTTCTTGTCAAAGTGCATACTGTGCCCTTCATCGTAACTACACAAATACTCCTAATATACCGCAACGGATTGACTGGACTTAGAAGCTTCCTTGCAGCAGCAAAATAAAGTTTTTTATCTGGCTTGTGCTGCAAAATAAAATTGCAACAAACAAACTAAGAAAGAACCGAAAGTTGACGACGGGCGCGGAGTGCGATAGCTGCCATGGAAAGGAAGAGACAATCATCCATGTACTGAGAGACTGCCGCGCTGCACAGGAAATATGGAAACAACTGATCCCTGTTCACTGGTGGAGCAGATTTATGGCGGTTAATCAAGATATTTGGCTGAAGGTGAACTTGCAGTGCACAGAGGTCATATGCTCAAAGTTCGGACAAATTTAGTGGAGAATTATTGCTGCGGCGTGCATTTGAGAAATCTGGAAATCAAGAAACAACCGCGTATTTACGGGAAAAAGGCACGGACCTTTAGTAACCTTGGGGAGATTCTGTGGGCTCGTAATTGATCTTACAAAAATATATGGGAAAAGAAGCGTTAAGAAATCAGTGCAATGCGAAACACCGAACAAAGGTTGGGTTAAACTTAATGTAGACGGAAGCGTTGTGAACAAGCTTAATCGAGGAGCGATTGGCTGGGTGTTAAGAGACGACAAGGGTCATTGGTTATGGGGATTTGCGGTTCAACTTCAACGTCCAACAGTACTTGAAACTGAAATTGAAGCTATACGCATTGGTCTTCAAACGGCTTGGAAAGAAGAGTCCTAAGTAGGGGTGGGTAATCGAATATTCGGGTAGGGTACCCGATTTTTCGGGTAGGGTACCCGTATTTTCGGGTAGGGTAAAACCCCTACCCGATACCCTATATAAATCTGGGGTACCCGATCGGATTCGGGTACCCTAAATTTCGGGTACCCCAAACTTCGGGTTTGGGGTACCCGAATGATGTCTGGCAGCCAAAAAAACCCACTGGAATTACCAAAAACTGAAAAAATCATATAACACATAAACACACTTCACCGCTGGAATTAGAAAAATCATATAACACATAAACCCACTGGAATTAGAAAAATCACATAAACACACGTTTTCGATTTTGAGAGGGAGGGGGAGAGTCACCGCTGCCGCGGCGGCGCCGTTGTTGAGAGGGTGAGAGAGAGCGTCGTCGTCGGTTGAGAGGGAGAGAGAGCGGGAGCTTCGTACCGCCGGTGGAGAGGGAGAGAGAGGAAGCTTGCGGGCGGCGCGGCGCGGAGAGAGAGAGTGAGAATGAGATTTGAAAATTTAAAAAGAAAGAGTGAACTAAGGTCTGAGAGAGAGACAGTGAGCGTGAGTGAAAAAATGAAAGAAATAGAGAAAAAAGGAAGGAAAGAAAAAGAAAAGAAAGGGAAAAAAAAGGAAAAAAAAACATATATTTTTTATTCGGGTATTCGAGTACCCTATCTTTTTCAAAAACCCTACCCGAACCCGTACCCGAAATACCCTATTCGGTTAGGGTACCCGAATTTTCAGGTACGGGTAGGGTTTTAATACCCGAAATTCGGGTAATAACCGATCGGGGCGGTTAGGGTACCCGAATTTCGGGTTCGATTACCCACCCCTAGTCCTAAGGATTGAGATTGAAACGGATTCAAAGGAGACCATAGAACTGATAGAGGACATGATGCATGCCGTCTATATGCTGCTCCCTAAAGTGGAAGAATGCCGAGCTCTCCTGAGGAGACCATGTGATGGGGGTGATTTAAGATTGGCCCAATACATTCGAATTGGGCCGGCCCATAAGCGCATCGAATTGAGAGAATTCGATGCGCGCATCCACATGCATATACGTTGTTATTGGGCCAGCCCATTAGCGCATCGAATAGCCCTTATTCGATGCGCGCATCGAACATGCACGATTCGATGCCCCTTTCTATATTGGTTTGTGGGCCCCATGGGACGGGTTCTATAAATAGCCCGTCCCCTTGAGTTCCGTGCACTTTTTCGGGAAGTTAACCACCTCAGCACAGTCAGCATCGAACCACCTCTCATTCGACACGCATCGGATCGAACATCACTCATTCGATACGCATTTAAATAGTGTTCTTCCATTCGGCACGCCAAAGTACGCATCGAATTCGACACCTATTGCACGCATCGAATTCGATACCTTCTAGAACAGAACTACATCGAATCAGTATTAATTATTCCGCATCGAACGAAGACATTCGACACGTCAGCATCGAATACCTACAATTCGATACGTTACTTTAATATTGTAATTTAGTTATTCTTCATAATAAGCTTGTAATAAGTGTTCCGGACCAATCTAGTCTGTAAATAAAGTTGGATAGCATTGTTTTGATCTCATTTTGTAATCTTTTACTGTGTTCTATTACCGTGACGAAATAAGAGCAAAATATTGGCGCCGTCTGTGGGAACACTAAGTTTATTAGTTTGTTAGGCAGTATGACTAGAATTACCAGATCCCAAAGTAAAGCTCTAGAAGGAAATACGGGAGAAGCATGGCAAAATACACCTGAACGAATCATGCAAGATATCGCGGGACCGTCAACAGTACCCGCAGCAGTACCAACTCCACCAAGGAGAGAGAATCAAGGACCTCAGGCTGAGGAGGTACCCGCCACTGAAGCAGGTGCAACTAGAGCCACATCAACGAGTGCCTCGATTTCAGATAATATGAAGAATGAATTGATGGCAATGGTAAAAGCCGCTTTGGCCGAAGTACTCACTCCAGCACCGCCCGTTATGATACCATCTCTTGTTGAACACCCAGAGATCTTAAGGGAACAAGGTTCTATTGCCAAAATGTTAAAGGGAAAGGAGAAGGAAAAATCCCAACAAGATGACAGGAGAAGTAGACATGTTTCGGAGGGAACAAAGAGTAAAGGAAAATCCAGCCGAGAAGAACAAGGAAAGAAGTTAGTGTCGGTTGATGTACAATCAAGAAGACATCTTGAGAAGAGTGAAAGGGAAAAGGAGGCAGAACATGTTACTGAACGAAGAAGAAGAGAAAAAAGGAGACGTTCAGAAAGTCATGATTCCAGAAGGGAACGGAATGAGGAAGAGGACCAAAGAGAAGAACTACGAAGGAGAAGAAATAGAGATGACAGAAGACTTCCAGACGATCATGTTTCACGAGGTGAGCATGATAGAATGGCCAGGGATATAGAAAGGCTGGAGAAAGGGAAAGCTATAGCTGAGATTCAAGCGGTACATGATGACAATACTTATAGCCGCAGTCCATTTTGTCAAGAGATAAGAGTCAGAAATCTTGGGACAGGGGGATAAGCTCCCGGAACTAAAAACGTACGATGGGAAGTCTGATCCCCGAGATCATCTTTTTCAGCTAGATAGGAAGTTGTCCCTTTACGGTTTTAAAGACAATATCCAAGCCAAGATATTTGCAACAACTCTGTCGGGAGTAGCTGTGGATTGGTTTAATCGGATTCCTCGAGGAGTGATCAAAAGCTACAGCCAACTCAGAAAGATGTTTGAAGACCAATTCTCTAGTCAATCCAGATTGGTTCTGGATCATTCCCATCTCTACACTATGAAGCAAGAAACTAATGAAAGTATAAAGGACTTTATGAAACGTTTCAATACGGAGCTATTAAGGATTGACATCCCGTCAGGAGAAATGATTGTGAGCATACTTTTCCGAGCAACCACCAATACAATGTTCGGTGGGGATCTACTCAAACGAAAGCCCACCACTATTGAAGAGATTAACAAAATAGCACAAGAGGTGGTTCATTTCGAGGAAATGATGGCAACTAAAACACCTGTTGTTACAATTATGAAAGGAAAGGAAAAAGGCAGAGAAGATCACAATCGTAACAATTACAATAATAGGAACAAGAATTACAAAAGGGATAGTTCGCCTAGAAGGTACACCTCGTTAAATGCTCACATCATGGCAGTCTTTGGGGCAGCAAAGAGGAAAGGATGGTTGAAGGATCCCAAACCAATGAGGGAGTCCAAGGCGACGATGTACTCAAGTCAATTCTGCAAGTATCACAATCAGAAGGGTCATGATACTGAGGAGTGTATCAAGTTGAAGGATGAAATTGAACGGCTAATAAAGGATGGCAAACTTGTGGAGTTTGTAAAGAAGGTGCAGGAACAGGAAAACAATTTCAACCGGAAGAGAACTCCATCTCCCAGGAAAGATAAGCAAATGGCAGTCGATGAACCGCAACTTTTTCAATACCCCCAGATTGAAGATAGGAACACCAGGAGAGGCATGACCAATATGATATCAGGAGGACCGGGGGGAGCAGATTCAACCAATGGTCGGAGAAAGATCACAAAACTGGTTGAATCGGATAATTTCGTCGATATGGCCAGTATACTGAGAATTGAGCAAATGCCGCATGAGGAGGTTACTTTCTCTACAGCAGACTTAAGAAAGCTGAGTCCACAGGCTATACAAATGTCCAATTTAAATTGCCCTTTGGTGATAAAAGTGGATATAGCTAACTATGGAGTCACCAAGATGCTAGTGGACCACGGAAGTTCAGTAAACGTGTTGTTCAAGTCTACGTTGCTTAAAATGGGATTGAATAATCAGATACTAGAACTAGTGAGAACATCTCTTCACAGATTTGGAGGTCCAGAGATAGTCCCACTCGGAATGCTCAAACTCCCAACGTCATTAGGTACAGCACCGCAGAGAAAGATGCTTCTGGAAAATTACGTGATCGTTGACATGCATTTTGCTTACAGCGGAATCATAGGGAGGCCGACATTGAATGCTTTCCTAGCTTTACCATCAACTTATCATCAAATGGTGAAGTTTCCAACTCCTAGCGGCACAGATGAGGTCATAGCAGACCATATCGAAGGATGGAAATGCTACGTGACTTTGCTCCGAATTCGGCCACAACAAGAAGAAGCAGCGGCAAGGGCATTGGCTCCAAGGCAAATGGAGCATATTGATTAAAGATTCCGTTTCAATTTACAAGTGTATTTAGCATTTTGAATATTTTGAACAAGTTTTCATTCGTTCTCTCTGCTATGACATGCATGAGGGACAAAAATGTATGAATTTAAAACAGGTACCCCGAACCATGGATCTAGAGGACAGCACTGGAAGTCAGGCAAATGAGCAATGAACCAAGCTCAGATCTATTTATATAATTTAATTTGGATTATTCAAAGAAGATTACGTCTAATTATTTGGTCTGCATGAATTTTATCAACTATGCATAATAGAAATCTATGCAGGACCGAAAATCCCTAAAGAAAGTAGAAGAACGGAAACTCTGTCCAAAGTGACACGAGATACCGATAAAAGCCAAAGGCAACAAAGGGACGGAAACTCTGTCCAAAGTGGCACGAGATACCGAAAATCCCTGAAGAAAGTAGAAGAACGGAAACTCTGTCCAAAGTGACACGAGATACCGATAAAAGCCAAAGGCAACAAAGGGACGGAAACTCTGTCCAAAGTGGCACGAGATACCGATAAAAGCTAAAGGCAACATATGGACGAAAACTCTGTCCAAAGTGGCACGAGATACCGAAAGTCCCTGAAGAAATTGGAAGAACGGAAACTCTGTCCAAAGTGGCACGAGATACCGATTAAAGTCAGAGGCAATGAAAAAGACGAAGGTTGTTCCCAATAGGAAACAAGATACCGCAGTACACTCAGAATCTCACAAAGGATGAGGTGGGACGAAGGATTCTTTTCGGAATGACAAATATTACCGAGATTGCTTAGCAAAACAAACAAGGAACATGCACTACATATAACACTGTAAGTTCTCATTAACATTCACGACTTGAGAAAATATGAACGAAACTCTTGGTGAGACGGGCACCGACGATTAAACTATGTCCAAAGAGACAAGCAAAACCTGTTCCTAAATGAAAAATAATAAATGGCACTATTATAATCGTGCAAGCAAAGACATTACTCAATTCTTCATAGCAGAGGAAAAATAAAAAACCGACAGGTTGTCAAAATAAAGTAAAGAACCCAAATAGGATATTGAAATAAAAGGCAAAAAATATGAGCATAATAAATAATCAAACAACTAAAGACGTACATTCGAAAGTATGAGTGCGCTAAGCATAAAATGTTTGAGCTCATAAAAGCGACGCAGCGCCATGCACAAATTGTATTAAAAATAAAAATTATTCATAAACATGGAAATATAGAACAACCTTAGGGCTGCAGATTCAGGCATCTTCTTCATCCTCAGAGGAGGGATATGGTTCAGGCATATCAAGCGGTGGTGATAGTCCCCCGAGAATAAGATCCTCTTTCTCTAGCAGTGAGGCGAACTCATTAGGTTCTGCAGGCTCAGAAGTTTCACGAGGTGGCAGTTTTTCTCGATTTGGTCCTAAAGACAGGTCTAACCATTCTGGTTTGAAACCGCCACGAACATACTCCGTGGCGTAAAACTGATGCACAGTCAGAACCTGAGCATTCTGACCCTCGAGCTTGCCTCGACGAGTGCAGATTTCTCGAAAGGTGCTGCTTTGGAGAAACTTTTCAGCTATCTCCAATTTCTGCTGAGGAGAAACCTATAAGAAAAATATACATTAATATGATAACAGGAAAATGGGATGTGAAAAGCCATGAAAAGGAATATATTCTAACTCTTTGAGGCCGCGCAAATAACCGTTGACATCGGCGTTATGGGCTTCTTCTTTGGCTGCACCCACCTCCATCTTAAGGTCATTAATTTCCTTGTTTAGCTCTTCTCTAAGCTTTTCAGCCTCTACTAGTGCCTCCTTAGCTGCCTCCCGATCAACATGCGCCTTAGCAGCATAGTCTTTGGCCAATTGCAAGGCCTTTTCCTTTTCATCAAGGGCAGCTTGAAGCGCAACGTCGTTACCACCGCCAGCAGCCTCTCGAAATTCCATTAGAGCCGAGAACATGGTGTCCACGAAACCTCCCGTCTAACAATTAATGAGCAGTTAGATCATAATTTACAAAGTCAGTTCAGAGGAAATAAAACTCAAGCGAGGAGATCATTACCGCTATTAGCAGATGCAGCGTGTTCCGCTCCACCCTCTTCCTTTCTTCGGCAGAGATTGGGAGAGGAACTGCAAGACCAGGCATCAGTGCCCTCAAATGCTCGATGGCTTCAGACTTCGAGATCTCGTACCCAGCGGCCCGAGCTCGAGGACCTTGGCTAGGCCCAACTCCTGCGCTTAGCTCAGCTACATTGGCCGGAGCATTAGAAGCACTAGGCCTGCTTGATCGGCCGGCTGGTGGAGCAGTCCCTCCGGCCTGTGACCGGGTCTGAGGCATTTTCCTTTTCTTGTGTTGGTTGCCGACTTGAACATCGTCGCCTGTTCCAACCGCCATGCTTTCTGACGCCTCAGCACCGCCTTGCACATTCTCTGAGTTATCCCCCAACATGTCCCCAAAAGGATCAACTGTTGAATCTACAGCAGCGGCAGAAGAGGGACCAGCAATGTTTTTCTTGCCCTTACTCTTTCTCTTTCGGAGAGGAGGAATTTCGGGCACAATGTTGGTCTGGGAGCTCACCGGATCAGCAACAACAACTCGATTCATTCTCGCGTGACGACTCATGAAGTACTTGGCTGCAAGAAAAATAAATCGTTAGAATCATAACAAGCATAAATCAAAAATACCAAAAGAGTTACGCAATTATACCAAGGGTCATCCTTCCGTTATATTTCACTGGAGACAATCCAGCTAAAGAGAGGACTCGATTTTCAACGAGTTTCTTAACATCAAATTGATGTTCTCGGACTAAGCTAGGGATAAAATCGCAATCCCATGAAGCTATGGAAACACCGCCATGAATCATTACCCTTTCCCCGGTAAACCATTCACGGCGATATCGCCCGAACTCTCCTTCATAACTCTCTTCGATATAAAAATACCTTCTCTTCCAATCTTTTCCATATCCAGTCGCCCCACCATTCAAAAATTTGCAATTCGTTTGAGCTTTGATATGGTAGAATCCCTCTTCACGCCTCGCAATCTCAAACAAAGCATAAAACCCACTGGGACTTTGTGGCTGGCGCAACG
Organism: Linaria vulgaris; assembly: GCA_948329865.1. Lineage (NCBI taxonomy): Eukaryota > Viridiplantae > Streptophyta > Magnoliopsida > Lamiales > Plantaginaceae > Linaria > Linaria vulgaris. Next base: position 102,767,463 of record OX415250.1, read on the forward strand.
CATTCATAACTATGATAAAGCCAATCAAATTTCCGTAAGAATTTGGCGTGAGTTGCGCGGGCACGAGGTTTATCTTTCTTAAAAGCCATCTTAGCTCATACGGGATTGGAAAGCGCAGTCAATTCAAGAGCTGACCAACGAATACAATCATATGACCGGGTGGTGGGGTATGCATCCGATCATTTGGGCCCGGGAGGACGATCCTATACTTATCAAGTATATCAAATTTTTTACGAAGCCTCTTACGACTATGTTGGAGATGGGAGATGTACTGATCGTAGGCCATTCCGGGGACCTCGACGTGATCGTCGAACTCCCTATTAATATAATCTACGTCCTCTTCACCCTCACTTGGAGCACGGTTATCCTGATAGGATGACGAGGACGAATCATCACTGGCCACTTCGGGCACTGTTGGTTCAATATTTGCAACGGGGCTGTTACCCGCGGGTGAATTAACCGTTACTATATCGATTAAATCGTATACATCTACTTCGACTCTGCTCGGGCTCGCGTGAGCATTCGAAGGGTTCCCCTTATTAATAGAACTAGAGCTAGAGCCAGTACTCGACTTACTCCCAGAAGTGGATTCACTGCTCACCATCTTTGACGAGAATGAACTAAAATAAATTAAAACGGAGGTTGACTAAGGACGAACACGTCACTCTACACTCTAGCACATCACTCAAACATACATAACATTAACTTGTTAAAAGAAATAACTCAGCAAAATAAAAAGCAAAAATTTTACCTTGATCGAGTTTTCGGTAGAAAAAGCTTTTGCTTGGTTGAAAATATCCTAAACAAAAGAGAAACAGGTTAGAAATGCACATATGACCATTTGACGAGAGAAAAAGCAACAATTTTAATGCATCGAATCATCCCAATTCGATGTTGATCGCATCGAATCGGTGACCGTTCGATGCGGGTCGCATCGAATGACGCAAATTCGATGCGTCTCACCTGAAGAGCGAAGTGCATTGGCAAAGAAATGAGCTCCTCACGACAGTGTTTCCCTTATATAGGTGTCGCCAGGCCCATCAGGCCCATTTGAGGGATCGCATCGAATAACCGCATCGAACAAGTATAATTCGATGCGAGCTAATTTACGCATCGAATTGCAGCTATTCGAGGCGTTAAATTAATGTTCATAGGACCACTGTGAACCTCTCCGAACTATACTATGAATAGGAATATCCCAAATCAGTAAAATAATTGATAATATGTCTAAAACTTTACATGCGTATGGCGAAGACCGTTCAAAGCAATCCCAAATATAGTTTTTAAAGTTTGGAAGACGATCTCCATGTTGATATCGTCTCCCAAACTATGATGGGGGTGATTTAAGATTGGCCCAATACATTCTGATTGGGCCGGCCCATAAGCGCATCGAATTGAAAGAATTCGATGCGCACATCGAATCCACAGGCTGATACGTTATTATTGGGCCAGCCCATTAGCGCATAGAATAGCCCTTATTCGATGCGTGCATCGAACATGCACGATTCGATGCCCCTTTCTATATTGGTTTGTGGGCCTCATGGGACGGGTTCTATAAATAGCCCGTCCCCTTGAGTTCCGTGCACTTTTTCGGGAAGTTAACCACCTCAGCACAGTCAGCATCGAACCACCTCTCATTCGACACGCATCGGATCGAACATCACTCATTCGATACGTATTTAAATAGTGTTCTTCCATTCGACACGCCAAAGTACCTATCGAATTCGACACGTATTGCACGCATCGAATTCGATACCTTCTAGAACTACATCGAATCAGTATTAATTATTCCGCATCGAACGAAGACATTTGACACGTCAGCATCGAATACCTACAATTCGATACGCTACTTTAATATTGTAATTTAATTATTCTTCATAATAAGCTTGTAATAAGTGTTCCGGACCAAGCTAATCCGTAAATAAAGTTAGATAGCATTGTTTTGATCTCATTTTGTAATCTTTTACTGTGTTTTATTACCGTGACGAAATAAGACCAAAATACCATGGTCCAACACGCTACGATGGATACCGAAGACTAAAAACCGACTCGCTAATGTAATTACAAAGCACGCTTACAACACTTCCGGAGAATTTTGCTTTTTGCTTAACCCTCCCCATAGACCATAGTGTAGTTTCCATTATTAAAACGGATGTAGCCTAATTTTATTAGAGACTGCTTTCATTTGTTCACAAAAAAAAAAAAAAAAAGTATAGGTACGGCTTCGGGTGGTCGCATTACTTCACGGGTAATCCGCCGCAGCTAATTAAGTGGATCGCACGTAGCTATCCAAGCACTTGATCTCACCTCTATCCTTCCACCACGTGTATCCTTATTTGCACCCCAATAAATTAGCAATATTTCACATCAACCCTACTCTTTTGTGCCCTTCATTTTCAATCAAGCAACCTTTAATTTGCGTGTTTCAATTAGGTGGCATGCCAAAATTGTTCGCCAGCGAGTTTACGGCAACTCATTTCACTTTATTGGCTTTGGTCTTTATGATATGATTTACACATTTTTCTATAATCATTTTATTTTGTTTTTTGAAATGAGTTTTGTTACTTGTGAGTTATTTTTTGTTACTTATGAAGAAGTAGCAATGAATTGCATAGAACGTATCAGAAGGAAAGGCAAAGAAATGGTCAATGATGACACAATTACACATGATACAACTTCAAAACAGTTTTGAATATTCTTTTAATTGTAATGGTTCTAAAATTGCAATCCTGAAATAAATTTTAAAGCATAAGATAAATAGTAATTTTACACTTATAATTGACATATCCCGATCGCTCCCTAGAGATTACAGATGTGTGACAACCACTACTTCAACCTAGTTTATCATTTTCATTTTAAGACATGCTGTAGTTCTTTTCCCAAAAAACCTGAAGATGATCGAGAAAAAGAGCAAGCCTCGTATATATGTTGTGCACAACTCAACACCGGGGGCTAGGACAAGGTAATGTGAAAAAGCATGCGAGTGTCCTAAGTTGTTTAGGTAGCATCAGGATATGTTGAACGTCTTAGACCGCATTTCGATTATGGACAACATATACAAAGAAAAGTTTTCTTTCGATGCCTTTAATAAGGCATAGGAAGGGGGGTAAAAAGGTTGAGGACGCGAAAAAGCAGTTATAGTGTAAATTTAATATATATATATATGTATATATTTAAACTGAAATTAGAAATTTGGATGAATGACTCTTTGCATGAGCAAAAGTTTTGCAACAACTATTGTTACTAAATACTGATGATGTTTCGTAATATTGAAAAAATTTCCAGCTCAAAAGTTGCAAAAAAAAAAAACTGAACTCATCAGCCAACAGTGGTCTGGGGCATGCTTCTTGCGCAGCGGGTCCCACAAAAACAACGTTCTATCAAGTAACCACGCCGCCGCCGGTGTTCGGAAACGTGTGTATCTCACTCAGTCTCTATTTCTATAATCTATATATGTAGCATATATATATTAATAATATAGTAGATTATAATTTATATGTGTATATATATGTATACGGATACACATGCACTATTTGTTCGTAATCCCATTAAATCATTTTATATATAAATTATAATAACTAGTATTCATATTTTCGTATAGTACTTCATTCTCGTCACTACGAGATAAAGAAAAGGTTAGTGCTTGATGACAACCTTGTTTCTTGCACCATTCTTATCATCAACTAGCAAAAGCTAATGCAATTTCACAAATTCCAAAACAGTGTTTTGTCTGCAAAAGGATAAAAGAAAAGCCATCTACTTTATTTTGCAATTGGTAATTAATAAGTGGACCAATAATGCTCCAGATCACTAAATTGCCTTACCCCGCTTCTAGATATTTTTTACTTTAATTTGCATGAAGATTAAAGTCGATGGACAAAACTACCATTAACTTAATTAACCAAATTTAAGTCTCCCGATATAATGTCACATTAATTGTTCATTGTACCTGATCATATAATTCAGCGGTATCATCAAACACTAGCCCCATTGAGTATATATATATATATATACTTTTAATTAGCATTCGAACATTTGGCTTAAATAATTAAAATTATATAAGTTCGTCTGTACTATAGATATACTTCCCACCCACTCCTGTGATGTGCTAATGAAGAATTTAAAGAAAAGACAACTACTTCTGTTTTTCAACCATCTCATCTCAAGAGAATATTTACATTGTATCCTCGATCCCAAAATTGAGAGGAAATAGAAAGATGATTAAAAAAGGCCGAAAACCATACTAAATAGTAAAGTAAATGTCTATAACTAGCTTTGATGTTGAGTCACTTGGGCCTGTGCTTCTCCATTTATAATTACCTCTACTGATGCTGTTTGATGTTCTCTTTGTGTAACATTTCCATTTTGGTCACCATGAGCATGATTGCAATTTTTTTCGTCATTAAAAGAATTAGCTATGCTAGTGACAGGGGTAGCCAAGTAAGTAGGCTTGACGTCACCAGCCATGATCACCAAATACTTCTCTTCGAAAACCGGCAAGCTTTTGGCGGCAACGCCGCTGTCGGGTTTCTCCGCATCATCACTCTCGACGTCTCTTTCCATTTGGCCGGAGAGTTTCCAGTAAGAGCAGGCGAGGACGAGTAGTGCGAAGGCAATTAAGCCGAGCATCGCCGCCAAGCCGCCGAAGAGGTACGGCACGGGTGAGTGCCATGGCGAGGTGCGTTGGAAGTTCGACGGCGGTGAGAACGTGGCTTTTGCGGTGGTTGTGGCCTCGGCGCTTGTCATTTCGGTGACCTGTGTTGTGTGAATAAAAGTGCCTCCAATTCTCATTTTTCTTATTTTTCTTTTTGTTGAATTTGGAGAGGAAAAAATAATTTAAGCTGTTTTTGTGGTTGGGTTTGAGAAATGGAAAAGAGGCGAATTGGTTTTATAGAGGACGTTGAAGGGGGGAGGGGGGGGGGGGGGGGGGTTTGTTGGTGAAATTTGGCTATGTTGTTTTAACATGGCCAGGCACGCCTCCTGAGTGGTTGGATCACACTAGGATCTCACCATATACTACTCGTGCTCGTGCCCACCTCAAATCTTTTTAAATAGAATTTGTGAATACTATATATTGAGTGCTTGGGTTGTACCGATCTTCTCACATATGTGTTAGATTCACACATTTGAGACTCACACAGTCACACGTATGTGAGGGAATTAATAACACAAACTCAAAAGAGGATGGAAAAACGTTTTCTTTAGGGTAGCTTATAAGCATTTCAATCATTAAATATATAACAAGATGCACATATATATTAAGTTTGTGCAAAAACCGTGGAATCCTAAAATTATATATATTATGTTACCAATTGTTACTAATTGTAAAAAAATCAATGCATAAAATATTAAAACCCCTCCTAATTAACCTTTTAGTTTGGATATATTCTCTGTGTTTTTATCTGTCAAATTTAGTTTTAAAGACAAAACTCTTAGAGATCAACATATATATTGAACGTTTAATGCAACCTTTTATACATTCTATGACAAATTTATAATTTAGTTAACCGCAGATCACGTATCTAGGCACAAATTAATTGAAATCAGATTGTTTTTGCCTTCACTTAAAGCTCATATAATTTGGCAATGTTTATCTATATATATGCACCTGTATAAGTATTAATGCCATTTCCGTGCTTATGTCTAATTTATTACCAACCCGTTATAACTAAATGTAAAATTTGTAATCCATGTATAACTATATTTACCTATGAACCTAATTAATTCGGCTGCCAAATTAAAGAATTAGGTGTATGAGCAATCCTTATAGCATCTCGGCATGATAAGCAATTAACTTAACACAATCTAGCTATGTTATCGAACTCCTGCCTAAATGGATTGGAGTTAGATTCTGATTCGATGATGAATCAGACATTTTGATTTTAAATGTTGATAATACTGGCATAAGATTCGCTAGTACCTCTGCCGAAATTCGCACTCATTAACACTCCGATCAAATTCCGTTTAATCTAAAAATACAATTATTAAACAGTTAGCACATTGAAAGTGGCTAATTAATAAATACCAACTTATTTCTCTATACTTGAACATTTTTCCAGGTAAGCCATACACGCACAGCTTAGCCTTGAAAGTGGCAATTCTGTTTAGTTAATTAGTTGGAGTTTTTGTTTATTAGGGATAAATGCATCAAACCTCCTGAAATATGCATATTTTTGCGAAATCGTCCTTAAACTAAATAAATAAGCGGTTTGCCCCTTAAACTATACCATTCTGTTCGATTTGCCCTCTGGCTGGGTTTTCGGCTATTTTTTGCCGGAATTGTTTCCCTTACCCGACGAATATATGTTGTACTAGATGTATTTTAGTAGTTGATGACAAATCGAATTTTAAAAAATAACTCGAACGGGACATATTCCGGCTAAAATGTGATTTCCTCTTCAGTGTATTTTAGCCGAAATATGTCCCATTCGAGGTATTTTTTCGCCTACTTTTTGTCATCAACTACTAAAATACATCTAGTACAATACATATGTGTCGGGTAAGGGGAAAAATTCTGGCCAAGAATGGCCAAAAATAGCCGAAAATCCGGCCAGGGGGCAAATCGAACAAAATGGTATAGTTTAAGGGGCAAACCGCTTATTTATTTAGTTTAAGGACAATTTCGCAAAAACGTGCATAGTTCAGGGGTTTAATGCATTTATCCTTTTTATTATTAGTTAGTTGGAATGTTTGCACATGGTAAATTCGACTCGAACATAGAAAACAGAATCATCTGTCAAAGATTAATTCACTCGGCAAATGACCCAAACAAACATTTTAATATCTAAAGCGTTTGTGATGTCACTAGACTTTTATTCTTTGTCCAGCATAAGGAATCAAAACGGAATGTTAGTTACAAAACAGTGAAGTTGATTGAATTATATAGAATATAATGACCATATCATCAAACAACTGAACAACTATATTAAAATATTTGTTATAGATCTTTAATACATCCATTTCAACAAAATCTTTTTATTCCAATTTCTTTTCAGAAGTTGCTCGGTGGTGGAAATTATACTAATTAGACTTATATGGCCGGGTATTTTGAATTTTTAAAGTTAAGGTAAAGAGATATCGATTGATTAAATTGTTGTTTGTTATTAGGCTGTCCTACTGAATTTCAAAGTGTACGTATTTCAAGAGCCTCAAGACTCAAGTAGCATCTTATCTAGGAGAGTGCTTCTACAACTCATCAAGCACCATGCACCATGTACGTGTATTTTAGGACTGTATGTAATCCACGCAATTTGCGTACGTAGTGGAATGGATTAGGATTTATATTTATCACATCCTATTATAGGACTGCATGGCCGACTGATTTGTAAAATGAGGTTACGCGCAATTAACATTAAAGTTAGCTACATAATTTTATGAACTGATATATATTTGCATGATTGAATAGCATTTTATGACAACGAGTGGAGTTGATTCATAGGATAGTAGTATAGCCCAAATTACATAACATCTAATATTAACCGTAAACTCTTTTAATTAATCTTGTTCAATATACTTTTGGTTATTTGTAAAACTATCAAAATCTACCTCTATATGTCCTGCGACAGTGAAAACGCACTCGTGAAGATTATGAGTTTGATTAGATGTGTGAAAACGCACTCGTGAAGATTATGAGTTTGATTAGATGTGTGCATCATGAAAGAGAACACAATGATTAAGGAAGAGATCATGAATAAAGAATAGAATTGTGGGTAGAGTGAGCAACAAATTTATTGGCACTTCTTGCTTTGTATCATCATTTGCTACATGATTCGATACTTTTAATTGCGTCTCGCATAAATTAAATAAAGTTTTACTAATATAATATCTTGGAAATATTAATATATCTCACTTCGTGTTGTGAATTTATTGGTGAATTTGTTTGGGAAAACTACTATTTTTTTAAGCAATGTTTTGCATGCAGCAACCCATTTATATATACATCATTTCGTGCTTTAATTCATTTTATCTTTGAAACAATTATTTATGGCAGAAATGTGAATGCGGTGATAACAACTCAGAAGTCGTTTCAACAAATCAAATTGAACAAGAAAACAAAAGTTTATTGTTATTGATTGCGAATTGAGATTACAAACTGAAAAGAGTCACTCTCATTCTCTAATAGTGTTTGTTACAATATGAATCGGAAAAGTACATTAACGACTCAGACTTTCCTTATCTGGAAATCAATTATCCTAATTTATAGGTTTTGAAATTATGGTAAACTATTTATATCGTTTGATAACCCCCCACGTCGTGAAGAGGGACGTGGATGCGAGAAGGCCCAACTTGTACCTCATTGTTATAAAAGGGTGTGAGGATATAGGTTTTGTGAGAATGGCTGCCACTTGATGAGTGTTGAAAATGTTGATTGTGGTGGGTTAACCTAACAAAAGCGATTTTGCATTCTTTTTTCCTTTACCTACTCATGTTTCAGTTCGCTTCGCATGCAGAGGCATGTCTGGGTCTTGTGGATCAATGTTCTATGATTGGGATCAGACCGGTCGGTCCGACCACGACCAAGTGCCTTATTCGGTCCGGTTCTATCCCTAATAACGCTTCGTTTTGCGCCAGTGAGATGATCGAAAAAAAATGTGGTCCGACCAGTTCGCCGAGTGAATCGGTTCGGTTGTCAAACTAGTCTGCCTTTTTTCTTTTTTCTTTTTTGTTTTTTAGCCAATTACTAGCATGGCCCTAATTGTTATTGTTCTGCTGCTCTTAAATTGAACAAAAAAATATAAAACTTTTAAAGGCCATAACTTTGTATAGAAGCGTTCGTTTTGGAAATTGTTTTTGGTATCACGACAAGACTGTTCGCTAAATTTAAAAAAAAAACTATGTTCTTCATTGTTAATTTGGTTTTGAAGCCAAATGAGCATGCATATTATAATTTTATGCCTAGTAATTTGTTCGATGCGGAGTTCATTTTCTAAAATTTAGTGTCACATACTGTTATTCTTGTATTGAATTTTGTAATACGGTTGGCGCCAAAATTAAAAAATAAATTTTAGCTTTTGTGGATCATGGATAATTGCTTCTTTCAAGGTGTACTATTTTTTAAGCGCGATGCATGTCCCATGCTTCTATCCCTTCTTTGATAAAATTTAATAGTTTGTTAATAAAAGAAAAATATAATAATAATAATAAAACGTACCATCAACTTAAAATATAAGGGCATAATGGGGTTTTTCCTAATTTTAAAAGGGGAATTGCAAATAAAAGTAGCGCTTACTTATTTGTCAACTAGAAATAACACACATATTGTTTTTGCAATTAACTCTGCAATTAACCTGGTTTGGACAGGTTGCCAGCCTAATCTAACGCATAAGCCACGTCTGATGTGTAGTATATATATACGCGATTATCCCGCCGACCCCAACCGTATTCCTATGTACATAACAAGATTCCGGCCGTAATTTTTAATATATAGTTGTTTGATGTTAAAAAAAGAAAATTAATTAAGGCCTGCGGATAATGCTGTTTTGTCCATTTCAAGCTTAGTGCAACTTGCAAACCGTGAGATACAAAGAACTCTCTTTAAGGTATTTCTGGCTTAGTGTTCCATTGGAAGGCATATCGGAGTTTCCAATTGGACAGAGAATATTTTAACCGTCATTCAGAATTATAATCAGAATCAGGATCACAAAAGCTGCTGCATGCATATATATCACAATCCACATGAAATGTCCTCCTCCCCAAATATTTGCAAAATCACTTTCCTCTTTAATTAAATTCCGGCAAATCCACCAAAGTCAACATATGGAATCCAGGCCACTGGGTTTGGTATTGTCATGTCGATGAATATTTGTTCTCTCACCTTACTATAATTGATTAATTATACTATATTATATTTTATGTGCTTGTTAGTCTTTTATCTATTCCCCTCATTGCTTTATAATATAGGTGGCGTTTGTTGCTACATCTTAAAAATTAGAAATTCATTACGTAAGTTAATTTTTAAGAACATTTTTAATCAATAATTTGAGAATTTTTGGAAAACATTAAAAGGGTTAAAAGGGTTTAATCTCCTCATTGATTAAATTATTTCATTTATATATCATGAGATGCCCGATCATCTTATTATTTACTATTTTATCCTTAATCAGAATCCCTACTATAAAAAATATCCCAAACCAAGTCTTATCCAAATTCCAGACCATAATCCATCACAAATTAAAGATCATTGAGAAATAAATATTATTAGTTCTTTGGTCGAGTCCACAAAATGAGTGCCGGACCCAGGAGGCCCACCAGCGCACCAACATTTCATGTTTTTACGCGGCCCCAAATAATACGCCATTCGTCTCTATTAATTTGGGACCTTTATATTATATATGTTGTTGTCATCATAAATGTAAACGATGCCACACCATTTCTTTTGGTTAGTAGATATGTTTTATAAATTTCATATGTTCTTTTTAACAAGAAATACTTCCTCGTTATTGTTGTTATTCATGCGCAAGGTATCACGAATTTATGTAACTATTACTGAATTTACTTGTTTCGTTCCCTAAACAAACAACCCTTGTGTTGTGAGTTGCATGTTCTTATACTAAATTAGATCCATAATAATTAAGGTTAAAGTGGGTGGATCAGTATCAGAAAATTTTATTTTTAAAAGATGGTAATGCTTTAATTTTGCAGATAGTCCACAAATTTCTTGTTGATAATACTTAGACAAGCACTGAACTTTACTAGTACATAGAAGATGCACCCATATTACTATTATTAACGAAGAAAAAAGATACGGCTGCTAGAAGGAAGAATGGAATATCTTATATACAGAAGCCCAAATTAGAGATGGTAGATATTTAATATTTATATATATTATCTTCAATACGCTCCCTCACTTGCAAGTTGTAAATCTTTTTTGTTACGCCTGTCACGTGACGTTTTTTTTTAATAATTTGATGGCAGTGAGATTTGAACTCAGGACCTCTTACGGTCTGTGCTCTGATACCGTATTAAATTGTCATCTCATCTAAAAACTTAAACTATTAGAAAAGATAAATATTTAATATTTATATATATTATCTCCAATATTATTGCCTCTTAAAGAAATTTTATTAGAAGAAAAACAAATTATTAATATGCATTAGCCCAAATTCAATTCCAAGCTCAACGAGATTGAATTCAACCAGGTAGAGGACATAAATGACCGTACATCACATGAAAGGACGGGCACTGTGTATGTATTTTCTGAGAAGAATCATATCGTTTGTTGGGCCCAACCCAACTAAATTAATTTCATCACTTTTCAGTTTTCACTAAATTAAAAGACAAAAAAGCCTTTACTTTTTCTTCTACTTTCATCAATTACAATACCTACAACCCTACCTATGCTTTAAGCATTTGCTTTCAATAATTATAACTACAGTACAAACGGAAGGGACCTTCATGCTTTTGTAGCATTTGTCGTGTTTTGTGTTTCCGCGTCTTTTAAGGAAAGATCAATATTTGAACGAGACAGTTGTTTCTTTCTTTTGAGCGAGACAGTTGTATATTTGAACATCATCGTAACACAATAGACTTAATATGGTCATTTTGTATACCCAATGTAATGTAACAAACTTTTCATGTGTATACTTCTTGTTCTTTTTAAGATTCTCCTCCAAGCGGTTCCATACTTTTTTCCTACTTCAAAACATTTGTAAAACGAATATCAAATATTTTTGAAGATTTACTCACAAGATTATTATATTTAATTAGTAATTTTATCGTTTTACTTTTTTTGATAAACTTTAGCCATTACGAGATTTTTCATTTTCACGTAACTTTTTTTATTGATTCGGAGAGGATTTGGAGAAGAAATTTACTCTGCATGCCTAATAAGCTAAGGATGTTACAGATGCTTCTCTTTTTCAAACGCTCAACAAATGATTTGATTTGATGAATATTCTTTCTCGCGATAGTAATAGCAGCTATGCTTTAGTAAACATATCTATTGGATTAAAAAATATTTTGCATATAGTAGATTAAACTATAGATTAACGTTTCAAGACTGATACTTTATGTGCCTAATGTACCCACCGAAACTAGCTAGGAAAAATAATCAGAAAACGATAAGATCGTATCTCACGATGGAATCTATTTAATAAATACAACGTGCATAGATATTAGTGGCGAAGGCACTTCCTTTGGGCCAAAGTTACAACTAATAATTTGAAAACTGTTATAAGGTTATGCCCAAATTTATCATATCAATGTAAAATGCTCAATGGTGATTGGTGGTTATAGAATCTGACGTCACAGGCAAGAGATGTGCTCCCTAACAGGGAGTATATGTGATCTGTAATCTTTAACATTTTATAAGTCAGCCACTATTTTTTCTTCTTTCCTTTCAGATAAGGAAGCAACCAAAACAATCATTTTTTTTTTTGATGAATCCAAAACAATCATTTCTCTTCAAGCATGTTATGTGAGCTCTTTATAAATTCTTCTAATTTCAGGTTATAATTTTTTCAGAATGACATAAATTTGTTAAGCAAAATTCTAACTTCAGGTTATAATTTTTTCAGAATGACATAAATTTGTTAAGCAAAAGTTGATATGATCAGATTGGTTGCTTTTCAAGACGCACCCTGTCACTGGTTCGATATTTAATTAAGTGGCAAAGTATCCTGTGCAAAGCTTTCTAGTGCTACATGGGTTTTTTTTTTTCATTAAATTTTCGTAACTTCAAGTTTTGCCTTTTTTTTAACGAGTTTAGAAAATACCCAATAACTTAATTTTTTTAATAAAAAATGCTCAACGAGCTCCGGCTTGGGTCAACTCGAATCCCAGTCTACGTGGCTCTTGACGTGGCGTACGAACGACGGTCACGTGGTGCCACGTCAATTTTTTTATTTGTTGATTGGAAGGGGGCGTGAATTTACTGATTTACTCCCGTCAACATCAAAACATCCCCCTCTTCTACACAACCGCCACCACCACCACCCTCCAACCCCCACCCTCCTCCGCCCTCAACCTCCCCCTCTTCTCCCTCATCCTCTACACTGCCGCTACCACCACCACCCTTCAACCCCCACCCTCCTCTGCCCTACTCGCCGCCGCCCTGAACCTCCCCCTCTAAAGCCTAAACCTCTACACTATCGCCACCACCCCCACCCTTCATCGCCCTACTCGCCGCCGCCCTCTCTACCCCCACCCCCACGCAACAAAACAAAAAACCACCATCATTTCTAAAAAAAAACCACCGCCGCCACCTCTCTGGCGGTAATAATGGCAAAAACACCAAAAACAAAGAAAGCGAGCACTACTCCACCATCAACGCTACCCCGAAACAAACTCAACCCCTCACCCCCCTTCCCCACCCCCAACACCACCACCACTTGAAACAAAAACAATCGACAATGGTGGAGTAAAGAAAATGGCGTACGGAGGAGGTGAGTGTTATTGGGGGCTTCGTCGCGTAGGGGCTTTGTTGTGATCTCTAAACAGAACATTTGGATCTAACGTTGCTATGTTTTCAGAATCCGGTCGGAGCTTTGATCGGCGGTTTGAATTCGAGATTGACTTTCGCGTGGGGACTTTGTTGTGCCAAAGAAGTTTGTTGCGGTGGGCGTGGTGGAGACGGAGAGGAGTAGGGCCGCGAAGTAGGAGTAGCCGAGTACGGAGGATGAGGGTGGGGGTTTGAGGGTGGTGGTGGCGGCAGTGTAGAGGAGGAGGGAGAAGAGGGGGAGGTTTTGATGTTGACAGGGTAAATCGGTAAATTCACGCCCCCATCCAGTCAACAAAATAAAAGAAAATAAAATATAACATGGCGCCATGTGGTCGTCGTCCGTACGCCACGTCAACAGCCACATAGACTGGGCTTCGAACTGGCCCAAGCCGAGGCCTTTTGGGCATTTTTTATTTAAAAAAATTAGTTAGCGCTATTTTATAAGCCCGTTAAAAAAGGGCAAAACTTGAAGCTGAGGAAAATTAAAGGACAAATATGTATTTTTCCTTAATGGCAGTACTCGTACTGTTATGCTCAACTTTAATTGCTATCATAAAGTCACTAAAGACATGGATTGTTTTGGTGGAATATATTACTTATGTATTCTCGTGAGTTCTACTCGTTTCCTTGTTTTGTTTGCTTGCGGCTGCTGAAATATCATGTGTTTATATAAGATATTACTAATTATCGGGAAAAAATTAACGTTGGTACCTTAATTTGTCCACTAAACAGACTTGGTACCTTAACTTGTTCAGCTTCGCAAATGGTATCCTAAGTTTTCATTTCTCTTCAAAAGTGGTACCCTGTGGCGGGAGCTGCACAATTTTTGCCTCAAATGTACACGTGGACCTCCATTGACATTAGAATAAACGAATGTGAGATGAAATGGGCGGGAGAGTTGTGACAATGAGAGGGATAGAGTTGTTTTATTCATCTTTTTATTTAATTTATTTTTGATCATTAATATAGTTAGCAAGTCCATTTGGCAAAAAAATGGTTAAATTCCGTAATTTTAAGGTCAACAAAGATCCACATGTGCATTTAGGGCAAAACATTGTCCATATCCGCTATTGGGGTGCCACTTTTGAGAAGAAATAGAAACTTAGAGTACCATTTGCGAGGCTGAACAAGTTAAGGTACCAATTCTGCTATGGAGCCAAGTTAAGGTACCAACGTTGATTATTCCTCCCAATTATCAGAAGAGAAGTGAATGAGATGCACTAAGACAAAAAGTAACATACAGAAGTCAGGCTAAATAAACATGGATAGCTATTAGTCATAAATTATATGATTATTGCTGGTAATGTACATCATGAAATTTTAGATATAACTTACTTATTGTTCACTATGTACATTATGAACTCATGAAAGTATAGATAGTTTGGTGTCCTAACATCATTAATAAAGTCGACATTCTTATTTTCTTTTACTGCAATATGAAGATTTGTGCAACAGCTAAAGTACTATTCTTTTCTTTCCAGTAATGTACTCAAAGTCATTTCTTCATTAACGAGAATCGAGAAGAGATTTTTATGGGGTGATGACGAGGAAAGAAAGAAAAATATTTTAAATTAAACGGGAAGATGTTTGTAAGAAGCTGAACAAAGGCGACCTTGAAGTTAGAAATATGGAGATCTTCAATAATGCATTTGGTGATGAATATCGTCTGAGGTCACGAAAACGGGGGGAATCATGGATATAATCACGCGTGTTATTTGGAACGCCAATCCCGAGCTTGAGAAAAGAAAAGCAGTGTAGTTTTTATTAAGGAAATAGAACAAATTACAACGGGGGCTCTTGTATGAGGGGATATGGATCTCCTATTGCAGGGAGTATATTTCTAAGTACAAGTAGTGTTGTGACTTAATTGTTATAGTGGGCTTGGAGAGTGTTATCAGATATTGTCCTTGCGGTGTTGAGTGTGGTGCTATTCATAGCATTGATTTTGGGGCCTTTCGTCCAATGGTCACTGGTCTTCCTTCATAACTGCGGACACGGGGGTGACCAATGCTGTACAAGGTCTTCTGCGTCAATAAAAGTGGGTCGGTGAGGGTTCCCCAATGGTGTGAGTTTGGCGGACTTTCTCGTATTGGGTAGTAATTATATATACCCAAGTCACCTTGTGGGGTTTTCTGAGCCAATAGAGATGTAATGGTTCTGCTTGGCTGTTCTAGATTTGGGAGGGCCGATGAGGTTTGTCGCCTGTTGCTCCAATTGTAGTCTTGGACCAATGAGCTAGGGTCATCCTTCCTAATAGCGGGTAGTTGGGAGCTGCCTTAAATGTTAGTAGTTGGCATCTTCTTCAAGTTGGGTTGTTTCTCAGTCGTGTTGATGGGAGATCTTCCTCCGTACAACCTTCTTGAGAGGGTCCACCGAGCTTCCTAAGTGTGAGGATGGTGGTCCATTCCTCCGACGAGGGATAGGAGCACCATAGGTTTCGTTGTGGTCAGAGTCATCAGATCTGGCCTGGGGCAACAAGGCAAATCGTCATCGAGGAGGATTTCTGGGTTATTCTGGGCGACCTTGCCCACGACCACAACTTTCCTCTGGAGTAGGCCACATGTTACTGTCATATCTGCCAAACATGTCCCAAGGTACCTGGACATAGGACATTTCAGGTCCTATTTCCTGCAGCGAGTGTTTAAAAAAAGCGCCCAGGGCTCACTTTGAGTATTCTTGGGACCGAATACACTAAAAAATGCCCCAAGGCTTAGCTTTGGGGCATAAACTTCACGGGGATTACGCCCCAAAGATCAGGGCTTACGCTCAGGGCACTAAAGGCGCATTTTTTACACCCTAAAGGAAAACATACGCCTTGAGAACTCGATGAGAAAAAAGAGAATCTTGTTAACGCTAAAACATCACTTCAATGAAGAGGATTTTGAAATGATGCCTTCATGATATTTTAGTTGGAGATGATGCAGACAATGAAGTAGATGGATAAGATGCCGCCAATAATGAGCGTGACGATCTAAACAAGGAGTCTTTGAACATGATTAAAAATTGATATTGAACTTAATTTCTCATGTTAAGTAAGTTTTATAAGTCTTGAGCTAGTCGTAATTTTTGTGAGGCTAGTTAGAATAAGTATTAGTTTTTTAGCACATGAAAACATGTACTTATTTCTTCTTGTTGGATGCTCTTTACTCAAGCATAAAAAATTCATATATCAATGGGTTAATGGATTATTTGATGTGATTTTGGAAGTGCTAAGGGACGTAATATTATTTTGTTAGTTAATATCATTAGATAAATGATTTTAAATATTAAATTTTAAAACTCGTTGGGGTTACACCCTCGCCTCTAGGAACATAACACGCTCCGCCCTACGCCTTCGCCTTTTAAAACACTACCTGCGACATTTTTGGACCTTGCCTCTGAGGCATAGGGGTGTCCGGACTTGGAGCGAGACTGGCTCGGAACTGAGCTGCAACGTCATGAGGAGAGGGACTATGCGGTGCTTCATTTTTCGGATCATGGTTCTCCATTTAGACGTAGGTGTGGAAAGATTTTGACGATGTTAGTAAAGTTTTTTTTTTGTAAGAGGTTTTCTCAAGCTTCTCTCAGGGAATATCCGGCGTTCCCACAGACGGTTGAATGTGGTGCTATTTATAGTGTTGATTTTGGGGACTTTCGTCCAATGGTCATTGGTCTTCCTTCATAACTCCAGAAATGGGGGTGACAAATGCTGTACAAGGTCTTATGCACCAATGAAAGTGGGTTGGTGATGGTTGCCCAATGATGTGAGTTTGACAGACTTTTTCTGATTGGGTAGAAATTATATCGGCCCCAATCACCTTGTGGGGTTTTCTGAGCCAATAGGGATGGGTTGTTTCTGCTCCAATGGCCATTCTAGATTTGGAAGGACCGATGAGCTTTGCCGCCTGCTGTCCCAATCGTAGTCTTGGACCAATGAGACATGGTCGTCCTTCTTAATAGGGGGTAGTTAGGAGTTTCTTTAAATGTTAGTAGTTGGCATCCTGTAGTCGGGTTACCTCTTCTTATAGTTGGCATACCGTAGTTGGGAGCTGCCTTCTCAACTTGATGAAAACGCACAAGCCGTTTTTAAGGAAAAAAGTAAGGAGTAGCACCCCATAGTTTGGTCACCTCCACATTCAATTTGATGCAAACACCCAAGCCCTTTTTCAGGTGAAAAGGAAATGAGTAGCACCCCGTAGTTGGGTCACCTTCACACTCAACTTGATGCAAACGCCCAAGCCATTTTTCAAGTAAAAAGGAAGAAGTAGAATCCATAACTGGGCTACCACCCCACCGATAAGACATTATATTTTGAAGCAAAAAATGCAAAATACTGCGCAAGAGTGAAAGTTTTTGTTGCAATTTGCACTTAAACTGCGCATTGTTGTAAAAACATGTTGCAAAAGTTATTCACGCTCACGTTGGTGACATGTCATACATGGCTTTGGGTTCATTGGATGGGAGCACTTCAACAGTACAAGATTTGGTTGCGTTAGATGCATAAACCCATGCAAGACTTTGTAGTCTTTAAGGCGTAAAA
The DNA here is from genome assembly GCA_948329865.1 of Linaria vulgaris. NCBI lineage: Eukaryota > Viridiplantae > Streptophyta > Magnoliopsida > Lamiales > Plantaginaceae > Linaria > Linaria vulgaris. The sequence continues at coordinate 102,785,420 of OX415250.1, forward strand.
CCATGTATGATTTGGTTGCTTAAAAAGCGTAAATCCACCAAAGATTTGGTTGCCATCACTGTAAGTAATTGGTGCACCCAATCTACCTTTGCACAACACATACTTATCAAATATGACATCTCTACTACGCATTACTTTCCAATTTTTTATCCAAAATCTATGACCATAATCATCACCATCATATCCAATAAACGTACACTTCATGGATTTAGCATCCAACTTATTTCTAGTAGCAGTATCAATATGAACATATGACACACAGTCAAATACTCGCAAATATGACAAGTTTACCTCTTTACCACTCTAGGACTCCTCCGAAATAGCATACTTCAATGGAACGGATGGTTCTCGGTTGATCTGAAAAGTTTCAGTATCAACTGCACACGCCCAAAACCCCTTCGGTAATCCAATCTTAAATCTCATGCATCTAGCCCTCTCGTTCAGTGTTATGTTCAGACGCTCTGTAACCTCATTTTGTTGAGGGGTCCCTTAACTGCTCTTCAAGCGATGGTCATTCTTTCCACAATATTGTTTGAACTCCGAAAGTTCATACTCGCCACTATTGTGAAACCTCATACACTTCACACTCAGACCAATCTCGGTTTCTACTCGTGCTTTCCACTTCTTGAACACGTCAAAGACTTCTGATTTTAGTTTCAAGAATACACCCATAACTTTCTCGTAGCGTCATGGATTAAAGTCATGTAATACAATGATCCACCAAGAGATGTGACTAGCTCTGGTCCCTTTAAGTCACTATGTACCAGCCCCAACTTGTGCTTCTTCAGAGTTGTACCACTTCTAGAGAAACTGACTCTCTTCTGTTTCTCGAATACACAGTCTTCACATATACCCATGTCAACTATCTACAAGTCTGATAGCTTACCTTTTGAACACATAATCTTCATCCCTTTATCGCTCATGTGGCCAAGTCCGCAATAGCAATGATATCCTTCTTTGTTGTATTCATGTAAAGTATGCCTCTCTTCACACCCCAAGCTAACACGATAGCTCGTTTAGTTATTTTCCACGCACCCAAACTAAAGGATAGATGATACCCATTATCATCTAACTGCTCAACAGAAACAAGATTTCTCTTTAGGGCCAGGAATATGCCTCACATCCTGCAACATCCGTATGCCTCCATTGTTTGACTTGATTCGAACATCTCCTTTCCCAAGATGTTCAAAGGCTTGTTTTCTGCAAGATAAACTGTCCCGAGAGCTCCAGTAACATTACTCACAATTACATTGCTATCTGGATAAGAATGAAACGACGCTCCTGAATCCAAGATCCACAACTCCACTAAAATCCATACACTCTATATTAATGCTTCATCAATATTTTCAATGGATGCTTTTGCTGAGCTTTCATCCATCTTCAGTGCTCGACAATTAGCTTTGTAATGACCCTTATTTCCAAAATTCCAACACTCATTGGAACTCTTGTCCCTCTTTGACTCTCTAAATTTCGATCTACCCCGATTGCTTTAATCTACCTTTAGCCTCCGTACTCAGTACTGATCCTAAAGAATTCCCCGACAAAGTACACGACTCCTTCCTACGAGTTTCTTCACTTTGTTATACTTCAACCTCGCATTCCCGATTGATGCACTGATGGTCGTGACTATTCCGCTCCAGCTCTCTAGCAAAGAGGACAACAAAATCAAGGCTTTGACTTTATTGCCAAAATAAATTTCGATCGAGTTTAACCTTGACACAATCAAGTTAAACTTAATAAGATAATATGGCACCATTGTGTTCTCCGTCATCTTCAAGTAGAACAAACGCCACATTAGATGGGCTTTGTTGTATGTCGATGGTTTCTCGTACATGTGTGTAATAACCTTCAACATTCCGTATGTGGTTGTCTCCTTCGTGGTGTGTTTTTTCTCTAGAGTCAACCAAACCATGCTCATTGCCTTTCTGTCAAGAACTTTTTTGTTTGAATCTAACATCTCCGTCAGTTTATAGTTCAATGGTTTCCACATATCTTTACCATATAGTAAATCCTCGAGCCGCATCCGCCAGAATTAATAATCTGACCCATCAAAATTCTCATTTTGCATTTTACCTCCATCCATCATACAATTCACGTAAAAGTTGTATAGTCCCTCAGAACCCGATGCTCTAATATCATTTGATGCGCATTGGAAAATACAAAACCACAACTAGAATAGAGAAACACACACAATCAAAAGCGACAAATTAGAATCAGCAAACAAGACATAATTTGTTTACCCAGTTCGACTATGTCTACCTCTGGGAGCGATCAAAGTCAAGATTTCTAGTATGATGATGATGGGCGACTTTTATTACAATAAAGATACAATTGTGCCTCACAAATTAAAAATAATCTCTCACAAGTTTCTCAATCTCATAAGTGTTTTTCTCTCTTATTTTTATCTCTCTCTCTCTCTCTCTCTCTCTCTCTCTCTATATATATATATATATATATATATATATATATATATATATATATGTTACACTTTACAAAAGCGTCCAAATTGCATATTTGTAGTTGTTAGGGCATCAGAATAGAGATGGGCTGATACTAGGCCAAAAACTGTCAAGATGCAATCACGCCACATTGCGCCTAAATCGCGTGTGCTAGGCGCGATTACTGTGTGACCTTGCCTGATGGTTGCACCACTATGTGAAAGAAATGGTAAATTAGTGCCACTCAGGCGCATTCAATCTTTGTAGCGTATGACAAGCATGATCACTGCCGTAGCACCTCATCGTAGCGCCACTCCCTGGTTGCACGTGCTGATATGCTTTTCGTTCTCACTAGTGTTATAATTCCAATTTTCAATTTTCGTACACTGTCTTCATTGTTCATTCTCCAAAATCCTAACACCCCTTAAGGCTCATTAGCTACCAAATTCCATCTTCGTCATGGGCTCATGGTACAATAAATCAACCAACTTATTGGGTTGAAAAAAAGTGTTGTTCAAAAGATTTTTGTAAAAAAGTTATTTACAATTTAGCCACAATATTCCTAAAATTGTGAAAACCTTAAAATTGGTCCAAACCTTCTTGATAAAATATCAATTATGGACAAATAAGGCTTCAAAGTTGCTAACATTGCGAAGGAGAATGGTAATTATGTCTTGCCTCTATTAGTTTGAAATACGCTCACCAAGATGAGCCCATCTTAAACTGTGGGACTTATAGTGTTCCATAATTACGACACCCACATTTGGCATTACACGAAACTAAGGGGGCGAATTGGAAATTCTCGCCCTATCCGTCAAAATTCAAATATATGTCGGCACAATGTCCGCACATAAAATTTCACAAAACGACATAAGACCACGTCGGATAACGCCGACATTTTAAAATCACGGGCTCCGTTGATCGATTTGTTCAGACGTGGCATGCCAAACATGGTCCAACGTGGCACATCGAACTGACTTGTGCTATTATGGGTCACATCAGTTCGATTCCCAACGTGCCCTATCAGGATGCACAACGTGGCACGTCGGGCGAAAAGGCTTGTGTCAACCTAACCACATTTGTCTTTGACTGACGTGGCATGTAACTTAATGGTCAATGTTGATCGATGTGGTTGAAGCCTGTCAAATATCTGGCGTGCTCTTTTGCCTCTTGCCTCCTTGGTGATGGTCCCCACACCACAAGGCCTTCTCTGCATTTATAAATACCCCTTATTCCATCATTAGATGGGTTGGACTTTTGGGAGCTCAAGGGTGTGTGCTTTCTCTCTAAAAATTCACGTTAAACATTCACGTCAACTCATAAGTTATCATGTCAATCCAATCACGGTTGACAAATTCGCCTCTTAGAGCACTTCAACTTGATGTACGTTAATCTCTAGCATGTCAAACTAAGACACGTCATGCAAGAGCGCGTCAAACAATCACATCAAACAAATGTATGTGAAAATAAACGCTTCAACTATTCCATAGACATGGTCATGTGAACGATTAGACTAAGAGTGAGATGAATTCAATGCCCACGTCAATGCTATATACATTTACTCGTGATTTCACTATCCCGTAGTGCCAATTACTCGATGTCCGTATCCTGACCCTCCTTAGGAACTCTATGAATAATAGGGCCGTTAGGCCAACAAAATGATCTTTAAATGAGAGTAACTCCCTTTAGGGTTAGTTCTATAGCCAACAAGGCCTTGTGTACACCCTACGGGGTCGTCCAACAGAATTAAAGGGCTAGATAAGCACATACAACTTCCTAAGCTAAGCGTGGTATCTCTTAATACCCGACGCAAGTACAAATGAATAATGAACTATGTCGAATTTGATTATTTCTTCTCAGAGAGATACGTAGCCAGCTTGACCCAGTGTGGAGTTCAACCGCATGCACGCTAAACCTGTATCCTTCTCTAGATTAGGTTTACTTTCTTATTAGCTGTTTGCACCTAACCTTGTTCTTCTTAGTGCAAGTTTCCATCGAACTAAAAGCTCTTTGTATTGCCAATAAGATGCGAGAGAGTCTGGTGAGGAAGTTGCTCGGCATTAACGAAAACACCCGCTCCACAGACCCAATAAATTACTTGTAATAGGAAAATGTTAGCACATGCACGCCATAAGAAAAAAATGATTTTCCAAATAGGACTCCAATCCAACTCCGAGCTACTTGATGTCGAAGAGACGCCATACATAAAAACTTAAGTCCATAATTAGATGGTATGCACTCTTAACTGAAAAAATATCGGACTTTGAATATTTCCCAAAAATGCATTCATTATCGCGATCGACCAACAAAGTAGATAGAATCACCAACACATCGACCTCCCAACATATTTCATGAATAATCATCCTATTCCAGTGTCTCATCTTGTCTTCAATGATATCGCTAACCCGAATATCAACCAACTCATTAACCAAAAGTGTAATTGATTTAAAACGTGTTCAGACGAGATATCCATGGGTCACTCCAAACCCTAACCGATGATCCATCTCCAATTCTCCATCTAATATCACAAGCTAAAATAGGAACCGTTCCACAAATGCTACACCAAGTAAAAGATTGTAGACCCCCAATATTTGCCTAACAAATGGAACAATATGGAAAATACATGGCTTTAAGTATGTGGCTAATAAGGTTGACTGAATATTTCCATATGGGCTGAGCATGTTTCGCTAGCAATGTAGTGTTGAAAGCTCGAAACCTAAACCCTAGACTTGATGCCCTCTTGCTTCAACACAACTTACTCCACGCAATCTAGTGAATTTTATTTTGTAATGCATTACCCCACCAATACTAGCTAGCCATCTACTTCAGTTCAATAAGAATTCCCTCGAGCAATTGAAAACATACCATGATAAAAGTTGGTAAAGATTATGCCACAACCTTAATCAATACTACTTTTCCCTCCCCTAACAACAAAATTTCCTCCCAACCATATATAGACCACACCCTATGCCTCAAAAAGTTGAACATTTCCTTCTGCAATCGCCCAATTACTAATGGCATGACAAGGTATTTTTTGTGTTTCTCTTCAACCCTAACCCCCAAAATCTCCTTTACATTCTTACAACACTCATCTCACGTGTTCTCACTAAATACCACAACAAACTTATCCAAGTTGATCTCCTGCCCCCAAACCCGCGCAAACATGTCCAAAATAATCATAATTGTGCAAGCAACCTTCGCCTTAGCCTCGCAAAACAGCCATGTTTCATCGGTAAAAATAGATGGGCACAAACGTGGTATGACAGGTAATTGCCATTCCTTTTAAAGATTGCCTTCTTTTCGCATATCGAATCAAATCTGAAAATAGCTTAGTAACGAACAAAAACATATATGCGGTTAGGGAGGATCGCCCTGACGTAACCCTCTCTCTGATTTAGTACGTCCGACCTCACAACCATTAATAAGTAGAGTCTACAAAGCAGGCCACACATACACATCATAATAAGGGCCAAAATTTTACTCTCAAAACCTAGTCTCAAAAGTACATTCTCCAATAAGGACCATTCCACCCGGTTATAAGCTTTACTTATGTCCAGCTTCAGTGACATAAGCTCCACCTAGTTTTAAAAGCAACAAGAATATTGTTTGTAGTGAGTCGCTTTAGAACAAGCAGGAAATAAGACGAGAAATAATTTCAAGGAGGAACAACTTAATAGGAATAAGGACAATGAGTTCTGGATAGCAAACATTACAAAGAGGAATAAGACGAGATTGAGTCATGAGTTCTGGATTCTTTGCACTTAGGAATAAGGACAATGCGTGTACAATTTACAGACTCCGTAAAACAAATTCAAGAAAATTAGGATAAAATATATGACATCAGACTTCAGCAAAGACTAGATTTTTTTAATAAAACATAAGGGAGAAACAATCGGGACCACGAGATTTGTGAAGGTGCATGTCAAAAGAGATGTAGTCAACTTACTAGGCGTAAAAGGCTTGCCTAACTCCTAATTCATCTCCTGACCTACCTTTGCCTAAAATAACGCATAGTACATTTGCCAATCTCATCCTCATTCAACCCAATTAAATAGAAAATAGAATGGAAGTAGTTGACTATGAAATCCTCTACTTTCTAACGGGGTTCCTTCCAAACCCCATTTGACCCGAATACCTCTGATCCTATTCCCCTTCCTACGCACACTAGCTTATTTATGGAAATACGACGTATTTTTTCCCCTCTCGCTCAACCATTGCACCTTACCTCTTTGTTTCTAGTACATTTCCTCCCTACCCACCATCAATTCTAAATTTCGTGTCAGCTCCACTTCCTTCTGCTTAGACTCGATGCAACAATTTCTCTATATATCTTTTCATCTCAAAACCCGAAATCGCTGCCCATTTAACCAAACCAAGTAAGCATCGACCAAGTTTGGCTTGCAGATCGTGATTTTGCTCGTCGCTTGATTTCTTATTCCAATAACTGAGCTATAATATCCGATAGTCATCCTTTTTCACCCACGCCGCCTCAAAGCTAAAGCATAAAGATAATTTATTATTTGAAGATGTGTCTTCTATAACAATATATAGATGGTTGTGCAAAAAACATATGCATACAATCTGGTATATTTGTTACAAAAGCTAATTTGAAATATTATCTATAAAATATTCTTGGATATGATTGTCTTTGAATCATATCTTTTCGTAGACTTGTGGGTTCACTTTGGCCCACTTCCCTTAACGCCGCCACCACCAAAACCCGCCGCCACCACCACCACCACCACCAAATTCGTCACCAACACCACTAGCACCAAACCCTCCACCATTACCACCAAACTAACCATCACCACCACAACCAAACCACCAAACCCACCAAATCACCAAACCCATATTCTTGTTCGATCTACTTCGAGTATGTCACTACGAAGTTTGTGACAATCTTGACAGATTCGTGCATTGTATGGGGGCGCCACTTCCCATGGCGGCGAAATCTGCTCTGCCGCCAAAACCACAAGAAATTTCGAACTCCCTGCAGAGGTCGTTCGCCGCCGTAGCTCGAGCGCCGTCGGAGTTATCGATTCGGAAATCGTGCGTTGATGACCCCTTATTCCTTGCACCGAGTCGAATGATTCAGCCTAAGAAAGTTGAGATCTATAAAGGAAAACGTTCAATTTTCCTACCAGATCATGAAGTGCGTATGCTCTTGAAGCCCTTCAAGCTTGCGTTGGTGTGTAAGTTTTCACACGGATGTCCAAAACTGAATGGGCTTGCTTTAGGATTTCGATCGATTGGATTGAGGGGTAAATACACAATTGGACATTTGGATCCAAAGCATGTTCTTATTACTTGCACTGTTGAGGAAGACTACTCGCTACTATGGCTGCGTCGGGTATGGAGGATTGGAGGATTCCCGATGAGGGTGTTGAAATGGTCTAAATCCTTTAAAATCGAAGAAGAATCTCCCGTGGTGCCTGTTTGGATTTCGATTCCAATGCCTCCGACATATTTCTTTTCTAAGGAATTGCTTGTTGAGATCGCCAAATTGATAGGCAAACCACTTCGAGTTGATGAAGCAACGGCATACCGTACTAAACCTGGCATTGCTCGCATTTGTGTGAAATTAATGTTATGGAAAGCTTCAAGATTCAGTGGTGGTTAGGATGAGTGATGACTGATGAAGATGTTCACTTATCTATAATATATGAAAAATACCCATATATGGCATGGCTTGTAAGCATCTTGGACATGCTTCTAAAACATGTTATTTGAATGCAAAAAAGACCTCTGAAGATGGCATTACATGTGAGGATAGTGCAAAAGGAAATGGGGGAGAGACAGAAGAAAACACTAAATCTGCCAAGGAGAATGAGCAACATGTGTTTGACGAAATGCCTGAGAGAAGAACAGAAAAAGATTTGAGAACAACTCCATTATTTGTGGTCGAGCAATCGAATGTCGTGATGTTAGGGAATGCGCCGCTAAATACGCTTGTACCTACTGGAAATCGGGGCAGCAATACGCCCTCAAGGTTAGCTGTTGAATATCCAACTTGTAGTAATAGGTTTAATGGTTTGGTTGAGTTAATGGAGGATACAATTTTTGTTGGCAATGATAACTCAAATGATGGTGCTAATGAGTCTAATGGTTTAAATGTTGATGGTGAAGTTGGGATTTTAAGAGCTTTTGATGCGGTGGAGAGTAATATTGTTTCTAAGTTAGATCAAAATGATAATGAGGTTGTTATTTTGAAAAGTAATGATGTTGTTGCTGATTTTGATAGTGAGCAAAGTGATAATGAAGTTTCTGCCAGTGATGGAAATAGACATGTTGGTGGGAATTTAAATGTTGATCTTGGAGGAGTTAATTTAAATATAGATGAGGGAGATGAGAACTCTCGTAATGATGATTTTGGGGCTGTTGTTCATGTGAATAATACTGAACATGAGGTTGTTGAAGAGGAGAAATTAGAAGAAGGTGAAATTATTGTTAAGGACACTCACGAGGCTTGTGATCTAGAGTTACTAAGGATAGAAAAAGTTCAACAAGTGGGGGACGAAAACCAAAAGGAGACTGTGGAGACATATCAAGAGAAGGAGAAAGAGATTGGAAAATGCTTTATAAACAAACATAACTGGACTGATTTAGAAGACAGAGGAAGGGATGTTTTTGTTGAAACTCGAAGAGCTTTTAAGCCTTCAACATATGATGTTTTTCAGGATATTGTTGATACAAGAGCTGAACATTCGGATTCAGAATGCCAAAGGCATATTGACTTCGACTCAATTGATTATATTATTATCAACGACTCCACCGATGACAAGGGTATGCTGTCGGATTCCGAGTGCTCAAAGAAAACCCGTAGGGTCTCTCCAAACCATGAATACATAGAAATTGGACCGCATCAAGAAATTGATTATGTCAATGCTTTTGGGGATGATGAAAGCGAAGTGCTAAATAAGCAACCGTCTACACCTCAAAAGTCAACGGTTAAAGAAAAAGTATTAGCTGCTACCAAGGAACCTAAAAATAAAAATGCAATCGAGGAACCTGATGGAGAGTATCATCTTGCGATGGTCTCTAACCGTGACTGTTGTGATGACAAAATCACGAGCAAGGGATCTTTTGGAGGAGGAAGATCTAAAGCAGTTGATTCGAAGAAATCCGATGGCATACTTGTTGTGAGAAAGTAAACTAAGAAGGAGAAGAAAGCAGCCAAAGACCCTAACAAGCCAAAAAGGGCTCCGAGTGCCTTCTTTGTGTTTATGGAAGACTTTAGGAAGCAATACAAGGAGCCACACCCCAACAACAAATCTGTTGCTGCTGTTGGTAAAGCTGGTGGTGACAAGTGGAAATCACTGAGTACTGAGGAGAAGGCACCCTTTGAGGCAACATCAGAGAAGCACAAGGCAGAATATGAGCGTAAAATGGAAGCTTGCAACAGGAAATTGGCCGGAGAAGCAGATGAGGAGTCTGACAAGTCTAAGTCAGAAGTTCACAATGAGGATGAAGACGAGGATGGCAGTGGTGGAAAGGAGGATAAAGATGATGATTAAGCAAGTGATGGGTGTCATAGAAGATTGTAGTATGAATGAAGGATGATATTTTAATATAGTTACTCGTGGAGTATCAATATAAACATGTACTTGAGGTGCTCATATAAACCCCCTTAGATGCTTGGTTTTATTTGTTTTGACCGTATGGTTGGGTACGTCACTCGGTCTTATTTGTAGTACCCTTCTTTTCCTTTTTTATAAAACTTTCTTTTCCTCCTCGTAGACTTGTGGTTTTAGTGGAGAAAATAAAATTATGTAAAATTACAAAACATCTCTGATTCAACTTTTTATTTTAACCAGAAGCTTTGTTATATTAATTGGATGTGTCTCGTTGAGTTTCAGTTAAATCGAATTTACGGAAGAGGATATTCAAAAAATTAGTGGAGAAAAATAAATAATACAAAAGTTAGAAAAACTTTGATTTCATTTTTTCTTTCACAAAAACTTTATAGTATTAATTAGGTGTGTTTGGTCGAGTTTCAATCGAAGTTACGAAAGACGATAGGCAAAAGTTTACGGAAACAAATTAAATTATTCAAAGGTTACAACACAATTCCTATTCCAATTTTTATTTCACCATAAACTTTCTTATTATAATTAGTTGTGTTTTGTCAAGTTTCAATCAAATAGGAGTTACGAAATTCAATAAAAAAAATTAGGGGAGAAAAAGAAAGGTAAGAAAAAGTTGCAAAACAACTTGTTTTTGACTTTTTCTTTCACTATAAACATTGATATGTTAAGGGAAAATAATAAGGTAGCATCCAAACTTTGGCACTTTTCACACTTACCAAACCAAACTTTAATTTTTTGCACTCGACAGTCTAAGCTTTGCTCCGGCCAACACTTTGTTATCTAAACTTTCTAAACGACCTATTCTGGCCGAAAAACTCACTTTGCGTCAAAGTGACATCACTTTCGGCATTTTGTATAAGTTGTTGCACTTTACTATCCAAACTTCTATTTTTTTGGCACCCGCCTATCTGAAGTGACGTCATGAATAAATCACAATGCCGAAAAGTGTTGTCACTTTGCCCGAGATAGGTCGTTTTAAAAGTCCAGAGAGTAAAGTGCTCACCATAGCAAAGTTCAGATCATCGGGTGAAAGATTTTAAAGTTTGGTTAAGTAAGGTATATTTCGTCGAGTTTCAAGCGAATCGAAGCTACGAAAGGCAATAAGCAAAAGATTAAGGGAGAAAATAAAGTTATGTAAAAGTTACAAAACAACCCCGATCTCACCTTTTCTTTCATCAGAAACCTGCTTATATCATTTAGATGTGTTTTGTCAAGTTTAAATCGAATCGGAGTTATAAAAGATGATAAACAAAACTTTGGGGTGAACTCTAAACCCTAAACTCTAAACCCCAAACTTTAAACCCCAAATACTATTGCTTGATGTGTTACTTCAAGTTTAAGCCAAAATGAAATTATTAATTACAAAACTTTTAAAACACCACAATTCCCAATTTTTCTTTTACCAAAAATTTTATTAGTTTAATTAGGTTTGTTTTGTCGAGTTCAAACCAATCAGAATTACGAAATACGACAAACAAATATTTAGGGGAGAAAAATAAAAGGGGTACAAATATTTAGGCACAAGCTGACAAAGGTTAGGAGGTATAATGGTGAAAAGAATTATTTAGGTGGAAAGTCGTAAAATGACCAATAAGTTAGAAGGTTTGATGTTTTTATCGCAAAATAAAATTATGCATAATTGTACATTACGAGTGTGTGCAGATATTTCTTCCTTTTTCTTTTTGATAGATCGGTTATATAGCTAACTCATATTGCGCATCCATAATGTGCAAAAAAATTTCTTTCTGTTTGGTTAGTTTTCGAAAGCACCCTTTTTTATAATTATTTACGCTCCTAGTCATTATACGTAAATCAGGAAGGCAATTTTACGCTTCCAATACCTAGTTTTGATAGGAACTCGCCGCTTTCGGGGAGCGTCGGGGCTACGGGCTTAATTTTTTCTTTAGAAACGGAAAAAAAACCTCCAATATATTTATGAAAAGTGAATTATGACGTAAATATCGACTTAAAAAAGATATTCATGAGAGATATTTTTGTAAATGATTAATCAAAAACACATATTTTGTGAGTATATAGTAAGAACCGGGAATCGGTGACCCGGTTTGGTAATGGTTGAACCGATTTGTATATTACTTCATAAAAATTTAAATTTTTCATGGTAGTGGAGTTGAACCCTGGACCCCTAAGTAAACATTAGATGCTTTAACCAATTGATCTACAATAGAATTGGTAGTATTCACACTTGTTAATATATAGATTAAATAGCTAGAATATACTTTTCTCATATAAAACAAATATATTATGCTATTATATTTATAACTTAGTAGTATTATATTATAAAGCATCTTTGTTGTGTTATTCTCTTCTATATAGTAGATGTTCTTAGACTAGTATTTTTTTTCCAAACACTTTAATATTTAGAATTCATGAAATATTATACATATTTGCTTAAACTTTAACCAATACATGCGTAGTTTAATCTTTTAATTATTATACGATAATCAAATACTCTAATTTAATTATCTTTATTTTTAAATAACAAAATTAAATAAATGAATTAAAATATGAGTTTTATGATTAGAAACATATCAATTAAGAGCGAAGAAACAAATTTATAACTTCTCGTTTCCTAAAATTGATACAACAAAATTATGTAGCAAGATATATTTTATATATATTTATGATTTTTATAATATATTGTGTTGTAACAGTCGGACCAGTGATCCGACTAGTTTGATCACTAAAACCAGTAACCAGTGAGGTTACCGATTTGACCTCCAGTTCGGTTCTGAAAACACTGGTATATATACATATTTTAGATAAAAGTAAAACACGATTTTTTTGAACTCCGTGGTAATTTTTTGGTTTTCTCATCTTCTTTCCTTTTTGTCGACTTTATTAAATTACCATGATTTTCCTCATTAAACCCACAAAATTTTTATGTATGTTTTATTTAAGATATATTAAATCGTTTATCTTGAACAAAGATACACACGAAATATTTCTAAATTGTGTTAAAGGAGAAAAATATTGTGCTTACCGTTAGTGTTTTAAATAATCAATTGTAAAACATAGAAAAAAAAACTTATGATGTACCCGACCCTACACAAGAATTATGCTAATTTGTGAAGACATTTATAAAGGAGAAGTTCCATATTTTATAAAGATAAGAACAGACCTGTATATTGTATACATATATATCTAAAAGCAATTTCATAATATAATAGTCTCATAATTAATTCAATGTTCAAAAAGATAGATAATTTTAGTTAGGACCTTTTTATTTTATTTAAACAGAGAAAATTACATAAAGCAAACTAAAAAGAAACTACATCGCCCTTAGGCCAGTTCTTCACGCATCAAACTAATAAGATTATGCATACTCCACCATTTTCCTCGCCAGGCTCCTTCGCCGGCGCGTCTGCAAGCCGATTTCCTTCTCTCGCTATCCACCTAAGTTCGTATTCCTAAGGTTTGTGAAGTAACTCGCGACACTCTTTAATAATTTCCATGAGGTCATGCGTTTGTACTTCCTCTTCCGAGATCAATTTGTATGCTTCTTTCGAGTCCGTCTCGATCTCAATCCCTGGAATCCTTTTCTCCCACGCTAGTATAAGGCCCTCCCTTATTGCTTGTAATTTGCATTCAAGAACATTCATGGTATCCACTCGCTTCACAAAGCCCCATATCCAAACAACCAGTTCGTCTCGTAGTATACCTCCAATCGAGCTCTTATTGGCATTAGTCGAAACACTGCCCTCCATATTTAACTTGTACCACCCGGCTTTCGGCTTCATCCACTTTTCAATCCTCTTCTTTTTCTTATTTGTATTCGCTATTATCAGCTTCAATCACAGTTCTTTTATATGGTTAAGCACGACTTATGTCTTGATTAATTCACCTCGGAACACTTTGGCATTCCTCGCTTTCCATATCTCCCAAATACTCGCCACAAAGATTACGTTCCATGTGCTACTCGGTAATAGCCTATTCTTTCTTGTGCAATTCTTTGAATTTTCCTTTAGCCATTCCCACGCATCACCTGTAAAAAAGGAACACTCGTCTGATTGTGGGAGTATTTTTTTCCAAATGCGCTTCGTGGCCCAACAATCCCTCAACACATGTGTTGTATCTTCCTCACTTCTTTTGCATGGAAAGCAGGACGCGTCATCGGTTAGGCGTTGAGTCCTTCAAAGTTGGTTCGTTGCTATTCTATCTTGGCTTGCGAGCCAAATAAAAAAGCTAAGTTTGTTGCTGCCCGGACTCGTCCATACCCATTCGGCGTTAGGACTCGGGTTCTGATCGTGCGTATACAACTTATGAATCAGCCTATATGCGCTTTGGCAAGCGAAAGACCCGTCAGATTTTTTATTCCATACCGCTTTGTCTTCGGCTTCTCTTAGCACCACGTGTTACGCCAATATTTCCCTCTTTACTTCCTTTGCGATTAATGACTTCAAGGATCTCAACATCCAGTTCCCGTTCGAGTCCATAATGTCTGCAATTTCCAGCCATTTTCCTCTTCTTCTATTTGCACTCCTTTGTCAATTAGGCTACCATCGCCTAACTAATTATCCGACCACATGGATATTTTCTTTCCATCCCCTATCTTTCATCGAATCCCCGGTGCAATTAACGCCATACACGTCGTAATTCCCTTCCACGTTGAGCTATCTGTGGGATTCATCACGTATTCCAAAAGACATTTTTTTTAAAATATTTCGCCTCCACTAGTTCCGACCAAATACTTTCCTCCTTCTGTATAATTTTCCAACAGAATTTAGCAAGGAGTGCTTCGTTATTTATTCTTGATGTGCGAAGTCCTAGCCCTCCTTCCTTTTTCTGTTTAGTGACTTTTTTCCACCTTACCAAGTGTAGTTTTTTGGCTTCCGAATTATTTGACCATAGGAAACTCCTATTAATTTTATCCAATATTTCACAAATTTTTTTCGGTAGCGAGCTCGACTGCATAGTGTGTATAGGCACCGCGGTGGACACGGCCTGGATTAATGTTGCTCGCCCTGCCAAAGAAAGGTTTAAACTCTTCCAATTTGAGAGTCAAGCTCTGAGTTTGTCGAAGATTTTATTAAAATCCTTCATTCGTGTTCGGCCGTGGGATAATGTCGCCCCTAAGTATTTCCTCAACCTCATCGTCCTTGCAAAACCAAGAGTTGCACAAATGCATCTCTTAATTCTCATCCCACCTCGATTTGAAAAGAAAATTTTGGATTTCTCCTTATTTAGTTTCAAACCCGACGCTCCACAAAAAATATCAAGAATATATGTGAGAGGTGTGGTCCCCCTCGGCACGGGATCAGTGGCTCACATTCGCCCTTCTCCACCGCTTCATTAATTAGATAGGCTAACCTCTCCACGCAAAGGACGAAAAGGTAAGGGGATAGTGGGTCCCCCTGCCGAAGTCCACACCCGTGCTTCAATCCCTCAAGTGGTTCTCCATTCCATAATATCTTAGTCGATGCATTCTTGACGCATAACATAATCAGCCTAATTAAGTTCAAGGGGAAATTGAAAGCCAAAAGAGAGTCCTCCAAAAAATTCCAATTGATTTTATCGTAGGCTTTCTCCAAAGTCAAGTTTAAGCACCATGCACCCGACTTTATTTTTCTGCTTAGATTTCAAAGAATGTAAGACCTCATGGATAACAAAAATATTATCATGTGTGCTGCGTGAAACTCGACTAGATCAGGGATGTAAGACGTGGCATATAATCTCGTAGCCCCAGGGTAGTGCACTTTGTAATAAATTTGTATAAAACATTACAGAGTGAAATTGGCCGAAATTGAGATATCATGATAGGGTCGGTTACCTTCGGGATAAATAGAGATGCGTTGCGCAAATTTTAGGATCGAAGTTTCCCTCGCTGAATGCCCTTCGCACGAACTCTAAAATTGAAGGTCCCGTCCATGGCCAATATTTTTGATAAAATTTTGCCTGAATCTCGTCGGGTCCCGGAGCCTTTCTCGGATGTGTCCTCCATACCGTATTTTTAAGCTCCTTCGCGGTAACCTCGCCCCTTAACCAATCCGCCTCCTCTTACTCAAGCGTTCGTTGGAAGTTTGACACTGAAATTACTGTTGTGGCATGGGTTTGTCCAGAAATAATTTTCTGAAATATTCAATCGCGTGTTGTAGAAGAATGTCTTGTTCCCGAACCCACACGTCCTTAGTTTTTAGAGTTAGAATTTGGTTCTTTTTTCTCCGAATTAATGTGGATTTATGAAATAAATATGCATTCTTATCGCCTTCTGCAAGCCAATTAATACGCGATTTTTGCCTCCAAAAATTCTCCTCATCCCGTAATATATTGCTATACTCCACGATCAGATTTTTATCCAACCTTTCTAAGCTTGAGCTCGACCGAGCAGCTATGGCCCTTTGCGCCCCCTCAATCCGCCTAAGGGTTCGCTTCTTTTGTTGAAAAATGTTACCAAAACAATTTTTATTCCACGACATGATTGTTTCTGGGATTTTTTCAATAGCCACCAGCACATCTCTATTGTTCTCCCACATATTTCTCAACAATTCCTCACAATCTCGACGGTTCAGCCAAATCGCCTCAAAGCGAAATGGTCTTTTCCTCACTGTTTGCAACGAGTAGGCCGTGTGCATCATGATGGGGTGATGATCTCCATGTGTCCTCGGAAGATGGAACACCGCGTTATCTGGGAAATATTCTAACCACTTTTCATTCGCCAAGGCCCGATCAATTCTCTCCATAATGAGCACCTCACCCTCGCGCTTGTTCACCCTTGTAAATTTTGGCTTGTGAAACCCGAGATCTTGGAGCCTCCATTTTTAATTCTATTTTGAAACACACGGCACCTCCCCACGATATTTCTACTGCCCCCTCTTTTTTCGTGGGTGAAACAAAATTCATTGAAATCTCCTTGGACTAGCCATGAGAGATTAACATGCGCAGCCATATGGTCAAGTTTATCAAAAATTCTAACCTTATCAACCAGATTTGGCTTCGCATATATCCCCGACATCATCCAACATGGGTTCTGGAGAAGGCGTATCATTGCATGGATGCTTTGGTCGTCAACGTTCAACATATCAACAATTATATTTCTCGAGTTCCATAATAGCCATACTCCTCTGAACATTCCTTCCGATGGCGCAATGCAGTAGCTATCATAACCGAGCGTTTGGGATATCTCGTACGCCCGCTCTTGAGACTCGCGTCTCTAATAGGAAAACCACATCTAGCCTTTGAATCTAGAC
The DNA here is from genome assembly GCA_948329865.1 of Linaria vulgaris. Lineage (NCBI taxonomy): Eukaryota > Viridiplantae > Streptophyta > Magnoliopsida > Lamiales > Plantaginaceae > Linaria > Linaria vulgaris. The sequence goes on from OX415250.1 coordinate 102,802,649, forward strand.
CAAATCCCTAAAGTGAGTACGAAAAGAATCGTCGCCCGCACCCCGGCAATTCCAAGAAATCACTTGCATCGACATATTTATCAATTGGTGTGGTTGGATCAGGTTCTCTACACTACCACCCATCCATGACAACATCACTTGCCTCGTTAACCCTGAGACTATATCCGCTTGTCTCCTAGCTTCCTGGTGACTTATTAGCATGTGTTGCCAAGCCATCGACCCATGTTTCACTCTCTCCCTTATCTCCGTAAGCACTTAGAATTCCCAAACTATCAGAGTTATCTCGACTACTTTGATGTTCCTTGAGTCTATTTGAAATATCTTTGAATGGCCGGCGAACGTGTGATACAACGTTCGATTTTCCCAAATGTTTGGTGGGATGGCTGCTACGAGTGCTCCGTTCTCCTGCTGTAAAATCAAATCGTTTTGATCAATCCTCTCCTTCCAATTCTTTACTATTCAGGCCTGCAAATTGTGGATCACTCAAATTCTCCTCATTAAAAGCTTCTGGCCGAGCAAGGATTTAGAATGGGTTGGAGTTTCTATTACCTTTCACGCTTCCTCCTTTGTTTATTCTCTTTTTGTTGTTGTTTCCTTTATTTCCTTTATCCGCCGATCCTCGTAAGTAAATAGGCAGAATCCTACCCCCATTAGAACTCTCACCAATAGCCATCTATTTTCCTGGATGGTATTTATTTGGTGTTTCTTTGGAATTCATCCCTTATTTATTCCTTTCAAGATTTACTACCTTTGTTAGAATTCTTTTAGGAAAATCCACGGCTTTCTCCTTTCATTTTTCTTGCGGTTGAATCGTCGGCCTCGGTGTAGAATTTATCTTTTTATTTGTCACCACCATCCAACCACCGAATTCGTTTTTCTTATTTTTCTCTATCAGCCACTCAACCAGGTCTTTTTTCTTTTCGCTCCTTTCGTCGAACACCTGGTGTTCAGCCGAAGGAGTTGCGACCGGCCTTATCTGTTCTCTTTTCACATTGCTCCTTATTATGGCCTATATGCCCGCATGCATAGAAAACCGAAGGTAAATTCTCGTACACCAATTGGTACGTCTCATCGTCAATCATCACACCAGTTTTCAAAGCCCTATTCGTTGGTATTTGGACATAAAACCTCACGTATCAGCCTCTAGATGTGGAAAAGGTATTTCTGTCAATCTTGATCGGACCCCGTACGCATTTTGCTATTTTCTTGATTAGTGACTCCCTGAACATTTCGAGCGGAAGATTAATCATCCGAACCCACGAGATTGTGTAGTATATTTCTTCGACGCTTGCACGAGATTTTGGCGTCCATTTAAAAATTGACAAGAAGCAATTTGCGAGTCGCCATAGACCTTGCGTTAAAATTGTTTCCCTTTGGATCGATATCATCCCTTTCAAATAGTAGTTTTCGTCGCCCATATCAATTAATTCGCTCCCTACTGTTATTTTCCACATTGCGCTCAATTTATTCAGTCGAGCTAAATAGTACTAGGGCCTCCAATGAACTTTGATCAATATTGTTTCCTTCCATTGATCCTACATTGATTGCTTGATTTCCTCCATGATTTCAATACGGTCGAATGGATTTTTGTTCGTAGGTGGGTGGGCGATCATTCTCTCGTATTCATTGTCCCTTGTTTCCTCATCAACTCGCACGTCTAGAGTTCTTACTTTGTCGGCATACGATGGTTTGTTGATCGGTGCATTTCGATCCGTAGTTCCTCTCCATTGTTTGTTCATGGATGCTTCTTGTGTTTTGTACGTGGTGCACGATCTTTTCGGTGCTCTTATTTCGTTCGCGTCCTCCAACCCTGGGTTCAACAATTCCCTTTCCATTCTATCATCTTCCATTTCAGTTCGGTTTGTGTGTTCCTTCTCCCACCGTGTGGTTTGAATCCCCGATGGAATTGATGCGTGGTCACCGGTGATATCCACTGTGTATAATTATCGAATGAATTATGTTAGGACCATAATTGTAGGAAAGAACAAACACTAGGGGCCTTAACTGGAAGAATTTTAAGATTTGTGGGGCTTGGCTGTAGTGCAGAAAACTGCAGCCCTAACGCTCTCCCGCTTTCCATTATTAGGTAATGCTTTTGCGCTCTCTATATTTGGCAATGACCAAGCCACATCCAAATAAAGCAATAATGAAAAGCACAATTTCTTCGTTAGTTCGGTTCGGTTTCTGCTGCTTGTGTTTGTTGTAGTGTCTTCGGTACCCTCGCACTCAATTCATCTTCCTCATTCCCTTTCCCCATGCCCCACACTACAAGAATGTTTCATAATAGCTTGGTGGCTTAGCTATCGAAAATTTTCTAGTTAAGATTTACAACGGAAAAATCGCTTACAAATCCGATAATCCGTAGCAAAACAACAACAAGTAAATTAGCTAGCGAAAGCTGACTTGGAAACCAATATGCGATGAAATATTCTCTTGCTAAAGCGAATTTACCCTTTACGCGCCACATCAGCAGTCATTTGCTTCCAAGAAAATGCTACCTAGTTTTTGTTTCTTAAAAAATGACTAATTAAAAGAAAAATTATAGAAAAGTGGTAAAAGGCTAAAATAAACACCCCAATTATAACCATTTAATCCATAATTAAAATTGTTTCATTAAGTTTTATTTTATTAGAAAAGAGGGGGAAAAATGGCCCCATTAAATTAAGAAAGTAAAATCGCATTATTGACATCCCTGATTAAGATTGACTAATTAAAGTGTTTAATTAATTAAAATTGACTAATTAAATTATCTAATTAAAAATTACTTTTCACCTATTAAAAATTGGTAGAATTTTTTTCCTAATTAAAATAGTGAAGTGATAATCTCATATTGGAAATGGAGTAATTATATTTGAGTAATTAAAAATGATTAAGTAAAATTGATATTAAACAAATAAGAAATAGTAAATTCCACGTATTCAGTGGAAACTGGTTAGTCGCTAGCTAACTCCACATCAGTAAAGTCAGCGAGCGAGAATTTTGTAGCTGGAGTATATATATATATATATATATATATATATATATATATATATATATATATATTTTTTTTTAAGTTGTATGTGTTCAAAATACCTCAAACAGACCTGTTCAAACAGAATTAGCAGATAGCAGCAAAGATGCTGGTATCTGTTTTGTAAAATAGGGAAAAAAACACCGCAAGCATTATAAACTAAAAAAGAACCTTGAAAAACCTGCTATTTGTCAACTTCTAAATCAACAAAGAGCTGAAAAAGGCTGCTAGGTCTTGTTCAACTATAGCCAATCGAAATTCGACCACATCACGTGTGAAACCACGGCAAGTCGATTCAACAAAATCCACAATAATAAGACCATTTCAACAACACAAATCTTCCCAACCACTTCGCTACACATATAACAAGAACACATTCTCAATAACAGCTTATTCCAGCCACTTCACAACACCAATTAATACCAAAGATCCAGTATCCAGGCCAGCTAGAACAACACCTAGTTAATATAATTTCAAAACAACACCTAGTTAAAGGCTACAAAAGGACTAAAAGTTTACTAAACAAAAACATAGCCTTTGTAACTAGGGTGGATCAGCAAGCTCACTGAAATGCCGAGGTTTCAAAATCAAACCAATTTGTATCATCGGTCTGTGAACCATATTGGGACCCTCCAACGCCCCCCCGAACAACCAACACTCCATAGACTAGCAGCGCCATTTTACCAGCTACACCCTCAGAACCACCAACATTACTTGCCTCACCACCAACGTCCCCTTCTTCACGATAACACTTAGGCAACTTCATATGCAACGTCCTATAAATCGCTCTCATATCATCTTTCTGGTGCTCCTTCAGTTCTTTAATATGTTTGGCTTGAGCGTGGATTTGTGCCTCCTATGCATCATTTTGCAACTGAAGTTGCACGATATAAGCTACTGCTTTTTGCACGGCCTCCTTCGATCCCCCCCGTTGATGAACTTTGGGTATTTTCTGATTCCTTCAAAGCCAACAAGCTCCGGATCCCCACATGTTGAAAACCCGAGAACAAAGCCCTTCTTTGTCGTGTTCGAGACTCAGAATCGATCAATAAGCCTCAAGCCACTGCTTCATATTTATTGGCTCCCACAAAGCCGGGTCAGGCTCAAGTTCTTCGACACCGAACCACCAGTAATCCAGCTAACACCAAACAACAATGATATAATTTAGTTAAATGGTATCAGAATGGAAACACGATTAACGTTTTAATATTTAGAAATCCCATCATAAACAATTAATTCATCCCACAAAGAGTTCTGAAAATAAACTCACGTATACTTTGCGAGCCCAAGCTAATGTCCACTTCTGTGATTTATCTAGCTGCACCTTGCAATGAGCCTTCAGCCAAACCGCTGATTGTGGGAGAACGTCTATGTTCCCTTCAAAGTGTTTTTCAGCCTATTCAAATACAATTCAGTTCGTTTATGTTAATAAAAGTGCTAGACGTGGGTAAAGTATTAATACAAAATTGTATTACTAATAGACAGATCTTTGATAAAACAAAAAAGCTCATATAAGTATATCGTATAGGAGTTCTGGGATTGGAAAAATACGGGGAATAAATTACGAGTAATAATAAACAAACATACCAATCTCTCCATATGGATTCCCAGACCAATAGACCCTCCAACGTAATTGGAACCTTTTCGTTTCCGTCGGTTCTCTCGGGCCTCACGGGGTCTCTCCAATGCACAATAGCATTCTTCAGATGCGCCACGATCATCACAACTCTCTATTCTTGAGTTTTTCCTTGTTGGTCTTGTAAAGAATCCACCATTCTTTGGCTTTGTTCATGCCATCCTGAAAGCTTTTTTGGTCAATCTTGTTGAAACATGATTTAATCAAAACGTAGTCGTCCTTGTCCCACTAGTAATGTTGCTGCCAATATTTATAAAAATAAACATATGGTATAATTGAAACATAGAATGGAACACATCTACAACATAATCATATGGCAAACACATCCATATAAATAAAATGAAAAATTATAGAACTCCACTGCTTAAGTATTATTTTTTCACCACAATATGTTAATTGATGATATGAAAACATGCACAATTATTTGTCTTAGGCATGGAACTATAACAAATTTTCGCAAATTAACTGTCAATTAATTAAGTAAAAACTTCAGCAAATTTCTCATTAATTAACTGTCAATTAATTAAGTTAAACATTCAGCAAATTTTCTAAATCATCTTTTTCATAGATCAAAGTAAAGGTTCAACCCTTCCATTTCTCATGAAAATGACAAAATCCTAAATATAAAAGCACGGAGGAATCTAACAAAGTAAACAACACACCTGAAAGGACATCCAAGCATCATTTTTTTCTTCCTCCGTGAATCTTCAGTAGGTAAACTTGTCGTTGTTTCGCATGACTCATCGCACAATATCGCCGGTTAAGCTCACGGCTCGTGGGTCATCGAAACTCCCGTCCGTACACAACATAAGCGGCCTTTTATCCCTCGGGTTAGGAGGCACAAGAACACTAATCCGCCTCCTATTTTCTTAAAATAATTCGGCTCAATACTCTTCGCTAACATCATCTCTTCCTTTTCCATCGTAACTGGACCATCATCAACCACATCGTCAACTGGATTTGTACCTTTCCTAACACCACCAACATTCACTCCTAGCTTCCCGAAATCTTCAACCTCTTCGGTATAATATGTAACCATTGATGCACAAGCCTCAAGGTAGGGGTTCTCAAAGAGAAGTTGCTCATCTATTGGCTCTGTCCCCTGCTCCCCTGCCGTCGGATTCGTCTCAGGAATGGATCCTTCGCCTATCGATGTCATTGGATCCCCTTGGGCCCTAGTCCCTCCTGATGGATGTGATGGCTATGAATCGTAGGTACCGAGCACACTTTGGAATCTGGTACATTATCGTGTTCACGTGGCCCCCTGTGGGATGCAACTGCTGCGTCAGGATCGAAACAAAATGGCCAAAATCCTGGCTGAAACAAAAATGGAGCCAACGGATACAGCATGGGTTGAGTGAATCCACCGCCTTCAAAACTAGTAACTGCGTCCCTTGTCACATACGTGGCGCTATATACGGCATGTGACCACCCATCATCATTGTAGGCTACATAAATGGTGATACGAAAGGTTGTTGCTGCCCCACTGGCGTGTACCATACGCTGAAGCTCACTAGGCGGCAATCGTGTTACACTAGATGTCGAAAATGTAAACATAGAGGTTACTCTTGGCTGCGAAAGGCCTGTCGATGCTGGTCAGCATGGCTACGAAGGGCCTACCGATGCTGGTCAGCAAGGCTGCAAAGGGCCTGCAGATGTTGGTCGACATTGCTGCGAAAGACCTATCGATACTGATTTGTGGGGCTGCGACGGGCCCTGTGGTAGGGATATTCCTATCTAAGAAGAGCATGTCGATAAGAAACTGCGGGGTGCACGATACTGATCTGCTCAGCTGAGATGGGAGCTGATAAGGAACCTCCTCTCTTGGAATGACATGGGGACGCACAACTCTAGAACTATCTGTTTCCACATCTTGTTGAACATAACTAGATGGTCTCCTCGTACGTGCCATCTGCAATACAAAAATAATTTCGTAATTTATTTTTCTTGTTTTTTAAGATTTTCGAACTTTTAATTTCGTAATTTAGCATTTGTATTTATTTTTTTGCGATTCTGAATGTATTTCGAGGACTTCTTGGTTTTTATTAATGAATGGTTATTTTAGTTCTTTCTCTCTTTTGTCTTGTTCATATTTGTCGATTACCAATAAATGCTTAGCACCTATAACTGCTCTGACCATTTCTTTAGTGTGGGAATTAAAAATGATTTCAGAGAGATTAAGATAAAATCTTATTCTTGTTGACCAAGTTTGCAGCTAAGTAGGACGTGCCAGCCTGCATGGCAGTGTTAAGGATGCATTTTTCCTAAGTAGGAGCATCTTACTGACACGCGCCCTTTGCTTTAGCTTATGGCAGTTTAAGTTTAATTCTTAATTAAAGAAAAGAGTCATGAGTATATATGTGTGCCAAGTGTTCAGTAGACATGGTTATGCTTACTTCAAAGGAAACTCATTTTAGATATTGAGCTCACTGATTTTTTTGTAAACTTGCCTTCTTATTTTCGCATAGTAGCTTTTGCATTTCAGTGAGAGAAGAGTGAAAACTTACTTGAAAAGATGATGCCCCTTCATTATAGGCAGGGAGGATCCGTCTCTTCCCGTAACTCCACTCGGAACTCGGTTTGGACTCCTTCATTGTTGCTAGGGGTCTGTCATGCTTCCTCAGATAGTTTCACTTCTAGGCGAGATAGTCTGGATGATGATATAGCGGCCATCTTGGGGAGTTCTTCGAGGGGGGCGGTTTTATAGCCTTTGCCTGCAGATTCCCGTAGGGTGAATCACATCCGAGAAGTAATCATAGGTAGGGGGTCTTATACCCTTGCGGATCAGTCCTCGGAGTTTGATATGCTTCCTTTGAGTCCCTTGAAGTTAATGGGCTGAGGACGCGTTGGGACTGCCATGAGCAATTAGTACGAGGGATCTATTATGACCTCTTTGCTGAGTATAATTTGGACTTTAACAAGTACGATGTGATCATACCGCACTTCGATCAGAGGGCCTACGATTCCCCCTGGGCTATTTGATCGTATATTGTGAGCAGGTACATTGTGGGATGCAGGTGTTTTTCCACCCTTTTCTTCAAACCCTTTTCCGATATTGGCAGATATGCCCTAGTCAGCTGACGCCAAATTCTTATCGTCACTTGGTCGAGTACATCCTGTGTTGTGAGCTCTTGTTGTGATCTAGCCTACAAGGATTTATGCAAGGTATAGCAATTTTTCGTTCATTCTATTTAGCACTAACATTTTTACTCTCTCTGAGGTGATGGGCTGGCTTCATGCAGATTTATATGGTATTGAACGCTATTGGATCCCGAGGGGATTCTTCTTCTGACCCCGACCTGGTGTACCACCGTCGGGATGAGCTAGAGAGGGGTTTGCTAGAGGCTCATGAAGAGATAACTCAGTTGATTGCGGACAGGGAGACCGCTCGAGAGGTTCACACTGGGATACTGCAAGCCGAGAAGAACAAATCTTGGGAGTTGGAGCACCGGTTGGTGCTTGAGAAGGCACGGGTGCTAGGTTTAGAGAAGAGGATGGACAACTTGAGGGACCAGATATGGTTTTCCGACGAGTAGCTGATACGTGTCACGAGGGAGATGGATATGGCAAATCAAAAGCTGCTGGAGACGACCCGTACTCACGAGGTGGCACTAGTGATGGCTCAGGTCCAGGCGGTGCTAGACGTAGTAGTTCCATCTGGCCTTCGCGAGTCTCCACAAGGCGAGATGCGTGATCTAGTCTGCATAGGGTATCGACTGTGCCGGGATGCGGTTCAGAATCTGCCAGGATTTCCTTTGGGTTTGGTTATCCCTGAACTTTGCATCCGTCGGGTTTTTGCAGATGTTTCTCCTTCGGCTTTCGAGGATCTTGCGGTTCTGACGGTGGTAATTGATGATCATGTTTCTTTATCTGAGGAGCAGCGTCGTCATCTTGTTAGGGAGGGGAAGTGTCCAATGGAGGATGCTTAGCCTATGCGAGAGCCGTGTTAGGTTCTTTGTATTGGATATGACTCGATATACCTTTGGGGTGAGGATCTGTTGTTTGTACCAATTATTTGTATTAGTTGTTTGTACTAGATGGCCCCTCGGGGTTAGGTTGCTTAATATGACGTTCACATAGGGTCATCATTTTGTTCCGCAACCCTTTTTTTCCCCCTATTTTCATTTTTTTGTACATGAGCCTTCTATATATAAACAACTAATTATTTAGGTACAAACTTCCACTGTTACTTTAACTGTCACATTAGGCATAATATTTCCGAAGGTTTAGGGCATTCCAAGTATTGTGGAGTATTGCGCCTTCGGAGTTGGCGAGCTGGTAAGTTGCGGGTCTGATAATTCCCGATATTTTGTAGGGTCCTTCCCATCGGGGGTCGAGTTTTCCTACATTCTTAGAGGCTCCGACTCTTTTTAGCACTAAGTCTCTGACTTGAATGGTCCTAAACTTTACCTTGGAGTTGTAGTATCGTGACATTCGGGTCTTATACCCCTCTATTCGGATGGCGGCTCGTGCCCTTATTTCCTCGAGGAGATCAAGGGCCAAGGCTAAGTTGGAGCTATTGGCGACTTCCTCGTATTCCCGGACTCGACCACTACCACTTTCGGGGGCACCACGGCCTCACTGCCATATGCTAGGCTATAAGGAGTTTCACCCGTGGCAGTTCTTTGGGTGGTTCGATAAGCCCACATGATGCCAGGTACCTCCTCGACCCATTTGGTTTATGCCAATCAAGTCTGACCTTTATGTTTTTCAGGAGAATTTGGTTGGTCCTCTCCACTTGACTATTTGCTTGGGGGTATCCCACCGAAGCAAACCGATGCTTAATCTCCCAATGATCGCACCATTTTTCTAGTTCTTGGCTTGTGAATTGTAGCCCGCTGTCACTCACCAGGTTCTGAGGGATTCCGAATCGGCACAGTATGTTCCTCCACAAGAAGTTGACGACCGCACCCGCCGTGACTCGGGCCAAGGGTTCGGCCTCCACCCATTTGGTGAAGTATTCAACCGCTACCAACAGGAACTTCTTTTGCCAGACATCGTGGATAAGGGGTCCTACTATATCAATGCCCCCATTTGGAAAAACGGTAGGGGTTAGGCTAGGCTCCCATGGAGCCGCAGGCTGGTGGACTCGGGAGGCGTAGGCTTGGCAAGGTTTACATTTTCCGGCGTACCTTTTGCTGTCTCTAGTCATCGTGGGCCAGTAGTAGCCTTGTCGAATCAACCGTCCGACCATGCTTTTTCCTCTGGTATGGCTTCCACACGTCCCTCCATGTACCTCTAACAGGACCAATTGGGCTTCTTCTTCATTGAGGCATCGGGCATGGGGTATGAGTAAGTTCTCCGAAATAGCACCCTGTCCCGGAGGAAGTACCGTACGGTTTTCTGTGACATCATTCGTCGTACGGTCCTATCTTTGGAGTAGCCCTCGGGATCTTGCAAGTAGCCTTTAATGGAGTTTATCCAACTCATAGGGGAGTCCGTTGTGGCATTTATCTCTTTGCCCTCTTTCTTCTCTGATTCACTTGTCTGTAGTAGGGTAATTTTTCGAGTATGAATGGTGGCTGTTTAGGTAGCCATTTTAGACAAGGCGTCTGCCTCCTGGTTTTCCCCTCGGGGAATTTGGACGACTTTGCACTCATACTCTTGTCTCTGATGGACTATCCGAAGATAATCCTGTATCCTTTCTTCTTTGGCTTCGTATGAGCCATTAACTTTCTGAACAATCAATTGAGAGTCGCTGTGTATGAGTATTCTCCTTATCCCACCTTCTTGTACGAGTCTCATTCCGATGAGAAGGGCTTCATATTCGGCCTCATTATTGGATAAGGGGTAATCAATCAGGATTGCAAAGTGGAGCATTTCCTCCTCCACTTCTTGATTTACTAAAACTATTCCCGCCCCTCCATGTGTACTTACAGAGGAGCCATCTACGTAGGCGTTCCATACGAGCTCTCTTTCTTCGATCTCGATGCTTGCTAGTTCCATTACAAAGTCCGCCAATACTTGCGCTTTGATGGAGGGCCTCGGGGCGTAGGAGATATCATACTATGTGAGCTCTATGTCCCATTTTATCAATCTTCCTGATGATTCGGGCTTGTTGAGGATCGCCCATATGGGGTGTTTGGTCAACAAAGTAATCGGATGTGAGAGAAAATATGGGCGCAACTTCCGTGCCGTAGTAACCAAGGTCAAGATGAGTTTTTCAGTTAGGGTATACCTGGTCTCTGCTCCGAGGAGAGTCTTGCTGACATAGTATATTGGGTGATGTTCTCTGTCCTGTTCTTTCACTAATACGCCACTGATAGCCTCTTCTCCGACGGACAAGTAGATGAAGATCTCTTCTTGGGGTGACGGTTTTACCAGTAAGGGCGATTTCACCATATACCTTTTTAGCTCTCCGAGGACTTCTTCGCAATGGAGGGTCCACTGGAATTCCTTGACGTTTCAGAGTATCTTAAAAAAAGGGGAGTCCATTTTCTGCCGATTTAGAAACAAAACGGCTCAAGGAGGCCACTCGGCCTATCAGCTTTTGAACGTCTTTCACTATCTTAGAAGTGGGTAGTCCTATGATGGCCTCAGCCTTTTCGGGGTTGACTTCTATTACCCTTTCCGTGACCATGAACCCCAAAAACTTTGCTCATCGGATGCCAAAAGAGCATTTTCTAAGGTTAACCTTCATTCCAAAATTATCCATGATGACCAATGCCTTTCGCAGGTCCTCGGGATGGTCTTCCGTTGTGTTACTTTTAACAACCATGTCGTCCACATAGACTTCCACTGACTTTCCGATGAGTCTAGCGAACATGAGGCTTACTAGTCTTTGGTAAGTAGCTCCGGTATTCTTGAGTCCCAAGGGCATTACTAGGTAGCAGAAGGTGCCTCCGTCGGTGATGAAGCTAGTTTTGTCCTAGTCAACTGCTGCCATTGAGATTTGGTTGTATTCATGGTCTCCATCTAGGGTTGACAACAGCGCGCATCCAGCGGTGGAGTCGACCAGTTGATCCATGATGGGCAGGGGATAGCAATCTTTTGGACAGGCTTCATTGAGATTGGTAAAGTCCACACACACCCGCCATCTTCCTCCACGTTTGGGGACTAGAACTGCATTAGCCAGCCATTCGGGGTATATGACCTCCCTAATTTGCTTTACGCTAAGGAGTCGTTGTATCTCCGACCGAATAATTTTATTGCGCCCTGGCCCCATCTTTCTCTTTTTATGTTGGGCTGATTTAACCCCTGGTTTCACATTAAGAAAGTGTTGGCATACCTTGTCGCTGATTCACCCGGGCGGTCCTCATTCCCACGCGAAGAGGTGATGAAATTGCTTGAGGATAGAAGTCAGTTGGGCTTCTACCGAGGGTTCCATGTTGGTGCCTATCTTAATTACCTTCTCGGGATCTCCTTCTACCAACTCCACCATTTTTAATTCTTCCACGGGTTGAACCCGTGCCTCTTCAGTTTTACACCTTTTGTTATTCCCAAGGGTGAGTTTGTCCTCTTCCGAGGGGATATCGTTCATACGGCATTCCCTAGCCTTAGATTGACTTATGCGGACTTCTCCAATACCTGAGAAGGTGGGAAAGTTTACCTTAATATGAAGGGTAGAGGGGATGGCTTTGAAGGTACGGATGGCTGACCTTCCGCATATAGCGTTGTACGTCCGTGACGAGGCCTCCACCACCCAGAATTTGGTTCGTTCCATCCTTAGAAGGGCTCCCTCTCCCCATGACATCGGAAGGATCACATTTCCGAGAGTATGGCAAGCTTCTCCTGAGAAACCTACTAGAGGGACCTCAGCCACCTCCAATTGTTCTTTCTTCAATCCTCTAGCAAGGTAAGTAGGAAGGAATAGGACGTCCACGAAGCTACCCATGTCAATGAGGATCCGCTGGATTATAAATCCGTGGATAATGGCTGCAATAACTAAGGGGTCTTTGTGGGGGTAGATTATACTTGTTAGGTCCTCGGGTCCGAAGGTAATGCTAGGCAGCTTTTATCCTTGAACGGAGCATACGGGGAGTCCTTGTTCTACTCGTCTTGCTTCTTTCAAATATTTCTTCTTCTTGCCTTGGGGTGTTATAGAGATGTCTCCTCCCTCTATCATGTTGATCGTTCGCCACGATGGGGTGTTATCTTTGTACGAGTCAGGGGGAGGGGGTAAATTCCGATGCCCCATAGTTCTTTCTCTTGAGCTCCATCGACGTTATGCGGTCCACTCTCAAGACCGCCGGCTGGGGGCCACCTCTTCTTCTTCTGGCTCTCTTCGTGGCCTTTTCCATACATTCGTTTTGGGCTCCTCGGGATTATTCTCCTTGAGATAGTTCCTCAAATATCCTGCTTCCAGGAGGCGGAGCACTTCCCTACCCAGGGTAGTGCACTCCTCAGTGGTATGCCATAGGTTTTATGATATTTGTAATACTTTCCTGTGTTCCTTTCTCTATTGGGAAATTTGGCCGGTGTTGGCCAGTGTAGCTCATCGTTACCTCTCATCACATTGAGCACTTCTTGGGGGGCGATGGTCATTGGGGGCAAAGGTACGGGCCGAAGGACATTTTTAACCATACCACCATCGTCTTTGCTTTAGGTGGGTTTCCCTTCCTTGCCCTTCTCCTTGGCATTCACCTCTCTTTCAGCGCGCTCACTGTGCTCGTGGTATTCGTTCTCCATGCGCCTTTTCGTGCCTTCTGCTTCCTCCATAAGGATGTAAACTTCTATCTTCTGCATAAGTTCATTCATGTCCGTGACATGATTTCCCATGAGGTATCGGAAAAAGTCTCATGTTCGGAGTCCCTATGTCAGTATGTCAGCTAAGATGGTTGGGCTAACATTAGGGACATCTAACGCCTCACCCGTAAAATGTTTTATGTATCCTCGCAAAGGTTCATCCTTCTGCTATTTAACCATGAAGAGATGAGTGGCGGATTTGGGATATCGCCGATTGCAAGCAAACTGTCGCACGAATAGGTGGACCAATCGGTCGAAGCTCACTACGGAGTTAGGGGGAAAGTGGGTAAACGAAGCCTGAGCTCGTCCTCCGAGGGTAACGGGAAACACACGGCAGATGACATGGTCGGGGGCAGAGGATAGATCAATTCTGACCAAGTATTGATGGATATGATCATGTGGAAGGGGACATTGACGGGCTGCATCCCCAATGGAATTCATGCTAGGGCAATTTCGGGAATAAAGGGGGAGGTTTTAATTGTAGGATCCTCCTTATGGGCCATGGTTTTCTTGATATCACTCATCTGCTTGCGCAGGCCATCCCGCATACCCCATAGAGTATGATTGTCACCCCTATGGTATTCCAAGGGGCGTGGTATTTCTTCTCCTTGCCCCCCTCTGCCGTAGTTCTTTCAAAATTATCATACCTTGGTGATTCTTGCAGAGGTTCGCGGTGCCAGGAGACGGGAGTACGGCTCCATCTAGCACGGGGTGCGCCTTCTTCCGAATGGGAATTTCTTCGTCGAAGGGATTCGGAGGGCCTGTCCCAAAAATTCCCTAATCCTCGTGACGTTCTCAGAGTCGTAGCTTCTACGAGCCTCTCGAAAACAGAGCGGGAGATGTTGATGAAATCTTTTATACCAGATCGGAGGTTCGACAAAGTCTCTTCCGAATCTTCTTGACGGGTCTGACGACTTTCACTATCGAACAAATCATCCATAATAAACAATGCTTGTTGAACACGCTCAAGGACAGATTCTATGGTGTTCCCACATACGACACCATTTTGTTAATAGGTTTGATATTACTACCTAATTAACGGATTTATTTAGGGTTGGAACGTCCTATCTGTGGTTCAGAAGCTTGTAAAATTACGAAAATATCCCTATTTGTATTCACTGAATTTCACTCTGAATTTTTTAGTACATGGGAGTGTATGTGTGGCTGAACTTGGATCTGCCTTTTCATCTCAATATGTCCCTCCTTTTATAGAGGTTTTTTAGGGACATGTGTCGTTATGCATGTTTAAATAAATTACATGTGTTGCAATGTGCGTAAATGAACAGGATAAATTTTATAGTTGCTGACTAGGCGCTGACTGGGATGAAATTTTATCTCCTCCGATGGCTTCAGGGGCTTCCGATTAGTTAGCTCTTTTAGCTTCTTCTTTTCGATAAGCCAAGCTTCTTAGAAAGGCTTGAGGAGGGAGACGGGGTACTCGTCCGATGTGATTGTGGCTTGGATAGCGATCTGTTTTTATGTTGTTCCTTCTTGTTATATGCTCCGATAAATAAATCTGCTCTTGCTCGCATGCGGGGTAGGCTCCAATGGTGTCTTTATTTTAGAGGAGTGATATTCTTGTGTTTTAGTCTTCGTGATGTGTGCTCCGAGGGCTTTTGGATTTTACCAGGGCATTCTTTTCGTGTTCCAATGGCTTTCTATATTTTGGAGTGTTCAGTGAGGGGATGTTCTTGTATATTCTGGGACTCGGGGTCCGTTGTGGTCCCTCTTAGCGCATTGATGGATATCGGAGTCGCGCGGATCCCTCGAGGTTTACTCTTTTTTCCGATGACGCGTTGATATCTTCTCTTTATTCATCGTGACTTTCCAAGGGACGCTTACGTGCCTCTTCGGGTTAGATTTCGTACTGCTTTGGGTTGGTAACACCCGATGGGCCTCCTCATCGGGAGTGCGCGCTCCTCATCGGAAGTGCATGTGACGATAGTATCGTCCATGCATTATTCCCTAGATTTAGGGTTAATGTTTCACTTAATCTTATATTTATTTTTTATGGTTAACATTATGAACATTCAATGAGTTCAAATCGACGACCTCTGTAAAATCTGGAGGGGTGTTATCTTGGAAGATCTCAACGACGTCAGTATTTAAAGACGTTGTGTCTATAATATGCCTCGCTTGTGTTGTACAAACTGCCCACCATCCCCTCCTAGCTCGGAGTCGTTGGCATGCATAGGCAAAATAACAAGCTTGTTGAGCCTGAATAGCAAGAATAAATGGCTCAGTTTCATTGATCGTGAGACGCTTAGCGGGATCAATGTCAACCAACTTTAAACTCGGATGCACTTTGATCCTCGTTGTCAAATCAAACCAATCACACTTGAAAAGAACCACGGTTAATGTACACCCACTACTAAAATAATCAACCTCTATGGCCTCACGAAGCAATCCATAATAACTCAACTCTTCTGGATCTTCAATTGCTCCCTTAACATAAATTCCACTATTGTTTGTTTGTCTCGAATTCAATCTAACAGCAACTTGGAATCTACAACCGTTAACTTTGTAACCAGTAAATGCCTTTGCAGACGTACATGGCCCGTGTACTAGATGTACAACTCGTATATCCACATCATAATTTCCCAGCCCAACCATTTATTTCAGCCACTAAAGACATTGTGGGAGCATGAAGCTCCCACTTACGACAGTTATCGCAAAGATACTTTTGTTATGCGTGCTCATGTGATGTGGACCATTAGTGATTTTCCAGCTTATTGTATGCTATCACAATGGAGTACCCATTGTAAGTTTGCTTGTCCATATTGCATGGAGCACACAAAGTCTTTTTCGCTCCCAAATAGAAAAAAACACTCCTTGTTTGATTGTCATCGTCGATTTCTCCCCACCCATCATGAATGGAAATGGAATACTACGATTTTACCAAAGATCTAGTTGAAATTGATATGCCGTAGCATCGAAGATTGGGTCCCAAAATGTGGAACCGCGTGAGTACCTTCCCAATATTCCTTTTGGGAAAATAAATAAAGTTGTCGAGGGAGTTGGTAGGTATCACAATTTGCAGCAACGCAATATATTTTGGGAACTTTCCTATTGGGAGGAAAATGTGATTTGACACAACCGTGACGTAATGCATTGCAAGAAGAACTTCTTTGATAACACCAAAAACGCCGTGATGGATGATCCTGAAAAAACAAAAGACAATTTGAAAGTTGCAGGGGATGGTGATACGACTAAAACAAAGGCAAGGTACTGTTTGAGCAGGGATCAAAAGATAATGATTTGTAAGTGGCTTCAAGGTATTAAGTTTCCCGATGGTTTTGTGTCCAATTTAGCCCGATGTGTTAAGATGCCCCAGCTACGAATAACAGGGATGAAAAACCATGGTTGTCACGTGTTCATGCAAAGGTTGATCCCAATTGCATTTTGGGACTTCCTGCCCGATTTCGTTTGGGAACCATTGGATGAGGTTAGTCTTTTCTTTAGAGCTTTATGTGCTCATGGAATAAGTAGACGAAAAATGGAGGAGTTAGAGAGTTCGATTGTGCTTACTATATGGAAATTGGAGAGAATATTTTCGCTTGTATTTTTTGATTCAATGGAACATTTGGCTATTCACCTTCCATGGGAAGCAACGGTTGGAGGTTCAGTCCATTACAGATGGATATATCCGTTTGAAATGTATCAATTTTATGTTGTTATTTTTGCTTCGTATAGTTAAAATCCATATGAATGCTTTAAACTTAGGGTTATGCATTGGTCTCAGGCATATGCTTGATTAGAAGAAATCGGTCAAAAGTAAGAATTTTGTGGAAGGTTCAATAAGTGAGAAATTTCTTATTTGTGATATCACACAGTTCCTGGAACACTCTTTTGACCCCACATACGAAACGTGGAGTAATAGGTTGAACATGAATGAAGTTGGGTTGAATACTGACTACAATACTGAATTTTCAATCTTCCATAGGAATGGAGAAGTAATGGGATCCGCAAAAATGAAACAATTATTGAATGTAGAGTACAACTCCATTAAGTCATATGTGCTACTAATCTGCCTAGAGATGGAGTCGTGGTTGAGGTACTGATATTCGTTAAATTTCGTTAATTCCTTTCAAATAAATGTACTAGACCATATGTGAGTTGTGTTATTTTCCTGAATGTAGGATGTTTCATGAGAGTATGTGTAACGGTGTGTCTGAAGGCCAGATTCAAGAGTGCCGTAACATGTATCAATTAGTGGTCGTAGTACCACGTCGATACATACTCTTTTCTCATGCACATACCTAGGGGAAGATTGTAGGGGGTCACGAAAACTGGCCAGCATGAATATGCATTAGAAGAATTCCCTCAGGGACAGAAACCATCGGCGCAAAGTCCGAGCTTGACATTTCTTGCCTCTTCTGCGTAATCGGGATACGATTCGCCAAAAGCCTTCCATGATTTAGCGGCAACAGGGAGAATCATTGTATCATTATCCCATTGACATTTTAAATGCCACATCATATGTTCAGCGGTGCCGCGAGACATGTCAACCTTCGCAATCGGGAGGTTAGTGGGAAGTACCACAATCTCTTTCGTGGGGATGCATTTGGGACGGCAGCTTGTATTCGACCGTTCCTTCCATCTTGGTGTTGCACACGTAGGACAAGCTGTGTAAGCAACACTTTCGTAGTCACCGTAATAGAGGAAACAATTATTTGGACACACATCCAGTTTTATGCATTCCATGCCTAAATCTTTTAGTAGTCGCTTACAACGGTAGAAAGTATCGAGGATTTTGTGTCGATCCTTAAAACTTAACAAGCTTCTTGAAATTTCTAGAGCATCATCACAACTACTTTCAGTCCAATTGTTCTTTATCTTGCTTGCCATGAATTTGGCGAGCAATCTAATACAGTCATCTCAATTCTGTCATGAATCTTTTCCTCCGCTTCCTGCAACATTGCAAAAAATGCTCTTGCTTGCTTGGTTGGCTCATCAGTTGCCGCTATGTCGTTATGAACATTTGCAAATTGCCCCCCAAATGCATCGTCAACCAAATCTCTCAAACGACAAGCGTTAGAAGCACCGGTGTCGTACGTATTTTCAAACTGCCCCTGATCTACATTACTAGATGGTTGTCCAACGTCGTATGTATCCGGCTCTGTATTGCTGCCATACATAGTCTCACCATGAAAAAACTATACATAATATTGTGGAACAAACCCCTTACTGTATAAGTGACATCTAATCTGGTCGAGTTCGAAAAACTTGCTGCTACGACACTTTGCGCAAGGACACCTAACCATTCCCCGATCAACAAGACAAGGTTGATCGAATACATACAACAGAAAACTTCAACACCCCATACAAAAGTGTTGTTAATATTTTCACCACTCATCCTATCATACATCCAACTCCGATATGGATTGTTGCCCATTTTTTATCTACACATATAACAACAAACACCACCCAATTTCACTACAAATTTCTAAGCAATGCTAAATTAAAGTACGTAAATTAAAATATTCACTCACAAATTGACAAAATAAAGCTTTTAAAAGAGAATACGTACAGAAAACATACCTCTTCGACCCGAGCTTGTTGGTAGAGAAGAACGCTAATGGTGTTCGAATTTTTTTTGGGATGGAAATCTAAAATGGGGAAGGTTTCTTTTTTAAAGGAGTGCAATAAAATTCTAGATCTGAAATTTGAGGCTGCAATTGACGAAGAATAAAGAAATTGGGTAGTTAAGATAACAAAAATATTGCAACAGAAAATTTGCTAGCTGGTGTGCTTGGTGTAAATTTGCTTCCACGTTTTCGCTAGCCCGTTGCTGACAGAACGACATTGTTAAGTAATAATCGATAGCCGGGTCACACGTCACCGATCCACACGTTCTATCTCGTTTGTGCTTCTTCGTAAACCAAGCCATCAATCAGTGTGATGTGGCTACGGGAAATTCGCTAGCTATTTATGTAGTAATTTAAAATTGGCTCCTATAAATACTTCACGCCCTCCATTTCCTTATTCATAAAATCACTCATTCACCATTTCATTCTTTAGATCTAAATTCTTCATACCTTCTCATTATATAACCACTTCAAATTTATTATTAAAATTTGATTCATCTTTTGTTTCAGTTTGATTTTTGCTTACTTTTTTCCCACTTTGATTTATCTATACTTTTACTTTATTTATTTCAACTTTGATTCTTCTTTTGCTACAATTATTATTTTCATTTGATTCATCAATATACCTTTTTATTTTTATGTTTACTTTATCTTTTGCTATACTTTATATATAGTTTTTGTCAGTATCTACATAATACATTTTTGATAATTTTTGCTAGGTTTTATTATTATGTCACAAATTAATTTTATGTTTAATGTACAATTGCTACTTTTGCTAATCTGATTTTTATATATAATGTAATTGTGAGTGTAGTTTATATGTAATATAAGTATGATTAAGTAATATACTTTGTTTAACCTATTAATAAATAAATTGGCGCCTGATTTGCCGCCATTTTTTTGTAATTATTCTGGAACGAAATCAGCTAGAGATTATTTGCTAGCTGGTCTATTTCAAATATATATTTGTCGTGGTATATTATTTTAAATTTTTGGTATGTATAAATATTTAGCGATCGAATTTTCACTAGCTGGTATTGTATAATACGAAAATAGTACATAAAATGAAATACAACAATGTTTGTCTATATAATCTGAAAGCGGATGTTTGCTACCTAATTCCCACATAGGACATGTTGTAAAGTGGACCCTTCTGATAGAGCGTAAAACACAGCAATAATTGAAAGAAGAAAAAAATAAACGACTCACAGGTTTTACGTGGAAAATCCCAAATTACTTTAGGGTGAAAAACCACGGACAAGGTAGAAGAACTTCACTATGAGTGTAAAATAGGAATTACGACTCTCTGACTTTTACCGTAGTAAAGTCGCACAAACTCTCTATTTTTACCTCACACTAACAACACTCTTAACCACTCTTTATATATTAATTCTTGTTTAATTATATAAGAGAAAGAAAGATGTAGAATGGGATGATCAGAAATAGTAGCGGGAAGACTGCTATTTATAGTCTCAATTCCAAAGTAAAGAGTGTTAAAATAATGCATCGCCCCAAACTCTTGGCTTGCTGCACCATAATTTTTAAATCAACCGCCCCAACTAATCACCGCCCCAATAATCTCCCACTTAAAGATTTGATTAGGGACTAATCAGATCTTCACACCATTCTTTCTACCTCGCCCTTCATGTTGCTTACGTTTTCACCAGACCACACGAGGACCGACACTAAACAAACTTGTCAGCATTAACACTCTTCGTCATGAAATCAGCTATGTTATCTTTAGTGTGAATGTTCCGCGCATCCACAGTACGCTCCTCGACTTTCTCACGAACAAATTGATACTGGACCCGAATAAGCTTTGTCTTGGAATGAAACGCTGGATTCCTTGCAAGATGCAACGCACTCTGACTATCACAGAATAGAGAAATACTCTCTAGTTTGTGCCCGAGTTCCTCCAGAACCATTTTCAGCCAAATCGCCTCTTTACTGGCCTGCGTAGCTGCCACATATTCAGCCTCCGTTGTTGATGTCGCAACAACTGACTGTAACTTCGAAACCCAACTCATTGCACCTCCAGCAAGAGTAAACACATATCTTGTCGTGGACTTGCTTTTGTCAAGATCACCTGCATAGTCAGAATCAACATAGCCTTTGACTGTAAAACCCGATCCTCCATAACATAATACAACATCTGAGGTTCCCTGAATGTATCTCCGAACTCTCTTTACTGTACTCCAATGCTCTATTCCTGGATCCGCCATGTATCGACTAACCACTCTCACTGCATGTGCAATGTCTGGTCTAGTACATATCATAGCAAACATTAGACTTCCCACTGCTGATGCATACGGTACTTGAGACATCTTCTTCCTCTCTTCTTCACTGCTAGGACACATACTTGAGGATAACTTGAAATTAACAGGAAGAGGGGTAGAGATTGGCTTACAATTTTGCATACTGAACCGCCGCAAAATCTTTAACAGATAGTTACTTTGAGAAAGCCCAATCTTCCTACTATTTCTGTTTCGGTGGATTTGCATCCTTAGAATCTTGTTTGCTGGTCCTAAGTCCTTCATTTCAAATTCCCTAGCCAGTTCAGACTTCAATTCTTCAATACGAGCTTTGTTGGGGCCTGAAACCAACATGCCATCAACATACAACAGTAAAATAACAAAGTCATCACCAGATCTCTTGAAATATGCACAAGGATCTGCATTCAGCCTGTTGTATCCAAGGCTCATTATGAATGATTCAAATATTTTGTACCAACACCTCGGCGCCTGTTTGAGACCATACAAAGATTTGGTCAACCTGCAAACCAAGTTCTTCTTTTCTTCTTCAATAAATCCTTCTGGTTGGAGCATGTAAATTTCTTCTTCAATACCACCATGAAGAAAAGTCGTCTTTACATCTAATTGTTCAAGATGTAAATCAAATGTAGCGCACATCACCAGAACCACCCGCACGATTGTCATTCGGACCACCGGAGAAAATACTTCATTGAAATCAATCCCCTCCTTCTGAGCATATCCTTTCACCACCAATCGTGCACGATACCTCTCCACTTGGTCATCACTGTTACGTTTGCTTTTGTACACCCATTTGTTGCCAATGGGTTTCCTCCCTTGTGGTAGATACACAAGTTCCCATATCTTATTTTTATGGAGTGCTTTGATTTCCTCCTGCATTTCTGCCATCCACTGAGCTGCATCTGAACTACTCATTGCTTCCTGGAGAGTTGATGGCTCCCCGTCCTCAGTTAAAAAACAGTACGCAACATTGTTCTCCATTGAAAAGTCTGAGTGCCAGCCTAGTGGTCTCTTGATACGTGTCGATCAACGTATCCCCGAGACTCCTGACTCCGTTGTCTCCTCATGTTCATGCTCTGGTTCAATAGGGCCATCCTGCTCAGCATCCTTCTCGACTACCACTGTCGTAGTTTATGGATCTTCCCCTGTACTGCAATCATTTCCTTTCTTATCTTCCGTGAAGATAACATCCCTGCTTACAACTATCTTGTGGGCAGTGGGGTCCCACAAGTGATACCCTTTCACTCCTTTAGCATACTAAGAACAAACACTTCCTGGATTCTGGGTCCAGCTTTTTTTTCTCTTGAGTATTGAACATAACATAAGCAAGACTCTTAAATACATGGAGATTAGAATAATCAACTGGTTTACCTATCAACACCTCCATCGGTGTTTTCAGCCCCAGTGCTGTTGACGGAGATCAGTTCACCACATAACAGGCGGTATTGACTGCTTCTGCCAAGAACGACTTTTCTAAGCCTGCATCCTGCATCATGGCTCTTGTTTTATCCAACAAGGTCATGTTCATCCGCTCTGCCACCCCATTCTGCTGCGGAGTGTATGCCGTAGTAAACTGCCTCTTAATCCCAGCATCTTTACAGAAGTCTTCAAACTCCTTGCCAGTATATTCCCCTCCATTGTCAGATCTAAGGCACTAGATCTTTTTCCCAGATTCAAGTTCCACCAATACTTTGTACGTCTTGAACATCGAGAACACCTCGGCCTTACTCTTGATCATGTACACCCAACATCTCCTGAAATAATCATCTATAAAAGACACAAAATACTTTGCACCTCCCATGGATAGTACTGGTGCTTGCCACACGTCAGAGTGAATCAATTCTAGAATGACTTTACTTCTAGAATCTGAACTACGAAACTTTATACGATGTTGCTTGCCAACAACACAATGATCACAAAAA
The DNA here is from genome assembly GCA_948329865.1 of Linaria vulgaris. Taxonomy (NCBI): domain Eukaryota; kingdom Viridiplantae; phylum Streptophyta; class Magnoliopsida; order Lamiales; family Plantaginaceae; genus Linaria; species Linaria vulgaris. Next base: position 102,825,760 of record OX415250.1, read on the forward strand.
ACTGAAGATACCTTTGTGAGGCCTGGAAGTAGTTTCTTCTCTACAAGAACCTTCATGCCTTATCCCGACATATGCCCGAGCCGCTGATGCCAAATCATTGATGATTTCTCAATCGACTCAGATGAAGCCACTGACGCTTCTCCTACTTGCAGAGCCCTCCCTTGTACCATGTATAAGTTTCCGGCAATCTTGTTCGCCTTCATCAGTACAAGCACGCCCCTTTTAACTTTCATGATCTTGTTTCGCGACCCAATCTCACAACCAAGATCATCTAGTTGTCCATAAGACAACAAATTCTTGCATAATCCCTCCGCGTGTCGGACATCTCGAATGGTCCAAACAATCCCGTCATGCATCTCCAGCTTGATCGTACCGATGGCAACAACTTTCAAGGGTTCATTTTTACAGCTATACACAGATCCTCCAGCGATCGGTGTATACTCATGAAACCACTCTCTACGGGGAGTCATATGAAAATTGGCTCCTGAATCAATAAGCCATACATCATCGAAGCCACGCATACCTCGAATAGTTGTTGCTGCTTCACAACATAGTACATCACCATCATCTGAAGTGTTTGCAACGTTTCCCTGAGAATCATAACTCTTTTTATTTGAATCCTTAAGATTCCAACAGTCCTTCTTCAAGTGGCCTTTCTTGCCACAGTGCCAACAACTGCCCTTGGTCTTTGACTTGGATCTCCCTTGTTTCTTACTCCCACTTGCACCGCGCTCCGTCGTTCTCCCTCTTGTCACCGACAAGGCACCTGCTTGTTGCGAACCTGCCTCCCTGTCTTCTCTGTTCTTGCGCCGACTCTCTTCTTCCAGTATAGCGGCTGCAACTTCGTCGAAGACCAAATAATCCGTGAGGACATTATTTGTTAAGTTAATGACAAGCTGGTCATACGAATCGGGCAGACTTTGCAGCAGAATTTCAGCACGTTCAACCACTTCTATTTTATGACTCAACGACGTCAATTGAGAAAATAGAGTATTTCAAACATTGAGGTGCTCAGTTACCGGGGTAGATTCCGCCATCCTTAGTGTGTACAATTTCCGTTTAAGGAAAATTTTGTTGTGTAGGGACTTCGCCTCATACAGCTTGTTGAGATGGTCCCATATCTCTTTAGTTGTCCTCTTCTCCTCAACGCTTGACAACACGCCATCACCTAACGCCATGTGAATATTTGCGATAGCGTTGCCGTCCATATCGTTCCACTTCGTATCATATCGTTCCACCTAACGCCATGTGAATATTTGCGATAGCGTTGCCGCAAGATGGCTTTGATCTTCAATTTCCACAACGAGAAATTACTCTCGTTGAATTTTTCGATCTCGAATTTCGCCGTCATTGCTTCTATCACGTACCACCGTCATTGAAAAATAATTTCAGCATGATACCCACATATATTACCGAGACCCCGGATATGAACCGAGACTCTGATACCACTTGTTGTAAAGTGGACCCTTCAGATAGAGCGTAAAACACAGCAATAATTGAAAGACGGAAAAAATAAACGACTCACAGATTTTACGTGGAAAACACCAAATTACTTTAGGGTGAAAAACCACGGGCAAGGTAGAAGAACTTCACTATGAGTGTAAAATAAGAATTACAACTCTCCGACTTTTACCGTAGTAAAGTCGCACAAACTCTCTATTTTTACCTCACACGAACAACACTCTTAAGCACTCTTTATATATTAATTCTTGTTTAATTATATAAGAGAAAGAAAGATGTAGAATGGGATGATCAGAAATAGTAGTGGGAAGCCTGCTATTTATAACCTCAATTCCAAAGTAAAGAGTGTTAAAATAATGCACCGCCCAAACTCTTGGCTTGCTGCACCATAATTTTTAAATCAACCGCCCCAACAGGACTTAGTGGCAAGCCCATTTTTGCTAGCTGATTCTACGTAGGATCAATAGCTGAGAATTAAATTATTTTTCACGCGTACTCCGCTACCTCGTATTCGCTAGCTAATCTTGCGTGGCAAATTTCACTAGCTAAATCCCTTAGAAAGTTTGCAGGAACTTTTTCGCTTGCTATTCCTTAGCTTCAACGCCTATTGCTGAAAAACGTGATAATCATATTTTCGATAGCTAATAATGCAATCAGCTAGCGAATTTCTTATATTTCTATGAAATATGAAAAGAGTAAAATGCAACATTGCAATAGGATCATAACGCGTATGTTTAAGGAAGATGAGTCCGCGCGTAATTTCTTATTAAATATGGCAAGTGGTAACAAATTAATACAATAAAGAGACCGCATAGTCTACGCACCACATGGTTTATTCGATGCTACTCCTGGAGTAGTACTCCTTTCTTCCATTTTTACCAAAATATCCTTCTAGCTTATTTGCAGAAATAATCCATCCTTTTATGGAATTAGAATTTTTTACCCCAATAAATTAAATAGTTCTATTTTGGTTTCCCTACTAGTGGATATAGTCCATCACGACCATATCAGGCCCAGCATGCTTCCGTACAAACAATTAAGACATAACCGTAAAAGTACCTCCTTTTGACCGAATCACCGTCGGGTATTCTGCCAGGTTTTACGAAGACTCATCGCCCTCAACCACTCGATCGCAACCGATGGTTCTGCAACAGCTCCTTCAACGGTAACCAGCGCAACCCTGGTTCGTTTCCTACTCCGGGTGTAAGAGGTGACTTTAAACGGAAAGTTTAAAAGATTGACATTAACGTACTCAGGCGAAAGCAAAGATCTTATTTATTTATGCGGAAACTTATTTATTACAACACACTCATATCCCCTTTTTGAGAGGAGTAACCTGTTTAGCTACTCATGGTAGCTACGACTCTTTTGTACATACACTCGCACACTATTACAATAAAACTGGAATTAAACACTCGAAATTTAAAGACAGAAATCGAAGACTCAGACTGTTTACAGACTCTCTTGTTTTTGTAAGAAAATAGTGGTGAAGACTTGCTTTCCTCTGTTTCCTTATGCTTGTTTATATAGGCAAAGTTTTCGGATTTGAAATCCGGACTTCATCAATATTCTTGAGTGGAATTGACGTGTTCCACTTGCTCCTGTGGTCCCTCCATGGTAGTGGAGGTTGTCCTGTCTTGATCACATGGCTGCTTCCTTATCTTCTGAGTCACGTGGTCCCTCCATTATATTAGTGGAGGCTGTCATGTTCACGTGGGTGGCCCTGGTTGTTCAGCTGTCCCAGTCCCTCACATGGCCTCTTGTTCCTTTCTATCAAAAGTGGTCCCTTTACCAGCACGCGGCATCTTTCCCTTTTTTGAGGGGCCCCCTTTGTCAAATCCTGCTTTGTCCCGTTTCATCGGGAATCCTTTTCCGAAAAGTGGCTCCTTTTGATCGGGACACTTGTCGCAAATCCGTTCATTCCATCGTCCGACGTGTATCATGTTGCAAACCTTCCGACGTGTTTCGGCGGTCGCTGGGATCTCGTTTTTCCACAACATTTGCCGTTTCTTTTCGAACGCGGTTTCCGCAAAATCTGTGGTGTGGTTGGTCATGCTATTGAGCATGAATGATCCGTTCTCATTATTGTGAAATAATTTGAACGAATACTTGACTTTGTCCATCTCTGTGAGACAGACCCAGAATCCCCACGCCCTTCTTGTTGAGATTTCGTCTTCGTTGATTGGGAAAATCAGACAAAGTTCCTTGGGTGGTGGTTTGATGAATTCCATAGCTTTCGTATTTGGTCTTTGTATCTTGATGAAGTGAAAGCTTGGTTGGAATCCTTTTCCTGAAATCTCTGGTGCAGCTGAGATAAATTTGATCTCCAAAGTATCTCCTCTTGCAAGAGTATTATTCATACTCCACGTTTCGTAAACGTTCCTGTAGATCCATCCTGGTAATTTTGAAATCTCCAGAAAACTCGGTGATGTGGTAAATACTGAGGCTAGACAGCCAAAGTCGTACCACTCTTGTACGCTTTCCGGTTTTGATCCTGGCATTGCCCAGATCCTTGGGTATTTTCCGGACCAGTCGGCCACGGATTTTCCAGGAATTAATCTTGTTCTCGTGTGTAGTTTTTCCCAGGTTCTCTGATATTCCATCAGGGGTACTCTAGGCTCGTTTCTTATCTTAGATGATCCCGAATGGGGTCTAAGACTAATCTCGTCCTCTTTCCTAGAAGAGGTATTCTGGGATTCAATCGGGTTTTTCCCTCTCGAATCAGACTTGTCTTCTTTCTTTGAAGAAGTATTCTGGGATTCCGTCGGGTTTTCCCCTCTTGAATCAGACTTGTCTTCTTTCTTTGAAGAAGTATTCTGGGATTCCGTCGGGTTTTCCCCTCTTGAATCAGCTCGTTTACCAGTGTTTTCCTCGAAAGGATCACTGCTTGGTCCGATTTTACTCGGATCCTCAAACTCGTATGTGTTTGCCTGTATTTCCACATTAAGTTTAGATGTGGAGGCATCTCGTGATAGGGGTACCGTAAGGCCATCCCATAAACTCGTGCTACCCAATAAAGTTGCCTTCATCGAGCTTTGAACCCTGATAAGGTCCCTTTCCTGAACATGACCGGAGGCCCGAGCATTGATTGTCAGGCCGTCAATCGCTTTTCGGAGTTCCTCCAGGTTATCCCTGTGGTGTCTCCATCTCGTAAGGATGGTGTTGGCTTCACTTGCCTCCATCCCTAGTCAGAAAATCTGCAAGAACATTCTCGTGAGATTTAATGATTTGAACATCAAAATTATAATATTGACATTCAGCTTGCCATCTTAATAACCTAGCTTTCTCAGGTTTACTTTCTATCTTATTCTTTAAGAAAGCCTTAACGCTAGTGTTATCAATCTTAAGAGTGAATTTTTTAGCAAGTAAGAATAAAGGCCATTTTTTGAAGGCCCTCCGAACTGCAAAGAATTCCTTCTCGTTGATGTGCCATCTTGCTGCCTCGTCTTTTGAGAAGAGACCGCTGCAGTATCTGCATGGCACTTCACCTTTTGGCTCGACTTTGGTAAGAACCGCCGCCCACCAGTGGTCGCTTGCATCCGTATAAAGAACCAAATCGTCTTCGTCATTGGGGATTGCAAGCTTGGGGAGATCTTGACAGATAGCTTTAAGCTTCTGTACTGTCTCTTTGTGTTCATTCGTCCATCTGAACTCAGCGTCTTTCTTCAGTAGTGGACTAAATGTTTTCCTGTAACTCGCCAGATTGTTAATAAACATTCCAGCAAAATTAACTAACCCCATAAAACTTTGGAGTTGTTTAACCGTATTGAGATCGTCGGGAAAGTCACGTACCTTTTCCACCAAATGATTTTGGAGGATAATACCTGATTCGTCAATCTCGACTCCGAGGAATTCGATCTTCCTTGTAAGAATTACTGCCTTCTTCTGTGATAGCACTAACCCTTCTTTGTGGCAAACATCTGAGAAGATCTCCAAATGTTTGATGTGGTCTTGGACGTTCTTCGAGGCGATGAGGATATCATCGACATAGACGAACATAAACTTGAAATAATCTTTGAAAAGATTATCCATTTTCCTCTGATATATCTGGGGCGCATTAGCCAAACCCATTGGCATGACATTCCAAATATAGTGACCTTGTGGTGTGGAGAAGGCTGTAAACTTCTTACTTTCTTCATCCATCTTGATTTGGTAGAAACCTGATTTGCAGTCAAACTTGGAGAAGACTCTCGCATTCTGAACGCAGTTGATCAGGTGCTCTCGGTTCGGGATGTAATACCCATCGAATTCCAAGATCTTGTTGATCCCTTGGTAGTTGATCACCAATCTCGGCTTTCCTCTCTTGATCTCTCCATGGTTCCTAACTAAGAACCCCGGACTGCTGTAGGGGGAAACTCCTGGTGAGATGAGCTTCAGATCCAGATGTTCTTTGAGAATCATCTGCATATCCTTACGATCCTCTTGATTCATGAGGATGGGTCTATATCTGACCAGCTCGTTTTCCTTTCCCTTTTGAACTCTTAGAGTAGCTTTGAGTTCATTCTTGTTCCACCATGCCAGAGGATCTTCTTCATAGTTCCTCCGAATCTTAGCCTTGACATCTTCAATAGAAATCTGTTCTTCATTGGTGATGTCAATATGGGGACTTGGTTCAAGGCTGGCCTTGAGAATCTCGATCGTTTCATCTCTGATCCTTTTGGTAATCCGGCCACCAAGGCTTTCAATCCTGAGCTGTAGGATTGCCTTACCATACTTCCTCTGGTCTTGCATTTTTGGGTGTAGAAGTCGTCCTTCATCACCACGCTTGCTGCGAAATTGAATTGGCAGTTTGCGGTGAAACGCCTGAGTCAAACGTTGCACCAAGATCTTATGATCACAAGTGGTTGTGAGGATAAGACGTCTTGTTTCATTTTCCTGTGTAAAACGTTTGAACGTTTGTAGGAAATTGTTGCCGAGCAAGATATCGGCTCCGGTATCATGGAAATAAATTGGGGGCGTCTTCACTTTGTACCACGGGGTACCACCTGCTCCACCAATTAACATTTCTGCCTGTTTTATTCCTCGTCTGAAGATGATGATCTTCTTCGAGAAATCCCTTCCTGCAATCGCCGGCAGATCTTCTCCGAGGTCACCGGGGAAGACTCCTGGTTTAGCTGTGCAGATCCCTGCACCTCCGTCGATATACGCCGCAAAGTATTCGGCTTTATAATCCTCGTACAACATCCCCACTGAGATGTATATTGAGAATGGACTGGTGGTCATTTGAGTCGGTATCTTCTTCCTTCCACCGTAAATTCCATTCCATCCGGCACCTTTTCCCAAGGTTTGTGGTCCTCGAGAAATTTGGTTCCAAGAACAAGCTGTTCTGGGATCTTTCCTGCACGTCCGTTGATAATAAAATCAAGTCCACCTAACTTTAGGTTTCCCTGATACCTACCAACAAATGGCTGCTTGAGATAATACAATGCGTCGCATGGTAACGTATTATCTTTCTGGGTAGTGTCGAAGATAATTTCGACTTCTCCCCATCCTCCTGGACATTGGAGTTCACCTTTTGTTGTGAATTTCTTTGGTTCAATCACAACCTCCATGATTGGTTTCTTTCCCCAGGTAAGGCTTTGCATCCTGTTTTCCCGGAAAGAGACCGTTCTGGGCTCGAATCTTTGGCTTGTATCCTTGCCAAAAACTGGTTGGTCGCGGATTATCAAATCCATCTCATGAATATGTGGCAGGCTGGAAATTTCTGGCCTGACTGCATGTGCGACCTTTTCGAAAATCTCCGGTATCTCAACAAACTCATTCCTCTGGAAAAGATCTGAATGGTGAGTATTTGAGAGTGCGTAGGAGATACTGTATGTAATGGAGTAAGGACGGTTTCCTTCCTTCATTAACTCCTTGTTTTTGAAATCCTGATGTAGAGTTAGAACTCTACTAAAATCCTTATCGGCTAGGTTAAAGGCGATCTTTGGATATATGAATGTCGCCACCTTTCCTGCAAATAAATTTCCCGAAATACCTCCGAGACAGGCATCTCGTAGGTTCTGGATCCTTCGATCAAAGACGGCAATGTCAATTGGGGAATTGATTCCTTCTTTGAATGTTGCTTTAAGCAGAATCCTTATGGCTCCGATATGGATCCATGACATTTTCTGCGCAACCTCTGGCCTCAGTCTTTTTAGTTCCTCTTTGATTTCGTTCATAGGAACTAGCTGCATCTCCATCACATTACTGGTCAGCTCCATTGGGATAGCAATTTCTCCCGCTGTTACCTTGTAGATGATGTGATGTTTCCTCCTTCTGAAGCTTAGCTGAGCTAAGGCTCTTTCCATTTTTCCGATGGTGAAACCATCGTAAACTCTCAACTTTGGATCTTCCCGCATAATTCTCATCAAGGCTTTGTGAGAAATGCTGGTTTGTGAGAAAAATCCCGACCTGTCTTCTTGAACTTCCTGATGAAAGATCTCCTCGTCTTCAGTCTGATTCTGATTCTGACTCTGAAGACTCATCTGGTCCTTCGTCCTCCTCATATATACTTTCGTCTGAAGGAATATCTTCAAACCGGTATACCTGAACAAGGTCTTGAAAGTAGACAGCTTCTTCGAACTCCGGCGTAGCTTCGAACTGTCTAACACCTCTCTCTTGGTTCTTAGGACAATCCGTTGAGATGTGTCCTTTGGCACCACATGTCCAACAGTTACAATCTTTGAAGCTTTCATTAGCACGGGTTTGTGCTCTCCTGAAAGTTCGCCTAACTGGTGGTCTGCTAGTACTTCCCTGGCTGAACGATGTACGTCCCCGGCTGGGTCCTGGCCTCTGCCCTGATTTGTAACTTCGGGCCTTCTGTTTTGACCAGAATCTTCTTGGCTTCCACGAAGATCTTCTGGTGAACTTGCTTCTAGGCTCATAGGGATGATCCCTATGCTTCTTCCTCTTCTGATGTCTCTCTGGTGCTCCAATGACTGTTGGAACGTCATTATCGTCGCAGCAAAGTCGGGCTGATTTATTGATACGTTTCAGCCTCTTGAAATTCTTCTGAATTGCTGCCTTCTAGCACCATTCACTCAATTTGGCTTTGAGGAAAGACATCCTTTGAGCCACCGTGTCTATCCCCAGAGGGATATACTCACGTAGTAACATTTCTCGCCATGGGCTTGGAATTTTGGCGAAGAAAAGGGGGAGCGCCGTGTTTTCTGCAATTCGGCTCTTCCATCTGTACTCGGTGAACAACTTGATGTATAGATCTACTTGACATATGTCATGTAGCTCCAGGCTATACAGCGCTTGTTCGTACTTCTTGACTTTCTCCTGGTCGCCTCCTCCGGTTTGGGTATCGACAAAGTATCCTTCTCCGATGAAGTAAATCTTGAAAAGCCTCGCCATTCTATCAACGATATCTTTGAGAGACTCGCCAGATAGGACTCCACTTCTAATTTCTGGAGTGCCATGTTCCCATCCAACCTTGACTGAACCTTCGAGACTCATCTGTAACATCATGACGAATCCTTCTTTGTCGAGTTCAAGCGTTGCCGCCGCAATTCTCATTGCTGATGCCCATTCATCGATCAGGGCTTCGCGGTTCTTGAAGTCCAAAATATCCAAGTTGAGCATGAGCCCATACGGGTGAATAGGATCGAGTTGAGATCTTCCGTATGGTGTTCCATGAACATCTGGTCTTCTGGCTCTAGCTCTGGTTGGAATACGGTTGTACATATTCCCAGCGACAAAGTCATGCTGATGTGGCATGGCTTCTTCTCGAACTGGCTCTTCCCGAAGTGGATCTGGATTAGGGATGGAAGATCCGGCCCCTTCGGTAACTGTAGATTGTCCCGGTAGAGGACCTTGACTGGTTTGTCCTGGTGGAGGACCTTGACTTGGTACAATAGCCCCAAACGTCTGCACATTTTCCAGGCTGAGGCCTGAAAGTGATTCCGCCAGATCGGCAAGGTCTTGCCCAATCTCGAAGTTGAAATCGTCAATTCTGAATCTGGACATGATCTCACTTTGTGCTAGGTTCTCCCCTTATCCGGGCTTCCAGCTTCTCGTTTGTGGTCATCTCTCTTTTGACCTGGACTGCTTTGCCCTCTTGATGTAGCAAAGGCTCCTTCCCGAAAGATGGCGGTAACCATCCGACTTTCCTTCTTTCGGATGACCTTGGTATGGATTCCAAGCTCTTGACTCGTTGCTGGATATCTTGTATCTTTTCCCAGATCTCCTTCTGTCGTCGAGACATTGCTTCAAGCTTGTCTCTGATTTCCTGTATCAGCTCGGGCACATAGTGTTGGCTATTGCCATATGCTTGCACTGTCTTCTGGACTTCCCTGAGGTCCTGGGATAGCTTGGAGCTATCTGGCACGAGCTCGAGGAAATCTGGCAAAACTAGATTACTCATGAAGAACGGTTATTACGTTCAGTGATTAATCTATTAATTCTCGCAATACTAGCCAAGAGACCATTAACTCTGATGAATTTGACTCTAATGGCATGTATGTCGTCCGGTCTATAACTAGCTAGGTCATCTAACTTAGTTATCAGGATCTGGAGTTCTCGTTCAAGTGTAATACCAGGCATTTTACAGGCTTAGTATATAACTCTGTTTTTTAGCTTTTTCAAGGCTAATCTCGGTCAATCTGATTTGTTCTAATCTAACTCTTTGGATAGGACAAATCTCTCCTGTTTGTTCTATGCTACAGCGTAGAACACTATGGGTTCTTAATTCCCCTTTTTGAAAATTAAGGTATCTTGTTAAGGAAAAAATTCGCCCTTTAATACTCGTACAAGCGTTCCCTTTCATAGGAACCCAAATGGGGAGATCCCAAATGTCATCCATCACTGGATCACTCATGTTTTTGAAACACTCCTCTCATAAGGTAATAAAGCGTTGAAATAAATAAATAAATAACCACATAAAATAAATAAACCATGCTCTGATACCATTTTCGCGAGCCCAAAATATTACCTTTAAAGTATGGGGGTATAAATGAAATAACATAAAATTGGAAGGTTTCTTTCAAAAGATAAGGTAGGGGGTATAATAGTAATAAGGGGAAGGTGAGAGTAGTGCTCTGAGAGCAGCATCTAATCCACCGCACCACATGGAGTTTCATATAGGTTATTTGTTCAGATACTTAGCTACCTTCTAGTCAGTCAACTTACTCGAAGTCAACATATAAAAAACAAGTCAACTTTCTAAATAAAAGTTCTGCTTGAATGAATATATATGGCGTATATAAAATTATAAATACACTACAACTCATGATCCCAAAACGAAACAACATTCAATTTTCTTTCTAGCAATTGCCTCATGGACCTCTCGCCTTATACCATTCTCGTTCCCCTCTTCTTGGTTGTCGTAGTTTTCCTCATCCAAAGAAGCAAAAATATTAATCTTCCTCCGGGGCCACCGAAGTTGCCATTTATCGGACACTTGCACCTTCTCTCCGGTTCGGAACCACCCCACCGTACTCTAGCGAGTTTAGCCAAGAAATATGGACCCCTCATGCACCTACAACTCGGCCAAATCCCTACCCTCATAGTTTCCTCCCCCGAAACCGCAAAACTGTTCTTGAAGACACATGACATCAACTTTGCCTCCCGGCCCTCGCTCTTGGCGACAGAAATTCTTAGCAATGGAAACAAAGGAATAGGGTTCTCCCCCTACGGGGATTACTGGAGGCAGGCACGGAAAATCTGCACTGCCGAGCTTTTGAGCATGAAGCGCGTTGACTCCTTCCAACCCATAAGAGAAAAGGAGTTCACAAATCTGTGTCGATGGATCGCTTCTCAATCAGGATCGGTCATCAATTTGACGGAAAAGGTTCTTGCCACTAACTACGATATTATCACGATCGCTACACTCGGGAAGAAAACAGACCTACAAGCGAAATTCTTACCCGTAATCAAAGAAATTTTTGCGGCGGTGTCGACGTTTTGTGTTGATGATTTTTTTCCTTCACTCAAATTGTTTGGTAAGATGAGCGGGTTCAGGAAGAGGATTGAGGAGCTTCATCGAGAATCAGAAAAGATAATGTTAGAGATAATTGATGAACACAAGTTGTTACAAAATAATAATTCAGCTGATCAAAGAGTGGAAGATCTGTTGGACGTCTTGTTGAAACTACAGGATGCTGGGCTTGATCTTCCTTTGGCAACTAAACACATTACAGCGATACTTCAGGTAACTTATTTCTCCTTATATAAAATTCACAAGTTCCTCTTGGTGGACAATATATTTATGGAAAATGATTTCCATACAGTCTGTACAATTGTACAAACAAATCACAGCCGTAAAAAAACTAGATTATTAATTATTTATTTATAATTGCATTACTGCCCATCTCTCCTTTATAATTTATATTTGTGTCTTTCAGTTATTGCAATTACTGAGTTTAGGCCTACAGTTATTTTTTAAATTTATAGGACTACCGCTCACAAGTCCATTTCACATGTGAACATCTTAATTTTGTTGCTTTTTTTTTTCTTTCTTTTTCTTTTTTTGTAGTTGCATACACCTCTAATTACTATCTTAGCGATTGGAGGAATTATGGTTTACAATATCATGAAATAAGAGTAATGTCATAATCTAACGATACTACATAAATTACAATAAAACATATTTTGAAAAAAAAAACTTGATGTTATATGTAGAAATTATTTTCTAATAGATTAAAAATAAACACATCTTGGTTTTTGCTTATTTTAAATAAATATTATAAACTTTATTTTACTCTACCTCATTTTCTATATTTTCACTTTTTAATTTTTAAATGCTCATGAAAGTTTTATGGTGTTTCTATAATTTGGTAACATATAAGGACTTATTTTATAATAGAATCCGTAAATAATGTTTTCAAATGGAAAGTGCAATATAAGCAGTACTGTCTGTATAAGTATACGGACTGTGCATTTATGACTACTCTATATTTATTTACGGGTTCTGTTGCAAATGGGTAAATAGCAAGAATGTGTTATCTTAATTGGTAAATAACCTCCATATTATTTTAATTGACAAATAACCCCATGTGTTAGTCGCAAATCATCAAACAACCCCATGCCATAGTAAATTAATTCGCATGTACCGAAATTGATCTCAAAATATGATTTTATTGTATGTATTTGATACATATGGAACTAATGATGTTCGAATTAAAATTATGCATATTTTTTGGTATTTGTTTTGAAGATAACTTTAGTTTTATTTAGGTCGGTAATAACATAATTACACTACCGATTAATTTGATTTTTCTTTCATATAATTTTTAAAAAAGTCTAAAAAAAATTCAACTAGGTTGTAATATTTATTGTAATAAATTTATGTTTGTTATTAAAACATAATGCTTAGAAATCGTTAATTATTAGAACTGTCATCAAGGGTTTTTTTGCCAATATTTTAACTACACAAGAGGTATTTCCTAATAAAAAGAACGAAGGGAGTTATTTGCAAAATAGAGACAACACAGAGGTAGTTCTTGCTATTAGCTAATATCATGTGGAAAAACGTTATAAGTTATTCTTCGTAACATATTTTATGTAACTTTTTGTAGTACAACTATTTATGTGCACTATACAGGATTAGATTGACATGAACTAGGTTCACAAGGAAAATTATGCACCTTGTGGTCCTTATTAGACGTGGTTCCTCCTTTAAGCTCCACTTTCTTTTTAATAAATGATAAATTCTTGAAATTAATTATTGACCCAAAAGTTTTAGAATCTTCCTTTTCAAGACCTCAAATTTAGAAATAGTCCATAACGACCATATGTGGCCCAACATCCTTTCGCACAAATAACCAAAACCATAATTCAAATAGTACCTCGCTTTGACAAAACTATTGTGGAGGCATTCCACCAGTTTTCAGGAAAAAACACTTGCCTTCAACCACACAATCGCAATCTATGGTTCTAGAAATGGTTACTTTAAGTGGCAGACAACATAATTCTGGTTTGTTTCCTAGTCAGCGTGTAAGCTGTATAACTTGAGATATATGATTAAGAAAAAGATTGTATGCAAGTTTAGACAAACCCGAAATTTTATTATTAGTGGACACTTATTTATTACATAATAGATAAGCCCTTTCAGAGACGTTAGTTGTTTAGCTAGTCATGGTAGTTGCGGTTCCTAAGTACATAAATCCCAAAACTTGAATTAAAATAACTCTTACAATACTTGCTTTCAGAATGGAAAACTGAATATAATTTATTTTTGAAAGAAAACTGTGGGTAATGTTCGATGCTTTCTGATTCCTTCAGCTTGTCTATTTATAGAAGTCCTTTCGGATTCATATTCGGACTTCAACACTCTCTAATGGAGTGGTTCTTCATGTCTTATGTCTCAACCCACCACATAGTATTCTTCATGCGTGCTTGATCGTAAAGTAAAAAGGGCATAATACGGGGTATGAAATTCATCTCTCGAGCCTACTAGGAATACGAATAGTTGGATGGGTTGAACCGATGGGGTGCTACATCCCTTGGGTTTACGAGGGGTTTTCTCTTTTTTTTTTCTTCTCCCCCCCCCCCCCCCTTGTGACCGTGAGAGCTTTCGACATGTGGAAAGTGTTATGAGGTGTGTGTCGCTTCTTCATAGGAGCACATATGTACCGAGCTTATCATTATAGCAAGATAGGTTGTTCAAGGGCTGTCTTGCCAGCGTCATAAGGTGTGCTGGTGGTAGTTCGAGGAACCGATTCTTATATTATCAGAAGCCCCTCGATTTTCTTTGTAATCGGAGAATACAAGGGGAATTTAGAGCGTCGCGGCTCGTCACTCTCGACGGTTGGATGGAACGCATTAATTATAGTCAGTTACGTCTCTTCAAGGTAATGTGAATCTTGGGATTCATTCTGTCCCTCCACGTGTCATTTTCTGAACCGGCGATTTTGGGCAAGAATTAAATATCACCATTTGGCCCTCTACATAAAGGGGACTTTACCTAAATTTTCACGTCTTACAACTTTTAGAGATTAATTTTCCCTTTTTTGTGCATTTTTTAAGAGATTCGTCCTCTTCTTCTTTTCTTTTCGCAACTTTTCACTTTTTCACTAAGGAAAACATGACTTATATCATTTTGGTTTCTATCGTGTCTTCTTCTGAGGAAGCAAGCCTTGTACCGGTGAGTACAAGGCTTGATCTAGGTCACATGAATGCTTTGCCAGAAGTTGCAGAGGGGGTAACAGAAAAAGGGCGACGTCGAGGGTCGTCTTCTCGGAAGAAGAATGTAGCTGAGGCGGAACCCAAGAATGCCCTAGTGGATGATATTCCTTCTACTGCTTATGTCAAATATGAGGGAATAAGCTCAAGGAGTTAGTTGTGGATACTTTTGCAGTGAAAGTTCGTATCCCTTTCCCTGCGCAGCGGGTAAATTATCCCTCGACGGGTCATGTTACCATCAATGCGGCCAGAATTAAGGCGGGATTATGAGCCCTAATTCCCCCTTTCTTTTTGCTAGCTTCTCCGTGCGTGTGGGTCGTTTTCTAGCCAAGTGACACCAAACGTTTATATCTGCTTGGCTTGCTTCGTGTGTGTGCATGATAAAGTGGGTCGTATGCTTGATCGAGCCTTTTTTAGCGGTGTATGGAGTAAGTCTTTCCCCCGCCAGTCTTCCCTTTTACTATTTTGCTCTGAGGAATGCCAATTTTTAATTTATACGCAATACCTACTCGCCTTTTGGGAATTGGAAGGATCGTTATTTTTATGTATATCTGATAAAAGTGGTGCGGGGAATTCTGTATTCATGGCGACATAATCCCTTAGTGTAAGACTCAGTTCGTCTCGATGATTTGGCCAAGGAGATGAACACCGAGGGTTTTTTTTATGCTCTTTATGATGCTGCGAAGTTGACTCATTTGGTGAGCGCTGAGATCTGGAATGCTTCCTCGAGTTGACTACAGTGTATTTTGTAAAAGTTCACGACACTTTCTTCCTTTCTTTCCCTTTTTTATGTTCTCTCTTTTTCTTTCATGTACTACTATGTGGAACTTTTGTTCACAGTTGTCGGTGGGGATGTTATTAGGTGCTCTTATAGACGTGGAGTTAATAAAGCAAGGTAGTGCCGAGAATTCAGCTTATATTGAGGACGTGGGTGAGGATGAGGAAAGCCCGTCGGGAGGATATGGTCAAGACGTGAAAGGTAAACAGAGGCCTCAACAGCTGGTAAAAAGAAGAAGGGAACAAAAGAGGGTGTCCTTTGAGGGTGGTTCTACTGTCAGGGATGGAGTTGTTAGAACGGACTCCCCGACGAGGGTCGAGAAGAAGGAAAAGCAAGGCACCAGGGGGCCCATAGAGAGGGTTGTGCGGGGGGTAGGGTCTCTCTTAGGTTCCGATAGGGTATTGGATAATAAGCAGTGGGTCTTCCTTCGCTCTCTTGAAGATAAGTTTCTGGAGGCTCCTCAATCTAGCTTTTCAGGCGGCTCTCTTTCCTACGCCTCCTTTATTCATAAGGCTTTTCCTAATGGATTTGGAGGGGTTATCCATAGAAGACGTCAATTTGTAATAGTGTTCTTCTTGTGTGCTTGACTGTAAAGTAAGAGGGGCATAATACGAGGGTAGGAAATACCTCTCCCTAGCCTACTAGGAATAAGAAAAGCTGGATGGGTTCGTACATCCCTAGGGTTTACAAGGGTTTTCCCTTTTTTCCTTTTGCGCCCCTCCCCCCCCCCCCCCCCCCCCCTCCTCCATCTTTCAAATTTAAGGGAGATCATTTTATAGGCAGAGGGAAGCTGCTCTTTCTCCTACTCATCGAATGGGTGTTTGCCAGGTAACTGCGGAGATGGCCTCCTCAATTTCTTGGGTGCATGCTTGTCCATCGTGGTCGTGAAAGGTTTGGAGATGTGGCAAGTTTTAGGAGGTCAGTGTTGATTCTTCATAGGAGCACACATGTACGGAGCTTATCTTCAAAACAAGATCGATTCTTCGAGGGCTGTCTTGTCAGTGTCATCTCTCTTTTTTGTAAGGTGTGCTACTTCGTATGAATGGGTTGTGCTAGTGGTAGTTTGAGGAGCCGATTTTTACATTGTCACTTAACTTTGTCCATTTCCGTGAGACAAGACTCTAAGACCCTAAGCTCTTCTAGTGGTGACCTCAACCTCAGTAATTAGAGAGACTATGTATTTTCCTTCTTGCGGTGGTTTTGCAAGATTCATCGCCTTCTCCGGTTAGGCCTTTATAGGTTGATAAAATGAAATCTAGGGTGAAAGACTTTTTCCGTATTTTCAAGTCCTATTGTTAAGAATTTTAATTCCAGGAAATCTTCTCGGACGAGCGTTTTGTTCTTTTTCTAAGATTCATACCCCACAACCATCCAAGTAACTTGGATATTCTCTGGAATCATGGTGATGTGGTGAAGACGGAGGTCAAACAGCCAAAGTTATACCATTCTCGTTAGCTATCAGGTTTAGCACCTGGAAGCGTCCACCTTCTGGGGTATTTTCCTAACTAATCTATCAGGGTTTTGCCTGGGATAATCTCAATTATCGTGTGGATCTTCTCCCATGTATCCTCGTCATGTAGGGGAGAATTCTTAGTTTCCTCAGTGCTAACTTTAGACTTTCCTATCATAGGTCTAAGGCTGATCTCTTCCTATTTACCTTCTATCGTGGTTGAATGGTCTGGTACCTTTGATGTTTCCACTGTTGGCTCATTGTTTTTCTTCATTTCTTCCTCAAAATGATCGATACTAGGTCCCTTTTTTGGGTTTTCGACCCGGCGCTTGAACTTTAGTCTTAAACTTTAATTAAGAATAATCTCTCGTTAATGGAACCACGACGCTGTCCCATAAACTCGTTGTGCAAATGAGTCTTCGAAGGCACTTCTAACCTTAAGTAAGGTCAAGTTCATATATGTGACCGGACGCCTTATCATTAATAATAAGGCATTCGACCATCTTGTCAAGTTCCTGATGGTTTTCTTGTGGTGTTTCCATCTTGATATGATGGTATTGGCTTCACATGTCTCCATCTCACGTTAGAAAATCTGGATGAATATTTTCATGAGATTTAATAACAACAATGTCAAAATCATAGTATTGACATTCAGCTTCCCATCTCAAAAGTCTTGATTTCTGAGGTTTACTTTCAATTTTACTTTTCAAGAAAGCTTTTGCACTCATGATGTCAATTTTTAAAATGAATTTCTTTTCGAGTAAAAAAAACCCACTTTTTGATTTTTTCTCGTTGATATGTCATATTGCGGAATGGTTATTTGCATAAAGCCCGCTGCAATATATGCACAAAACTTCTCCTTTTAGTTCAACCTTTGTAAAAATTGCTACTCACAAATGATCATTGGCATCAATATATAGAACTAGATCCTCTTGGCATATTTCGGTATTGCCAGTTTGGGAAGGTTCTGACATATATTCTTTAGTCGTTGTCGCGTTCCCCAAAGTTCTCATGTCAATCTGAACTCTGCATCTTTTTTTTAGTAGTGGGCTGAAAAATTTCATGTAGCTTGTCATATTGTGAATAAACATTCCAGCAAAATTAATTAACTCCATAAATCTTTGGAGTTGTTTAACCATACTAAGATCATCCAGAAAATCCCTTACCTTTTCACCCAAATGTGTGGAGAATGAGAACTGATTCATCGATCTCAATTCCAAGAAATTCAATTTTTT
This sequence comes from Linaria vulgaris, assembly GCA_948329865.1. Lineage (NCBI taxonomy): Eukaryota > Viridiplantae > Streptophyta > Magnoliopsida > Lamiales > Plantaginaceae > Linaria > Linaria vulgaris. Next base: position 102,843,791 of record OX415250.1, read on the forward strand.
TGTTTTTGAATCACAACCTTATTTTCGGATAGCACCAACCCTCTTTGTTTCATGTGTTTGAGAAGATTCTCATATGTTGCAGATGTTCCTTAATGTTCTTTGATGATATTGATATGAGAATAGCATCAACACAAACAAACATGAAACTAAAATAATCTTTAAAGTGATTATGCATTTTTCTTTTATATTTGTGGTGCATTCGCCTGTCCCGTGGATAGCACATTCCAAATATAATGTCTTTGCAGAGTGGAGAAGAATATGTATTTCTTACTTTCTTCCTCTATCTTAATCTGATAGAAGCTATATTTGCAATTTTAAGAAAATCTTTGCATTTTGGACGCAGTTGATTAGGTGTACTTGACTAGGGACATAATATCCATAAAACAACAAGACTTTTTGCTCCCTTAATAATTGATGACAAATCTTGGTTTTCCTTTTTTGATTTTTCCATGGTTTCATATCAAGGTACGAGGATTGCTGTATTAAGAAACTCCTTGTGAGATTAGCTTAAGGTCCAATTGCTTTTTTGCGGATTTTCAGCATATCCTTTTGATTATTCTGATTCATTAGGATAGGCTTGATCTTACAAACTCATTATCTTTTCTTTTATGTATTTTTAAGGACGCCTTGAACTCGTTTTTGTTCCACCATGCCAAATGATCTTCATTGAAGTTTCTTCAGATCTTAGCTTTGACATTTTCTAGAGATATTTGCTTTTTGGTAGTGATGTCTGGCTGAGGACCATTTTCTAGGCTGGCTTTTAGGATCTCGTTCATTTCATTTTGACCCATTATTTGTTATAGCCTCCTTGGCCTTCGATCCTTTGTTGAAGGATTGAATTGCCATATTTTCTTTGGTCCTTCACATTTGGGTATCAAAATTTTCCTTCATCATCACCACGCTTGCTGGAAAATGTAATGGGCATTTTCCTATAACATGCTTGACGCAATCGCTGAACTAGAATCTTTTTATCGCAAAGGAATGTGAAAAATAAGTCTACGTTTCTCGTTTTCATGTGTGAAATGTTTAAACGTTTCTGGAAAATTGTTTCCAAGTAGAGTGTTCATTTCTGTATCGTGAAAATAATTGAGGGCGTCTTAACTTTGTACCATGGGGTACCTCATACTCCACTAATTTGGATTTTCGCTTACCCCTTGTTTGAAGAGGATAATATTTTTAAGGAAGTCCCTTCCTCCAACTATTGGTAATTCTTCCTCGATATCTTTAGAAAAACTCCTCGTGTAGATGTGCATATGTTGGCCCCTGTACGATGCAGGCAGCAGTAACCTCATCAAAATCTGCATCTTTTCCTTCTACTTGTGAATTTCATTTCATCAGGTAATATTTTCCAAGGTTTGTGTTTCTCAAGATATATCAACCCTAGAATTAATTATTCTAGGGTTTTTCTTGTACGTCTTCCAACGATAAAATTAATTCCACTTATTTTAGATTCCCTTGATATCTACCAACCAACGACTGCTTTAGGTAATACAAGGCATCACAAAGGGTATTATTCTTTTGGTTGATGTCAAAGATTACCTAAACCTCATACCATCATCCTGGAAATTGGACCTCTCCTTTGGTTGTAAACTTGCCTGCTTCAAATGCAACTTAAACAATCGGGTTCTTGCCTAAGAGCATCCTATTTTCATGGAATGAGACTCTCTTCAGCTCTAATTTCATTCTAGTGTTTTTTGTTAAAAATTGTTTGATCTCTTATGAGGACATCCATCTCGTGGATACGTGGTAAATCGAAAATCTCTGGTTTGCCTGTATGGGCCACCTTCTCAAAGATTTATGGTATCTCACAAACTCTTTCCTTCGAAAAAGATCGGTATGATGAGTACTGGAGACACCATTGAAAATATTGTAAGTGATAGAGTATGGCGTATTTCCTTCTTTCAACAAGTCCTTGTTTATGAAATCTTGAACTTGGTGGAGGGTAAGTGCCTTCGTAAATTTTGATCTGCAAGATTATAGGCAATCTTTGGATAAATGAATTGTGCCACTTTCCAAGCAACTAAATTTCTCAATATTCCTCCAAGACATAGGGGTTCGGGGGTTGATGCTTTTATCTCTTTAAAATCTAAATACAATAGTTCATTTTGATGCTTCCATGTTGATAAAATAATGGATCGTATATATGGTATTGATATGAGAAGATATGGACCAAACTATTGTTCTAGACAAATTGACATATGGAGTACAAATTCACAAATTGATCTGTATCCGTAATCCATGATGTCTAGTTGTAATGGATATTATAATAATGTGAGAAAGGCAATATTTGTGTAGTTGTACGAATTTTTGAAGCTTTAAATTTTCCAACAAAGAAGACTCAAATAATTTATGTATTACAAAACCAGGATATGTTTGCAGCTGGAGTTGAGACGTCGGCGACAACTTTAGAATGGGCAATATCAGAGTTGTTGAAGAACCCAGGTGTTTTAAAAAAGGCACAAGACGAAGTAAGAAAAGTTTTTGACACGAAGACAGGCGTGGTGGATGAATCCTACTTTCACGAACTAAAGTATTTAAAACTGGTAATCAAAGAGACTTTACGAATGCACCAACCAGGACCTTTGTTGCTTCCTAGGGAATGTCGTCAGCAATGCACAATTAATGGGTATGTCATACCAACAAAAACCCGAGTCTTTGTGAATGCATGGGCAATAAGCATGGACCATGAGCATTGGAAAGATCCTGAAAACTTTGAACCTGAGAGGTTTCTTAACAATAATTTTGATTACAATGGGAATGATTTTCATTACCTCCCTTTTGGGGCTGGAAGGCGAATTTGCCCAGGAACGTCTTTTGGTCTTGCGAGCGTCGAGCTCCCGCTTGCGATGTTCTTGTACCATTTTGATTGGGTTTTGCCAGGAGAAATGAAACCTGAAGAGATGGACATGACAGAATATTTCGGAACGACATCTAAAAGGAAATCTGAATTAAAGGTTATTCTTGTCGTTAGGAGGGCTTTGCCGCTGGTCCAATGAGTAAAACATGCGAAGGCGTCTACACAAATAAATTGACAACATTATTAGAAACTGATGCATAAGTTGAACTTTACGGTGATGTCTTTAATTGATATATGGCAATTTCTTATATTGTGAAAATAATATGTACTTCATTAATATGATGGAAGTATATTGAGCAAATGATTAATTAATCATTTCATGGTGTGCTTGGGAATTCTACTTAGATCTCTTTATAATTATAAATCTCTTCATAGTTGCTATAATTAGCGTATAATTCACTTCATCATATGTTAATTATATAAGTTTTGCACCACTTTCCATTTTTAGAAAGAAAGCGTATAAGTAACTTCATCAAATTTTAATTATTTAAATTTTGCATCACTTTTGATTTTTTTTAATTAATTTTCAGATTTTCGTTTGCAGGAGTTAGTTATATTTCGATTTTTTTTAAAAAAAAAATTAGTCTTTTATCGTAGCCTCGCTATGTTAGAACTTTATCGCGGTTTTGTCCACATTTAGTCATTTATCATGGGTTTTTATCCAATTTTGGTCCTCCAACCAATTTTTCACTGTTTTTTTCCCTTAAGTTATTTTTATTAGCAAAAAAAAACCTTATGTGTTATTTCGAATTAGTTATATATATATATATATATATATATCAAAAATTATATATTCACCTAAAAGAAGCTACAAAAATATATAATAAGATTAAAACAAGATTACTCATCAAAATTAAATTAAAATAAATACTAGATATTGCCGTAAAAAAGTCTTTAAAAAAGTAATACATTACATTTTTAAGGTAAAAACTAATAGTAAATACTACCCTAAAGAGTAATAAAATGACATATGTCTTTTTTTGTCAAATAAAGATATAATTTAGTTTCTTATACATTATATTAGTTATAGGAATTAATTATATATGATTATAAAAACATATTATCCAATTATAATCCTTATAATTCAAATTTAATGTCAAAATAAAAAAACCAAAATCCAAAATATTATTATAGAAAATTATTATTTTAAAACATACTTTGCTATTAAATTTTAAAATCATAAGGAGAAATTAATTAAATACTAAATGTTATTTAAAAACTTGAGAATTAATCCCAAATTGATTACTAAAGTATTTTTGCAATTCTAAACTATATTTTACTAGTTACTTTTAAATTTTAGCATATTTCACTATTATAACATTTTTTCACTAAATGGGTGGTGGCAGGGCAACATGATTAATTTAAAAAAATAAACATAAAAGTGAAATTTGATAAATATAAATAATAACTAATACAATATAGTTTAGAATTGCAAAAATAATTTAGTACTTAATTTAGGATTAATTTTTAGTTTTTAAATAACATTTAGTATTAAATTGAAATTGCTTAATGATTTTAAAATAAAGTTGCAAAGTATATTTTAAAACTTATTGCTATAATAAATTCGGGGATTTTTTCTTGGCATTACATTTTGATTTTAAAATGATTTAAACTGTAATATGCCTTTAAAATATTATATAATTAATTTATAATTGATAAGTTATATCTTTAATTGATAAAAAAGACATATGCCATTTTATTAGTTTCTAGAGTAATGTCTAGTATTAGTTTTTACCTTAAAAATGGCCCCTTATATATTTTAGCTAATTTATTTTAGTAATTATTTAAAGATTTTTTAAGGTAATGTCTAGTATTTATTTTAATATTTTTTATGAGTAGTATTTATTTTAATCTTGAAAGAGATAGGTGGATATATAATTATAGGTAAATATATAACTCATGAGGGCTATTTAGTAATTATAAATAACACATCGAGGTTTTTTTTGCTAATAAAAGTAACTTAAGGGGCAAAAAAAATAAAAATCCAACGAAAAATTGGTGGGAGGACAAAAAAATGGATAAAAAACCACGATAAATGACTAAGCCCCTGTTTGGTTTTCATTTAAGAAATATTTTTCAGAAAACAAATCATTTTAAGAGAATTTGGGCTTCTCAGAAAAAATATTTTCGGCCCATTAACAACAATTTTGGGGGGAAATTGAAAATAGCTGAATAAAATTAAAGGGAAATAGGGGAGAAATGTAACATTTTGCAAAAACCGAGGTGGGGCTATGACATAAAGCAAATGATAAAGTTGTTGCTATATGTAGCTAATGATTACATAACTGACAAGAATAAAATTTAAAAAAACGGTTGGTTCCATTTGCTAAAGTGAGAACCGTTGGTTTGCCTCCATTTTTTTGAATATCATTTAAAATGCCCCATTCCACTGTTAGCAAGGTTTTTTGAATTTTACGTGGTTGTGTTCATTAGTTGATAATTTAAATTATTCTATAATCAACGAGCAGGGGCTGAATATTATTGTCTCCAAGAGGAAATATTTATAATCATAAAATTTCATATTATATTTGTCACAAGCAAACAAAGTTTAATAGATACATATATATCACCATATGTAACAAAACAAACATATTTTATATTATCCCATTACTCATATTAAGTTGAGCGCCCGTCTTAATTTGTTGTATATGTAGACATGATACAAAACTACATTACATATTGTTGATCACAGTTAAGTTTACTGGAAACAATGTTATATCAATGTTTAGCCAACATCCCTCCAACATTGAAATCCGAATGTTTCCTAACTATTATTGTAACTATATTTTTGAACTTTGCGTAGACTAATTAAATCATATTTGAACATGACCAGGGCTCATGAAGAATATAGTTACATGTAAGTTTTAAAATACATAAGTTATAGGATTTGTCTTTTCGTGTACCACTTTTGTGTTGCCATTACTACACACAACTGCCAATACATATATGATACATATTAAATGTGGTAACCATTAATGAAGAAGTAGCCAACTCTTCCTGTTACTTCTTCAATGCAATCTTGTAAATCTATTGACGGGATTGGCATGGATACTCCATAATTGTGAATCCCCCAGCACATCAATGAACTTTGTTAATATAGTAATACCCTAGCTGTGTTGGCCAAATACGTACCTAATTAAATACCCAAGTCAAGTCATTTGATTGTTATCGTCAAATATAATTTAAAAACCCCAATTTTGTGTTTGCCATGCACGCGATCTAAGCATTACGATATAAGCAGGCAGTCAAAATTTTGACAATACATTTCCTTGGATATTATGAAAATTTAGATCTCCCTAATTTATTTCACCCTTTTATAATTTTTTTATAAACATTTCAAAGTACACGTGTGTTGAGATTGAATTATCCTTTTGAAAATAGAAGGTCTACTTTTATCCGGGGTGGTGTGATTGATTTTGATTTGCATGTTTTTCTATGCAAGGTTGTCCGCGTGTTATTTTGTTTTCTTTGCTAGAACTCAAATAGGTTGTTATTTGTAAAAGCAACGATTGTCAGGATAACAACGTTAAGTTCAATCGCCAAGTTAATTCCCATCGTCCTGGGGTTAATGAGTTCACGCGCAACTCTGTTAATATCATAACAACTTGTGTCATCCCATTGACGTAGGCTTAATCAAAACAATACATAAGGCGACCAGCATATATTGAGAACTACATATCTAATTCGAGGCAGGTACCATTCGAGCATGATAATAATATAAATCAACAATGAAGTCGCAAAATGATGCTCGATTCGGTGACCACAATGTTCCTATGTTAGTAACTTTTTGGATGACGTGCATCTCTTTCCCCGAAAATGAACCCCATTAAGTCGTAGAGCGGCAAACCATGCTTGCGAAAGAACTTCTTCCACAAGTCATCCTGCGAATGCAGAAAAACTTATTTAAGTTATGAATCACTAGCGTCTACGTTATGTAACTCATGTTTAGTTTTTCTCCAGGCCATTACCGCATGGACGTTCTTTAAAAGCTCAAATTTATTGGATATGCGAACACAATTGTGCTTGGGGTCGAAGGTTACACCCGATAAGCGAATGTAGTCCTTGAACCCGACATACCTCCTGCATAGATTTCGGTACTGATCCATTACATCCGTGATCATGATGCCGAGATCGGGTCGAGCATAGCATAGCATGAAGTGAACCCGGCTGAGTGCTTCTGCGACACCTCGTCGCGTTGATAAGTCGACCTCTTTTGCAACGGTGTACAATGTGTTTATATACAACTCATCCAATGAACGGTTCCATCCCCACTTGTAAATAGCCTGGTTGGTATACATAGTACGCATCCCCCGTGTCTTCCAAAAATAAGAAATGGAGATATGATTAGCATAAGCACCCGCCAAAATGGTAGCAAAAAATATTACTTTAATGTGGCATGAAATGAAACGTAAAATATAATAAGTTGATCCTTCCTCGCGGAATGGCTACTAGTCACTTCAATTTAATTTTGCCAAGTTACCTGTAATCTGGGTAAAATATGATATTGAGGGTCCGAGCTACCTCCTCCATACTCGAAGTTCTTGCCTCTGCAATCGCCATTTACTTTTTGCTCCATTGCTACGTAATCTCCAAATTTCTTTGCAAGATTTTTCTGATAATAATTGTTCACTACATAAGATGGTGTAGTTGAAAATGCATTTTATAAGGTGTTACATGTCCCATCATGGTACCTCTCACGTCGATATTGCCATTATTATCCCAGCATGCGGTAGATTGATTTATTTAATACATGTGGCTAAACATCGAAGCCCTGTTTAATTAATGTCCACAAAGCTCCTTTAACTTATTCTATGGCCACGTTAAAAACCCTACAAATAATTTGGTCCAACATGATGGTTAACTTTTTGGACCTCGTTTGTTTGACTTTTTAATGTAAACGGACTTTTAATTTGACTAGCTTCATTACAAGTCGAGAAATTTATGACTTCCGTAAAGTGCTTTTTTGGAAATATAGAGATTGCCGAAAATATAATGCGCAGTAATTACATGAAATTCTAGTAGACAAAAATTCTTCCAACTAGAATTTGGAAGCCGACGTGTTTTGGTCTCAATGTTTGATGCATGTTGCGTCAACATTGCGATAACATTCAAACCCGAAGCCTCCTCTTAAGTGTTGATAAAGTAAGTCGTTGCAAGTACGCGACCGATGTTCAATATAGATAAATGCCACACCGTTGTTCACAAATAATCAATGTATTTGGTATCTATACAAGTGCATGATCAGGACTAGTTTTTAGTGGTATCAATCATTATGCAAATAGTAGATAACCTTCAGGACGTCCTTCTAATTAAATAAAGTATTTAAAGTATTTGCCATAGTTTGGAGATTTATTTGCGTATTAACATATCCTTGATAACGTTACACATAAATATATATATTCGTGCGTATCACACGATCCCTAATTAGGAACTACGCCGCGAGTTGTTTATGGTTTGATCCGCCTTTGGACGACAATATGAAATGATAAGTTATTGCAACCCATAATATAGGGAATTGATGCTTATTAAAGTTTGTTTAAAAGTGGCATGTACCGTTGACTTGTAGTTGTATGGTGTTGGGATGTGTACGCAACGAAATACCCTCGTGAATTTATTTAGTGGAGCTGTCCTTCAACAACCCCAACCACCATTGATCAATGCCATGCAATCTGTCTTAAATATCATAATCATGTAGCTATTTTATACCTTCTTCTTGTTTATTATTCCTTTCCCCCTATACTTTGCTCACGAGACATTCTTCACCATGTCGTATGAATTTTCCACTTGCTCCACCATGGATAGCACCGGACGCACACCTTCGATTGAGGTAAACTATTCCAATCATTTTTGAAAATAACTTTGGCATGAAAGACCAAAGTTATACAAAACATATGATTCTTATTGTTTATGTTCTAACCGGCCGATATACACTTCATATTGTTAGGATAACAACCGAGACTCTGGCCATCCATTTCACTACAACAAATTTTGGTGTGCCGAAACCGAGGCACAACTTGCATTTGCCCTCCGCGAGTTCTCCAAACCTCACCCGATTTTAGATTGCACGCACATGTGGAAGGTTATGAAACAGGCGGGCATTTTCATGTCGAAAACGTTCGTTAGCGATATTACCCCAGGCATGATACGAGCTCGCGTTGGCGTAATGCGCGAAAGATTTATCAAGTTCCGTCGATATATGTCAATCCCAGGAGTTATTTTCGATCCACATAGTGATTCTGTTCGCACCGATGAACTATACGCCGAATACGAGCATAAGGTACTCATTTTGCAAAACCCCCTTATTTCTACGTAATTGATCCATTTATGCATAACAATTCTGAAAATATCTTTTTCCACAAATGAGGTGGTTATTTTTGAAAGGAAAATTGTCGTCTAAAACAGCGTAAAATTCGTTGAAATTTATATAAGATTACATTATACAATGTTTTTGTAGTTGTCAAACTAGGTGTTTTCGATGCATACTCTATTTACAGTTCAAAAGATTAATCACATGGAGACATTTTATTTTGACCTTGAAGTATGCATTACTCATATTTTCGTTTTTCAACTTTTGTATCCGCGCTAGATCTTTGCATTTTGTTTGGGTGTTCTTATTGAGAAACTGAGTTAAATGCGTCGTTGTAACTCTTGACTCATTTCATCGCACGGAAATTGACCTATTCACTACTTCATAATCATAATGCAGGAGACACTCCTTGACTTCTATTTTAAGGTGTACGGAATGCCCAATTATTTTGAGCTTGATTATTTCTTCAACGTCAAGCGTGCTCCGCTGACACGCGTTGAGGAAATTGGATCTTCAAGCACCCCGTATGATATTTATGAAGAAGCATCAACAACCCTTCAGTTGAGCTCTACGTAGAGTGTTAAATACGGCCATGCAATATTGATAGGTTAACTAGTGATATCTTGGTCAATGTTGTTATATATATCAAGTCCTGCACAATTCAACACGTGAACACGTTTGTTTGTAACAGTCGATACTTTACTATTGGGTGGCCTAATGTTTTGTCCCATAAATTAATTTGATGAAACGTTAGTATATATTTTTGGGTGGACGGTAATAGGCACAACAACAACCATTTAAGTAGATTGTTCTAATTGTCCCATCGGCTGTACATGGGGAACACACAGCATTAAATGCACCAAACTCTCTCATGATTAACATTATCTCAAGTGTGATTATAGTACATTGTTGGTGGTAAAATTACCCGCCATAACTCCAATATCCATTTTCCCCCTTTTTCTTTTGCCTATAAATCACTTCCGTTGGGCAGGCTAATTGACCAAGTAGTAACAAAATCCTCGTTGCAATCAGTTAATTAATAGTAAATTATAGAATTGGGTTGAAGTTGTTTTCCAAAGTCTATAGTCGGTTTTTTGCTGTTGTTTGCTGTATTTTGTCAAATTTTTAAAAAATAGCTTTCAAAGAAATGGATGCCAAAAATGTGTTGTTCTACGAGTCCCCTTGGAATGCCGATATCGATGGCACTTTCATTGGGATCTTGGCAAAACATGCAGAACTTCTCGAGCGGAACATACAAAAGAATGATAACTTTGTGTTTGTCGGGTGTATGGATGAACTGAACGAGAAACACGGCACAACATTCAACCTAAAGGCATTACGTGAGCGGTTTGCGCACTTGCATGCTAGGTTTAAATGTTTCTCTTGGCTCGTAGATAATCCATGCATCAAATTTAATCCTATAACTTTTGAAGTAAGTGCCAACTTTCAGTTTGTGCGGGACTACGTCGTACATGTATTATTCGTGATCTAGCAAGCGATAGGTTATCGCAAGTTAATTACAAAGTGTTTTGCGTTAATTATTACATTTTTGATTTATATCTTGCCTGATGGAACTGTATTTGTATTACAAACTTAACTATAGTTGATCTATGTAACATTTAAAACGTTACCACATCAAATGAGTTAAGCATACGTTTGAAGAAATCCTTGTCATTTCATCTACATTTTAATAATTTTCCGCTATAAATACGTGACGTATAATACACATTTGTTGTACTGTAGAAACACGCTCTTTCCGTGGCATATCACACGGAGGGTGAACTTGCGTGGAATGAACTCGTTTGCATTTTTGGACGACTAGATCCTGCTGGATGCGGTCACACTTTCCCAATCGTCGATCTCATTGTCGATCCATTTGTGTTCGACGAGGTTGACGCCGAGGACAAGTATGGTTCAGGCACCACGGTCGAAAATTTCATTGACCTCCCCAGCCCAGATTGCATTCTCCCTGTTCAGACTCACAAGCGAAAGACATTCACAATCGATGACCTCCTCGAGTGGTCTCAACCCTCAAAAGATCCTCCCGTAGAGGATCTTGTCCCCAAAAGGAAGAGGGTTGCCACGGCAAAGTGCTTGTTCCCCGTGAATAAAGAACAGAAAACTCCGGACTCGAAGCCAAACAAAGTTGTCATCCTCGACTCTAGCCCCGAAACACCTTCTAACAAGAAGTGGAGCCTATATGCATTACCAAACTCTGCTCACTAACTATTGAAACGCCCTTGGATGTGTACATTAATATGCATTCAATCATCTTTACTGTTTATGTCTGGGTTTATTTTGGAGCATTGCAGTTTTTGGATGTTTAGTTAATGTCTTGAACATTTACACGTGTAGTGTGTTTTGTTGGTTGATTGTGGTCGACCATATGTATGTAATTTATCTTATTTTGTTATTTGTCTAATCAGTACCTATATTATTTGTGTTTGGTTCCATTTAGGGATTAACCGCAATTCATTTATCTAACGATTAGAATTGTGCAACTGCAAATTCGTCTGGACCTAATGTTGAAGTGATGTTGCACCCACTACATTCTAATATTGAGAACAGTTAGGTGTGCCAGTTACCCAACACAAATAACACAACCAACCATGTTCATATTGGGGGAATCTTTTTGCTACATAAACATTATTTTTTGTTTGAACCCCAACCAAAAAATAATCAAATATAACAAATGTCTATTTTAGATTATCTATTTTAAAACCTCGACCTATAACAGAATGATACTACTAAAACATAACTTATTTATAAAAATAAATAAATTACCAATTACTTTTACGTCGATAACATATGTGTCACTCACAAACCTATTATAACAAATGTAGGATTTGTAGCAAGGCTTACTGAGTTATACTTATGTAAATTTATTTTGGGATGCTTTACAAATTTACGTTTATTATATATTAATTAGCGTAAGTTTTTCTGGAGTCAATGTTGGATGGATTATTATTACTTATTGCAAGTGTAAACAGATGAATGGTTGTGGAATAAATACACTGACTCAACCCTTTTTTTTCATCGGGTTCCCATGCATCACACCACTTTTAACTTCCACTACCTCATTAATTGTACGCGACGATTTAGGGTGAACGTTGTAACACAATCAGGTTGGGGTTGCAATGGTCCAGTATTTGATGTTCATATTTGAAGAGTCCCTGACCCAAAAAAAAATAAAGTGGGCGACGACCATATAGACATTCCCAACCCCGCCCTCCAATTTATAATTTTCAAAATCCCTAGCACCAAACAAGGATCAGTTAATATCAAATTCTTATGGAACAACTAATCGCCGAGATGAAGCGTCTTGGTTCCACACTCATCGAAAGAATCATTGTATGCTAATCTTCCGTTAGGAAAAGTTTCAATTATTACTCAACGTAGAATTGATTAATTTACTTTTTCATATCCATTAAGTATTGGTGAGAATTTGACATTTTCTATAAATTCATCAGGAACCGCCAAATGAAGCGGTCTATGCACCGATGGAGTACAACGACGAGTGGGATGACGCTAGAGAAGCAATGTTACTCAAATATCTTCAGTTGGTTGGTGACATATCAAGGGCCAGATCCATGCACGTTGCACTCAGAAAACTTGCAATCGAACTAGTAAGGCACGGTGGCCCACCGCTGGTTCTAGGAAGCCTTGTGAATCGGACGAAGATTTTGTTTCGACGCATGTCTACTTTCTGTGCCTTCATTCGTAAGGAAGGTGTATCTTACGATGAGAGCACGCATCTTCCTACTATTAATATTGGCGCTTATTTGGCGGCGTGGGCACGCGAAGGGGTAAAGCAAATTTGTATACGTTTCTTCATAATAAGCATTCTGGATGCAATGTTGGTTAGATGTTCTCCCAACGTCATCCCAACATTAAAATCTGATTTAGCGCTGGCGTTTTTTTTTTAAATTTGTGTTTCTTTTAAAAAATTTATTTTATTTGTTAATTTTACTAATCATTGTATATGTTTACCTTAGGGTGCTGAGCCTGGAATGTATAAGTACTTCCGTCTGCACGGGCTACCGAACTACGTCGATATGTTCGCCGTGTTTGACACTATGGGTGGAGCATATCCTAATACAGACGCCGAATTCAGTGAAGACTCCGACGATGAGCACAATTGTGTCGATGGGTCAACAGAGGTCGAAGGCTCGGGTCCGATTAACGCAGACGTAGATAACGACGAAGACGGGTGCTCTTTTGATAGTACCAATATGCCATCGCCCATCAATGACGGAAAAACGCATTGTTTGAAATGTGGCGATTTTTATGATATGTGTGTTTGCCCATCTACAGAAGGGTCGGAGGACATGTCAACGGAATCATATAATGCTGAATCTGATTGAACAATGCATAATTTGATTTGCGATGATTTAATTTAATGATTGTTGCCTTATAACTTGTTGTCTTGGAATGTAAAGTTAAGTAAATTTGTTTTAATTGTTTCATCGCGAAGCTTATCACAATTAATGATTTGAAAACGAAGGGCATGAAACTATATATATATATATATATATATATATATATATATATATATATAATGTTGTTCTTATGTTGGCAGAACATCCGTCCAACATTACATCCATAAATGACTCATTTTATAAAGGACCCACTATTAATATATACAGCACACGATCAAACAAGATGATACTCAAGCACATATTAAACCCACAAATCAAGTGAACAACGAACATATCCTGATTGAAACCGTCAAAACATAACAGGGGAGTTCAACCAAACCCCCCTTACCATTATCAAACGCAAAATACATATTGAAATTCTCATTCGATTACATATCACATAGCATAAACTTCGTCATATGGTATTCATGGGGTGGCAGAAAAAACGTCCATCTTGGAAAGGACCTTGATTTGAGGAATGGGGAGCTCCTTCACCACGAAAAGATACTGCATTTTTGAGTAGTTCATGAAACCCTTGTCCTTGAACCACGTATCAATCGTCAGAGGCTGCATTTACAAAATGAGATACGTAAATTTACTTGAGGCAACATTCAAATACATTGTGGGATTCAGATTAACTCACGAATCTGGCATGCAAGTCATAAAGATTTCTTTTAATTGTCACTTTTCCTGTCTTCTTGTTTAGCGTAACACCTGGTACTTTATAAAATCGGTTGAACAAGTGGAATCGTGTGTGCATGATCATGAGTCGTTCCTTGATCATCATAGGGGATATATCAGTCCCCTTTGCCCTCGTTAATTTTTTACACAATTCTTCGTATATCGCCGACATCATCTCCGTCGTGTACCAAATTTGTCGATCGACGATCTTGCGAAGACAGCATAGTAGTATACTCTCATCTCGCTGACTAAATTCTCTGAAGCTTAGGAACACATTATGTATGTCATCCTATTCATATATCGAGACAAATGAACATCTCAACATAGCACGCAATATGAAAAATAGACTTGAAGTTTAATTATTGAGCATTTACCTGTGTCGAATCGTAGACTTCCTTCAAAGTGCTTCTGGTGGCAGCCATTGCGAGAGGATAAAAAATAATGTTCTCCCAGAACGAAAAAAACAAAAAATAATTCGATGAAACATATGGTCTATAAATGATTCTCACCTTGTCAGTAAATTTATGACTATGTAATTAGGTCAAACTTCGGGATGTACATACCACAATTACTACTCTTAATGGTGCTTTTCAAACTAAAATACATTGTAATGTACGACGGTCAGGATTAAGTGGCAGATTCAATAAACAAAGAGATAAAATTAGAAGTAATATATAGCATGTACATAATAGCTAATGTGGCATTACTCCATAATAGGGTGTTCAACATACTCTAGTCAATATTACTCTTCGTACCACATAGTAATATGAGGTCGATTTTATTATAGTCAGGGTTAGCAAAATAATATCGTCATACTTGCAACGTTAACAATATAATAACCTACTATTAATGAAATTTATGAAAAAGAAAAGCAAATCCACTTCAGCCATCTAAAGGGGGCTTGATTGATACTTAGCTTACGGTCAATTTTGTTTGAATAAAGATAACAACATTACACAATGGGGCAAGGTTTTGTGCGCATGTCCTCCAATAAAGCTACACGTCGCCCCAACAACTTCCTACCCTTCTATTTAACATTGAGATAGTGACGGTTGGAAACATGCATTGCAATTATCCAATAAGCCACTCCACCAATAGTTAATATTCTTTTAGAATTAATTATAGAACTTGCTTTCTAATTAATCAATGGGTTATGATGTAAACTGTTGTTGGTGCTATAAACATAATGTATTTAGTAATAGAAATTAAAGTTTATATTTCAACCTTATTTGTCTGTTACAAGAAAGATGCTTTTCTGAATAGTTTGGAACAAAGAACTGACACATGTTTCCTTCCGCTTGGTGACTTCCAAAATATTTATGTGTGTTTAATAATACGTATGGTAAAATAGGAATTGCAATTTCACAGTTATTGGTAGGCACTGTATAGATGTTCAATAAGTGATGATTTTGAACATACTTTAGTAACCTTAAAATAGTGTCACACGGTTTTCCTAGAAGGGCCTAGCTATTCTGTACATGGTACGACTGCGCATCAGCCATCATCGGTTATGTCAACTTATTACCACCGAAAGCAAGATATGTTGTGTACTTCACAACCCAACTTCGTTTATTGTTTGTTAAGATGGTTTGACAAAAACTGTATGTGTATACAATTCAAACCCATTTATTCAAGCAGCTCCCAAAATGTTGGTCATTCGACATTGGTCTTATGTTATAGGCGAGTATGACAAGTATTATTTTAGGGTTATTATAAACAGAATAAGAGGAGCGACAATGCTGAATAGGATCAAATTGGGCATTTTCGGGAGTCATGAAAATTGTACACGTAGTTTTTTGAAAGGGATAATTATTTGTTAATAAATTATAATAATTGGAAATTTGACCGTATCCGATTATAATTCATTCTTCGAACTACATTGCACCTCTTTATTTAACGGCATAAATGGATAAAAACAAACCAACCGGAACGACCATTTTCAAACTAATGCAAAAAATATATAATTGTGTGTTTTGTGACACGTACTAATGCTAGGTCAAAATATTCCAATACCCGGTTATTTGAATATATACACTCAATAGCTTTGGAAATATAAGATACGTATTCATACACTACTTTGCACATTATCTACAGTTAAATATTTTATCTCATGTTTAGCTTTTTGTATTTATTCCTTTTTTAAGATTCAGATATAAATGAGTTTCTACTTTTTATTGGGTCGTTCAAAATATATCAACAAATGCGACCATGTTAAAATGGATTTGTGGACACGCTAGTAGCAGTCATTTCAAACATTACCGTTGTGCAATAAAATAAATAATTTATAATCTCCATACTTTTCAAAATTCAAAGGTACATTGCGCGAAAATTCTATATAACCATTCGACATAGGGAGATAAACCATTATTTATCGAAGAAGCGAGTATAACAATTTATAACTTTGAAAATCAAGATGGAATACGGACAAAGCTCTTGTGTAAGAGGGTGGCAAATCCCTAGGTCGGTCAATGGGCTGGTTTTGTGCCACTGCGGGCGAGAGGCGGTGATGCAGACCGCATGGAGAATTCCTAATCCAGGTCGTCGTTACTGGAGATGCCCGGTGGGTATATTCATACTTTGTGCATTTAAAAAGTTGTGATTGGGTACTCGTACGTACACTGATAAACAATTTATAAGTACAGTATTGCAGGCCTTTAGATGCAAGATGGTGTCCTGGATTGATCCCGAACCTTGCCACAGGTGCAAAGCTGTGATTCCAGGGCTTGTCAATAACCTAGAGAGCCAACAGTCCTTAATAGAGCGTTACCAAAAGTGCCAGAGAATTGGAGCATTGTTGGCAGTAGGGGCATGGATCTTAGCTATGTCGGTGTTTGTTAAGATTAAATTGATGTAAAGTTTGATTACCGTTGTATTTGTAATTTCCTATATTCGTGGGATAATGATAATATCGGTGTTAGGCCACCATGTAATTATTAAACCATCCATTGGGTTGTCCTGTTGGGTTTCGTCCTAGTTCCATTTTAACCCCGTCTATATTACGACCATACTGTTAGAGTTGTGACGCAGTAGTTGGCATAACATCCATCCAACATTGTCACCCGATAAACCATGCAAGATCGGGTGTCTATTTATACAATACATGTCCATATTTGATTGGTTTTGCAAATCCACAAATTCAAAAGATTAAACGAAAATGCAATCATTGAGCAGGAGGGCAAATATATTATAATACATTAATTAATAGAGTTAACGATTAGGATTGAAAACCTTTTAAACTAAATTTTGTTTCTGTTTATAAATACTTGCCTTGATTATACTTTAGATATTTTTACTATATAAATATAAAATGAATAGTGTTGTATACATTGTATGGATTTTGAATTAAACACTTTGCTAAATAATGTTATTTTATTTAAAATTAATTTAGTTATCCTATTTGCCCGAAGTAATACAATTATGATAATGTCCTTACTTGTCATTTTATCGTGAAATAGTCGAAAACACGTTACGCCGCTGATGTTCCACACGTTATATATTGATCTGAAAAATACGAATTCAATATAATTAATTGCACATGGTCATGTCAAATCATACAGCTTTTTTGAAGGATCTGCGAGATATACATAATGATTTTCTGCAGATCAAGTCAGGTAGCCGAAAACACGCCAAACCTATTTCAATTGTACCACAACTATGATATTATGTGTATGGCTATGCGACAGTATATATATTTGTATACAAATAAGTTTGCGCAATAGGTTATCCTGTGATGTACAAGACCAATAACATACATGTCGTCATTGTTGAATTCTAACATAAAACAAATGCGTATATATATATTAATGTGATAAGATCTGATATAATTATATTAAAATTTTTGTGATAAGCGCGGATATAATTTTATTAAAACCGTTTGGATAATAGTTAAATAATACTCAATTAATTAGATATTTTTTCCATCATTAATTGCACGACGAGGAGCACTTAAATACACTATATAGTTAAAGACAGCGCCATATTGACATAGTCCTATAATGTAACTTATGACGCTGATTTTGGACGGTAAAGGGGTAATCTAATATGCCGGCTTCACACACTTTATATGCAAAATAATACACCGCATTACATTTTGAAACCGTTATTATTGGTTGTAAGCCACAGCTGCATGGCTAATCAAAGTAGGGAATCTTTTATGACTCTAGCTCTATAAATAATAGTATGATACAGCAGAAGCATTTGCACACATCTCCACCGAAGATCTATTTCCACAACGAGCAACAGATAAAACATCCACCACCACACCGAGAAAATGGCACCAATAGTTCCTATGCCACATGAAGATATGTTTTATAGCAAAGAGTGGACAAAGGAAGTGGACACCAAATTCATCGAGGTCCTTGCTGACATTGCACGAACAACAAAAACAACCCTATCGCTGTGTGACTTTGATGCCATAGCAGCAGCCGAAGTTGAGACGAGCATTGAATTGGGAACCAGTTTTTCATATACGGACTGTGTGTGGCAATTTCAACTACTAAAGCAACGATTTGATATTTTCACGGATCTAATGGCAAGGGATGGTTTTTTCTGGGATGAAGAAAATAACCAAATTGTTTATACCGTAGAAAACGCATTTGCCAAAGTATTAAAGGTAAACTTATTTTGTATTTTTTGTGGTAAATTCGGCATGAAAACGTTGATTCATATAAACAAAATGAGAATATATGATTGTAGCATAATCGATTTGCGGAGGTGTACATGGTAAACGGTGAGCCAACATGGAGCAGGTTGTGCGATATATTCCGCGAGAGCGCCCATTTTTAAAGTAATAACTTTTATATGACGTGTTATAAAGTATTAATTACATTCTTTTGAAAATTTTACCGTTATCTATTGTTGATAGGTATCGCCGAGATGAACCTCGTATTGCACGGATTGGGGAAGATTCGCTGTGAATTTGGAATGGAAGGGCAAATACACAATGGGTCATACTAAGTTCATAATCAACTATTTTAATTCGGCTAATTAAGTTAGGGATCATGTTGTTGCCTTATGTACCCCGACCTCATCATCATGTAATATTTTAAGAACGTGTTTTTCACGATGTTGGGGTCCCACGTGCATGCATATTAAATATATTAGTTAGTGTAACAGTGACCCAAGTATATCACACCACGTTGTAACTAGTACCCCCAATTAACTTGCTACACCACGCATAAGTAATTAACCACTATAGCACATGAATCGCCTCATAAAAAATTATAGCCTAACGTATTCTGGAACGAATGTTGGGCTAATGTTGCGTCTTCGTCGTAAAAACATGGAACACATAAAACTATATAATGTAGTTTAGCGACTGGACGAGCAAGTGTATATTATTTATGCACGGAAACCAATTTAAACAATATCGTTCTGTTGTGGTCTAACAAACAACACAAAACTATAGTCACATAAAACTTATAAAAGGTTAGCCAAATCAGATACATCACAATCATTCAACAAAGGGGGTTGGTCTATTTGTTGGATCGATGTTGCCTAAACATGCATAAAATATTGATGCCAGGACTCTCTACTTTCATTGACATGCATCACCTAAAACGTCTATTCATTGGTTCCCAAAGGATGATGCGCATGGAATTCACAGGCATGTTCAACTTAGAGAAAATTAGACATAACACTGATACTACAAACCAACATCATCCAAATACCAAACATACATAATATTCAAATCAAAACATGCCAGTAGAAACAGATAAGTGAAAGTTCAAACTATATCAAGCATGGGTCAATCCATGTCGTTGTTTGCAACCAGCTCTTCCATGTTGTTGATCAGGACACCAAGTTCCTGCATCCGAACTTGTTTAGCTGCAATCTCCCTCTGAAGATCAGCATATGAACTTTTGTACCAAGCTAGTTGGTTCTCCACAAAACGTTTGGTTGTCACCATGGTTTCTACCGCATCAGATTGAGGCACTGCTTGACCAGCAGACACATGATACCTCCTCTCCCCGTTTTCAGAAGCCTCAACTCCATCCTCACCCACCCAAGGCAAGTCCTTCACCCTGTCGTTCATCAAGTACGTTGATGTGATTGTGAACTTATCATTATTCACCGCCATTTCTCCAAAGTCTTCATTACGCATACCTTGTTGTAGGAGAAGGCCAGTGATCAACGAAGGGAACGGCAGGATCCCTGATTTCCCACCAGCAAACTCTTCCATAGACCTAAGAACTCTTTCACCAATATTAACGGGTTTACCGTTCTTCAGCTTATATATCAACACAGCAGCATCCTTGGTCAAAACAGTATTATTTTGCGAAGGGAGCCAATTATAACAGGCAAGCTTGTGCAAAACGGCACTTAGTGAGGTGAGCCTCGAGCCTGGCATTGAAGCTTCCCATTCCCTCTCTAAACCTCCAGTTAGATCCTCGATCACCTCATCGAGTCGAGGGTCATCCCCTTCCACAACGTCCTCCAGTCCCCAAAAATGATTGATCGTTTTTGGGCTAATGTCGAACGTCTTCCCTCTGACCCATGCTATGCCATATTTTGTCGACAAACCGCAGGTGATATGTTTCGACAGATTCATGTAGAATTCTTGAACGACCTCGGCCGAATACAGGCCATGCTCCCTCATACTACCCATGACCCCTCTCGATTCAAGAAATTCAAACATTCTGAATTGTTTTGCGCTGGTCTTCTCCAACACCTTCTCCTTACGGATTGTCCTATTCGTCCTAAACTCTACTGCATTAGATTCTATCTCCTTGGTTAGATAGAACCTAGACCTAGAACTGCCACGATAGAACCGCGAAATTGTGTCACGGTACTCTTCTTCTTCTTCTTCTTCGTCATCCTCCTCCACAACACGTGGCCGTTTCCTAGAGGCATCGGCCTTTTGCTTGCGACGCCTCGAGTTTTTGGTTTTTGTTGAGGCTGCGCTCGCACCTGCATCACCCAACATCCCGCAATCGTCGTCCGACGAAACCTCATCATCTCCAACCCAATATTCCCCTTCATCCTCCATCACGACATCATCATGATCCACCACACCTTTACCCTTAGAAACAACTTCAGCATTCTTTTTCCCACGACTAACTCGTTTAGTTCTTTTAGACGCGGTCCTCTTCGTACCCCGTTTCGACGATGTTCCGATAACTGCCTCGCCCAACGCCTCCTCAACGACCTCTGTTGCAGGCTCCTCATCCACAACCATATCCTCTCGTGCCTCATCCATCTTCTCAACGTCATCCACAACAACTTTATCTTTACCGACAGCTCAGCATTTTTTTCCCACGACTAACTCGTTTACTTCTTTTAGACGCGGTCCTCTTCTTACCTTCTTTCAATGCTCTTCCGATAACTGCCTCGCCCAACGCCTCCTCAGCGACCTCCGTTGCAGGCTCATCATCCACAACCCTATCCTCTCGTGCCTCTACCATCTCCTCAACGCCATCCACAACACCTATACTTGTACCGACGACTCCATCCTTCTTTTTGCCACGACTAACACGTTTACTTCTTTTAGACGCGCTTCTCTTCTTACCTCCTTTCGACCCTATTGCGATAACTACCTCGCTCAACGCCTCCTCAACGACCTCCGTTGCAGGCTCATCATCCACAACCATATCCTCCCGTTCCTCTGCCATCTCCTCAACAGCATCCACAACAACTTTACCTTTACCGACAGCTTCAGCAGTCTTTTTCCCAGGACTAACTCGTTTACTTCTTGTAGACGCGGTTCTCTTCTTACCTCCTTTCGCCGTTCTACCCAAAGCTTGGTCACCCTCAACCTCCTCAACAACTTCATCCGCAGCCTCATCCAAGCTTTCCGCCGCTACCTCACCAACGCCCACTGCCGCAACCCCCTGCACGTTCTCCTCCTAAAACTCCCCCGCGCTTTCATTCGCAACATCAGCCACGTCTGCACCCGAATTAGCCTTCTCGTGTTCCACCATTGCCGCAGCAGCGTGATGCGGCGCAATGTCAGTTAGAATAGACTTCGTCACCTTTTCATACAGTCTCTTGCTCATTCGCCTTTGCATAGCTTTTAGTCGAGCACTATCTGCTAACGGCGCTGCTTGACTAACAACAGCTCGACCAGTGGAAGAATCACCACCTAGTCTAGGGTTAGGTTGACCAGCAATTAATTTTGGAAAACCTCCCGCCAAATGGGCAGTTGATGTTGAAGAAATGTTGGAGCCTCCCTCAACAGTTTTGCTTGATTTCGACTGTACCTTTCCCGCGAGTTGCGTGGATTCCATGACTGATTTGGGTCCTCGCCGAGCACTACTTCTTTGCGCGCGAGGACTCATGGGCTGATTCGATACTTCCTTGGTCAAAGCAATTTCAGCGAGTCTATCCAAGGGGGTTTGATCTGCCATTTGAAATATAGAGATGGATGAGAGATTTGAGAGGGATAGTTGAAAGGGTATGGATAAAGGAGTAGAACGGGAGATTTTAATTTGCAGAAAAATTAGGGCAAAAATTCTAGGTGCGGAGGGAGTGAGTGCGAGAATTCGAAAAAGTGAATGACAATTATGGTGGCAGTTTGTATAGTCGAGGTGTTCATAAATAATTCTTAATTGCCCCCATTATAATTAATTGACCATAAAATTAAGATTTTTTTAATTAATATTCGATTGAATTTGGTCAACACATATAATATAACCCCCGACCGCCAATGTGTTTTTTATTTATTCCATGCAAACAACACAAACTTATTTTTCATAACAATTATGGCTAAAAATATAGATATATTTAATTTCTACATTCCCAAAAAAATTCTGCCAATCCACTCATGTATTACTTAAATGTTGCATTACATATACCCTCCTGGGTGCTTTCAATATTGGTTTTTGGAACCGAATGGAAAAGATAATTTTCTCAACGAATGATCAAAACCCAAGCTCAACGATACTAGACTCAACATGTCGGTCTTGGATTGTTTGATTAACCAAACAAAAAAATTACTTTATTACATATATTTGTTCATGATAACTCGTGTCTTGGACTATTGTCTGACCAATAATCATGCTGATTTCTGTTAAGCAAAATCATAATGGTTGGGACCAAACCGGGGGTTGTCTATTATTTGAAATAACATTGAAAGGGGTTGTATGATGTTTCGGACTTTCATGTTATAATGATGTTGGTGTAACATCTATTCAATATTTAAACTAGTGCTCTTGCAAATGGCCCAAGACCACATAGAAAACACTTCTCTTGCAACCGGACCTTGTACAGCCGAGAAGAATGACCTAAGCTCAATGTGTGGAATATCCCTAGAATTAATACCCACCAAATAATAGAATAACATACTCGTATGTAACGACAAATTCCGATCAGCAAAATAGATTATGTCGCACAATTCAAAATAAAGGCCACGTCGAGGGGATAACTAAACCCGACCCAAAATAGGCAACATGTCTAAGTCAACCGGAAAGTGAATGTAAATTGCTTTTAAACAGCTAAATTTGCAGTGCGATGGTCGTCCCACATTGCCCTACCTATTCCGACCCTCCTTCGATCCATTGCTCTAGCTTCGGCAGCAACTGCATTAATCCGACTTCGCGATATAAGGCTACTAGCACGGTACACATCGTCTGGGTGAAAATCAAACAAGAAATCCCCATCAATTCCGTTCTTCCGTATGAAGTTGTGCAGTGTACAGCAGGCCATGACAATCTTAGCCTGATTTTTTAAACTGTAGTTGGGCATCATCTTCAGAACGGGGAAGTGCATCTTCAACACACCAAAAGTACGCTCAATCACGTTACGGAGACTCGAATGTCTGAAGTTAAACAACTTTTCCATCCCAATCGGGTGATTGTTTTGGAACTCACGTAGGTGGTATCTCCCGGATGCAAACGGAGTTAGGTAACAAGTGTATAACGAGAAGCCCGAATCAACCAAATAATACTTGTTTCCCGGTGGATGTTTCCAGGATGGGTCACTGGCGATAGACATTTGCAGTGCACGGTAGTCGTTCATAGAACCTTCATAACCGGCACCGACGCAAGTAAAGTTCATGTCGAAATCGCAAACAGCAACAACGTTCTGGCTCAGCTGTCCCTTTCTGTTGATGTACGCCGTGTGTAGATGCATGGGCACGTGTGCTGATATATGTGTACCATCCATAGCACCAACGCAGTCCTGTCATGCCTCAACGAAGGATTTTATTATAATAGTCAAACGAAATTAAAATGGCCCACAAAACACAACTTCAATAATGTTTGAAGAGGTTCTGGATACAATGTTCGGTCGATGTTGAGTCAACACCCGCTCACCAGTTAATCTAGAAATAATATCAACGTTCAACGCATACTGATTTAAAACAAAGAATGTTGCAAGGAATGAATTAACTTATGATCGGTTAAAATATACCTTAAAGTAAGGATAAAATCGAGCATCCTTGGCTATGCGGTCATGCACAACGTTGAAGTCGGCTGGTACGATCATGTCAACAGCCATGTTTAAAATGGCCTTGGTCACCCTGCGCACGTGCCGGTGGATGGTCTCGGTTGAGTGTTGAAAGCGCTCGCACGAATCACGGAACCGGTGATTCATCCCAACAGTCCACATAAAGATGGCTAGCGCCTCCATGGACTGAACCTGCGAGTTCCTAGAATCGGTCAGGCCGTAATGGTTCTTTAGCGTGTCGTGTAGCGTGTAAAATGTATGCCGATTCATCCGCAAGGCATCATAAAACCGGTCGTCGTGACCAAGCAGTAGCTCCAGCAGCCACTTCGAACCCGTCAATTCGGAGTTATTCCTAGGGCGCCTCGGATAAAACCAATCAGGTGCCAAACACAAACCAATGAACATGAATTCACTAAGGCCACCATCGCTATCATCGTTGCTTCTGTCGGTTAACGTCGAAACAGTGTTATCTCTTTCTGATTCCATTTCTGCAGATTATAAAGTTCGATATATCAAAATAACCATTAGAACAGGAAAACGGAACGGGTATTGATAGGTAAGCTCCGCATAAGTTGACAAAACAAAATATCATAACAACCAATGCGCAGTCAAATCAATAGGGCACAAGCAAACACCATTAACGGTTGTCAACCAAATACAAATAGTTAACAATATGAACTGCAAGAATCTACCACAAAACAAAACAACAAGGGCATTTTACATCATGGCTATAGGGGAGACGCAACATAGACTACAAGTCTGATACTAATGATTGGGCCGAGAACGCACAAAATGAAAATGCAGCTCTAGAGGCAAGTATCCATGTTGGCAGGAGGCTGTTCAACCGGCAGACGCATCACCCATTCCCGACGATCACCTTCCCTCATCCGCATAAAAAACATCCTTGTCTCTTTGTCCTTCAAGCACTTGATGGCTTCGAAGAACAATGACTTAGACGCAATATCGAGCCTGTACAATGCGTCCATGCATTCACCTATCTGGCTGGCCATTGACTGCGTGATGTTGGCCGCTTTTGTCTCGTTCAAGATATTCCAGCACTTAAGAGTAGTGACCAGCATTGCGCTTCGGGAAGTTGGGTTATCGGAATGTTTCCTTGGGGCACGCCTGGTTGCAAGCCCCTGCTGAGAAGGAGTCAGATTAACCGCAGGGGGTGGGCACCGAGGCGTTGGGTGGATTAAGGCTAGTTGACTCAAATTGTGAAGCTTCATGTGTGTATCCAGAAGATTCACAACCTTCAGGAATGGCGTCTTGATCGAACGCATCGCTTCCCGGATCAACATGATCAGGATCACCAAGTTGCGTGATCTCGTCTTCAGAATCGGATCCGCCCTGTCCGGAGTATCGGGCCTCCTCGCTGGTGGCAACGCGGTTGTGCCACATCTCCTCCAACAACTCCCAGTCCGGACAACCTTTCTTGCAGCTTATGACGGCGGTGGGATCTTCCTACAATATGCCAACCAACGAACATATTAGACTGAATTCTAAATGATAAACTCTATAAATTAAGGATGCAGTAATAACAAATCACAATTTACCTTGTAGAACTGCGCCCAACGCTCGTCGTCAAATTCCAGCTTGCTTGTAGTTGGGTCCACAGCAACACCCGTCTTCGACCTGCCTACCCTAATGTGCCTCCATAGCACCTTCAGCCTATTATACTTGCCCTTCAGCTGGTCAACGGTGTAATCAAACCTGACCGGACAGTTCGCTCTCATTGCGTACATCAGTTCATTCCATGTTCTGGTGGTGAAGGTGCTCCCCAGTAACTTTCCGGCAAGAAATTCCTGGTAGATAAGCTTGATGAAAAAACGCTCATTTAAGTCACCCCAGTAGGCATCTTCTTTCTTAGACCGCTTCGGACGTACCGAGGCCTTATCGGCCCTGCTACCGCGGGGAGGTACCATCTAAGACTCAATTAACTTGTCCAATTAGTAACAATAATCAATCGAACATAACCTATTAACTGACGCAGGGCAAATGGGAAAACTCAAAATAATACATATGAAAGTGCAAAGTGTTCTGGTTGAAATGCTGGAAAGATGTTGGCCCAACATCAGACCAATATTGATATCAAAAACTATTATGCCACACGGTTCTAGCATACCATGCACTTAGTTATGGGTTAAGTGACACAGCATTTAACCAAATGTCCTTTGTTGGCTGACATTATGTGTGTGAACTTCTCAATATACCAAGTAAGAGCAAACAAAGTTTACATGGAATAATCAGATATAAGAACAGGCCATCTTGTAAACAGTTATGCATGTAAGAATCATGGAACACGTGATGTGCGTGTATTGAGTGAACATTGAGATGTGAATGTGCACACAAATGGGAGAATAAACACACTAGATGCATGTGGCAAGGACAATAAGATTTTGCTATATATACATATATATCACACGAACTCAAATCACCAATAGATGAGGTGAAAATGTAACCTTTTGTTGGAATTTGCAGAGGAATAAGGGATTTGTTGGCACCTGCCACACCAACAAAACATGAAATTAGTAAGCAATGCTGAACAAGAAGAGCAATATGTATGAGAATATGAAGTGTAACAACTGGAACTATTTCTCTCACCTTAACTAATAATCAACGTGCGTGGGAAATAAGGAGAGTGAGGGCTGTAATATATAGGAGATCATTAGGGGGAAACGAAAAAATTCGAAAATTGGATGGCTGTCAAAACAAAAAAAAATTATTTAAGGAACAATGGTGTTATTATTCACTTACTGAAATTTGGAGGGAAGAGTTGCCGCATTTTTTTGTGTACAATGCAAAGCTTTGGCGCTAAATTTAGGAACAATAGACATCGCGTCGGAGCAGGCAACTTTTGGAAGCTGACACCGCTGACACACTTGCAGAAAGGTGGAGCTATATTGTAGCCTTATTTTCTCTTTATTTAATTCCTGAGTTTTGAGACCAAGAATGGGCATTTTCCAATGCTTATTGGGCTGTCTCATGAGTCCTAAACCAAACAATTTTTTTTGTTTCTATCTCTCGAATGAAAACCAAACAGGGGCTAAATGTGGACAAAACAGCGATAAATGACCATTTTCATAACGAAGCCACAATAAAGAATAAATTTTGAAAAGAAAAAAAAAACCTATTTCTGGTTTTAGAATGTCGAAGTCAGGCTGTTATTTTTGCTCGTTTTAACCGTTAGAATCCATACCATATATAGGCCATTACACTCCTCTCATTTCACTTGTGTAATTCATTCGCTGGATTTCGTGACTCCTAAATTTTTCCGTTGCAGTCTAACTTGGATTTCAAGTCATCAAAATGTCAACACTCATGCATAGAGAAATCTATTCTCATAATGTAACTTAAGGTCGAAACGAGAGATGGGGGGAGTATACAAGTAAACATGTGCACATCGAATTTCATAAAATTTCATGTGCTCAAAAGTGGGTGCCGCTATTGCTCATAGATAAGAGTAAGTGTCATATTGCATATCTACAAAATCATAGTGGTTCACAAGTAACCAATACACTCTTACTCTTTACTTTTCATGTCATATTTGAATCATGCAAACTTCTTATGTTGATGATCATTTAGAACTTTCTTTAGCTTGTAATTATAGGTTGAGGTGTGGGAAAATACTAGGAAAAGATAATTTATGAGTTCTATAGATATATGTAATAAATAACTCACTATTTCTTTTTTCTTCCTCAATTATTATTTCTTGGGCTTTAACATTTTTTTAGGCAATTTTTTGCTTTTCATGCATTTTTATTTGCGCAAGTTCAATTTCCATCCTATTCTTCAATTGATTTTTGAGATGCACCCCCAAACTAAAAGTGAGTTATTGGTGTTTTCTATCATATTCATTCTTCTTTTGATTTTTAGCCTTTTTTCCATAGGCTTTTGCTTTTGTTTATCACATTCCTTCCTTATCTCTCTCTTTTTTTGTGTGTGTTTAGATTTAATACATCCAACTCTAGAAAATGGTCGGACATAATTCATTGGCTCAAGGGTAGGTAAATGTGGTTAAATAAAAAAAATCGCTTGAGGTTAAAACTATGTCTTATCTTGCCTGACTGTCTGACTGTCTGATTGCTTAATTGTTAATGTGCTTATTTGTTGTTTTCAATTGTTTTCAAAACTAAAAGTTCATATCATCATTTTGCACACAAACACACGACCACCAATGAGATTTTTCTCTCAATCATGTTTTACAGTTTCATGGTTTAAAAATTAAATAAACTAGACGATCAAAAGTAAAATAACATAATGTGACACCTGCCCTACTCCTCTAGGTACTCGTCCTCTGTGGTTCGAACATAAGCTGGAAGAAAGAAAAAAATAATGCATACATGAGATAAACATTTCAGTGGTGTTTGTGGTGTGTGTGTAAGGGAATGTCATGCTCTTTTATTTTGAAAATGGATGCAAAAAGGAAATTAAGGCATATCAATAATCAAACAGTTCACAGTTGGTCGAGGTACAGTATCATATCAGATTACCCCACTTATAATACCTTTCGATCGGTCCTTATTACCCCCATTCAAGGAGCTACCTTGAAATCGGTCCACATACCACACATGCATGCTCGTCAGTTACCCCACTTAGATGCTAAGAAACTTCAGTAGATCTAAAGAAGAGGGTCCACGGGGCATGAAGACCATCTGGCAAACCCGCTGCCCCCAGCGGTACAACACGCTCACATAGTCATGGATCCATTAAACAGACAATACAAATCTCATATAACACGCTCACATAGTCATGGTACAACACGACAATACAAATCTCATATAACAGTGTAAGAACTTGATGAATACGTTTTACACTATACAGAGATCAGTTAGATAATACCGTTCAATTCACGTTGTTCATAATGATATATAGATATAACATAACTATTTACTACTAATAATCATTTAGCACATACTTTCTTCTATTTTGAAAATAATAAGCTTTATGTTGGAACGCACACCTAGATACACAACACTGAGCAATGACAGCTGATAAACGTCTACTCGAAATCACATGATACAGAGTTGCAGAATTGGAGAAGCAGGAAGAAAAGAAAACAAGTGCGTATAGTAAAAGCTACGCTATATTCTAATGAGAAACTTTAACCCTCTAGTTTGATTATTATACAAGAGGGTTTTTTAAAGTGCAATAGAGTTTTAAGATAATTACTGATTGTACACGGTTTCTAATTAAACTAAAATTACACTGATTAATTAAAATTACCAATATATATATAAATATATATATATATATATCAATACACTTAATTAATCTAATTATTTTATTTAATAATGCAAGGCTGAGTAATCATAAAAACAATTCCTATTCATTCATGCTAAAAATTTGGGGCGTTACAATCACTATATACTCACAGTAGTGCACAACATTAACTTTATCTTTAGATATATTTTAATTCAGAATCTTTCCCTGATCTTATTTTTTCTGTTAGTTTAATAATAGATCGTATATATATAACGGGATGAGTATTACAGTTGCGGTACAACGAGTTTATTACAAAACTAGACCTACTTACACTAATACTAGTACTGAGTAAGTTTGGTCTGGAACACCTCGAACTGACGTTAGATGCACTGTCGGATGTCAGAAGTACATCGGGCATGACGTCGAAGGAGATATCGGGGATGATATCGGGGAACCTTCCATGTCGGGGATGATGTTCTACCTACGTCGAATGTGATGTCGAACAGTATAATGGTGATATATATCGGAGATATATTTCGGGTTTTATATCAAATGCTCTATCGGGTATGCTCGATATAGGTGTTCAGTAATTGCGGATAACTAAAGTTTACCTTGATTACCGGAATGCAGGTATTTATAGGCCTTGGGATGCGGATCACGTGATAAACACGTGTGTTGTACCATATTGAATATCATATTCGATATATATGTTGGGGATGACATCCAACGTAGGTGAAATATGGGCCTGGTCCATGGGCCAGCCCAATACGGGAAATACCCATATCAGGTAGTCCCCCAATTTGAGTATTATTATTCAAAAATAATAATTCGCAAATTAAATTTAAGTTTGAAATACCAGTACCTCTTGTCCCGCCAGTTCGGATGACGGAGCTCGGATACGAGAATTTACTCGAAAATGTCGGTGGACCCTCAGTTTAGTTAACGTATTCGAGAGGTCCTTATTCGAACTTATTATGATTTGTGTTTACTGTAATTATAAGGTTAAGGTTATCCTGATGGAAAGGTAGCGAAGTGTTTTTTCAAGCTTGATATCTAATTTTCCCCGACAATGTATGTCGAATTTGAAATTCGATATGGTGGATATTTAATGCATATCCGTAGGGTTGCGCCTATAAATAGTAGCCTTCTTGGAGAGAGATGAGAGTTCATTTTGTCTTCTAGCGCATTCAGATTTTCGTTAGAACAGGTATGTCGGGGATACCGATATAGTTTTAGATATCCGATTTTGATATGATACTCGATATGAGTATTTAATATCTTGTCTGATACGCTTTTTTGATATGTTTTTTGATTCTGATTTTTACTTTGTTTTATGCGTTGGCAGATTTTGAAATTACCAGCTTGTTTATCTCTCGTATCTTTTTTGAAAGTCATGGCTGGTATTTGCATGCGTATGCAGAGGATTTTGGAACTCCAGGCGGAAGAGGCTGCTGCTTTAGCGGCTAGAAGGGAAGGAACTTCGTCTGCTTCCGGTATGGGAGCAACAGTTCTTGGAGGTGGGATCGCCTCTATGGCGACGTTGGAACAGATTGTCCCGGTTGTTGGTGTCTCAACGACCGGTGATATGCCCCAGACCATAGCGAGTGAGAGTGTGGTGGATAAGTTACTCCGGTCGTTGTTAAAATTGGAGGGAAGGGGGTCCTCGAAATTATCGGGGACGTGGCTGGGGCGGATGCATTGCTATAGGCCGTGTCTATGGCCAATGATGGTGCTGGGTCTATGCAAGCTCGCCCTCCGTCGGTGGCGGAAACTGAAAGCCCTCAAAGGAGGACAAAGAAGCAGACGGAGCTACTACTTCAAGGTCGGCTTCAGCTGGTGATCATTTGGGTAATCTTTCAGTTGTAGGGGTTGCAGCCAAAGTTATTCCCTCAGTGGAAACTGGTGTAGCAGAGCTGGGACGTTCGTCTGAGGTTCCTAAACCGCTATACCGCTAGAAGAGGCTTCAGATTCGGTCGTTATTGTGGCTAAAGGGAAGGGTCGTGTTGCTAGCGTTGGTCCACAGATGCCTCGTTTTCAAGTTTTTAGGGGTAATTGTGCCCCTAAGCCCGCCACACCGGCCACCCCGCCCTCTTCTCAGTTTGGTCAAAAGAGGGCTCTAGATGAGGGCTCCTTAGTCCCGCGACCCCCTCCTGAGAAAGGGTGCACTAGGCCTGGACCTAGTGTCCAAGGTAAAAAGGTGGAGTTCTGGGAGGATGGTGCTGTTCGCGGCATGGCACGGGCCTTCCCTCCCTCGGCTAAGGTCCCCGTATTGAGTGAACTGGAGCGGGCGCAGTACCTGCGCCGTAATGTGCATTTTTTTCAGAGTGTAAGTCATCGAGGTCTGAAAGTATTTTATATATTTTTTCCTCACATTCTTCTTATTTATGGTTGGTGTGTCTATAGCTTGGGAAAATGTTGGTTACCTCCATGAGGACTTTCAATCAATCTGAGGGCAACAAGGATGCTATCATCGCTCAACTCTAGGCTGACATCGAGAAGGTGGACGACTTTAACCATATGGCCTTGGAGAAGCTCGAGGCTGATAAGGAGCAGGCACTACGCAAGTGCCGACTGATCAAAGAAGCATATGATGATGCTTGTGTTGAAAATTAGAAGCTTGTTGTATTTGTTGATGAATACAAGGAGCATACCCTCAAAAAGCTTGTATGTTGACTAACCTTGCTAAGGCCCAAGACGATCTGGGGAAAGCGATAAGTTTGCACATTTTCAAAAATATTTTTCTCCCATAATTCATCTTTCTAGTTAACACATCGTCAATGTAAGATGAATCTCTTGAGGTCTTGCTACGTGTTGCCAAGAAAATTCTGGCGAGTGGGACTTATCAGGAGCTCCTTGTGGAGCATGCTGTCATGGAGTGGGAAGAAGCCTTCCATTCGTTGATAGAGCAGGTAACTGCCAAGAAGGGATTCAAGGAGGGGTTCAAGTTCATGGAGCCCAACGCCATGTGTGGTCCAGATGGGATACCCCTTGAAGACCATGAGCCTATGGATGTTGTTTCTCAGTAGCTGGTTCGTTTTCATCTTTATTGAAGGAGAAGGGTCCTACCTGAGCTGAGCCGCTTGTTTTTTTTATTGGCATTGCATCGCCCTGTTATTCATTTGGTTATGTAATAAGTGTCTGAATAATGCTACTCTGACCTTTTAAACTTATGTCGCTTTGTTTTGCTTTCGCATGGCTTCTAATATTGTGTTTCTCCATGTTTCCATGAGTAGGGGATTACGATGAAATTTGTAGATCTTGGCTCCCTTCAATTAGTTGATATCCCGTAGGATGTGTAGGTTGTTGCTCTCTTTTGGGTTCTCTCATCCCTATCGCGGTGGATAGGGGAGTTATCCCGCATGAATTGTAGATGTTTGCCCATTTTGGGTGCTCTCCTGCCTATCGCGATGGATAAGAGAGTTATGATCCCGTAGGATTTGTAGATCTTCGTTCCTCACTAGGTAGTTGATATTCATTAGGATTTGTATATCTTCATTCCTTTTTCAAAGTAATCGTTATCCGTTAGGATTTGTAGATTTTCATCCCTTTTTCAGGGTAGTCGTTATCCGTCAGGATTTGTAGATCTTCATCTCTTTTTCAGGGTAGTCGTTATCCGTTAGGATTTGTAGATCTTCCTACATGTTGTTTAAACAATGAAACATAATGTGGATTGGTGAATATTCGATAGGACAGTATCGAAAGGTGAATTCCAATATGCAAATGTTATCCCGTTGTGTGGGAGATATGTCCTTCCATGCGTGTAAGCAAGGAGTATCGTTGTACCTGCCTTAGATAGGTGAATGAACCTGTTGGCAAGAGATATGATAATCTTGTACTGCGATCATAGGATATCTAATGAGAAATATCATAGAATATGTGTGCCTTTCGGGCATGTTTTGTTTGGTCCCCATGGTGAGGTATATCATTGTCATATCCCGTAGGATATGTACCTGCAGAAGTTCATAAATGTTGTAATCCAAACATATATCATTTTAAATGATAAGAATTAACGATGGATAACGGTCGAGGGCTAGGTAAATCCTAACCCGACGTATCCCGTGGTAAGGGAATCAGACCGGCATAGTTCCCCCTCTTTTAGTTACAGACCAGCCCAATAATGGGGCATTTTAGGGAAATGAAATTGTTCGAAAAGACATAAATTAATTGTTCTGGAAATAGTAAAAATAGAAAGAAGACGGAAGTTTGAAGCCCCCAGTTGCTACGAAGTGATTACTCTGTATCTTGCATGTATTCTTGCTCGGCAGCTTCCTCCTTCTGTATTTCCCTAATCATGGGAAGTCTCAGTGAGGCCATGTAGCACATCCAACCCCCCTTAGTTGGAACTTCATTTTCTGGTGGTAAGTTGATACCACTGCTCTCATCTCGTTGAGGGCGGGGCGCCCAACGATGACCTTATAGGGGAAGAAGAGGTCGACCACGGTGTATTTGACCTCGATTGTCCTTATGTGCGGTTCCTTCCCGAATGACGTGGGTAGTATGATCTGTCCCAATGGAATCACTTCTCGGCCTCCAAAGCCGGTTAGCAGGGTTGAAACCGTCTCCATCATGTTTTGGGCCAATGCCATCTTTTCAAGGGCATGTGCGAAAATAACGTTGGAAGAGCTTACATTGTCTATGAGGACTTTCCAAACCTGATATTCAGCTATATCCATTTTAACAACAAGTGGACAGTCGAGTTTACCTGCCTCCAGTTCCTGCAGCGTGAGCTGCTCCAATCTTTCTTGGTGTTAATAGGTTTGTTATTTTAACCCAATTAACGGGTTTATAAGGGTTGGAACGCCTTATCCGGAAGTTCATAAGTGGGCTTATGACGAAAACATCCCTGTTTTTATTCACTGAGAATTATATGTCTTGCTTGTGTTGAGTTGAATTGAAGATGATAATAATTTGACAGGGGGTACCCCCTATATAAAGGTATTTGGGGACAGGTGTCACTGTGCATGTTTTTAGTAAAGTACATGTGTCACAATGTGCATGAGTGGAAAATATACACTTTATCTCCAAACCATTTATCTACTAGGCACTGACTGGGACGAATTCCTATCCTTTCCGATGACTTTCAAGAGGCTCCGATAAGCTGATTCTCGGGTTCTTTTCTCCGATAGGCTAGGTTCCTTGGGAGAGCTTTATACATGAGGTTGGGTATTCGTTCGATACCATTATATTCCCGATGGGGGTCTATTCTTGTGGTTTAATCTTCGTAATATGTACTCCGATATATGGTTGACTCCGATAGCACGATGTTCTTATGTTTTGTTCTTCGTAATATGTGCTCTGATGGCTTTTCGACCTTGATAGGGCGATGTTCTTGTGTTTTGTTCTTCGTGAGATATGTTCCGATAGCTCATTGCCTTTGGATTGTTCAATGAGGGGATGTTCTCGTATTTTGGGGTACTCGGGGTCCTCGTTTGGTCCCTCTTGGCGCTTTCGATGGATATCGGAGTCTAATGGATCCATCGTGATTTTATTCATTTTCCAATGCCGCGTGGATATCTTATTTTTATTCATCGTGAACTTCCAATGGACGCTTAGGTGCCTCTTCGCGGGTGTCGCTCTTTTACCATTTTGGGTTTGCGGCACTCGGTGGGCCCTCCCGATATTTCGTGCCATCGGGAGTAATGTGACGCTAGTATCGTCTTTAGGTTAATCCCTGTTTTTTAGGGTTAACGCTTTGGTTAATTTCTATATTATTTTTTTAGGGTTAACACTATCCCCCCCCCCCCCCCCCACCAAATTTCGTTCACCATCGTAGAGGTGAGAGGAACTTTATTCCTTCTATTTTATGCCTTCGGTGAGGCGAGGGGATTTTCTCGATTATTATTATATGTATATATATTTATTTATTTTTTTATGAAAGGACGATGGGTATATATTTCATACATATCACAAATTTTGTGAGGATATTATCTTTTTGTCCTTTGAAGCTTTGTCTTCGGGCAGAATAACGCAGGTGAGAGAGACAGTTATGGCATTTTTTGATGGCGGCGTAACGACATGTTCATCCGACCGTTGGCAACGGGCCATTCTCCAACGGCTAGTTGGTGCGTAACGTGTCCAGGACACTGTCGGATTCAGAGGGAGACGTGGGGTGTTGTTACTCCCACGATCTCCCCAACGTTGGCTATAAATATAGCTCTCCACCCGGTTCTTCTCATTATCA
The DNA here is from genome assembly GCA_948329865.1 of Linaria vulgaris. Classification (NCBI taxonomy): domain Eukaryota; kingdom Viridiplantae; phylum Streptophyta; class Magnoliopsida; order Lamiales; family Plantaginaceae; genus Linaria; species Linaria vulgaris. The sequence continues at coordinate 102,879,823 of OX415250.1, forward strand.
CAATCACTCTTCAAAATTTCAATAATCTCTTTGGCAAATTCTTCTTCTATTCTTTGATTTCCCGAATTGTTTTTTTTACCAACATTTTCAATTTTCCTTCTTTGCTGAGATGGCCTCTTCTGCTACTGATCTCACTACTGCTGCCTCGGGTTCAGGGGCAGTGGCTTTCACTTCCGCAGCCAATTTACCGGTGGTGACTGGTGGTGTAACGATGAGTGGACCTACTGCTTCCACTCGAAAAAGGAAGGGGAGTGCTTTTGCGGCGGCCAAAGAGGGCGGTGTTGCCTCTTCGAAAAGGGCTAGGGTTTCTAAAGCAAAAAAACTTGATAGTCGTAATCTCTAGAAGGCGGAGAAGACTCCGAGTACTGCTACTAGGGCTGAAGTGGTGTCCCTCTTCACTGGTTTAGGGGCACACCAAAAAAATATTGAATTCAAGATTCTGACGAAGAAGGAGAGGGCTAATAATCCTCCGAAGGGCTATCTCACGGTATATTACGCGCAAATGAGGTACGGTTGGCAATCTTTCCTTCCTTTTTCTTCTATGAGATTTTCAAGGCATGCAACGTGTTCCCAAGTTAGGTGACTCCAAATGGCTTTGCCGTTCTATGCATCTTTGTATTCTGGTGCCAGTTGAAAGGGCTGAGTTGCACAGTGGTCCGGTTTTTTTCGATTTTTGGCATCGTGATATCGCCTGGGGGGTTCCCTTTTTACCATTTTTGCCATTGGGATACCGCCAAAAATTTGACGAAGAAGATTCTGGAAGGGACTCTTAGCTCCCACAGTACTTGGAAGGACAAGTACTTTTTCGTGAAACCCTTGGAAGGGGAGTGGGATATGCCATTCGATTGGAGGAGGGCTAAAGCTCTCGTGCATCCTCTGGACCCTGAGATGAGCTTTTCTCCGATAATTTCGGCCAAGTCTTTGGTGGAGTTAGGTGACTTTGGCAAATTGTACGAGAAAACGGGGCTTCATTACGTGGTGTTCACCGATGCCGCCATCGAAACGCCTTTGTCCATATCTTCCGAGGAGTTGGTTTCTTTTGGTAAGTAATTTTGACTTGACTTCTTCTATTTCTTATTAATCGTTTGGGAATTCTGAAAGATTTGTGGATGATGCAGGGGAGATTTTGGCAAAATACTTTTCGTCCAAGAGTCCTTTGGACTCGGCGATGACCGGGAAGCCATCGGAGCAAGATATTCCTGCTTCAAGTGGTAGGAAAAGGTCTAAGTCCCAAGCGGCTTCCTCGGCCCGTTCGTCTAGCGGAACTTCTGATGTTCCCAAGGAGGAAGATGCGGACATGCACCCGGTAGAGGAGAAGGAGGAGGATCACTCACCTTTTGTCATCGGGGAAGATGGCATGATCTATGGAGCCGTTCCTCTATCCATCTTGGATCATCGGTGGGCTACGGTTCCGGGGTCCAATTCGGCTTCTGCTACGGAGGGTTCTCCGAGGGCTTCGGAGGGAGATTTTGTCTCGGAGAGAGGTTTTCCCTCGGAAGGAGGTCCAACGACAGGGGGAAATTCGTCAGCAGTTGCGCCGGAGTATGTGACCATCTCCTCCGATGACCCTTCGTCTTCTTCTCCACGAGCAGGAAAAGAACCTTTGTTGGCTACTTCGGTAGACCCAATCTCTGAACTCCTTGTCTGCGGTAAGCTTTTTTATTTTCTTTCTTCGAGTATCCTTAATTTCCTTGATTTTCTTTTTATGCCTAAGTGACCCGTCCTTCGTTCGTATGTAATGTAGATAAAGGGAAGGCTCCAATGACCACAGAAAGGGAGTCTTTACTTTCAGGTAACTAGTTAATTTCCTTATTTACTATTATTTATTCCTTCTTTGTAACCCTTCTTACCTATAACCTTTCTTAAGTCGAGATCGGAGGCATCGTTGGGAAGTTCCGAGGATACTTTAGGAGTCTCCAACGCGCACCTTGGCCACCTGGATGTCAAGGTTTCACTCTTGAGTTCCCTTCTGGGGGTGGCGGGTCCTTCTTCTCCTACGAGAGTTCATAAGGCCCTGTTTTTCGATTTCGCTGTTGTTACCGCGGTTTCGGTGACCGTTTCCCCAGGGGGCATTTTTTTTGGGATGCCTTTTCCAAGAGTTCCTCCCAGTTTGGAGGATTTGCCGTCGATGCAGACCTTGGATCAAGCCTTCGGAGAAGTCCTTCACTTTTTCACTTCTTCCAATGCCACTCTTGCCGATGGCTTTCATTTTATGCAGACTTGCCTTGACTGGATGGGGCTTATGGTAAGTTTATCTTTTCCTTTCTGTTCATCCTTCTTTGTATATTATCTTCATATGATCTTACGCCAAATATTTCCTCTTTTTAGGTCGGGAAGGCGAGAGAAGCTGCTATCGTGGTGGAGCAGGGTTATAATAAGGATGAGGATGAGGTGAGGGTTCTCCGAGAGAAGGTAGCGTCCTTCGCTTCTAGTAGGGAGGAGGACCAGAACGAGATGAGGGTCCTTCGGGAGAAGATAGCGTCTTATGAATTCAGGTGGGTGGAGGATCAGAACGAGATAAGGAGGCAGGCAAAGAGATGAAGCGTCTACAGACCGCATTCACGTAATTGGAAGCTTTGAATAAGGCTTCGAAGGCCAGAATTGTGATCCTCGAGAAGGAGAAAGGGAAGGCGCAAGAATGGGAAATGAGCCTTCAGGTGCAGCTGGGTCAAGCTCTTGACTAGAGTCGACCTCGGAGAAATTAGCCACAGCCATTTCTTCCAAACAATTACAAGCTGCGGGAGTTCGATATGCCCAGAAGGAGACCGTGCGACAATGTTCGGGTCTCTTTGAGAAACGGCACCAAGGGGTTCTGACGGGCATCTGTTGTGGGGATACCTTGAGTGCACTAAGTTGGCGATGGGGTTGCTAAGGCCAGGCGTTGACTTCCAGCAGGATTTTGACCTCCGTAAGATGAAGAAGCCATCCAACTCCGATGAGGCTTATGCTCTCTTCGAGAAACACAGTGGGTTGTCTCCCCAGGTTTCTCCCTCGCCTTCTTTTTCGAGGCTTGGAATTGGTGACGTGACTCCGATGCCTGCCGACTCCGAGGATGTTCTACTGCCCAATACCCAGATGCCTTCGATAGTAGTGCCGCCCAACATTCTGAGTCTGACGACTCTTCCGTCCGGAGGAGCTACTCCATCACCTCCTTCGGCCCCACATCCTCCGACTACGGCAGTGTAGCTAAGGATTTTCTTTTGCTTTGAATTTTAGTATTTTACTGTTTAGGTTTCTAAATTTTGAACTTTTAATTCCGTATTTTAGCATTTGTAAGTTATTTTTAAGTTTGTACTTATTTTCCGAAGACTCCTCGGCCTTTTCATCAATGGATGATTAGTTTGTTATTTTTTCTTTATTTCGTCTTTTTCGTATTTATAGCTACTATAACTTTTTAGCATATATAAGTACGGGGACCCCCTCCTTTAACTCTAGAGTTAATATTAAGTCTCATTCTTGCTGGCCAAGTAAATTATTTAGCTGGACGTGTCCGTTTGCATGGCAAACTCTGGATTTACTTTTCTCTAAATAGAGACATCCACTGGCACGTGGCATTAACTATAATTTTACTTCGACAGCTCAAGCTTAACTCGGTTTTCAAAGGGGAATGTCCGAGTATATATATATATATATATATATATATATATATATATGTTTGGGGTCAGTGAATATTCTCACTCTCATCCAAAATTTCCTTTTCAAATATTGTATTGAACTATTCACTTATTTCCTTACAAAGTCATTTTTTTTACCTAAGTTTATTATAGCAAGATAAAGGGTAGTAAGGGCTTACCTAGAAAGATGATGCCTCCACACTTTAGGCAGGGGGGTTTGGTTTCTTCGAGGACTTCCCCTCGGAGTTTGACCCGGAATTCTTCGTTGCTGATAGGCATTCACCAGGAATCCTCTGAGAGTTTTCCCATGGGCCGAGGGGTGGGACCGATGAGGGTCTGGCGGCCATCGTGGGGAGCTCCTCGGTGATGGCGGCGTCAAGGCCTTCGCCTGTGTATTCTCGTTGGATGAATCACATCAGGGAAGTGGTCATGGATAGAGATTCTTATTCTCTTGCCAATCATTCTTCGGTGTTTAACATGCTCACTTTGAGCCCTTCGAGGATGATGGTCCGAGGACGTGTTGGGTCCGCTATTAGTACTGAGTATGGAGAGTCCACCATGACACTTTTTACAGAGTATAATCTGGATTTTGACAAATATGATGTTGTTATACCCCATCCTGATCAGAGGGCGTATGATCCTCCTTCGGGTTACCTAATGGTTTATTGTGAACAAATGCGTTGCGGGTTGCGCGCGTTTTTTCACCCTTTTCTCCAAGTTCTTTTCAGATATTGGCAAATATGTCTTAGCCAACTGACGCCTAATTCTTATCGTCACTTGGTGGGGTATATTTTGTGTTGTGAACTTTTAAACCTTCCCATGTCTCTTTATCGGGTGGGAGCGGTTTTTATCCTGCGCCCTTGCTCGGACGGTCCCCTCTTTTTCAGCCTAGCTTATCGGGATAACAGTCGGGCCTTTACTCTTGTTTCCAACCATCGTTCTCATCGAGGGGATTGGAGACGGGGGTTCTTTTACGTCCGTCTGAAGGGCTCGTCGACTAGTTCATGGGGGGTACCTATCCGATGTGGTCTAGGGTATGTCATCCCTAATCCCGAAACCTCGGAGCGTGAGTGGGAGGTTCTATCAGGTACCAAAGTTTTTTTTGGTACCTATGGTATTAACAGCTTACTGGAGCTTTCTGGGTCTCTAATCCTCGCAGATCTAGGGGATTCAGATATTCAATCTCCCCCTTCAGCCCTTGCATAGTAACTTCTTTTTACGTAAGTTCTTTCTCCTCTTCTATGTTTATGATATTCTCCCGTATCTAGAATTCATGATATACTTATGTTTTCGATAGGTGCGGAGATGGAGATGTTTGCTATAAAGCCTTTCGCCAAGGCTTTTCTGATACAAATACCGAACGGGGGATACGTCTTTTCGGAGGAGAAAGATTCCTATCTGTCGAGTTTCGAGGTGGTGATGAATCCTTCTTCGAATGAGGAGGGAGGTCCGAGGTTTTCATCCATCGCAACCCCCACAGTGGATTCCTTAGAGCCTATCATGCCAGAGGGTACGATGGACACCGTTCTTCAGGTGGACCCTTCTACGCCACCTTTGATGATGCAGTCTTATCCCAAGGGAGAGGTCGCTTATGGTGCGGTGAATGTGGTGGAGAAGGGTCTTCCCTCTCCTACCCCCGATGGATCCTGGCCCTTCGGGGGAAGTTCTGATCCTGTAGAACTTCCGCCCCTAGGGAGGAATCCTAATCATGTGGGATCTCAGCCCTTCGGGGAAGGTGGCAATTCTATTCCTCCGATTATTTTGGCCGTGGATTTTTGCCGGAATTATTTGAGCGGCTTACTGAATATGGTAGACTGCGAGCTGATGAAGACTCTCCCCCTATCCACCCTTCAAGACCTAGCTTGCAAAGATTTATGTGAGGTATAGTGTTCTTCCGTTCAATTTATTTAGTACTAACCTTCATGCCTTTTTGTGCTGATGGGTAAAAACCGTGTAGGTTTATATGGTGTTGAATGCCATATGCACCTGACGGGATTCTTCTTCCGATAATAGTTTGGTGTATTGTCGTCGGGATAAGCTGTAGAAGGGTATGATAGAGGCCTAGGAAGAGATATCCCAACTAAAGGCGAATCGTGAGACCGCTCAGAATGCTTACGATGGGATATTGCAGGGTGAGAGGAATAAATCTTGGAAATTGGAGCGCAAGTTAGAGCTTGAGAAAGCGTGGGTGGTGAGTTTAGAGGAGAGGATTGGGAACCTGAGGGACCAAGTCCAATCCTCTGATGAACAGTTGTTGCATGTCACAGGAGAGAGAGATGCGGAGAATCAGAGGATATTGGAGATGGTGCGGGCGCACAAAGTGGCCATAGTGATGGCCCAGGCAGTATTGGACATTTTGGGCTCATCTGTTCTTCGTGAGTCCTTGCAAGGGGAGATGCGTGACTTCGTTCACATCGGGTATCAGTTTTATCGAGATGCCGTTCAAGTTTTACCAAGGTTTCCTTCGGGCCTGGTTCTCCCCGAGCTTAGTATCCGCCAAGTTTTTCCTGAAGTTCAACCAGTGATTTCCGAGGACCTTATGGTCCCATCTGTGGAGATTGACGATCCTGTAGATCTGTCCGCAGAGCAGCGTCGTCGTCTTATCCGGGAAGGAAAGCGTCCGATAGAGGATGCTTAGTGTGTGTGAGGGTTTTTTGGTGGTTCAGAAACCTTTGTATAAGATACGGTCTAGTATGCTTATGGAGTGAAGTTGTTTGTAATAGATGGCTCATTGGGGTTAGGTTGCTAAGATGACTTCGTATAGGGTCATCATTTTGTCGTGCAACCAGGTTTTTCTCCACTGTTTTTGAATGTACAGGAACCATCTATATATAAACAACTTGTATTTATGTACAAACTCTTATTTTACATTAATCATAATATTTTCTAAGGTTAAATGCGTTCCAGAAATTGTCAAGTATCGCGCCTTCGGAGTTGGCAAGTTGGTAGGTTGCAGGTCCAACGATTCCTGAGATTTTGTAGGGTCCTTCCCATCGGGGTTCAAGCTTTCCCACATTCTTGGAAGCTCCGACTCTTTTTAGCACTAGGTCTTCTACTTGGAACGTCCTAGGATTTACCTTGGTGTTGTAATACCGTGACATCCGGGCTTTGTATTCCTCCATTCGGATGGCGGCTCATGCTCTTGTTTCCTCCAAGAGGTCGAGGGCGAGGGCCAAGTTGGAGCTATTGGCTACTTCTTCGTATTCCTTGACTCGCTAACTTTCCACTACCACTTCGGGGGTAAAACCGCCTCGCTGCCATAGGCTAAGCTATAGGGGGTTTCGCCGGTGGCTGCTCTTTGTGTCGTCCGATAAGCCCACAGAATGCCAGGTATTTCCTCGACCCATTTGGCCTTATGCCAATCTAGTTTAGCCTTCATATTTTTAAGGAGGGTTTGGTTAGTCCTTTCTACTTGGCCGTTATCCTGAGGATATCCTACTGAAGCGAAACAATGTTTGATCTACCAATGGTCACACCAGTCTTCTAAGTCTTTGCTTGTAAACTGAAGCCTATTGTCGCTCACAAGGCTTCGAGGAATGCCGAATCGGCACAGAATATGCCTCCATAGGAAGTTAATGACTGCGCATGTGGTGATTCGGGCCAGGGTTTCTGCCTCCACCCATTTGGTGAAGTAGTCTACTGCCACCAGTAGGAATTTCTTTTACCCGGCGTCGGGGACCAGGGGACCCACGACATCAATACCCCATTTGGAGAAGGGGTACGGGGTTAGACTGGGCTCTCATGGAGCCGCGGGTTGGTGGGTTTGCGGGGCGTATGCTTGACAAGGCTTGCATTTTTTGGCGTGCCTTTTGCAATCCCTAGCCATCGTGGGCTAGTAGTAGACTTGCCGAATTAAGCGCCTGGCCATGCTTTCACCTCTGGTGTGACTTCTACAAGTTCCTTCGTGAATTTTCGATAAGACTTGTTGGGCCTCTTCCTCATTGAGGCATCGAGCGTGAGGACAGGAGTATGTTCTTCAGAACAATATCCCGTTGTTTAGAAAGTACCGAATCGTTATCCTAGACATACCCCGTTGTACGGACTTGTCCTTGGAATAGCCTTCGGGGTCTTGTAAATAGGCTTTAATGGGAGTTATCCAGCTCATTGGGGAATCTAACGTGGCATTTATCTCTTTGCTTTCTTCCTTTTTCGACTCGTTTACATGGAGTAGGGTGATCCTTCGGGTGTGGATGGTGGCTGTCTGGGTGGCCATTTTGGACAGGGCGTCCGCCTCTTGGTTTTCTCCTCGGGGGATATGTACGACTGCGTATTCGTCAAACCATTTTTGCCTTTGGTGGACCACCCGAAGATAATCTTGCATCCTTTCCTCTTTGGCTTCGTAAGATCTGTTTACTTGCTGAACAATTAACTGAGAATTGCTATGGACAAGTATCCTTTTTATCCCTCTTTCATGTGCCAGTCTCATTCCAATGAGAAGGGCTTCATACTCGACCTCGTTATTGGATAGGGGGTAATTGATTCTAACGGAAAAGTGGAACACTTCCTCTTCCACTTCCTTGTTTATCAGGACTACCCCTGCTCCTCCGTGTGTCCTTACGGAGGAACCATCCACGCAGGCATGCCATAGCGGTGCATTTTCTTCGTCTTTCATGCCCGTCAATTCCGTTACAAAGTCCGCTAGGCCTTGTGCTTTGATGGAGGGCCTTGGAGCATAAGAAATATCATACTCCGTGAGCTCTATTTCCCACTTTAAAAGTCTCCCCAACGACTCGGTTTTATTGAGGATTGCCCGCAGCGGGTGTTTAGTCAAAACGGTGATCGGATGAGATAGAAAGTAGGGGCGCAGCTTTCGCGCGGTAGTTATTAGAGTTAAGACAAGTTTCTCGGTTAGGGTATACCTGGTCTCGGCTCCGAGGAGAGTTTTGCTAACATAGTATACGCGGTGATGCTCCATGTCATGTTCTTTGACCAATACGGTGCTGACGGCCTCCTCTCCGACTGATAAGTAAACGAAGAGCTCCTCCTGAGGTGATGGTTTTACCAGCAATGGTGGTTTTACCATGTAAGTTTTCAGCTCCTTGAGGGTCTGCGGTCCATTAGAACTCTTTGATGTTTCGGAGTATCTTGAAAAATGGGAGTCCTTTTTTCGCTGATTTGGAAATGAACCGGCTCAACGAGGCCATTCTGCCGGTTAATTTCTAGACGTCCTTTACCGTCTTCAGAGTGGGTAGTCCTACTATGGCGTCTGCCTTTTCGGGGTTAACCTCTATCCCTTTTTTCGTGACCATGAAGCCTATGAATTTTTCTCATCGTTTGCCAAATGAGCATTTTCGAGGGTTAACCTTCATCCCAAAGTTATCCATGATGACCAATGCCTTTTGCAGGTCTTCGAAATGGTCTTCTGCGGTGTGGCTTTTAACAAACATGTCATCCACATAGACCTCTACCGATTTTCCGATGAGTCCGGCGAACATGAGGCTCACCAATCGTTGGTAAGTGGCCCCAGCATTCTTGAGTCCGAAGGGCATTACTGGATAGCAAAAGGTACTGGCGTCAGTGATAAAAATGATCGACCACTGCCATCGGGATTTGGTTGTATGCCTGATTTCCATCTAGGGTTGATAAAAGCGCGCAACCGGCGGTGGAGTCAACCAGTTGGTCTATGCTGGGTAAGGGATAACAATCCTTCGTACAAGCTTCATTAAGATTTGTGAAGTCCACACACATCCGCCACTTTCCTCCATGTTTGGGGACTATGACTACATTAGCCAGCCATTCGGGGTATATGACTTCTCTAATTTTTTTTAGGCTAAGGAGTCGTTGTATCTCCGATCGAATAATCTTGTTGCGTTCAGGTCCCATCTTTCTCTTCTTTTGTTGGTCTGGTTTAGCCCCCGGTTTTATGTTAAGAAAGTGTTGGCATACCTTGTTGCTGATTCACCCAGGCGGTCCTCTTTCCCATGCGAAGAGGTGGTGAAAGTGCTTTAGGACGGAAGTTAGTCGAGCTTCCACTTCAGGCTCCATGTTTGTGCCCATCTTAACCACTTTCTCGGGTTCTCCTTCTACGAGTTCTACCATCTTTAGTTCTTCCACGGGTTGAACCCGTATTTATTTTGTCTTATGCCTTTTGTTGTTGCCGAGGGCTAGTTCATCCTCTTTTTGAGGGATAGGATTCATGCGGCACTCCCTAGCTTTGGCTTGGCTCCCTCGGACTTCTCCGATACCTGAGAAGTTAGGGAATTTTACCTTGAGGTGCAGGGTGGAGGGAATCGCTTTGAAGGTCCGAATGGAGGGCCATCCGCATATGGCGTTGTACATCCTTGACGAGGCCTCCACCACCCAGAATTTTATGGGTTCTGTTCTTCGCAGGGCTCCCTCTCCCCATGACATGGGAATAATTACGGTCCCGAGGGTATTACATGCTTTCCCTGAAAAGCCTACTAGGGAGACCTTCGTCCCCTCTAGTCGTTCTTTCTTTAGTCCCATAGCGAGGTAAGTAGGTACGAACAGGACATCCACTGAACTGCCCGTATCGATGAGGATCCGCTAGATCTCAATTCCATGGATGGTAGCTTCTATCACCAAGGGATCTTTGTGGAGTAAATTATACCCTTCAAATCCTCGGGTCCGAAGGTGATGTTGGGCAGCCTTGCTCCCTGAACGGAGCAAACATGGAGTCCTTGATGTACTCGCCTTTCTTCCTTTAAATATTTCGTTTTCTTACCTTGTAGGGTCATCGAAATATTTCCCCCTTCTATCATGTTAATCGTTCACCCCGAAAGAGCATTATCCTCACAGGATTTCGGGGGGGAGGTAGGCTCCGATGCCCCACAGTTTTTTCTCGTGACCACTGGCTAGGGGTCACCTCTTCCTTCTCTATCTCCCCTCGCGGCCTTTTTCACACGTTCGGTCTTGGCTCCTCGGGGTTGTTCTCCTTTAAGTAGGTTTTCAAGTACCCAGCCTCTAGGAGACGGAGCACTTCCCTTTTTAGAGTGGTGCATTCCTTTGTGGTATGTCCATAGGTTTTGTGGTACTTGTAGTACTTCCCCGAGTTCATATCTCTGTAAGGAAATTTGGCCCGTAGGGGCCAGCGTAATTCATTATTACCTCTCATTACATTAAGTACCTCTTCGGGGGCAATGGTCATCGGGGGTAGGGGCACAGGTCGCAGGTGTTTTTTACCACGCCGTCGTCGTCTTTGCGTTGAGATGGCTTCCCTTTCTTACCCTTCTCTTTAGCCTTTGCCTCGTGTTCGGTGCATTCCTGTCGTTCGTTGTCGTCATTTTCCATGCGCCTCTTTGAGTTTTCCGCTTCCTCCATGAGGATATAGGTTTTTGCATTTTGCATAAACTCGTTCATGTTCGTAACATGGTTACCCATAAGGTATCGGAATAAATCTCTTATGCAGAGTCCATGGGTTAATATGTCGGCTAGGACAGTTGGGCTAACATTCGGGACATCTAAAGCTTCATCTGAGAAGCATTTTATGTATCCTCGCAAGGGTTCGTCCTTCTGCTGCTTAACCGTAATGAGGTGCGTAGTAGATTTAGGGTATCGTCGATTACAGGCAAGTTGTCGTACAAACAAGTTGGCCAATCAGTCAAAGCTAACTATAGAGTTAGGTGGAAGATAGGTAAACCAAGCTTGAGCTCGTCCTTCAAGGGTAACTTGGAACACGCGGCATAGGGCATGATCGGGGCGGAGGACAGGTCCATTCCTGCCAAGTATTGGTGGATGTGATCCTGTGTACAAGGGGACGTTGATGGACCGCATCCCCGAAGGATCGTGGCCAGGGCGATCTCAGGGACGAAGGGGGAGGTCTTGTACGTCGGATCCTCCTTGGGGGCCAAAGTTTTCTTGATGTCGCCCATCTTCTTACGTAGACCGTCAATTATTCCCCATAGGGTGTGATCTTCGCCCGTATGAGGGAAGGGCGTCGGGCAATCCGAGGGGTATGGCCTTTCATCCCTCTGATCAGACCTCGGGGCTTCCTCATAGTTATAACACATATGTGGTTCTCGCAAGGGGTCGTGATGCCAAGAGGTGGGGGTAGGGCTTTATCTTGTACGGCTTTCCCTTCCTTCCGAAAGGTAATTTCTCTGGTATGGTGACTCGGAGGGTGGATTACGGGAATTCTCAGATCTTGGTAGCGTTCTCTGAGTTGTGGCTTCCACGAGCCTTTCGAAGACGGGGCGAGGGACGTTAATAAAGTCTCTCTCCTCTGACCGACATATCCAGGGGTAGTTTCTGAATCTTCCTTGTGGGTCCAAGGACTATTGCTATCGAACAAGTCGTCCATAATGCACAACACTTTATAAACATGCTCAAATACAGGTTTTATGGCGTTCCCACAGACGGCGCCATTTCGCTAACAGGTTTGTTATTTTAACCCAATTAACGAGTTTATAAGGGTTGGAACGCCTTGTTCGGAAGTTCAGAAGTGGGCTTATGACGAAAACATCCTTCTTTTTATTCACTGAGAATTATATGTCTTGCTTGTGTTGAGTTGAATTGAAGATGATAATAATTTGGTAGGGGGTACCCCTTATATAGAGGTATTTGGGGACAGGTGTCAACGTGCATGTTTTTAGTAAAGTACAAGTGTCGCAATGTGCATGAGTGGATAATATACACTTTATCTCCAAGCCATTTATCTACTAGGCGCTGACTGGGACGAATTCATATCCTTTCCGATGCCTTTCAGGAGGCTCCGATAGGCTGAATCTCGGGTTCTTTTCTCCGATAGGCTAGATTCCTTGGGAGAGCTTTATACATGAGGTTGGGTATTCGTCCAATATCATTATAGTCCCGATAAGGGTCTATTCTTGTGTTTTAGTTTTCGTAATATGTACTCCGATAGATGGTTGACTCCGATAGGGTGTTGTTCATATGTTTTGTTCTTTGTAATATGTGCTCCGATGGCTTTTTGACCTTGATAGGGCGCTGTTCATGTGTTTTGTTCTTCGTGAGATATGTTTTGATAGCTCGTTGCCTTCAGATTGTTCAGTGAGGGGATGTTCTCGTATTTTGGGGGATTCGGGGTCCTCGTTTTGGTCCTTCTTGGCGCTTTCGATGGATATTAGAGTCCCGTGGGTCCATCGTGATTTTATTCTTTTTTCAATGCCGCTTGGATATCTTATTTGTATTCATCGTAACTTTCCAAGGGATGGTTAGGTGCCTCTTCGCGGGTGTCGCTTTTTTACCACTTTGGCTTTGCGGTGCTCGGTGGACCCTCCCGATACTTCGTGGCATCGGGAGTGATGTGACGCTAGTACCGTCCTTAGGTTAATCCCTATTTTATAGGGTTAACGCTTTGGTTAATCCCTATATTATTGTTTTGGGGTTAACACTTGGTGAATGAAATCTCTTGGTCTAGGAAATCCTCCTCTTTGGCCGAGGTAAATCCTATATATGTCCCTACCTGCATCTGGCGGGTTATTTTTTTGCGCTCTTTGGCTGAATTAGCACCTATCGGTCCTCCATTGATGATATTGATCATTCCTCTTATTGAGGCCTTAACAATTGCCCTTCCATGCTCAGTCGGAGCCTCGATGGCCTTCTTCTTATCTCGTTTGGGGGAACAGGAATGATCCCTGCGAGGCGAGCCGGACCTCTCATCCCTGCTGTGCTCATTCTTCGAGTTCCTTACAAACTCCACTAGCTTGCCTTCTTTAATGAGTCTCTCGATCTCATTCTTTAGATCGGTACACTCCTCTGCTTCATACCCCATCTGCCAGTGTTATTCGCAGTACTTCCTGGAGTATTTCATCTTTTTGCTCTCCCTCAGCTTCCTAGGCTCATTGACCCACCTATTCTTCTATGCTACAGCGAACACCTCCAAAATCCCTATGTTCAGCAGGGTGTATCTTCTTGGGGACTTATCCCTGTATCGCTACTTCCTTGAAGGCATGTTCTATGGCTGATTGGGGCTCTGTTTGGTTGCCATCATGTTGTCTTTGTAGACGACGTGGTAAGCAAGCGCATTGATCTGATATATCATTGGTGATCTAAGCTTGATCAACTGGGCCGCAAACCTCCTATGCAATGCAGCATTAAACAAGATGAGGATGACTTGGTCCCCCTTCGGCTCGTCAACTTTGAGCAGCTCATCATTAAACCTCTTGATGAAGTCTTCCAGACTCTCTTTATCCCTCTACTTCATAGCGTTCAGATGGTGCATGCTAGTCCTCATCCTCTTCTGGTTGGATAATTGGCTCTGAAATCTCTGCCTCATTTGCTCGTAGCTTGTTATAGACCCAGCCTCTAACCTGGTAACCCAGTCCAAGGCTGCCCCGGTTAGAGTTGTAGATAAAATCTTTGCCTTGATATTGCGTGAAAACCTATATAGGTTCAAGACATTGTCGACACAGTGAAGATGATCGGTTGGGTTACTCTTTTCGTCGTACGCTTTGATGGTAAGAATCTTATCCCCTTTCTCCAACACCTTTGACTCAATATCCTCTGAGAACGGGGTCAAGCTCTTGTGGCCTTCTGCCAGTGCTAGTCTTCGTCCAACCTCTGCCTTCTCGCGGTCCAATTGCTCCATCCTTCTAGCTATGTTCCTCTTGTCTTGTCCTTCTGGAATCTCCAGTGTCCTCGCGCTCATTAGCTCTACGCACGATTCAGGGCCTCTAGTTCTGGATTCCTTGGGTTGCGGTGGCGCGTCGTCTGCTCCTCTGTTGTTCAGGCGTGGCAATAAGGTCTTCAGGGCCGCATTCACTATTGTCTGGACGGTGGCGTTGATCTGCGCCACGATCTCGGGTGCCAAAATGGTAGGCGCTGCGAGCGAGGGCGTTGGCTGCCTTGGCAATTTAAGCTGTATAGGTTCATTCTGGCCCACTACAGGTTTCGGAACTCGAACACGCGGAGGGGGAGCACTTTCGGTTGCTGAATTGTCAACTACTGGTCTGTTAGACTGTGAGCGGGTCATCCTTCGTTACATCTTGACGTCTTCGTCCGGGAACTTGGTGTTCCCACATACGGTACCACTAGTTTAACAATAGATCGTATATGAGTATTACAGTTGTGGTACAACGAGTCTATTACAAAACTAGACCTACTTAGACTAATACTAGTGCTGAGTAAGCTTGGTCCGGAACACCTCGAACTGACGTTAGATGCACTGTCATATGTCGGAAGTATATCGAGCGTGACGTCGAAGCAGATATCGGGGATGATGTTCTACCTCATCGAATGTGATGTCGAACAGTATAACGGTGATATATATCGGAGATATATATCGGGCTTATGTCGAATGCTATATCGGGTATGCTCGATAGAGGTGTACAGTAAGTGCGGATAATTAAACCTTACCTTGATTACCGGAATACGGGTATTTATTGGCAAAGCCCGACCCAACAGAAATGCATTACCTATACCTTGTTGTCTCGACCAATGCCATTAGCATAGTTTTGGTCAAGGACGTAGCCGGCAAGCAGCAACCCATTCATTATGTTAGTTGTGTGCTTCACGGCGCGGAAATAAATTACCTAGAGATTGAGCTATTCGCCATGGCAATCATAATGACGGCACGAAAGTTGAAGCCGTACTTTTAGTCACACCCCATAACGGTGATCACAGATAAACCACTTCGCTAGATCATGGCGAGTCCAGAAACTTCCGGGCGACTGGTGAAATGGGCAATAGAGTTAAGCGCATTTGGGATAGAATATTTCCCCCGAACCGCCATCAAAGCACAGGTCTTGGCAGATTTTATGGCAAAAACATTAGGAAACAGCGTGGACTACTCATGCAACCACATTTTTACCATAACACAGGACCCGAGGCCCAGTACTCGGCATTCAGCATGGCTGCTCCACGTGGACGGATCCTCGACCGCCAATGGTGGCGGAGCAGGAATCCACTTAATATCACCATACCGAAGAGAGTTCGATTTTGCTATAAGCTTGAACTTTCCGATAACAAACAATGAAGTGGAGTATGAGGCGGTTCTCACATGTATAAGAATGGCGAAGACTCTGTGTTCAAACCACTTAGAGGTGTTCACGGATTCCCAACTGGTGGTAAATCATTTCTAGGGATTCTTTGAAGCAAAACAGGAGACAATAATCTTGTATTTGGCAAAGCTAAAGGCGCTAGCTTCTGAGTTCACCACATTCAATTTAACCTAGATCCCCAGATCTGTGAATAAAAAAGTAGACGCGTTATCGAAATTTGCAAGCTCATCAGACAACTATGTCGAGAAGCGAGTCACCTTATTGGCCACTTCAAGGCCATGGGTTTTACTAAGGCTAGTAAGGTGTGGGATGATGTAGAATTCATTTTCCCTATTGCACACACTCCTTGCTGGAAAGACGAGATATTCTAATACCTCCAGAATGGGACACTCCCAGAGGATGCAAACACACGACGACGTCTCAAGTACAATGCCTACAGGTTCTGTATCTATCAGGGAGAGCTTTACAAGCAGTCTTTCGAGGGTCCTTTGTTGAGATGTATATCCCCAGTGGACGCACAGTACATCATGAGGGAAATACATGCTGGGAGCTGTGGGAACCATTCATGCGGCAAGAGTATTTTTGGCCAACTCTGAGAAAGGATGCGACACAATACTGCCGAACTTGTGAAAATCGCCAATACCACGCGAGACTGATCCATAGGCCCACTGTGCTAATGAAGTCTTTAGAGATTACATGCCATTTTGATCAGTGAAGAATTGACATTGTGGGACCTCTCCCCGTCGTCAAGGGACAGAAAAAAGTTTCTTTTGGTTGCAGTGGAATATTCACCAAATGGGTAGAGGCAGAAGCACTGGCCCACATAACTGAGAATAACATGATAGACTTCGTATGGAAGAACATTATCTGTCGTTTCGGTCTGCCACAAGTCTTCATCTCGGTCTGCCACAAGTCCTCGTCTCAGATAATGGAACGCAGTTCTGTGGCAATTACATGGTTTCATGGTGCAAGGAATTGAAAATCGCACAGCACTTCGCGGCAGGGGCTCACCAGCAGGCCAACGGGCAGGTCGAGTCCACCAACAAGACTTTAAAAGAATATCTAGAACGTCGACTCCATGCCACAGGGACGAGTTGGACAGAGGAACTCCCAGGCATTCTATGGGCTTATCGTACTACGCCACGAACCTCAACATGAGAAGCACCATACACTTTAGTATACGGCTTCGAGGTAGTGGTACCGGTGGAGATAGGCATGACGACCTATCGCATTACGGAGTACAACCCTGAACACTCAGCATGCTTGCGCCAGATTGATCTGGATATGATCGGATCTACCAGAGAACATGCTTACCAGCGCACTGTAGATTCCAAGGCAGCTATGGCCCGCACCTTTGATAAACGGGTCCATCTTCAGAACTTTCAAGTTGGGGACCTTGTCTTAAAGAGCGTAAGAGCTAGCAAGCACCAGGCTAATTGGGAGGGACCTTACAGGGTTACTCGAGCGAGCTCTAAGGGATATTATTATCTTGAAGACATACATAGGGACCCATTACCCCAACCATGGAACGTGAAACATCTGGGTCGTTTTTACTGTTGATTTCTCACATCTTGTAATTAGAACTACGCAAAGCTTGATTCCCTATATGGGATACGTAGGCAGCCACCTTCATGGCCCAGCACCGATATTATAATAATATTATTTTGATACTTGCAGGAACATAACGATAAAGACCATATGCCCATACGGCAGAGAATGCTGACAAACTGCACAGAGGTATTGCCCTCAGGACATATCGCTTGAAAATGCGATTGTTCATATGCCTACACGGCAATAGATGCTGAAAAAATAGCACAGAGGTAGCGCCCTCAAAGGTATCGCCCTCATGACATATCGCTTGAAAAGACGACTTTCCATATGCCTACACGGCAAAAGATGCTGACAAAACAGCACAGAGGTATCGCCCTTACGACATATCGCTTGAAAATGCGAGTGTCCATATGCCCACACGGCAAAAGTCACAAACGAACAACACAGAGATGTCACCCTCAGAACATATTACTCGATAAGGCGACTGACCATATCCCTTAATGACAAAGAACACGGGCAGAAAACAGGTGTCGCCACCATCATACACTACATGAGATGGCGAATGCCCGCATGCCTTTGCCATAACGAGGTCACAAATACATCAAAGAAAATATATGCAAGCTAAAGGAAAATGCATGACAGAGAACAAGGGTGAAGACCCTGACAATGAAAACACATTCAAAAATGTGGACGAATACAAAAGGAAACTCCACTAAGGGCAATTCACATGGATCAGCAGATTACCTCTACTGTTACCAAAACTGGAAAACATAAGTACAATCTAGAAACTTCGAAAGAAGTCATCTTCAAAATCGGTGATGAGCTCACTACGAATTTCATCCCTGCTAATGGGAGGAATAGTGGACAAATCCAGTTTCGAAGCTGTCACGGGGAATTTCCACGGCTCGTCATTAATGTATGTGGCAAGCTCATCCATTCCCCTAGGAGACAGTGCATCCGAATACATATACCAATTGGGACTATCAATTTCAGGATCCTTTTTGGGAGCCGTGTACCTCAGAGCACGAGGCACCCTATAGCGCAATCGGGGATACGCACCAACCGCAACTCATACGATAGGTAATTGGGATGCAGTAGTGCCATCACCACCATTTGCAGGTGTATCTACACCCATCGAAATATTATAACGATCATCTGAGTCAGGGGAGAAGCCTTCAGTTGCATAATCAATTGAGAAGTTCCTCTCCAGCGGGTCAGAAGGGACTATCTCGATACCTTCTTCCTCAACGCGGACGGTACTTTCCACCGGATAAGAAGGGGCCACCCCTATATTTCCAACCAGGACAATTCCTTTAACTTAGCATTCTGAATTTCAAGCAACACTATGGAATTCCTATAGGAGTTGTGCTCCCGCTCCAAGAGCACCTTTTCTCGACGAAGTTGTTGGGCCTCATCTCTCGCTTCTTTTAGCTCCTTAGCTAACTTTTCTTTTTCGACTTGCACTCTGCAAGCCTTATCATGATCTTTCCTTGCGCGAACCTCGACCGCACGTGCTCGCGCGTTGGCTCTATCACGAGAGACATTGCTTCGAGAAATCATTGCCCGCAATTCATTGATCCTTGTGTCATGACCTGATTGAACCTCGACAAGCAACATATAATCATTATAGAGAGCATGGAACATGTGGCCAAACTGAGACAGTTACGGCACATCAGATATTACACACAAGAAACAATTAGTACATAAATAAAGATGCTTCAAACAGAAGACCTTACCACATAAAAGAGTATTATGCACATCTGTGGCGCTAACGCATACCCCAAATTCTGGATAATTGCATCAGGATCAAGATTCAGAAAAAGGTTATTCATGCTTTGGATGGCATCCTGTTCACGCACGATTTCACCACCCATCCTCATGACTAGCCGATCAGAAGTAGGATCGTGAAGAAAATTATAATTTTCTCTACTACTAGAAGCATCAGCGTCTTCATGGCTTTGTGACGGCCCACGATGACGTTTACGAGAGACACATGGTGCTGTAGCGGCGGAAGCAGTGGGGAGTCACCCACTCTGAGAGGGTCCATGAGCTTTAGTATTGCCAGCCCTATCGGGTGAAGGCACAAACTCCCCTAGTTTAAGCTCTCCCGTATCTCCAGCATTTGGAAAGGTCGATGCACCGCGCGACCCGCTAGAAGGCGATATTATATCATCCACATTACCAGCTTGGGAACCCTCACCGACCTCTCATCTGCGGGTTTCTGCTTTACCCCTTGGATGCCAATAGTTAGAAGGTGCACCAGGCGGCTAAGGTGTTACAACAACTTAGGAGGATTAGCAGCAAACCGACGTTGTGAGTCAAGCTCTACTTCCACAACTCGCAATCTCTTCGTTTCTAACGCCAAACCTTCTTCAATGTTTGAGCGAGTCCCAACAACATTGTTACCACCCTCCTGGTTTGGTCGAATCACCATGAAGAACGCTTAGAAATTGAGAGTTCAGCTCATGAAGACGAACACGAGAAAGCCTAATCTCCGCACCAATATCTGGAACCCGCATAAGGCCATCATCCAACATGGCATCGGCTGGCAGGTCATCAATCACATTCACCCTTTTGGGTGGGGGATTCGAGCCTGAAGTTTTGCCCCCATGAGCCACCGGCACATATGGCCGCGGAGACATCGGCACATATGGCCGCGGAGACACGACATGCTTCCTATGAGGTGGATTCTTCACTCGAACCATCTTTTTATCCTTGAAGAATGTAGGACAGAAATCTATATAGATATATATATATATATATAAACAAAAAACATAGTGTAAGTTAACAGCAGATCGAATTTTATATCGGAAGCATGTCGAAAAGACATTGAATAACCGATCGAAAACAAAATCGAATAACAATACAAACATATCGAAAAACATATATCGCACGATATGTCAAAAATGAGCCCAACATTCCTAGCAAGTCCTCGATATCAACTTCGATATACGTTCGCAAAAGGACAAGATTTCGGAATAAAATAATCGAATACTGACAAGGACATGGGGACCGAGTTATATAACCAAAAATTATTGGGGCCCGCAGAGCAATTAATGTACCAATGTCAGGGGTATCTCGAATTTCATATTCGATGTAGACCCGATATGAACGGGATTCCGACTTATTGCCCAATAAATTGCTTAGGAAAATGGGGGAGTATCGAAACACCTATTTTTTCCTAACCAATTCCCATTCGAATTAGTCGAAAACTTGGGGGGGAGTTATGGGAACCCCCGAGGAAGAGGAAAATATACGAGTAGAGTTCGTAAATTATTATTATGCAAAATAATAATTATTGAACTGGGGGACTACATGATATGGATATTTCCCGTATTGGGCCGGCCCGTGCACATCGAAGTTGGCATTCGAAATGGTACAAAGCATAATCTATAAATACCGTGTCCCGCATACCGAGAGTAGGACATGATTACTACCTAAATCTACCTGTCGATATCGAATATCCATATACGATATTACCTTCACATTCCGCTCGATACTTGATTCAACGTTAATTCATACTTCCCATCCGATATATCTCCGACACCATTCCCGGCCTTACCTACGACGTGATCTCTGACATCACCCCAACGTCACCTCCGACGTCATCTTCGACGTCATCAGTGTTACCCAATCGAACGTCTACCTCGAGCATCTAGTGTTCCGGACTAAAGTCATCCTATAGCTAGTAATAAGAGACATAGTTTGTGATAGAATCGTTGTACCACACTTGTAATATCACTTCGTTATATATATATGTATATATATATATATGTATATGTATATATATATATGTATATGTATATATATATATGTATATATATATACGTTCTATTGTCAAATTAGGCCCCATGCCTAATTTATATTCAAATCTCCAATCCTGATCTTCTATGCTTGCTAGTGCTACCAATAGTAAAGTAATGTAAACGAAGAATTTGCATAAAAAAAAGAAAAAGGCAATTATGCAGTAGATTCAAAAGAAAGAAAAGATTAAAGAGAGAGAAAAAAAAGTCATATTGTTCATGGTTTCTAACAAATTCTCATTGAATTTAAATAAACAACAAACCCGGAAGCAACAAGTTGCATATATATTGATTTTGAATTTGAAAGTTTTTTTTGAAAACTAATTTTGGAATATTGTAAAATATTAAAGAAATCTCTTTTTCGAAGGAGACAAAGAGGGCAGTGTGCTTTATTCTATATTTTATTTTTATATAAGCTCGATCGGGTAGAAAAATTTATGGAGGTGGTTATCGCAATATTTAGATTTTAAATTTATTTATTTTTCTTATCTGTCAATTTATCAAGTCAAGAAGTTGAGATAGATAGATTATGATTTTAATTTTAAGTTTATCTTTTTTATTTCCTACGGGGAAGTTAAGGAATTTCTAGAAAGTTGGTAGTTTTGTACTTTGGTGTCACAAACTCCATATAAATGTAGTAAAATAGTCGGGATAAATTTGAAAACACTTTATTGGACTCCCAACTACCCAAAAATGTAAGGGTGGCTTGTTTGCTTATATTACTAATAGATTTTGTTATCACACCATCAGCGTGCTTCTTTGGGTCCTTCCTAACAGTGCCATTCTGCTATCCACTTCATTCTTCTTCTTATTCGGTCTTTCCAACATTCTTGTGACCTCAACTCATTCTGCCCTAGAGTCGCTGGCACTGCCTCTGTTGGCATCTTTCTGTTGCGTCTTGGTTCCTCTTGGACTCCACCTCCACTGATTCAGATATTGCTCTACGACCTTCCATATGTCGCTTTTCTCTAGCCTCCTCGCGGGGGGCGCCTAGTCGTCGATCCCTGCTCTCGTGGAATCTCTATGTGGCCCTCAACCGGTGGCGGCACCTGTGGTTGAGGGGCGGGGAAGGTCGCGGCTACCGCCGTGAGAATCATCGCCATGATCTCATCCTTGAAAGTCGCCGACAGACCAACAGTAGTGGTTGGCGCCGCATCCACGTTTGGCGTCGGTTGATCTCCAGTTTCCGGCATTGGTTGATCAAGTTGAACTAGTGGTGGTATCCTTTTCGTTGCGGGAGAGGGCACCCTCGCCCTCACGGCCGGTTGTGGCCTGACTAGGCGGTTCAACTCAGAAGTGGTACTCTCCGCTGCTCTGCTCTGTGATTGAGTTACTCTAATCATCTTACCTACGCTATTGTGCGTGTGGTGTTCTCACAGACGGCGCCAATAATTTGGTCTTATTTCGTCTGGGTTACAATACACCGAAAATACAATATACATGGGTTTGAAACAAACCAAATTATGTTAGCCTAATACAAGGAATGGACCATCTTTGTCAAGAACACTTATTACACGTTAACGAGCCTAAAATGACTAAAGTAACCTCGAATGGTCGAATCTAGAGGCAATCGAACGGGGGACAGTTCGATGCTGATAACTCTCGAACGGGTCTGAGGGTTGTTAACAATCAAACACAGATGTAGGGCAGTCAAACTCAATAACAGTCGAACGGGCTGGTTCGATCGATGTAGTGTTGGTGAACAGTAATTAATGTGTGGAGTGAAACTCGAGGAGAAGGGTATTTATAGATCCCGAATTGTCAGGACCCGCTTCGCGAGGGGACAATAACAATCGAACAGAGACGTTCGATCGTGCTGAAAGTGTCGAACCAACTCGGTTTCATTCTTCCATATTTGGGCTTTTAATGGGGGTAGGCCAACCCAACTCATTTCTGGGGCACCTAAAACACGTCCACCAGAAACCTTCCATGCATCACTTGGCGGACGAATGCAAGACTCAGTTGAAACTCCCTTAGAAGATTAAAGTGTGATGGATCCACACCGTTGATATGTTAGCTAAGTTAATTTACGAGAGTAGGGTGAGCGAGACGTGTTGGGACTATCCCTCTCCCTGTATTTCTAAACAAATAAGGTATTTTGTTATTTCTATGGTATTTAGGTAAAATCATCTATTGTTTCAAGCCAGTAATTTTGGAATACTCTAAAGGTTAGTGTCTATAACTGTAAGTATTCTATTCTATTTCTGTAATTTCTGTAGTTGTTGAACAGCAGCCGGCACGCGCCACCTCCCGTCGCCGTAGGAATGAACGGTCAAAGCACCGGAAAGCAGTCAAACCACGATGACGACGCTGAGCTCAACGATTTCCTTGCCTCTTTAATGGATTACACTCCTACCGTAAGCATTGGCCGCCGCCCCGCCTGTAAATAAAATAAATACACGCTTGCTTATACTTCCATTTTTTATTTGAAAATTGCTTTTTGCAGATACCTGATGAATTAGTGGAGCATTACTTGGCTAAAAGCGGATTTCAATGTCCCGATGTTCGATTGTAATTCTGCTTGTCTCTATATTCTGTCTTTCCTTTGTCAAAACATTACTAATTTGTGTAGCGCATGGCTTGTTTTGTTTCTTAGAACAAGGTTGGTGGCTGTTGCTACTCAGAAGTTCATTGCAGATGTGGCAACTGATGCACTTCAGTATGTATATTTCTATCTTTTACGCGCTTTGGATAGGGGAAAAAAGTTTCTATTGTTTTAATTTTGACCAGTTTTATTATGTTCATATTATTTATTCTTTTCCCCGAACTATCAAACAACTAGATCTCTTGCTGCAGGCAATGCAAGGCAAGGCAATCCACTATCATTAAAGACAAAAGAGATAAGCAACAAAAGGTATGCTAATTGTGCCTCGTATTACTCTCGTATCCAAGTTGAACCATGTTGCTTCCTTTGGTTATTCTCAGTTTCTAACACCTGTTCCACAACAGGATAAGCGTCTTATTTTGACAATGGAGGATCTTTCCAAGGCTCTTGGGGAGGTAACTTCTTTAGCTTTTAGTAACGTCATATGCTCTCTATCCATCCACGGGGTTTGGTTTTGGTGGTGGGGGAAGTAGTTTGGTAGGGGGCTGGGTGTTCGTGACTGTAATCGTGTGCCTAAATCATTATGCATTGCACACATTATTCTTTGTCCTCCCGTAAATTATCATTTGAAAGATCATTTTACTTTGTGGGGTGGGGTGATCACTAGATAGTTGAGCTGAAACACATATAAGAAAACTAGTATAGTATTTATTAAGCCTCGATCCAGCCCGTAGCCACAACCTTATTTTTTGACTTGATGAGATCAGCGACTTCCATGAAATACCATTATTTTGCACCAAGAGTCTTTTTTTTTTCTTCTTCTTAATAACTTGATCAATTATCATTTTGACTGCAGTATGGTGTGAACGTCAAACATCAAGAATACTTTGCTGACAGCCCTTCTGCTGGACTGGATCCTACTTCAAGAGACGAGTGAAAACATACAGAACTGCAAACTGCAGCTTGATTTACATTCGTCCTCATCTCAGTTGTTAGTTGTTACTACCTTCTCTTTACATTATCTTCGAACAAGTAATATTACTGGTGGATTAAGCAATGGGATTATTGCATATTCTTCTTAATGCATCTCTTGTTTTTTTCCCAGTTTGGAATTGGTATAGAGTTTAACTGCACGTTATTTTTTGTTGTGTTTGTCAAAGTTAAGCAATTTCACCTAACCTTTGCCATAAAGGCGATGAGAATTGTATCAATGTGGAATATATACTAATTCAGGATACCACAAGTTTGAATCATGTACACTAGTTATGCTCAACTGTAGTTTTCTCCTTAAAGAATAATGCAGGTTTGAGACAGCAATCCTTATGATAAATCACATCTCCAAGGATCCTGTGTGTGAAGTAAATTACCAAGTGGTCCGAGCTGAGATTAGCTCAGCAACAAAAAGGCTAGTGTCTATGTAACAGTATTAAGATTAGCGTAGCTATTTAGTATTGGGCGTTTATATTTGAATAATTTGATCTAAAGAAGAGAATTGAGGAAATTTGTCGGCTGTTGTGCTCCTGAATCCTGATATCATTCTTGAGATATTGAACAATTACAAAATTTCCAGTGTAATGAGCCTTGGCCTTCTTATCAAAAGATCTAGTGTTCGCACAGACGGCGCCACTCGGTACAAATTTGTCTGGAGTACATGTAATACGAATTGAACAGAACTTATACGCGAACTATACAAGATTCTAAATATAACTTTATCCGAAACACCTATACAACTGAGTGTAATGGTCAAGATTGCATGTGGAGCTTCCTTAATCCTTTTCGTAAATGCTGCCACTACTATATCAAGGAATAGTTTGTCGAGAATCCACATGTCGTGGAAAGGTATGTCGATGATAGGGCGCGTCGAGGATTGAACACGTCAACGATAGGACACGTTGAGGATGGCCACTTCGAGGATATGTATGTCGAAGATATATCCACAATATATGCATTGTCGTGGCTGGTGTTATTAATGCTCTCTATTGATTTTCGAGAATGTGTATTTATAAACATCGGGACGCAGGACCATTCTCATGTTTTCTAAAAAATGTTAGATGTGTTGAGGGCGTGTCGAACATGAACTGGACATGTACCTATGTCGAACATAAATACTCGACATATTCCGTCGGGTGATTGTTCCGGGGGCCCCGAACAGTTGGGCCAATAGGCAGAGCAACCCATATCATATGGCGAGTCGGGTTTTTCTTCTTTAAGTTCAATATCAGATTAATGTTGCGCTGCTAGATTGCCTCCGAACAATTTCAGAATACATTATTGTTGAAGGTTTATTGTAAACAGATCCTCTGAAGCATTGTTATGCTATTATCTATTTGTTCATGCGATCGTGCTCAACTCTAGCAAAATTATTAAACAACAAATAATGAATAGAAATTCAAGAGTCTGTTGACACTTCTCGAACTCTTGAATCTATCCGTCACATTCCCTGCCCACAAACACTTATAGTTGCGGGTTACTAACAGTTAAATTACAGTCTAGATGATTGTTTTTGTACTTTGCTTTATCTTATTTTATTCTTTAATGAAAACTTTATATTAATTAAAGAAAAGGTACGAGGTACGTCATTGGACGTTTAGAGGTACGACTACGTTCACAAAATAAGCGATATGCGGATGGTAGATGCGCATCAAAAATCCAAAGTACAAGGCTAACAAACTCAATGGCGTCATGAACTCGTGATTCGTTATACCACACATCAAATAAAAATAAGATATCGCCAAAAGAAGAAGGAAAAGAAACGTCACAATTAACAAAATATTATCTACAGAAGACATCTCAACCATTAAAATGTTAAAAATACCACCATTTCCGCGTGTCCATTATCTGACTAAAATAGTTGGTACTAACTATTATACAAAGTCTGTATCTAATAGTTAACTCATGCAGGGCATGTAAAATATATTAATTTTGCACCTAAAATTAAATTACAAGAGACTCTAACATCAGTTTGTCACTCTCAGAAAAGTGAAGTCTGTGTCCGGACCTCCGCATTCTTACTAATAAATCTAATAAGGCTTTTGTTCAATTTCTTTCTTCGGCTTATTTACAGTCAGATTTCATGTAATTCTTTCCACTATTCATAAACACAGATGTATTTACACTCAAATTATAAGAAAGAGAAACAAAGGTTAAAACAAAGATTCTTAACAATAGCGTCATAGATGTATTTATACTTGCATTATTTGTTGTTCATGCTGTACTAATACTTGAAAGTATGATCAGTTATCAGAAAACCACGACCACAAAACAAAATTAATACTGCTACGCATGTACCAAAATATACAGAATGATGGTCCTCTAATAGTTTGTACAAAATTTTCATTATCCATAATTTCTGCACAGAATCTTTAGAATCCATTGTTACTGTAGCGGATGAACACTGTCTACAATTTCTACCAACTAAAGCAATCAGGAGGGGATTCAAATGCACGACATAGAAACAGTAGATCTTGCAGCACTCGGAAGAAAAATCCGAAACAAAAAATTGCAACAAATCTGAAGCCCAAACCATGGCAGTGAAGTGAAGCACAAAAGGGAATGATTTGCCGCCATGAAGCGACCATTGAAGTTTCACCCAGAAAGCAACCAAGCATCGACAACAAGGCAACTAAAGAAAGACCCCAGAGGAAATAACATTTTTGGAGGCAGGAAAAAAATAAGATTACATCACAGGGTTAAAAAATGATGAGAAAGTGAAAAAAATGGTCCATGCCAACAGGAAAATGATTTTAGTTTCCAAACAGATGCTAGCAAGTGCAAGGGTGTGACTGAATATCATTCCAAATATAAAAGCTTTTATCCTTTCTTTCTTAATTAAAAATCTTAAGGGTTATCCTGCATAAGAACTTAAAGACTACCACACTTTTAACTCTAGCCATTCGGAAAAGGCAGTTCAAACACGTAATAAGTTTGACTTCCATGGCAAATTTTTTATACCTGCCAGACGTGCGCAAGCTGCTCTTCTTAAATAAATCTAATCAAGTACCATAACTATTGGAGAAGAGATGCATCATAGCCGCAGAAATGCAATCAAAAGAAGCATCTAGCAGTAGCCAGCTGGGATCCACAATCTACGAAATTGAAGATCCCACAGCAGGGCAGAGAAGGTCGAAACGAGTGCAGATGACAAAACCAATGACGCAGTAGAACCAATGAAGCAGTAGTACCATGTAGACACCTCGGCATAAAAACAAATTTGTAAGTCCTTAGCAATACTCTACAAATGCTTTCTAATAAAATGAGCGGAGAATATCAAACCACATGCAATATATTATGACATAAATGGTTCTTAGGTGAACTCAAAAGGGAATAAGGTATGGATAGGATAAAAAGCAACAAACTTACTACTGAAATAGTAAAGACACAACGAAATCCACGAGTCCAATCTGAGGGTGTCGCCTCACTTACACAGCGTAACTAAGTCCAAGCACAGTAAACACAGAATTTGGAAGTTCACAACTTCAAGATTAATAAGACGAATCCAAGCTCAGCTCCTGCTCCTGCGTCTTTCCCGGATGCCATTTCTGAAGGATAAACAGCAACGAAAGCCAAATAAGAAGATTGGAAAGATCACATAATCATATGACAAACATTTTCACCACATAAAATTCAAGAAAACAGCAGTTATGTTTTTACTGACATATAAACACAAATTTCAGCACTGGTTACATACACGTTCTTTGAAGCTAGACTAAGAGCAAGTTCACATTATATAAAATAGTGGATGTAGCACAGCCCTTAGTTATGAGCAAACAAAGCCAGACAACAGTCGAGTTAAGCAGACAAACATAAGAATTTCTAACAATTATATAGTCCAATCTATGTTGGATTGGCTGCCTTACCAGAGCAAAAAATCCAACAGAGTTCTAGCTATGTCCGCAATTCATAATCAACACACTCAAAAAACTATGCCAACTAGAAAGCATTAAATAGGAGAAAGAGCTATTTACCCGTTCGCATATGGAGCTTCATCACGTCCACGATACGGTGACCTGCTAAAGCTCCGACCTCTTGGAGACAAACTGCGACGACGAGGGGAACGAGCACGGGGACTGTAACTCCTGAACCACCAAAACACAATACGTAAACATTTGAGCTGATCATAGTACCGATACGACTGAATGTGATCAGTTAATTACTTATCCTGTTCACGGAATAGCTACCATAAGTAAAACTTCTAATAGCTGCTTCAGCTGAAAGCTTTCTTCTATTTTATCCCTATTAACATTACCTTCGGCCATAACTAGGGCTCCTGCGATATCTAGCAGCAGGACTGCGACTTCTACGCCTTCCAGCACCTCCCCCTCCCCGCATTCGGCACTCCCTAGCAAAATGACCAGGCTCGCCACACTCATAGCACTTCAGATCAGAACCAGAACGTCCACGACCTCCATCGCGACCACCTCTACCACCGCCGCCACCTGCACCTCCACCCCTTGAGTTGTGTGAAAGCTCAACTCTCCATCCATTTTTACCTGTTCCAGACAATGATGGTTGAATTTCCATCTAATATTAATAGAAATGATATTTTATTTCGGATACATAAAATTTTATGGAAATAAAACATAATAGGAAAAATCAGACTCTTTTAATTTGAGAGAGGAAGAGAATATTAGGGCTTTGACTCAAAGGAAAACAAGCAAGCTAACAAAAGAAAGGACAATACAAATCAATAAACAGAGTTTCTCCTTGTGGTGGGCAACTGCAGTAACAAATGTAAGCAAATAGAGTGAGAAAACACACCATCAAGTTCCCTGATAGCATCTTGAGCATCTCTCTTGTCATCAAAGTCAATGAAAGCATAACCAGGGGGTCTTCTGGCAACCCACACACTGCACAAAATGTTAATAGAAACTTAACCACAACTAACCCATATTTGAGGAATTATATCTTAAACTGTGCTTAACAAAGTTCCGTCTTTCTCGTTCATTACATAAAATTTTCACCCCCTCTTCCCAAGCACACATACAACACAATGCAACATAAACTCAACATAAAACCTAGGTTGCACATATACGGATACAACAATACGGGAACGGGTACGGGTACAGATTTTTCAGATAATAGGCAATACAATACAACAAGGATTCGTCCAAATAAATTTAAATTCATATTTATATTAACATAAATAAAAGTACATCAATAGACGTAAGAAATAAACATGTCCGCGCAGAAAACTCGATAACTTTACAAAATCTCGCGTGAACAAAAGCAAAAAAAAAAAAAATTGTAATTCTGCTCTACTAATTCTAAATATGCAATTCACAATAATAAGTCAATCAATTCGTATAATAAAAAAACAAACAAATTTTGGGGTATCCGTGCAACATAGCATAAAACTGAAGCTATAAAATTCACTACACAGTACCTTCTGATAACGCCAAACACGCGACACTCGTCCTCAAGTTCGCGTTCAGTAACCCGTGGATCTAAATTTCCGACATAAACCCTCGACATCTTGAAATCAAAATTCACCTAAAAATGATGGTGATTAGTAAATAAATCAAATAAATAGATCTCATGAGATGCGTAATTAAATTGAATTAAGGTTTTCGTATTATCGCGAACCTGAAACCTTGGCGGAAGTTGGAAGAGAAACCCTAGCTGCTGAAGAGGGTAGAGAGTGAATAATATACACGGGTTCTCTTAGGGCGTGTGATACTATTCTATTAAAGCGAACATATTCGATGTAATTACTGTTTTGCCCCTTATAGTTTCCTTCAAAACTCTACGTTGCGGTTTTGGATGTACTTTAGCCGATTTGATTTTTTGTACTTTTCTGAAAGTGTTTGAATTGTTTTGTAAAACGTGTTAATAATAATAAGCTAAAATACAATTAAGATAAGATATATAAAACATTAAGAGGGTGTTTTTTTTTTGGTGTTAGTAAAGGAAGTTCAAAATGCACTAAAATACAATGAAAATTAAGTACTATCTCCGCCTAATCGGCTAACAATCTGTGGTGGTGGCGTGTCCCAAAACACATCTCGCGCACGTGGCTCCAAAGGAATCTTTGTTAACATATATGTCGCTATATTTATCTGGAATCCATCAGATTGTCACCGTTCAATCCTGGTAAAGTAGTTATCGGCATTTGACCAACGGAGACGTCGACACGTCTAACTCTCTTATGCTCGTAAGCAAATTGTAGCCTTCCTCCGAATCTAATTCAATTTCAATGTTGGTGAGGCTTTTCTCCCATGCGATAGCCAATCCATATTTTAGCGCCTCCAACTCGGCATCCAATACCCTTGGCGCATAGAGCACTTTCTTAAATCCTCATATCCCATCCTCCGTCCTAACCAGGCCACTCGCAGCACCTTGATTCGACCCCATGCAAAAACTTCCATCCACATTAAGCTTTGTCCAGCCCCTCTTCAATTTTTCCCACTTTCGGATTATTTTCTTTCGTTTCCGCTCGTTCTACGCCTTCGAGAGATTTATACTCAGCATCTTGATTTGTATTAATTTGCTTGCAATCGGCTCAAACTTGTATTGGAATACCCCATTATTTCTAGCTTTCCATATACTCCATAGGGCTGCTGCGAAAATAAAACTCCAACTAATCTGTGGGACTTCTTCGCATAAAAACTGCACGTTTTCCAGATTTTCTCAAACCCAATTCACATATGGTATCACGTCAAACTTGATCAGGTCATCTCCATATAGTAGCCTCCTCCAGACATCGCGTGCCTCCTCGCAATATCGCAACATGTGAATAACCAACTCAGTTAGATCGTCGCACGCTGGGCAGTGTGCTGTGGGAATAATTTTCTGGACCATGCAAAGCTGATTCGTAGCTAATCTCTCCCTTACCACAAGCCATATAAAATCCTGGAGCTTCTAGCTTAATTTAGATTTCCAGATCCACTTCAAGTTTTTCTTCCTTAGCGTCTCGAATCCTGTACCGTTTGGTGAACGCTTTATACGCCGATTGGCAAGAAAATTTACCATCGCCTATTTCCGACCATTGAACTACATCCTCATTATCATTGAGAGTCAAAGTTACGCTTTGTAGCATCTATTTAACATTATTCGGAACTGCAATTCTAAGCCCTTCCAAATTCCAGCCTTCAAGGTTAGAAAATAAATCGCTCACTTTCAGTCATGCCTCGATTGGTGAATATTGGAAATCTGTTTGCACCGCGCGTCGTCGCCTTTCCAATTATCATACCAAAACGAAGTCGTATTTTCATTTCCTATCCTCCACCTTATAAAAAGTTGCATCAAGGTTCTAAACTTAATTAAACCCTTCCAAGTTGCGCTTGTCGTTGCCTTAGGTGCGTGATCGAGTATAGAGTTACCCTTCAAATACTTGGCGTTACTAAGATCACTCCAAACAGTATTTTTCTTCATGATGACTTTCCACGCAAGCTTTGATAAGAGTGCTTCATTACTAGTATAGCTTGTACGCACTCGAGCCAACCGACGAGGTGAATCTTCCTTTGCGTGGCATCCGTCAACCAGAGGAAGTCTCTATTGAGCCTATATAGTTGGTCACAAACGTGCTATGGTAACCACGAGGATTGCATAGGGTATAAATGCATTGCCAAGAACACCGATTGAATTAGAGTCACTCGCCCCGCGAGAGACAAGAACTTGCTCTTCCACCTTTTGAAGCGTTTCAAAATTGGGTCAATGATTTCGACAAAGGTATCACGGCTAACACGCCATGGATCAGCTCAACACCAAGATATTTCCCCCAGTTTACAGTTTGTTCAAAACCCAAAACTCCACTAATGTGCCGCTTTAAAGTAGCCCATCGCTCTTCGAGAAAAATATTTTGGATTCTTGAGACTAATTTTTAAGCCCGAAGCCATGCAAAACTTGTCCAAGACTCTCTTAATTGTACGTGCGGTGCTTTTCGTCGCGCGCCCCATGAGAATTAAGTCATCTGTGAAGAAAATATGGGAGAATTTTGGTCCTCATCGACAAGGCACAATCAGTTTCCATTTATTTTTACCCACTTCCTTCTCTATTAAATAAGCTAGTCGCTCCACGCACAAGACAAACAAACACAGCGATAAGGGGTCGCCTTGCCTCAACCCACAAGAATTATTAAAGGCCGATAACGGTGTGCCATTCTACAAGATTCGGGTAGACCCATTTGTGATGCAAAACATAATGAGCTCAATTAGTGCTTCTGGAAAATCAAAAACCCGAAGAGTCTCCTTCAAGAAAATCCAATCCACCTTATTATAGGCTTTCTCAAGGTCTAGTTTCATTAACATATCTCCGATTTTATTTTTCTTCTTCGATCTTAAGGAATGAAAGATCTTCTGTACGACAAAAATATTGTTATGCATACTCTATCCTTTATGAAACTAGATTGAGTCGGCGAGATAATGTGCGACATAATTTCTTTAAGCCTCGGTGTTATGATTTTTGTAATGAGTTTATATAAGAGAATAAAAAATGAAATTTAATACCGAATTTGGGATTTTCGGAATCAAGCACAAGTGAGCCTCGCATATGTGCTGGTCGAACCTCCTGTTTTCAAACATCTCCTTCGCAAAGTCTAGAAGTGAGTCTCTTGTTGATAAAAAAGAGCTTGCAATCTGTCGGGTCCAGGCGGTTAAGGTTAAGAATATCATCCTCGTTCAGTTTTGCTTGAAACCCCGAGGCCTCTAAACCGCAGCTCCCAATCCGCGCGCTGCATCTCCTACGCGAATCAAATAATCCTTTGAAGTAACTCACGACATGGACCTGGAGTTTGACTCATCACCCTCCTATTCACCTTCAACTTTGAGCATTGAGATTTTATTACTCCTTCGCCGCAAGAGCGTGGATTGGTGAAAAAAATTTGTGTTCCGTTCACCTTCCCGTATCCACTTAATTCTTGCCTTTTGAAGCCAAAAAACTTCTTCTTGTTGGAGGATCTCATTATACTCATGAATCAAGTCGTTCTCAAGCTTTCTTAGAAAATCATTCCTACCATACCCATTCGATTTTTGGATTCCATCAATGCGCGCGAGAATCGTCTTTTTTTCTTTGGAAAACATTTTCAAAGGTCGACTTGTTCCATGGGATTAAGACTTTTGGCACCTCCTCAATGGCATCAATTATGCACGGCTTTTATACCCAATATTTTCTAAGTATGTCTTCATATCCCAAGTGTCGTAGCCATGTCGCTTCAAAACCGAACGATTACGCCCCCCCCTCCCCTCCCCCACTTTGGTCTACCGTAAAATATAAACATTTTCTAGCATGTTGGGTGATTCAAATTTTTTTCCTAACATTTTCACATGAAAATTAATTTTCAAAGTAACTTTTTTTTTGAAACAAATTATATTATGAATTAGCCAACTTATTTCTCATGTTTAAATTTTTCAAAAGAAAACCTGTTGGTAAGATTAATTTCATTACTACCAAGTTGTCTGAAAAATAATTTGTGATCATTAATTTGTTAATTTAAAGTATTAAAGATCAAATTATTAGATAAACAAATTAATGTATCATATTGAACTGAAATAAATGAATAAAACCAAAAAAGAAAAAAAAAGTCAAATCCGAGAACTAGTTGTTTCTTTGATATGTGATTTGATTATTTTGCATCTTCTTAGATGGAGATTCTCACATGGAGCCCACCTCTATGTGAATGTGAGAGGGGAGAGTTGTGCTCCGAAGAGCACATTAGACAAATCTGTTGTTTATGACAGTATATCACTTTTTGCAGCAGACTTGTCAACTCTATCATTAATAATGAAAAAGATTTGCTTATGTAATCAAATCTGAACATATATTTTATGAATTGAAAAGGAAGGCTTCGTAGTATGTTGTTAGGACACTAGTAATACACTGCATGAAACAGACATGAAACCATCATTCATTATATTGAAAAATGTGTTCGTATGTATAAAAATTGGTGTTGCATCTAATGCAATTTATCTGTCTTATTCTATCTACTAAGGGCACGTTTGGTTGCCCCAAAATTTAATAATAGAAACAATTAATCTTGTTATTGTGATACTATTCTATTAAAGCGAACATAATTTGATGTAATTACTGCTTTGCCCCTTATAGTTTCCTTCAAAACTCTACTATGCGGTTTTGGATGTACTTTAGCCAATTTGATTTTTTGTACTTTTGTGAAAGTGTTTGAATTGTTTTGTAAAACGTGTTAATAATAATAAGCCAAAATACAATTAAGATAAGATATATAAAACATTAAGAGGGTGTTTTTTTGGGTTAGTAAAGGAAGTTCAAAATACACTAAAATACAAAGAAAAACTAAGTACTATCTTCGCCTAATCAGCTAACAATCTGTGGAGGTGGCGTGTCCCAAAACACATCTCGCGCACGTGGCTCCAAAGGATTTTTTCTTAACATATATGTCGCTATATTTATCTGGAATCCATCAGATTGTCACCGTTCAATCCTGGTAAAGTAGTTATCAGCATTTGATCAACGAAAACGTTGACACGTCTAACTCTCTTATGCTCGTAACCAAATTGTAGCCTTCCTCCGAATCTAATTCAATTTCAATGTTGGTAAGGCCTTTCTCCCATGCGATAGTCAATCCAGATTTTAGCGCTTCCAACTCGGCATCCAATACCCTCGGCACATAGAGCACTTTCTTAAATCCCCATATCCCATATCCCATCCTCTGTCCTCAACGGGCCACTCGCAGCACCTTGATTCGACCCCATGCAAAAACTTCCATCCACATTAAGCTTTGTCCAGCCCTTCTTCGATTTTTCCCACTTTCGAATTATTTTCTTTCGTTTTCGCTCGTTCTGCGCCTTCGAGAGATTTATACTCAGCATCTTGATTTGTATTAATTTGCTTGCAATCAGTTCAAACTTGTATTGGAATACCCCATTATTTCTAGCTTTACATATACTCCATAGGGCTGAAGCAAAAATAAAACTCCAACTAATCTGTGGGACTTCTTCGCATAAAAACTGCACGTTTTTCTACATTTTCTCGAACCCAATTCGCATCTGGTATCACGTCAAACTTGACCAGGTCATCTCCAGGTTGTAGCCTCCTTCAGACATTGTGTGCCTTCTCACAATATCACAACATGTGAATAACCGACTAGGTTGGATCGTCGCACGCTAGACAATGTGTTATGGGAATAATCTTCTGGACCATGCAGAGCTGATTCGTAGCTAATCTCTCCCTTACCACAAGCCATATAAAATCCTGGAGCTTATAGCTTAATTTAGATTTCCATATCCACTTCAAGTTTTTCTTTCTTAGCGTCTCGAATCTTGTACCGTTTGGTGAACGCTTTATACGCCGATTGGCAAGAAAATTTACCATCATCTCTTTTCGACCATCGAACTACATCCTCATTATCATTGAGAGTCAAAGTTACGCTTTGTAGCATCTATTTAACATTATTTGGAACAGCAATCCTAAGCCTTTCCAAATTTTAGCCTTCAATGTTATAAATTAAATCGCTCACTTTTAGTCGTGCCTTGGTTGGGTGAATATTGAAAATCTGTTTGGACCGCGCGTCGTCGCCTTCCCAATTATCATACCAAAACGAAGTTGTATTTTCATTTCCTATCCCCCACCTTATAAAAGGTTGCATCAAGGTTCTAAACTTAATTAAACCCTTCCAAGTTGCGATTGTCATTGCCTTAGGTGCGTGATCGAGTATAGAGTTACCCTTCAAATACTTGGCGTTACTAAGACCACTCCAAACATTATTTTACTTCATGATGACTTTCCACGCAAGCTTTGATAATAGTGCTTCATTACTAGTACAACTTGTACGCACTCCCTAGCCAACCGACGAGGTGAATCTTCTTTTGCGTGGCATCCGTCAACCAGAGGAAGTCTCTATTGAGCCTATATAATTGGTCACAAACATGCTCCGGTAACCACGAGGATTGCATATGGTATAAATGCATTGCCGAGGACACCGATTGAATTAGAGTCACTCGCCCCGCAATAGACAAGAACTTGCTCTTCCACCCTTTGAAGTGTTTCAAAAATCGGTCAATGATTTCGACAAAGGTATCACGGATAACATGCCCATGGATCAGCTCAACACCAAGATATTTTCCCAAGTTTACGATTTGTTCAAAACCCAAAACTCCACTAACGTGTCGCTTTAAACTAGCCCTCTCGCTCTTTGAGAAAAATATTTTGGATTTTTGGGACAAATTTTTAAGCACGAAACCATGCAAAACTTGTCCAAGACTCTCTTAATTGTATGTGTGGTGCTTTTCGTCGCGCGCCCTATGAGAATTAAGTCGTCTGTGAAATAAATATGGGAGAATTTTGGTCCTCATTGACAAGGCACAATCGGTTTCCATTTATTTTTACCCACTTCTTTCTCTATTAAATAAGTGAGTCACTTCACGCACAAGACAAACAAACACGGCGATAAGGGGTGCCTCAACCCACAAGAATGATTAAAGGCCGCTAACGGTGTGCCATTCCATTCCACAAGATTTGGGTAGACCCATTCGTGCTGCAAAACATAATGAGCTCGATTAGAGCTTCTTGAAAATCAAAAACTCGAAGAGTCTCCTTCAAGAAAATCCAATCCACCTTATTATAGGCTTTCTCCAGGTCTAGTTTCATTATCATATCTCTGATTTTATTTTTCTTCTTCGATCTCAAGGAATGAAAGATCTTCTGTAAGACAAAAATATTATCTTGCATACATTGTCCTTTAATGAAACTAGATTGAGTCGGCGTAATAATGTGCGACATAATTTCCTTAAGCCTCAGAGTTATGCTTTTTGTAATGAATTTATATAAGACTATAAAAAATGAAATTTAATATCGGATTTGGGATTTTTTGGAATCTAGCACAAGTGAGCCTCGCATATGCATGGGTCGAACCTCCTGTTTTCAAACACCTCTTTCGCAAAGTCTAGAAGTGAGTCTCTTGTTGATAAAAAATAGCTTGAAATCCGTCAAGTCCGGGCGGTTAAGGTTAAGAATATCATCCTCATTCAGTTTTGCTTGAAACCCCGAGACCTCTAAACCGCAGCTCCCAATCTGCACGCTGCATCTTCTACGCGAATCAAATAATCCTTTGAAGTAACTCACGACATGGACCTGGACTTTGACTCATTAGCCTCCTATTCACCTTCAACTTTGAGCATTGAGATTTTATTACTCCTTCGTCGCGAGAGCGTGGATTGGTGAACAAAATTTGTGTTCCGTTCACCTTCCCGTATCCACTTAATTCTTGCCTTTTGAAGCCAAAAAATTTCTTCTTATTGGAGGATCTCATTATACTCATGAATCAAGTCGTTCTCAAGCTTTCTTATGAAATCATTCCTACCATACCCATTCGATCTTTGGATTCCATCAATGCGCACAAGAATTGTCTTTTTTTCTTTGGAAAACATTTCCAAAGGTCGGCTTGTTCCATGGGATTAAGACTTTTGGCACATCCTCAATGGTCTCAGTTATGCACGGCTTTTGTACCCAAATTTTTCTAAGTATGTCTTCATATCCCGGGTGTCGTAGCTAGGCTGCTTCAAAACCGAACGATTTCGTCCCCCCCCACTTTGGTCTACCATTGTAATAGGTGATTATGCGATGGTGATTGAAATGGGTTCGTGGTAGATGTACCACTTCATTGTTTGGGAATATGTTAATTCATTCTTGATTCGCCATCGCCCAGTCAATTCTTTCTTTGATAAAAGCGTTGTTATCCCTTTTATCCGTCCATGTGAATGACGGCCCATGGAACCCAAGTCGATCAAGCCGCATTTGTCCATGTATTAATTGAAGTTCAATCTACTCAAAGACAACATTCGACCCCCTCGTTTCTCGTGGGCGAACCCCACCTCATTGAAGTCTTCTGTAACCATCCACGATGTGTTATTCTGGACGGCGCAGCTCACATGGTCCTCAAACGCTCGGATTTTAAAGACCTTGCCTGGCTGGGCATACACGTCGGATAGCCTCCAATTTTCCATTGAACTAGACCGTATGAGCACGTGAATGGCCAGAGAGCTAACTCGCAGAATTTCCACATCAACCATGTCCTCGTTCCAAAACAACCATATACCACCCTCCATACCATTTGTGAGCACCTGGATAAATCTCGAGTAACCCAGAGTTGGCAAAATTTTGTGCGCATGATTCGCACTAACTCTAGCTTCCATCATGAAAATTAAAGTCGGGTTACGAACCCTCACGACTTCTCGACAATTCATTCAAAAATCCACATGCCCCGCACCTTGATAATTCCACAAAATTATATTCATCGACACTCTATGTAAGTGGGAGTTCCGTAGTGGATTATGAGTCGGAAATCCCAACCATCTCGCAGTCACCTGTCTCATCGCTTTTAACAAGAGTGTCATCTGGAGATGGCACTCCTACAATGATATTGTTGTCATCTGCCATCATGGAGGTCTCGTTCCCTCTCTCCTTGTTGTAACCTTGGTCACTACTTCCCAAACTAAAAAGAGGATCACTAAGATGTGAACTTTCCTCTCCTCTGGGCGCGCTCGTAATGTCTTGGAGAGGCCTTGGAATACAAATCAGAAGGTTTCTATTAGTGGTTCGCCCTACCAAACCACAATCAGTTGCCCATTGCGAAACACAATTCTCAGTTGGTCCGGATTGATGGCCATAATCGAACTAAAACTGGACCGCGCTATTATCGTTCGTCACTGAAAGGGTCTCTTCGCCATTTGTGTTTGTAAGAATCAAAAAGCTGTTCTCTTTATTTGTGCTTGAGGGTTTTTGTTTCCCACTTCCCTTCGAAATTCTCTTAAGAATACCACGTACTATAGGACTCTTTCCCGCCTATCTTTGCTTATTTCCTTATGGATGCATATAAGATGGTAATATGCGCCTACTATTAGTGCTAGGATTCCGGGCAATGGAAGTTGTTCCCTTAAATATGTTCACACCCATATTCTCATCAAACTCTGCATGCTTTCATGATCCTCCCATATTTCCCTTTTCCCTCGCGGTCGTCCCACTAGAAGACGTTTTTGGTTTATTATTCAGCTTATTGTTACCTTTATTTCGTCATAATGGAACTTTCATCCATTCCCCACATTCCTTGTTGTTAACTTTCTCCACTAGCCAATCCACTTGATTATTTTCATTCCCTCCTTCATTCGGAACCCAAGATTTGTCGATCGGGTTAGACGCGTCTAAAGGCTTCGTGCTTGCACATTCTTTCGACACATGTCACACCTTCCCACAAGTATAACAAAGCGATGGTAGATTTTTATATACCACTTGGTATATTTAATTGGCTAACCGTACTCCAAGTTCGAGGGGTTGATCCGTTCTTACTTGAACGCACACCCGTGTAACTTTCCCCCTCGTGGCATTAAAGGTGTTGTTATCCACTTTGATGGGGTCGTCGATGAATGCTGCCAATTTCTTGATGATACCTTCACGGAAAAATTTGGCCGGGATATCCATAATTCAAATCCATGTAATAGCACTCTCTATCTTGTCCTTCCACGCTCGGAATTTTGGGGCCCATTTACGAATGAACAGAAAGTTGCCGGCAAGTTTCCATGGTCCCTCCGTTAGTATCCATTTGTGTTTCTCGTCCGAAATACCCTTCAAGAAGTAGCAATTGTAACTGAGATCGATCAAGTCAAAATCGCCATGCAATTTCCTCATAATGTCGAATCTTGTTTGCAGTGTTGGGAGGAACCAAGGTTTGTCAAAAACCATAATCTCGATTGTGTCGCTCCATTGCTCTTTAATTTTGTCTTTTAATTCTTGCGTGCGATGTGCGCAACATTTTGAAAGGCATTTCAGCGCTAGGGTTGACATACTAGAGATGGTTTTCATCCTCCATCGATCTCTGTTCATCAAATTTAATATCCTTCGAAATCGATTTCTTCTTGATCATATTCGCATATGACGAAGGGAATGTGTTGTTGCCCTCCATCTGTTTGTTTGCAGCGAAATGCATGTCGACATATTGATCCGGATGAGCCTCTTGTCGTAATCGTTTCTACATCCTTAGCTCTATGAATTCTAAATCTGGTGGAACAAGTTCCTTCACACCGGGAATGATTCAATCGGGTTTAGAGTTCGGATGGGAGATTAGGGTAGTCGCTCCTTTCATTCTTTTAATGCATAGGCGGTATAATTTTGTTTTTATTAAGAGGTGTTTGATTTCATGTATTAAGTGATATTAGCAATCTAATATCACTTAATATCGAGTTTGGTTTGTGTGATAAAATTTTCGAGCTTTTTAGCTAGTAACCCAGAGCCCGGTATGGCCTCAAATTAAAAGTGGTATTACAATCTCTACCCCCCCCCCTCCATGTTACTATTTTATATCAATTCTTTTCCACAAAAGTGGTCTCGTGAATTGTCCAACTTACCCCTCGAAATTAAGCTGAACACATATCTTATTTCAGTCTCATTTCAGACACATGCCTCATTTTGGGGGAAATTGAAGCGGGAGAAAGAACCCTAGTTCTACAAGGTACAAGCGGCCGATTTTCATCAAATCCAAGGTAAACCTCTACCTTTTCCTGTAATTCTTCCGTTTTCTTCTTCTTCTATGTCTCAACGTTAATCAATTACAGTCACGTTCTTGTACGTAAGAGCCGCGTACAAAATTTCTAGGCAAACCGAGGCTCACGTTTGAAGGTTATGTTACTACCTCTCTCCCTTATATATATATATATAATATTTTATATATATATATATTGTATTATATATTATAATATATATATATATATATGTAAATATCACCTCCAATTTTGTGAATTACAATGTCTTGTGAAGAATTTTGGAATTTAGGATTAGGGTCAGATTTTTGATTTGGGGATAATGAGTTTTTTTCACCATTATTGTCTCGACATGGGTAAATTTACTGGGTGTTTGCTTGTTATGTGACCATAACATTGTTTTTTACCAGAATGTACATGGAATTTATGTGGTTGTGTAGTATTAGGTGTTGTGTATTGTATATATACATGTATATATAGCATGTGTGTACAAAAATATAGTTTGAGGACTGAATAGACATGTTTTTATATGCATAGTTAATTTAACTTTGAAACGGTGGTCGATGTCTGCCAGATGGATCAAAGTAGACAAATTTTGTTTTTAGCCCTCATGCAACTAATGTGTTTACGTGCACAAATCATAATGTATTTGATCATATTGCATAATCATCGACGAAGACTGTGTATACACAACGACGAAGGGGTATCCGGTATAACATGTTGGATAAAATTGGAGATATCGGGGTTCCCCAAGGTAATTGTCTACTATGTGTATTGTGGATTGTAACATACCTTTAAGCTAATTTTGTGTGCAAATATACCCAATCTTGGTCACAAAATCAAAAGACTAATCTAGTGTATTAATGCTAGTTTGAACATACTAATAACTACTTTTTTTGCATTATGGAATTATGGAATTTGTGGATCTTTGTTTGAAATTAGTTTTAAGCTAACTTTGTTTGCATATTTACCCAAATCTTGGTCAGACTAATTCAGTGTATTAATAACTATTTTTTGCATTATGGAATTTGCGGAACTTTGTTTGAAATTGGTTTTAAGCTAATTTCATTTAATCAGATATCACTTTGGCGGCGTGCAAGTAACTGCTACCTGGTTGATGTTGGTTATGCAAACTGCTCTGGCTTTTTAGCCCCATACCATGGGAGAAGGTACCACTTAAAAGAGTAGGGAGATGGGTGTGTGGTACCTCAAGATCATGAGGAGATTTTCAACTGGAAGCATGCTAGGTCCAGAAGCATCATTGAAGAGACCATTTGCTAAACTTAAAAATAGATGAAAGATACTAAAGCATCCGTCGAGCGATGTTATCGAGAGGTTGGAAAATGCAGACAACATTGAGGTTGATGATGAAGGAAAATGGTGGAGTGACACCAATGATAGTTGTCGTGATTGGAGTAAAGTCACGGAAGAGATGAGACTTATGAGGAGGAAGGCTATTGGGAAAAGGGCAAAGTCTGGGACCATTTTACCGTGGTACTGCACAAAAGAGAAAGAAAATAAGGCAACTTGTAGATATTGTACAAGAACTTTGGCTGCCGATTTTGTGACACATGGTATATCTAGTTTGATAACTCACCACAAGAATTGCAAATTGAAGCCAGACGAAGTTGAAACTAATCAACAAAGTCTAAGCTTTCAGCCACCAAGAGGGAGTCGTAAGAGTGGCCTATTGAATTGACATTTTGAGCAGAAGACGGTCACGGAAAGCTTTTGCAAGATGGTTATCATTGATGAGATGCCATTTAAGACCATAGAAAAGAGGGTGTTCCGAAATTTCATGGCAGATGCATGTCATATGTGGCAAATCCTTACCAGGAAGACGTTTTCGAAGAACATTTTGGTAATGTATCTGAAAGTAATGGCTTTCATAAAGTCAAATGCTTAAAGAGTTAGCATTACTATGGATACTTGGACTTCAATTCAAAGAGTCAACTACATGGTGATTACCGTGCATTTCATCGATGATGCTTGGACTTTGAACAAAAGAATCATCAACTTTGTTACAATTTCTAGTCACAAAGGTGGGGCTATTGGGGTTAATGTTGAGAAATGCTTGGTGGATTGGGGCATTGACAAGTTGAATACGGTCACAGTCGACCATGCTTCGTCGAATGATGGGCGGTGGCTTACTTGAGGGAGAGATATGCGGTGAGAAAAAATGGAACCATGCTTGAGGGGGTGAATGTCCATGTTCGGTGTGTGGCACATATCATCAATCTTATTATGCAAGATGGCTTGAAGAGCACCAAATAGATGAGTTGTATTTCACGAATAAGAAATGCCATAAGATTCGTGAGGAGTTCACCGAGTAGGTTTAAGAAGTTAAAAAATGAGGTTGATCGACAAGGGCTTCAAAGTAAGAGGTTGGTATGCTTGGATGTCCCTACTAGGTGGAATTCAACTTACCAACTGTTGGATA
Organism: Linaria vulgaris; assembly: GCA_948329865.1. Lineage (NCBI taxonomy): Eukaryota > Viridiplantae > Streptophyta > Magnoliopsida > Lamiales > Plantaginaceae > Linaria > Linaria vulgaris. The sequence continues at coordinate 102,923,132 of OX415250.1, forward strand.
CGGCAATATCTCTTAAAGAGGCATTTAGTGCATACGAGTGGATTGAAATCGATTATTTATTGATTGATGGTGGAGTTCCAATTGCATTGGATTAGGAACGGGCAACTAACTTCATGTTATTTTTGAAGCCATTCTACATCTTGACCAACCGTGTCTCGGGAACTTTGTATGTTACATCCAACACTGTCTTCAAGGAAATTTGTGCAATCCATACTCCTATTAACAGGTACGTGAAAGCGGACATTGGGAAGCAATTGCCTCTAATGGCACATGCAATGCGAGAAAATTTTGACAAATATTGGGGGGATACATTGAAGATGAACAAGACCCTTTATTATGATGTGTTTCTTGATCCACGCTCCAAATGGGTGTACTTGAATTATGCTTTGGAGCAAATGTATTTTGAAGATCTTTCAAAGCCGCCTCCAAAAAAAGTAACTAATCTTACGAGTTCAATTCGTGTTGGCTCAGAATCTTTATTCAATGAGTACAAGCGAGTTTATGGGAGTTATACTCCTTCAACTCAAGGTCAAAACCATGGCATATCTAGCACAAGTGTGGGCGACTTTTCTTTATGAGAGGATGGCGAACAAGCTTATGATTCGGTGCAACTCGGTTATGAGGCAATGTTGGCACAAATAAATACACAAAAGAAGTCCGAGCTTGAGAGGTATATGGCCGAAGAGGTCACGAGGAATACATCTGAACATTTTGATATCTTGGGATGGTGAAAATTAAAAAGCCATCGATATCCAATCCTTTCCAAGATGGTGACATTCTAGCGGTTCCGGTCTCTACGACGGCTTCTGAGGAGGCATTTAGCACGGGAGGGCATGTGCTAGATGCATTTAGGAGTTCGTTGTCTACCAAGATGGTACAAGCACTCATTTGTGCCCAGGATTGGCTTCGCGAAGATTATGTGCCTTTGAACGTGGAAGAGAATCTGTACGAGGTGAAGAAATGGGATGAAGGTAATATCGTTTTCTTATTGTTCTTTAATTCAACTTGTAAAATTGATATGTATATACTCTTGATTAATTGATTTGACCGGTCGGATAATACTAATGATTTTCTTTAACTGTTATTGTAGAATTTAACGAAATGGGTAAAGATGCTTCGATTCTTGATCCTTGAATGATGAAGAGTGAAGACTTGTTGGGGGAGTTAGTTGTCGTCATTTCGATGCCGAATGAACAATTTCTATGTTGATTTGTTGATGATGTTGTTTGAATTTGTAAGATTGCATATTTTCGAATTGCTCGTTATTTTGGATTGATTGCTCTTTGTTTTGGATTGAATGCGTTTTGTTTTGGATTTGAATTGAATGCTTTTTTTTTGCAAATTATTGATGACTTGATGTTAGTAAAACAGGTGAAAATTACCTCTGAAGAAACAGGGCAAAAAGCGAATTGAAAACAGGGGATTTTTTTGATTTTTTTTTTAAAAAAATCCTCTGTTTTCAATTCAAAAACAACAGGGGAGCTGCAGCATGCCACTATACAGGAGCCAAAAAATGGCTCATGGGCAGATTTCAGGTACCCCAAACCCGAATTTTGGGGTACCCTACCCGATCGGGTATCGGGTAACCTATCGTCCAGTGGCCATTCTCGGCCACTGGACGAAATTCGGGTACCCCAAACCCGAAGTTTAGGGTACCCGAATGTTAGGGTACCCGATTAGAATTGGGTACCCCAATTTTTGATAGGGTATCGGGTAGGGAGTTTACCCTACCCGTATATACGGGTACCCTACCCGAACCCACCTCTAGGTGGTAGGATGGCCACTTCAAGTTGTAACTCATCTCCAGTGCAGTCTAAACCAAAGAAGAAGAAACAAAAGGGCAGCCGCCGATCATAGACCAATGAGGAGGAGGTGGCTCTCCTTTGTCCTTAAAGATCAAAAGGGAAAGGGTTTGAAGATACACAACATGTTGAGAACTAGGTACTTGCAACTTCTAGAAAAGGGAATCAGAGTCATTCTACCCCAAACTACACTTCATGCCACTCCTCAAATAAAATCTGAGATGACTATGTGGAAGCGTACCTATGGACACCTCTATTGCATGTTTGATTCCTCTGGACATGGTGCATGGCTAGATGAGGACGCTAAAACAATTCAAGTGGTTTCGGAAGACTAGTGGACTGAGTATCAGATGGTACATACTATTTATATCTATATTAAATTTACTGACATTATTTGTTTAACATTTTGATTATACTTTCATGTAGATCATTGTTATTTTTTGGTTAATCAAGTTGGTGGTCAGTGTTAGTTTCTTTAATATTTTTGTTAAATTTTCAAGTCAAGTGCTCACCGATATATGTAGATGTGCTTGGAGAGATTTTGTTTCCTATATATATATATATATATGCTTAATCTAGTTTTTAAATCTGGTGATTAGTTAAAGAGTGTCATATATATATATGTGTTTTAATTGATGTTTAATCTGGTTATGCTTGATTTAAGTTGAAGTTGGTGCTTATTGCTTATTCTAAGCTGGTATTGTTTGAATATTGATATTTCCTATTTGTTAATGTTTCATCTGGTGCATCCTGGAAAATTTTAATATGTTGATTAACTGTATGTTTAAAGGATGTTTAATATGTGATGTTTAATTTTATGTTTTATATATATTGATGTTTAATCTGTTGTTGTTTTATATTGTAGGCACATCCATATGTTAAGGGCTATTGTAACAAGGTGTACCGTTACTTTAACAATTGGGCTGAAATATTTGGAAAAGATCGTGCAACTAGGAATGGTGCCAAAGACATCAGTGCAGCTGTGAGCGAGGTGCTGAATAAGGAACAATCCCAGTTGCCAATGGTGGGCAAGCACGGGAATAACATCACTCAAACTGATGCAAACTTTGTTGATCCTGAGATGGATGAGGGAGGTGGAGACAATGGAAGTCCGTCACAGGCTAGTCCTTCCATGACAACCCCCAAACAACTGTTGAAGAGGATAAAAAAAAAAGAGAAAGTACTCAAGTGGCCAAGGGGTCCTGCTCCAGTTGACATCAACACACTTGAAGTCCCCCCGTATGTTGAAGAAGACTAATGAAACCATGGCGCGCATTGCTACGTTGGTGATGGAGCCCAATGCTATCAATGATGCAACAACTACTTAGAGGAAAGGACTCTATAATGCTCTTCTTAACCTAACTGACTTTGACGAGGATGAAAGGATCCAGTTACTACGCAAGCTGGCACATTCTAAAGAGGATGTTGATGTGTTCTTTGCGCTGCCAGATGCCTCCAAGTCCAAGTATCTGAGGGTGGTCCTATAGAAGAAAGTTGTTGAGTGATCTGGTGGTGTTGGTCTAGTGCTAGTTGGTTACTTGAGTAGGTTAAGAATATTTAATCAATCATTTGCTCCCTTAAACAATTATGACGGTATGGGTATTTTGATGGGTGCAATCTGATTCATATAGTATGAAGGATTGCATTTATGTTTTTGAGGCCTATTTTAAACTAGGCAAAAATATAGTTACATATCCAATGTATGCCCGCCTTTCTAGTTACCTATCCAACGTTTCATTTTTGATACTTTACAGTTCAACCTTTCAATTTTGTTACACTTTACGGTCTAACGTTTTATTCCGGCAAAAAAGTCACTTTTCAGCCTTATGACGTCACTTTTCAGCCTTATGACGTCACTTTTCAGCCTTATGACATCACGCTGACATCATTAGAATGGGCAATTTAGTTATTTTACATATTAGGGGGTGTAGTGCGATATGTATAATTAATTTATACACCATAAATTTTATTTTATTATACATATTAGTATATTACATTTTCCAGTTTTTATTTTTTTGTTTCTCAAAAAATATTCAAAAAATTAAAAACTAAAAACTTCAACTCATCTAAAACAAAGTAAATTCTTTTTGTTTACAAGTTTAATAGTAAATATTATCATTTTTTTTTTAGAAAATGTATCTTCAAATGAAATTATATTTTTAAAAATTAAAACTTTTCAACAAACTTAAAGTAATTTTTTAACTTTTCAGTTTAATTTACTAATTAGTTGATAATTTAAAACTGAAAAAAAAACTTCATCTGTGAAATTAGTCTTTATATTATGTTGTGCTCTAAGTGTTTGTTATAATGTCTCAATGGTGTTCTCTTAAGATTTGGTTTCTTAGTTGTGTATTAAGTTGGGAATTCTTGCTGGTAGTTTGTTCATTTAGTTATTTATTTGAACTTGGCTCCTTTATGAAAGTTGTTTTAAAATTTAGATATGACTTTTGCTACAGTAAAGGTCATTGTGACTTTTTGAGCTTTTGCATTAGTAGATAGATATGTTCTTTTATAAAATTGATCACTTTGTTTACATATAATTTACATATGATATATGTTTTTCATATTTCTCTTTCTCTTGAAATGTTTTAAATGTTCTGATGTGAATTATTTTGTTGCAGAATGAAGGTTTCACTGCATGTCACATTCAAAGGCTCTGAATTTGTGATTCCTAATGTAGAGACTGTTGGGTTAACTTTGACCTATGTGATGGAGGAAATAATGTCGATGTTGGCTGATGACATTACCGCATATTATGGAGAAGTGCCAAAGTTGCAAGGAGTGATACCACTGTATGAAGAGTCAATTATTATTGAAAATGACAGTGATTTAAAAATGAGTCTGGACATGTACACAGACACAAACCATCAACTTATAAAGCTGCGAGTTACAATGATGAAGTCCTTGAATGGTGACCAAAGCATGTTGAATCGAGAACCTGACACAAACAAAAATGCTTTGGAGGTGGAAGTGATGACGAGTCATCGGATAACTTGTCAGGTTATTTTACTTCGGATAATGACCGTTTTGAAGTTGCAAGTGATGAGAATGAAGAAACAAATGACATTATTGGGGTATATAGTGATCTAATGATGGGAAACTACTATGATGAGAGTGATGAGCAATTTAATGAATTTGAAGTAGGGAATAAATTTGATGATGTCTATCATTTTAGGAGGGTTATAAAGGAATTTTCCACACGAGAATATTTTCCTTGGACATAATTAAAAATGAAAAAGATAGAGTAACAGTTAGGTGTGGAAGGGAATGTTGCAAATGGAGAATGCATGCATCTCCACTTGGGGTTGATCAAGTTAAGTATCAAATCAAGTCTTATGCTTCTGATCACACATGTGACCCATTTGGTGAAGGCACTAAGGTTGCTTAGGCAGAGTGGATAGCTGAAAAGACGAAGCCTGAATTCGAATCCAATACTCTTATTAATATCAACACAATGGCCCTGAAATTACAGAAGAATTATGGGGTACGTGTACATAATTCAAAATTGTATAGAGCAAGGAAGAAAATAATGGAAATGATATCTGAAAACCATCAAGAAAGCTACGCCATGGTACCAAATTACATTGCAACTTTAATAGAAAAAGATCGTGATATCTTACTAGGGTTGAAGTGCGATGGTTTAGATGTAACAAATCCACTGTCCAAGTGCATATTTGAAAGAATCTTTGTTTGTTTTCCTGCTCAGAGAGATGATTTTCGGTATGGTTGTAGACCATTTATTGGGATTGATGGATGCTTTTTGAAAGGTCCTTAGGGTGGTCAGTTGCTTGTTGCTACGTCATTTGATGCAAATAATGGAATCCGTTGGCATTTATGTTTGCAGAAACAGAGTCATAATCTTTATGGGGTTATTTTCTGGATTGTCTTCAAACTTACTTAGATGATCCAAGATGTCTAACTTTCATGTCTGATAAGCAGAAAGGCATTTTAAAAGCAGTAAAAACGGTGTTTCCTGCGTCTTCACATAGATATTGTGGAAGACACAGGCACAAGAACTTTAAAGATGTTTTTCCTGGACCAAAGCTGTCAAAGTTTTTCAAGAGAGCAACTAGAGCCGCAAATAAAACAGATTTTGATTTGTTTATGAATGAATTAAAGTGGTTGATCAGAAAGTGATTTTGATTTCCACTTTACCTGATAAAATTCATTGGCTTGCCATTAGTCATCATTTGGTACTCCCTCCCATCAAAATAAGAGGTAGAGATAGACATGGAAGAGTTAAGCAAACAAATAAGGGAAGACCGGTTCTTAATAGAAGAAGAGAAGCACATGAAACTGCAAAGAAAATGAAGAGGTTAACTGTGATTCATTGTAGAAATTGCAAAGAGATGAATCATAATTTTCGAATATGTCCCCAAAGGCCAGATAACATAGGCAAGAAAAAGAGGAGAAGATCTGGATAAACAAGTTCAGAGGTTTGTGATTGATTAGTTTTTTTTCTTAATAGTAATTTTCTTCGAAATACTATTGTGATAATAAATATTATTCTTATTTATAGGTGTAAGCTATTTTCACGGTTGATCAAAGATTCTCAACACGTAGTAAGGAATTCTTGAGATATTTGTTAGTTTCTAAAGGCACATGATGTCGTTGGAGGATTATTCTGTTATAGTTTGATTATAATCAATCTGTATTAGTACCTATATTTGTCATCTAAACTCTATAGTGCACTACTTGGTTGTTTGGCCCTTCTTTCTTTTTCTTTTTCTTTCAAGAACTGACTTGGTGCTATATTGTGTAAGTGTATCTTTCTTTGGTTTTATTAGTGTTAAAATTGAGTTGTGCTAACGTTGTTTACTACATTTCCTTGACTTTAAGTTTACCATTTTTGTTCGCTAAGGCACTATATATATGTACATATTAGTACAATTTCATTTCTTTTTCTTTCTGTTAGCTTCAACCATTTTATCTTTCTCATTGTTATTTTTTTCCCGTATATTGGGGTACAATACATACAGTTATCTTGTGCATAAAAATCTCACTATCTCTGATTTGTTGTGTAAAATCTTAGTTTTAATTTATGAATTGAATTGTTTAATATCAATTATAAAAATCAAAAAGTTTCTTTTTTTTTGGAAGGCATATAAATCACAAAGTTTCTACAATGTTTTTTTTGTAAACCACCATAGTAGACCTTCTTGTTGGTTTTTAAACATGATACATTTTTTTAGTTATATAATGGTATAATTATAAAACCACCACAACAACCAACAACAATGGTAATAATAATAATAATAATAATAATAATAATAATAATAATAATAATAATAATAATAATATACACCTTGAGAACTAAGAAGGAAAAAGCTCGTAATGTTAAGTTACATTATTAATAATTATGATCTTTTTTTTGAATAAAGATAATAAAGATTATAATAGTAAGTACTTTTTTTTAAGTGAAATGTGATGACATTATTGCCCTTCATTTTAACTGTTGACTGAATGGTCAAACTAACAGAAGGGGGCCTTTAAAAAAGTGCCAAACCTCAGGGGGTACTTGCCAACGTGCCAAACCTCATGGGAGGTGGTTGAAAAATACCCTGTAAATGTTAGATAAGAAAAATGACGTGTTTGTGTTTAGAGACCGAAATTCTTGCCTATGTCACTACGTCAGAGCATTAAATCAGTTTTCATTGTTTAAAAAATATTAAAAAGATAAACGTGCATGTAGAGGCCACACATTTCAATATTAAAACCAGCGAAAACACAAACAACTCAAATAAAGTTTACCTTTTCAAAATAAGGTAACGGGATTCTATCGAATAAATCTTAAATCTTTTTCGTTGTCATAATATTAACTAATGTTTATGTATAACTATGATAATTTATAATAGCACTAGAAAGATAAACAAAACATAAATCAACGTTACTTATGTTATGTATATGATGAAGCAAGTGCATTAATTTATACCTAATCATCATTAGCTAAGGACGGAACTACGAAATATACAAATTTCATTTGCATAAGAAGAAAATTTTGACATATATCTCTAAAGAAATCCAATTTCGAAACTTCATTACCAATCAGTTTCATTCCTTTTAGAAATCAAGACATTTCACATGTTTCAGACAGATCATGACGAGTTATAAATTTTTGAATCAACCAACACACATAACATAAACACAAAATCTGACTCGCATTAGTTGCCCGACGATCACATTGATCGGGTGCTGGGCACTTTGGCGATCTCGAAATGAGCTGGTCTTTCACCAACAACCTATCTCGGCCTCTAGCATCATTACATACATTCACAATCAGGGTGCCCAACTCAAGCAAGGTCTTTTGATGGGTAAAAACGCATCTTTATTGCGCCGTTGTTGTTCCAATTTCATCATGGACTTCATCCACAATAAACATGTCTAACAAGATATGGAATTAAATCCAATTAGTCAAATAATAATAATAATAATAGATATCGAGCATCTAACAGTTATCTTCACACATGATACAAAATAATTACTGTTGAATTAATAAATTGTCCACAAATGTAAATTTATTCAATTTCTCCTTGAGGATATAAATAAATAAATCGATGCAATATATAAATCGTTTGAAGGAAAGCACTTACTTACAAAGTCAAGTCATTCATTCATCCGAGAGGCGGTCTTTCACTCTTCAGCTTCTTAAAGTTCAATATTACCTTTTTATTTTTATTTTTATTTATTTATTTTGGCTTCTGTCCTTTTATTTTTTGTTATTTTTTTTTCAATTCTCCCCCATTTCCCTCTGTAATTAGGTTTTTCACCAATTTAGCAACAATGGTGGATAAATCAAAGAAGCGAAAGAAGGGTACAATCAGTGAAGATGACATCTCCAATCTCTTACAGAGGTACACCGTCGACACGGTGTTGGCGTTGCTGCAAGAGGTGGCGCAGCTCGACGGAGGAGATAAAATCGACTGGAACGCTATGGTGGAGAACACGGCCACCGGAATTTCATGTCCAAGGGAGTACCAATTCCTCTGGCGCCACCTCGCATACGGCCAAACCCTAGCCGATCAATTCGACATTGCTTCGGACCCTGTGGTATGGGGATTTCGTGTTATATACATATTTTAACTACTCGATTTTATGTTTTCGTGCTAATTAATTATTATTTCGATGGTCGTAGGATGATGATAGCGACTTGGAATACGAGCAGGAGCCTGTTCCTGCTGTCAGCCGTGAAGCTTCGATGGAGGCTGCAGCATGTGTTAAAGTAAGTAGTCATCGACTTACTATCTTGATCTTTACTACATATGACGTCTGAGTTATATTAGTACTAACTTCTATCACTTGAGCCATTGCGTAATTTGTATGCCTATTTTTCAGTGTGTTGTACCTTACTGTTGTTATTCCTCACATTAACTGTTCTTTAGTTGTAAAATGATCTCATGGTACTAAGGATCAAAAAAATAACCCAACAATTTATGTCCACATTCAACTCCTGGGCCCGTGATAATTTGATTTTTTCACCGACCTTATAAAGTGGTGGCCAGAAGAATGTTCTGGAGGCTACTTTTGCTAGTCTCTTTAGTCAGGGGAGTTAGTTGAGGTGTTAACTCTAATTGGGGAGTTAGCTACTAGAAGGAGTGGGAGGGACGGTTTTGAGATTCTTTCCATGAGTTGAATGATTTGAAGAGTACTATCCAAGAAGAAAGACGGTAATGAACCTACAATGGGGTATTAACTACTTTGAACTGCCTTTCGAAATCTTGGTGCCTTTGTTCGAAGCTATTGGGCTAATCATGCTCAGTAATAACAGGGCATGGTGCAAATGTTAATCCTGTGCGTACGTTTAAATTGCTACTTTCCCGTCTTCATCTTCTCAAATATTTGGAACACAATAGATGTACAGCTCCTGCTACTTTGTTTGTCATAATGTTTCATTAACCTTTCAGGAGAGGGTGAGTGGGATGTTTAGAGAAAGTAGGCGATGTTATCTGTAATTGAATTAGTCGGCTGCCAGGAGAAGGTGGGAGGGGTGGTTCTTTCCTTTTCCCTGAGTTGAATTATTTGAAGAGTATTATTCAAGAAGGTGGAGAGTGGTTCTTTCCTTTTCCCTGAGTTGAATTTTTTGAAGAGTATATTATTCAAGAAGGTGGAGGGCGCTTCTTTCCTTTTCCCTGAGTTGAATTATTTGAAGAGTACTATTGAAGAAGTATGACGCTATTGACCATAAATTTGAAATACCTTTTGAAATGTTGTTGCCTTTGTTCATAGGCTATTGGGAATTGTCACTCATCATTAAAAGTAGGACATGGTGCAAGGCTGAATCCTATTCATACATTTAAACTGTTATTTTTCCGTCTTCGTCGTCTCAAATATTTTAAAGACAATAGATGTACATTTCATGCTACTTTGTTAGTCGTAATGTTTCTCTAACCATTCAGTTGGTTCTAGGATAATAAATTTGGCTAAAATTATAGAATGTTTTGACATTTCAAAGTTTTCATTCTCTTTTTGGTTTGAAATCACACTTTATGTTGTCCTGAAGTTTAGATTAAGAATTATTTAATTTTGATTATCCCACTGTGTTGATTTTTCTTTAAGAAACGTAAAAACACATATTTTTCATTTTTGGTGTTTTCCTGTTCAATCAGGCCTATCTTTGAAAGTGACTCGGTAAATTCTTGACATAAGGTGAGTTCTGACTTGCAAATCGCAAATCTCATTCAGCAAGCTCTATTGGCCAAAATAAGTACCTACAGTATCTGGGCAGTCCGGCAAATTTTATGTCGTTGCACTGCTCTTAGTGCACCTAAGATCTCCCAGTCCGCTCATTAAGATTTCTCCTGTTGCTGGCTTCCCTGATCCCCATAATGTTCCTGTAGCCACTTATGCAGGCCATAGTTTAGCGATTGGTATAAAGAAAGAAGAAAGGCACGGTAGAATAACCATGAAATCAACGAAAAACAGACACAAACAGAGTGAATTCTGCTAGATTTTTTATTTCTACACATCCTGTAGTGAGCAAGGGAGGGAGGCAGGGAGGGACTGCTCTAATTAAAAATATTGATCCTACCATGCATAAATATATCAAGTAATATAACCATGTAGCTATCTTCGTGAATGGCGTACGTCTGTATATAGCTTTTTAGATACTTCTAACCTTCTTTCAACCCTACTTGTCTCCGCGTCCTGTTCTCTTGGGTTAGGTTGCATGGACTGAGGAAAATGTTATGTTTTGCAAATCTGAAAATTGAGTGTATGACCAATAGGAAAGGGATTATTTTCCAACATTTGTCCCATGTCAAGCTTTATTTTAAATTCCGTTTTCCACCCAAATGAAGAAAGTAAATATTGTCTTCTTCTAGAGATCATTACTATCCCCGTGTTTGTCAATGTTTACTGTTCACATTAATAGCTGATGCTACTGGTAACCAAGTGACGTTGTAGTCCTAGAGTTTTTTTTTTTTTTTTTTTTTATGTAGAATGTATTTTCTTATTACTTGCACTATAACTCATCAACAGTATATATGTGAGTTGGTTTATTTATTGCTTGCAGATATCAATATCTAGATGTGTTGCTAATGAAAGAAGATTCTTGTCATTTGCAGGTTTTAATTGCTTCTGGCTATCCGAATGATTCCCATCTCCCAAACAACTCTACTATTGAGGCACCATTAACTATTAATATACCAAACATGAAGGCATTTGCTGCCCAATCGGAAAATTCACTGCTTGTTAGTGCTATGCACGGAACAAATGTCAGTATACCTGTTTCTGTACAAAAACAACCAATATCTTCTGGAACATCTGGGGAAAAAAGGCCAATCACTGAGCCATCAGGACTTAATTTTCCTCCTCGAAGAAAAAGAAGGAGTTGGTCCTCAGAAGAGGACATGAAACTAACTGCTGCTGTCCAAAAATATGGATTTAAAAGTTGGGCTAATATTGCGAGAGGAGATTTTGAGAATGACAGAAAGGCGGCAGAGCTGTCTCAGGTTTTTTAATTTCCACAACCTTCGTCATTTTAATAGTATTTATTGCTCTTATACCATTATAAAGTAAAAAATTGACTTCTCATCAAATAATACTTAAATACTTTAATTTTTTGATGTTTGTCGTTTGTTGTTTTAATATACATGTATTCTTTAATATTCCTTTGGGATAAATTATAAATACAAAGATTATGATTTTGGATACAATGGTAGTGTTCCGTGGGAGGAAATACACGCTATTATCACCTTTTGTCATTTATCCCTTTCACGTGTACTATAATTGGTAGACTTCATCTAGTTTTTTCTGTTAATATTCTTTCCCTTCTAATAGCCTCAATTTCCTTATTTGTTTGATTTTTAATGCTTAGTTATCATTTCAAGAGAAAATGTGACTTATCTATGAATAATTTAGATGACATACTTTTTTGTCCTCGTGGTATGACTAGTTTAAATATATATGTTCTCTTGAATTTTCCTTTTGATAAATTACGGATATCAATGAGTTAATATAATGCGTTTTCTATTGTGGGAAATATACCAGCTATACTATTTTAATCATTATGTGGCTTATGCTGTCATTACTGAGCAAGCTGATATAGGGCTTTTACATTATTCCTTATTTAGTTTCTTGCAGAATGATATCGGCAAAGTAATGAAGGATTAGGGAATGGATAATGTTGTGCATGTCATCTGAGAAAACAGGACTAGATTCACAAATTTAAAGTTTTTTTTCTTCTTCATTTTCAACTATTATCATCTTGGTTTGTCAAAGATCTTATGCAAAATGGTTTATATCTATTAGATACTGTAACATGGTGGAAATTGGTAAGCATGTCGTATGCCAAAACTTTCTCTGAGTCGATTCATTTATTCTACATCTAACTCATTTTCTTTGAAAGATTTATGCTACTGAATTTAATAAAACAACACAAACATGTGCAGAGGTGGAGCAGCCTTCAGAAGAAACAGGGGAGCTCAAGTGTGGCAACGAGTTCACAAGGTACTGAAACTAAATGGGCTGATACTCATCGGGCCCTAGATATGGCCTTAGGTCCAATGAGTGACAGTTTGAAGTTGGCCAGTAGTGGTAATGTTTTCCATCTCTGCTTCTGCTTTGTGATTCTGTGATTGATTTGAGTAGAAAACTCAGATTTGAACATTCCCTTAAAAAAATGTGAATATTCTACTTCTGGAACACCTTATATTTTCTGTTAAGCTATGTCAGTAACTTTAGTAGCATCAAAACTGGCGTTTGATTTAATTGCATGCTCACACTTGCCTAAAGTTCAGTGTTTCTAAAGCTCTTGAATAACTTATTATTGGAACACATAGCTGTCAAGTCTGTTTTACCGATGTGAACATGGCCATAAAGTACAACGATTTTTGTTTTTTTTTTTAAATTCTTTCTTCATTGTTACTCTTCCCTCAAATAAACCCTTGTGGAAGACTTCTGGTGTCCAACTGCCCAACCCCCTTAATTTATTTAATATATTGTGGATCAATGTTCAAACTGAACTACTGCCACTATATGGTATATGTGATTACTTACAGTGTTCTTTCTTGAAAATATCATCAGCTGGCACGAAATCACAACACCAACTTCAAAAAACTTCTGTCCCTTTGCAAAATAATCAATTGGGAACAGTTGGACCTCCTAAATCACAGGTGCCAGCAAAGAGGCTGTCAGTGAACTCCATTCCAAGCCCAGATCCAATGGTGAAAGCTGCTGCAATTGCTACTGGTGCCCGCATTGGTACATCTGCTGATGCTTCCTCACTATTTCTGGCTGCTCGTGCTCAAAACGTCGTCCATATCAAAACTGGTGCTAATTCTGTAATGAAATCCTCCGCTGCAAGCGTGGCATGTCAACTACCCAGTAATGTGCATTTCATTCGCAATGGCCTGGCAAAGGCACCCATTTCTGCTACTAAACCAAATGTCTCTCGGCCAGTTGAAGCTCAGCAAGCTCAAGTTCGCTCTTTGAATTCTGCTGCACCGCCAGCTCAGTGTAACTCAGTGGGCAATGCCGTTCCACTTCCCAAAACTGCAGAAAATGCTACAGTTTCGACCTCAGAGAATGAGATAAATAAGCGTGTCAAAAATGATCAAGCTGTTATTGCTCCGGTGGAGCAAATTCTTGAAGATCGGTCAGCATCATTAGGCAATCAGTTGGAGAAAGGCGAAAGGCCTCAAACGTCATGCCTAGCAAATGAAGAGATTAGACCCAAAGATGCAAATAATGGGAACACGAGTGATCTGCCTGTTAGAAAGATTAGTGAGATCAAATGTGCAAACGAAGAAATTCGAGGGAATTTCGATCCAAATGGGAGGCAAGAAGTTTTAATCATCAGCACAAGTGTAAATGGAAATGGTAAAGTAAAAGCAGCGGCTGGTGATGGGGTAAAATGAGACTGTATTTTTAATACATTCTTAAAATGTACCAGTTTGTGTTTTACCTGCCATTTTTTAGCTTTCTTTTTAGATTTGTGTATAAAGTCGGTGGAGTCCTTCGTCTGAATTACAAGATCTAAATGGTAAATTGCTAATGTAGGTTTTTTTATTTTAAGAGGCATACAGTAGAAAAAAAGGGGGATTTGTGGCCTTGTGGGCAGGGTAAGCGCCTATTGTTTCTTAGAATAATTGGATGCATTTATGACCGTGAACTTTCTCTTATCTAGATGGCTTAACTTATTTGTGCAGTAGCCTTTATGTGCTTTTCAAAATAAGTGCAAGGTAATAAGAGAATCACTAATCAGTAGTGGTTTTGCTAGAGAAACAAAGAGTTGAGGATTGAACTGGGAAATATTGGTTGCTAAAGAACGGGCTCAATATTTTAAAGAGTATTTTATCAGTTGCTTTATCGATTCTGGTTTGACAAAACATGACACAAAGGTAAAATGAACTAAATGGAACTAATTGAACTGTATAATCTAGAAAAAGAAAAAGCGAACCTATTGGAAACAAGCAGACATACACGTATCACTTTTATTTCCGCCAACTTTTATTAACTGGCGGCTTATTTGCCTGTTCCTTCGATTTTGTTTCTTTCTTCTCAACATAGTGTAGTTTTTTCTTCTTTTTAGTAAAAAATAAATGTCGTTTTATTTGGTCACTTGCACATGGCTCGCGTTTTGAAGGACCTTAACTTCCTTTAGTTGGCTGATATCCAAAATATGCCTGAGTTGGCAGATGGGACGAATTTGAGATAAATGATAAGTTTGATAAGCTTGAGTCAGCTAAATAGTAAGACATACATGAGTTCGTTAATGAGTTACAAGATACAAATGTTTGAGTTGTTAGGTAATTCGAATGAAGTGTTTAACCATTAAATTTGATCCTCCGCAATGAAAGTCGACATTGGTGAACTGTTCAACCTACTTGGCCTTAAAATCTGCCTTTGTCTTGTATGAATTCTGTTATATTCCCTTTTTTTAAAAAAAAAAATCATTTTCCGATAAAAAAATAGAAATGAATCACACGTGAATGGATTAAGAACAAGGGAATAATCTTGCAACGATAATCTCAAAGATAAAAAGATGCATTATTTGGAAGTTCTAAATTGTTTAATTTATTTAATTTGATGGTAATCCTTAATTTGTAAACTTGATTTTTCAAACTGATTTCGAGGACCGCGAGCTCAATTCTGTTGTCCACCTTAAATTCGAGCATCACTTTGATCTATGCACGAATTTGACTAACTGAAAGTTTTACTGACTTAAGCGAAGGACAGCGTACACGCGCGCGTACACCCTGACTTATGTGTGAGTGCAGGTTTTTAAATTAAAAATTTAGGTTTCACGTGAAATGTTTGATCGGGCGTCTATCGAGAGAACAAACACGCGAAAATTAATATATATCCCGCATCAAAATGGTTTCACTTAATATATGAAGGACCCATTTAGTTCATGAGATATGCGAAAATTAATATATATCCCGCATCAAAATGGTTTCACTTAATATATGAAGGACCCATTAGTTCATGAGATATGCTTAGTTGTAAATTACTCATGCTGTCATGCAATCACACAGCGTATAGATATATACACACACATGTTCTCGTAGTTACAGGACAAATAGAAGGAAATATTTGAGACTTTGGTCAATGCATGTTGAAACTATCAGAAACCGCTTAACTAATTCCAGTCAACGCAAACCACCCGCTATAGTGTATATATATATATATATACATATACATCCGGCCTTGCCCACTCTACTCGTAACAACACACTTAGTTCCCATTTTCCACCACGAAAGCAAATTAGGAAGAGAATTAACAACAAACTGTTATTTCATCATCATCATCATCAAGAAATATGTTTGGATATATTTGGCCCAATAGCATTCGATGCAAAGGAGAGAGTAGCAAAGGGAAGGGTAATGCAATTGTTCACACGAAGCAACAATCTGATGATGACAATTCTCGGGATCATAATGATCGAGATTTCAAATTACTCGACAACGACGTCACTGACATTTTTCCTGGTCTTTCATCTAATATGTCTGCTCATTGTTTTCCTGGTTTAGTCCCAATCAAGTACGTAAGCCATTCTTAATTACTTCATTTGATATATATTAATGATGATGATGATGAAGTTATTTAAATATGTTTCTTGATTTTGCGTTTCTCTTTTAATTCCTTTTTCTTTTATTGTAATACTGCGGTGCACAAGAATCGGTTTGATTAGTATTCTTCGTGCTTAATTGGCTATATATATATATATATATATTTATACTTGAATTGAATTGAATGATGATGAATTTATATGTTCAACATTGATTAGTTCCGTTTCTTGATTTTGTAGTTGTCTTCTCGATCGATCTTTCATTAATGATCTATGCATGTTAGCTAGTTGTTGTATAACCGAATTTAGTTAACTAAAGATTTGTGTGTTCTTTTTTTTTTTGATGGATTCCTAGCTAATCAATTGTAATTCCTAGTTCACTCATGTAATTTGTTCAACTAACGTGGTTTCCTTCTTTAATTTGAGATGATGTATGTCGTACATGAATATTATTACATTGATTTCATTTACTTTAATTAATCTCTTTGGGAACTAATTGAGAATTTGGGTTTAATTTCATGAATTCTCGATCAGCTGCTGCACACTTGAAGTCTTTTGAATCTTCACTTATATATATATATATGTTATGTTAATTTCCAAGTTTAATTAATGTAGTTTCTCTTTTCTTTCACCAGGAGGAGAAGGTCAACAAAATCACCTAAGGATAGTAAAAGGCACTCTTCGGGAGGTATAACGATTAATGAAAACGTATGTTCATCAAAGCTGCAGCTGGGAGGAAAGAAAGATCAGAATCCGTTGAACCACGACAAGAAGAAACTACGTCTTACTGGTGATAATAGTAATAATAATCTCGCGGGGTACGATAACTATCATGATTACTACCCGATGATCCCAGTATTCAATAACTTCCCGATGAAGGAGTATTCAGAACTTGTTAGCAACAGTACTACCAGCGGCCCAGTCGAGTCGCCAGGTATATTCGCACCACCGCTAGCAGAGAAGGATAGAGTTGATGAAGGCCACTTTGATGGTCATGATGATTGGGAAACTATGGATGAATACTATGATGCTGATGATGATTGGGAAACTATGGATGAATATTATGATGATGGAGGAAATATTAAGGAGAATCCAAAGGACGATAATTAGTGTTGATCAAAAGTGATTAAGTAGTAGGCATATATATCAAGTACGTGTTAGTTTTGCTCTGGTCTTTGATGCATATATGGGACAGTATTAGATATTAGGAGAATTGTAATATTCTTTGTTTGAGACTTCCATTTGTTTCTTGACTTTGTAATTTGTAAAATACCTGTTTCTTTACATTTTTTGGTACATTTTAAGAACGATTTTAATATGTTTTGTTGAACTTTTATAAAGTGCATGATCAAAATGAAATTATTAACATTGATTTGGTAAATGAAACCAGGGAGGGGGCAGAGAGAGTTAATTAATAAGCACAACACACACAAAAAAAGAAGAAGCCAAATACGAGTCAAAATTGTGAAGCTTAAGGGCGTGCATGTGTGAACTTACTTTTTGTATATTTTTGATTTGTAATAATTATTAACTAATTTAATCATTGAAGTTTAGATTATTGCAACTTCTAAAGTTGATTTGCAAACATGATCAGAGATGCAAGATTCAGTTTTTATACATAATAATAATACTTAAACGGAATAAATTGAAGTTTCTGCCTAGTATTAATTATTATTATATTAAGTAGAAAAATATATTTGTTTCTAATTAGCTTAATATAATTATAGTACACATACGAGTTTTGGTTTTTAAATTTTTTGAACAAGCATAAGTAAGTAATAATAAGAAAGTTATTTGCTATTAGGCTTTCTAAAAAAAATCTAATTTTCCGAAAGCAATAATAATTATAAAGAAAAGAAAGAAATCAGGTCCGACGTGGCGTTATCCTCTGCACTCGCCAAAAACACACTTGACCAATCAATCACAAGCATTTGAGCACAGTAAAGTAATGGCTTGAAATTGGAAGTGAAATCTCTCTTCTCTCTCCAAATGCAGATGCAGAAATCGTGGCCGATGATGATGATGATCCATGGAGTTTCGCAGCAGCAGCAGCAGCTAACATCATCATCATCATCATCAACGGCGAGGCATTTTGGTGGTAGATCAAAGCCGCCTCTCCTCCTCTCCGGTCAACTCAATCTGAAGCCTCTAACCTCTCGCGTCGTGCAACTCACGCGCCGCCGCCAACTCGCTCAGGTCCTCATCGATTCTGTTGTATCTATATTTCCTTTTTTGTTAACTGTTCAAGTCCAAATCCATTACGTTTTCTTTTGCCACGTTTCCTGCTAAAATGCACCAACACTCTTTTACTACTTGGTACAACAATGGTGAATGATAGAGTTTAAATAGCTTCTTTATTGTTGCCAGCTCTTCTTATTATATATTAGAGGTGGAGAGGAAGAGGAGGACTCGCGCCTTTATTCACTAATCGAACGTTACGTTGTTTCTGACCTTTTAACTTCGTCTGTTGAAGTTAACTCTAATTTTGGTGTCCTGTCATATTTGTGATTACTTCAATTGTTGCACCTTATGCCTGTATGATTTCAGATACTTTTAATATGAAGCTCTAACTATTTTCTTGTCCTGTACACTTACTAAAATAGCTTCTCTTTTCACTTTATTTTAGATTTTCAAGGAGATTGACACTGCAAAGAAGCAGCATGGAGGGCAGCTGAACACAATTGTCATGAATGCTGTGATGCAGGCATGTGTTCATTGCCGTGACATTGAGTCAGCTCTCAGAGTATTTGATGACATGTCTAAGCCAGGCGGGTGTGGAGTTGATGACGTCACCTACGCCACTCTTTTGAAGGTACCGAATTCTGGTTTCAGATTTTCGAAGGCTTAGTAGTAGGATAGGGGTGTTTGGCACACTTTTAAAAGCATTTATTTAGCGAAAAAACTAAGCAAGATACGGATGTTTCCACCTTCACATCCCATATAGTTTTTGTTCAATATTGGAACTGCAGAATGTAGACAAAGCATAATGTTTTAAACTCAGGTATAAAAGGTAATGTGCTAACTGGGAAAAATGGTCTCAACCTAGTAGTTCTACAATGTGCAGATCCTTCTAATTTACTTATTTTCTCAGACCAACATTTCTTCGGTCAAAGGAATTAATAAGCGGTCATGGATTTTTCCTTATTCCTTTTGTGTTATTTAGATTTCAGCTTGACCTTTCCCTTTCTGCTGGTTTCGACTAGCTGCATGTTGAACGGAAAAACCATTTTATTATCAGCAGAGGACCATCGGAACACGTTGCATATAAATATTATTTCTGGTGTTGTATGTTGGTAAATGTAAATGAGATTCTTGTAAGGAGGGTGAAGTTTGTCCATATTTCTCTGATTTGGCCATAAAAGTCATCACTGTATTAGATTATATTCTTACAATTATAAAAGTCTTTCGCTGGGTAAATTAATAATTGAAACCAACAGGGGAAACATTGAATGAACTCGGTTTCAGCAAATAAGTGAATTATGAGTTCCTTTCTTTAGGATGATAGTTGGAATATTTCCTCTTTGAATCAACGTCTTTCTGAATTATCTTTCTTTTTCTTTTGAGGGTGAAATATCAGTATTTTATGAAACTAGTGAAGTAGATAGTCATATTCAAGCCTAAGTTGTATTCCACCTTTGTTAAGGGTTTGGGTGACGCTCGTAGAATCGATGAAGCATTTCAAGTGCTTGAGCGTGTAGAACAAGGTACAGCTGCTGGTAGCCCACAGTTGTCTGCAACACTTCTTTTTGGTCTCTTGAATGCTTTAGTTGAATCAGGTTAGATTTTCCCCTTTCTGATTTCCTCTCAATTGGTGTTAGGTACTTCAAACTTATTTGTCCTTTTGTAGATCAATAATTTGGAGGAGTTTTTGTGTTTTCTGCTAAAGAGCTATTTTATAGGATTTTGGTTACAATTATATTGTGTTTTGTAACTATAAGTTGTATCCGGTTTGAATGTACCTGCTTGCTGAAATTACCGCTCTGTATGTGACGATCTAGTGCAGGGGATCTCCGCCGTGCAAATGGACTTCTTGCGAGATATGGTAATGTGCTTCAAGAAGGTGGATGCCATTCTGTTTCGACTTTCAACTTATTAATGAAGGTACTCTTTTTAGTGTAATGTACTATTTATTCAGATTGGTAAACTTCTAGATTGGTTTCTTTAACTTTTTCTCTTAGTGATTTCTCTTTCCCATTGTATATAAACCGAATATTATACTGAGTTTTTCCTCTTTTCAGGGATATATAACTTCTGGTTGTCCTCAAGCAGCACTTGGCGTTCATGACGAAATGCGAAAACATGGATTTCTTCCTGATAGGCTCACGTACAATACTCTGATTCATGCATGCCTCAAAGCTGAAAACTTGGATAAAGCAGTCTTGTTATTTGATCAAATGAAGGTCTCATGCACGTGTATAAAAGGCCAGTTTAGAGCCTAGTGAATGGTTGATGATATATATATTAGAGTCATGGGTTTCTTGAACAAGTGCCATGTTTGTTGCAGAATAAAGCACAGAACAATTTTCATTCTGACTTGTTCCCTGATATTGTCACTTATACAACATTGATACAGGTGAGTCCTATATGCCATCATACACTTTTTAGTGACTGTACCGCCATCTCAACCTCTTTCTGATAATGTCACGGAAACTTTTCAATCTTCTTCAAGGTTATGCAAACATGACTACGGTGTCTTGCTAAGCGATGTTCCATATACTACTTAATCATCCTCATGAGTTGTATATCAAGTTTTGTCGTTTTTAATTGTAACATTTTAATGATTTGTTCATTGTTAATGACCTTTTTAACATTGCTTAAAATTTTCTATCATTCAGTTGCCTCATATATCATCTAGCATCAATATTTTTGAGCAGAACATGACTTTTTCAGTTATGATGTTTGTGACACTAAATATCATTTTATACAGGGTTTTGGGCATGCCAAGGATATTTGTTCGCTGGAGAAAATCTTAATAGACATGAAATCTTGCAGCAAATTACTTATAGACCGTGTTGCATACACTGCAATAGTTGACGCACTACTGAATTGTGGTTCAATTAAAGGTATATCCTTTCTCGATTGTAATTAATAGCCATCAGATGTTTCCAAGTTAATGTAAAAGGAACAGAATTGTGTTGTCATTCATATATAGAAACAAGATCAAGATGTTAATATTTGCTTTGACGAAATCTGATAATACAAGTTTACTCTTGAGGCTTGAGTTTTGGTTTCATTGTGTGCATCATGTTTTTTATCCACTTTCGTTTAGGAGGAACCAAATCTCGATGTTTTTAGGATCCCAATAATATATAATTTTTTCTGGTTAAGCGAACCAAACTTTCTAAGAGAGAAGTGCTTTTGGAGAGTAGACTAATTTCGGACACTAGCAAACCTGGATGCTAAGAAATGTTATACCTTTAATGTTCTTTGAGGAGCATTATTTTGTCAGCTTCTAAAATTGGACTTACATCCTCAGACTTTGGTCCTTAAGTTCATTCGTTTTGAGAACAACTAATGTCAGACGGGTCAATCACTATTTTGAATATTTGCTCTTCAGCAATATAATGAATTGGATGCATCTCCAAAATAATGAGGAAAGTCCTTTGTGCAACCCTTGGTACCTGTATTACTTTTTGTCAATGTTAACTCCTACCTTTTTAGTGAGTCTAAAGTATTTCAATAGAATTTTGTGATGTGTTTTTTCCTCTTTTTTTTTTTTTTTGAAATTTTAGGTCTAATGTATATGATGATTATGATCATTTGGAAAAATAAATTCGTGTATAATGATCTCAGCTAATTCAGTTTTGGCCAAGTATACGGTAACATTATGTGATTTTTATCTCACCTCTAGTTCTGCAAACAGTGCATGTATTCTCTATGCATGCATTATTTCAAGTCTGCCAAAATCACGAGAATTTACTCTCATTTCCTCAGGATATGATTACACCAATGTCAAAGATCACATATCTCAGTCTCGATGCGTTTCTGCACGGAGACACAAGTTTAAACTTCAATCTTCAGTTACTATGTCTTCTCGACCAATATCTGCATTATTTTTGGGATTATCATCTCATTTAATAAATCACCCACGATGGAAAATGATAATATACACTTCACAGTCTTTAGCAGATTCCACTTAATCTGTCTCCTCTTTGCTATTTCCAATGTTCTCTTCAACCTTTTATGATATAATCTCTACTTTAGTCATTAATTCATGTTGTATGATGAGAACGGGGTTCCTTGTTTATATTCTTGGTAGTTACAACTACTCTTTAGGCTTTGGGGTATATTTCAATTTGTTCATGGAAAACCAGTTATTTCACTATTTTTCTTCATAATTATTAGGTGCCCTCTGTGTTTTTGGGGAGATAATAAAACAAGCTGAGCGCAACCCTGTAATGAGGCCAAAACCTCACCTCTTTCTGTCAATGATGCGGGCATTTGCTGCTAGGGGAGACTATGGCATGGTCAGAAGACTTCATGACCGTATGTGGACTGACTCAGCAGGAACAATTTCCTACGCTGCACAAGCAGAATGTGATAATCTCTTAATGGAAGCAGCTTTAAATGGAGGCCAGGTGAGTTGACTTGGGTTTCACATGCTAAATCAAGTCCTCTACTAGTTACATGATGCACATTGTTGTGGATTTTTCTGCAGGTTGACTTGGCTTTAGAAAAACTCAAAAAAATTATCTGGAAATGGAGGAGTATATCATGGAGCAGTCGGGGAGGCATGGTACATTCTTGTTTTTCGTGTTCTTGGCTTGTCACATGTAAACGTTATCCCTAGTTATTTTAGCAACTAATGGTTTGTAAGGAGTTTCAATTTTTTTTTCCTGGCTATTGGAATAGCCTATGACTGATTCTTGCTCTCCGTGTTATATTATTCCTCTCAGTATAAATCATTAACTTGTTATAACCTAATTATATACAACATATATTAAACCTACAGATGCAGAGTTTCTTTTCTTTTAATGTGGGTCTATTACTTTTTTATCATTAGTTGAAAACCTTGTGCTCCTTCCCTTACAAGTAAACCAACAGTGTTGTCCCTTGAATTGTCCTTGATCCAAATGGCTCATCTATCTCAGACCATCTTTTTATTTCAGCTCATATCCTGCCCAAGAATATACCACATTAAAAAGCATCACAGATTAGCCATGCAGCTGCTTTAGAATTTGCAATTGGCAAGTGTCCCATTCTGAGAGTCTGCTAGAGAAGATTGAGTACTAAATGCTTAGCAGACGTGTAATAATCATCTTTTTCTCAAAATGTGTTGCTACTCTCACTGATCAATTGGGCTTATATTTCGTATATTTCCTCTTCAACTTGGGTCAAAAGAGTTTTTTATATACAAGTTTTGTTTAGCTTTCCCAAAAGTTACTGCCGGAGTAATTAAATGGATATTTATCTAGTATCTACACGTTTGAGCTTTTGTAAGGGGGTATCTGGATATTTGCAGCCTCCGCTATATTTCTGCTTCTCTTGCTTTTATGTGGGAGCTTCTGCAGTTTTATAGAAATAATAGATATAATATTATTTAAATATTACTTTCCTAGTATTTTAATTATTATTAGGTTATGATTTAATAGTTTGATAAGTTTATGATTCTAAGTTATATTATTGCTTTTATTAAGAAGTCTAAAAATAGCAAGTTGTCGTACTCATTGCCTAAAATTGATTCTACGATGAAAATTGAGTCCTCATTGTTATTGCATACACCAGAATTTGTCTATGATGAATATTTGTTGGACTTGCCTCCAAATTTATTTGAGAGTCCAATTTTCAATAATGAGGATTTAACTATGAGTATGATATGAGCATTCTTCATTTTCCCAAATTTTCTGCAAGTGCTACATGTGGTTTAGTCACTTCAATTTTGGTGCTTCAACTACTTTCGATACAATTGTTGGTTTTGAAAAAAGCCTATGAAGTCAACAACACAAGAGATGGGCAGTTCATGTATTTAGTTCGTTGGAAGGGTCGCCCTAATTTGGCCAACTCTAAGGTTCACTAGCTCCACCTCAGTGGAGTTATTTTCATGCAAACTCTCCGGGGGCGAGTTTTTTCAAGCCGGGGAGAATGATAGAAATAATAGATATAATATTATTTAAATTTTACTTTTCTAGTATTTTAATTATTATTAGGTTATGATTTAATAGTTTGGTAAGTTTAGGATTCTAAGTTATATTGTTGCTTTTATTAAGAAGTCTAGCTTTGGTAGGTTTTTATTACTTAGCCTATAAATATGAGGCTAAGGGTTATTATTAGACAAGTTTTGATGAATGATTATTGATTATTGAATTGCCGAGCAATTGTTGTCTTCTCGTTCTTCTTGTTCTTTCCCTCGCCCTTCCAAAATCTGAAATCTGAGAATTAATTCCCCAACCTCTATCAAGTTCCCTCTGCTGGAATACATGCTTTCACTTTTGTATCGTTTTGTGATGAATATTAGAGACTTTCATAGAAATAAGTGGTGACCTTTCACTACTTGAAGTGAAGAAATTAGTTATCTCACTCTAGACTTTAATCTCTCATATTGAGAGAATGGTCATATTATAAACTCTAGAAAAAATTTTATCTTTCCTATAAATGCGCTTGTTATTTGCTTACCTGTACCTGATTCATGACACTGCAGGCTGCTATAAGACTCGAGGCACAAATGGGTTTTAAAAAATCAATTTTAGGTCCTCGTGTACTTCATCAGGTGTGTAAAACTATCTGCTTTTTAGCTGTTGTTAACAATGGATCATGGTGTCCTAATACACACTTAAAGTCTAATTCAAATTATTATCTATCTAATATCGGACTTAGGTATCTCTTAGCGATCCAATTGAGCTCCTTATGGTAGCTTTTGATCAGGCTCAGCCACTTCAAGCTACGTTGCAGCTGAAGCAAGTGGTTATGCGTTTCTTTAAGGACTCTGTTGTGCCCATTATAGATGAGTGGGGAGGCTGTGTGGGCATACTGCACCGTGAAGACTGTGATGTGGTATGTTATATTTTGTCAGTCACTGCCCATTGTCGTGCTCACGTTTTTCTTTTTCTTTGTATCTCGAATGATGTAATAGTGTATATTATTGGCTTTCCCTGCAGCTGGATGCCCCTCTCGCAACACTTATGAGAAGTCCACCTCCTTGTGTAACTAGTTCAACATCTGTTGGTTATGTCATTGATCTGATGTTGGAAAAGAGATACAAAATGGTAATAGTTGTGAAGTATGGTGACTTTCATAGGTCAAGTTTGAAGGCTGTAGGAGTTTTTAGCTGTGAAGAATTGTGTATGCTTACTAGAAATTCATCTATGGTGATTAGTGAGCAGATTCAGATGTCGAAAAGAAATACAAATATTTGAGATGAGTTATGTTGTCTGCGTTACTTCCCCTATAATTTCTTGGTGTTTTACCTTAAATACTAGTGTGAGTTTTTATTGGTTCCCTAGGCATATATATGCTATTATCCGAAAGTGAACTAGATACTATTTATTGATCGAGTTATAGCAAGGTTAAAGGTTGCCCAGGTTACATGTACTAAAAACCTATATATGATTATACTACCAGCATTACTCATTGGATTACAAGAAATTAAGTGATAATATAATCATCGTCATAGTAATCTGTACCTAGATCAGTGCACAGTTATGTGATAAATCATGAACAAAATTCAAAATGCGAAGAAGGTAATGTTTGTTCTAGGACGAGATGATGGTTTCTGATGATCCAGCATGGTTGTAACTGCTGATTATTTTGTCACTTGTAAGTAATGTTTCAAGGTTTCTTATAAATAAAGGGAAAAAAAAACTGTGAATCCCTATACTTTTGTCGGTTTTCTACTTTACCCATGAACTTTAAATTTTATTACTTTACCACTCAAACTTTGCTAATCATATCACGTTACTCTAATTAACATAATTAATTAAGCATAAAAATAAGGGTACAAGAGACATTTCGTTGGCAAAAATAGCGGGTGGGGGAGGAGAGGAGGGGGAGAAATGAAAAAAGAAAAAAGAAAATGGTGGTGGTGTTGGTGGCTGGTGGGTGGGGAGGAGAGGAGAGGGGGAAAAAGGAAAAAAAAAAAGATAAGAAAATGGTGGTGGTGGTGTTTTTCATATTAATAATTAAAATTTAAGTTATATTTATTTGATCTAAAATGAAAGCATCATATTTACGGGCGAATGTCCATTTTATCCTTAATTTTGTGCTTAACTATGTTGATTAGAGTAACGTGATATGATTAGCAAAGTTTGGGGGGTTAAACAATAAATTTAAAATTCAAGGAGACAAGTAAAAAACGAGCAAAAGAATAGAGGGTTTACTGATTTTTTTCTCTAAATAAAAAAAAAAGAAAGAACTTTGAGGTGATACGTTTTTGGTGAAAGTTTTGGCCAAGGACCTATTGTGGTCCAAATGTTGGCCGAAATCCTATTGCAGCATGCTTTTTTGGTGAAATACTTAATGCGTCTAGTTAACTATCAAAAGTGCACATGTAGTTCTAGTTGTTAGTGACACTTGGCAATCGGCGCAAGCATCGTGTAGCCTTTCGTGTCTCACGTCATCAAGTATCACGTGGATTTGACAACCTTAAAGACTGCAGTACCCCAGATGCTTGGACAACCAATACATGATTCTATCCCTACAACTAATGATGACCTCAAGTCAAGCTAAACCCCCTGATAGGGAGATACTCACTCAGAGCAGCCAAAGGTTGGTCAACTTGACTGGGAGGTGTATTGACAACCTCGACCTAGAAACAAATCCTTATGTGTAGGACGTCGTAACCGAGACAACATGGGATGTCTTGCACAAATGTGAATTGATGGGTCGACAATTAGCCAGGCTTAGCTCACGAGTCACAACTCACCTACGAATATCCAATATCCCGAATGAGAAAATGTACGTTATTTTACCAATTTTTACCTCTTAATTAGATGGCCTCACCTACTTCCAAACTAACTTGAACATAAGGGGCCTTATGGGTTGTGTTTGAGGAAAGTAAGTTTCATTTTATATAGAGATTTTAAAAGCTTATAGTAGCTGAAACACATTTTTTTTATGAACATTATAACAACCATTTAACAATAGTACACATTATAGAACTAGCTCCTTGTGAAACATAGGAAGCACTTTGTTATCTCAATTTTATACAATTGTCGAGCAAAGAGAAAAAGAAATAGATAAATGTGCTCTGTCTTGTATACTGCTGCTGGTACCCCTTTTAAAAATAACTAGGATGTGATAGTATGTTAAACATGATAAAATTGAAGTAAAATAAGAAACGATATGTGGGGTTTACGATACCATTCTTCAAAATGTATTAGAGAACAATATCAACCTTTAACAAAAGAAAAAAAATTATACATGTGAAAGCAATGTATCGACTTTCCACTACTTGAGTAGCTTAGGATTCTTTTATCATTGTCGAATTGTTTATCACTGAGGCTCCTGCAAGGATATAACTGTTTCAAAGGCTCCTGCAAGGGCTCTCACCCTGTTTCTCCTTTGTTCGCGAAGCTTGCTTGCAGTTTCCTCGATCACATCATTGGAAACTGCTGATTCATTCTTCCCATGTGCTACTTGTTGTTTTGGTGCTGCATTTTGTATACCTTGCTTCTCTTTTTCTTCAGCCACTTCTTGCACTTCAGTTTCCTTCAACTCATGAGCTTCACTTTCTGTATCAACCTCCCCATTCTTATCAATAATTATTGGTTCTTCTGTTTCCTTCTCTTCAACCCCATCATCGAGTCTATCTACAACAGTTTCATCGACATTATTACTGTGTGGCTGGTTGATAGCGAGTTCTAGTTTCTGTTGTTGGCTGGCAGTCACTTCAATCTGGGATTTCTCTCCTAATTTTTCTGTTTCAACACCTAGAGACGTGTCACGATGCTCAACTTTGGGAGACTCAATAGCCATGGTCTTGGCATCCTTATCACTCTCGACTTCAACTTTTTCGTTATTTTCTGGTTCTGGATTTTCTACCTTATGAACCACGATCTTGTTTTCATCATCACTTTCATCTAATAAAGTCTTTTGTTCCACTTCTGTGATGGGGCGTTCCATATCTTCAACTTTTGTTTCAAGTTCTAATGAATCGAGCACATTAGGATTTCCAATACTCTCGGTAACGCTAGTACCACTTTCCTTTTCAGCTAAACTACGACTTTCACCCTCTTGCTTTTTAAGATAAATCGTGCTCTTCTTTACACCATGTATAGGTCTAGCATGTACAATATTCTTTTTTCCAACATCCTTTGGTGCTTTTGAACTTTTATCTGAAACCAATTTATGAGAAGAAACCGTTGTCCCTGAAAACAAGGATGATCGAAGACCTGGGTTAGGCGAAACATATGGCTTTTGCGTGGTTGAAGGTGATGGAGATTTGTCTAAGGATCTTCTTCTACTACCAGTGGTATTGTTATTACTGGTGTGATTGGTAAGTGGTTTCTTGCCAAGTTGTTTAGAGTCATCGGTTCTTGAACTTATTGTGGGTCTAAGATAGTTTGGGATACGTTTTTCTGGTGCAGTTGGGTCAGCAGGCGAGGCTATTTTGGAAGGGCTGGGACGACCTCTGTGGTTTGCAGTTGTCGTTGTGTTTGAAGGTGATGTTCCCCTCTTTTGCTTCCCAGGTGCAATATCTCTTGTTCGTGTTGCCATTTAATAACTAACTAGTAATTCTTAATACCTGCATTTGAGAAATGTAGTTACAAACATGAAAAACTACCAATTTATGAGAAGTTTATAGGTATTATTCTTTATATACTTGGTAGTTAAATTTCCCTCATCCAATGACATAATTATTTTTGTTGGAGTAGCACTTTATTCCATATACTATAAAACTGATAAAATCATGTAGGTATCATCTCATGCAATTTAACAATTAGTTAGATAGTAAGACATCATAGCATGTTCGGTCGCCAAATGCATAACTGCATCTTTCTGCATAAAAAATACCATAACCAATAAATGTTATCATTTGATCAAGGGTGCTTTTTGGATCAAAGATGTGAAAAGCGTGCAATGATATTGAAGTATCATTAATTTATCATTTCAATGGTCCTAAAATATGTAAGGAATCCATAAACACGAAGATTGGAAGATGTGCATAGAAGGATTTAAACACAAAATAAAAAAATAAAAAATGGCATTATAAATGGGAGGATGTGATCTTACCTTTGTAATGCAAGATAATGAAATTGGTTCGTATTATCTTTTTGGCGAATTGAAGAAAGAAAAAGAAGCAATTGATGCAATGAAGATTGATATGTAGAGGAAAGAAAAATGTGTGGCTTGTCAAAGACACACCGTTGACGGTAGAGTTAGTTTTTTTTAATAAAAGCGTAAATTATGCACAACCCAAGATCATGCCAACATGCGTCAACACATATAAGTATTTGTTTTTTCTTTATCCTATTTTTAATAGTATTTTTTGGATTAAATTTTATATTATATCTTGGAGTTTTGTGATTCGTAATACTAAAAAAAGTATGGTTAAGCACAAAAGTAAGACAATTCGATCACAACACATTATTGAGTGACAAGGTTGAAATTCTAATGATCAAATTTCGACTGGGGGTCGAATTCAATTAGGGTCGAAATACAATGTTGTGCTTTTGAATCCCTTCAGGCTCGAAATTGGAGGAAATATCGAATTTTGAGTGAGGGTCAAGTAAGCTTATGATAGAATTTGACAAGGGTCGAAAGGCTCTTTGCGGACTAATTCAATCTTCGACTGTAGTTGTGAACAATAATTATGACGTACCTAACCCTTGAAATTCAAAGGTATTTACAAGGCTCTCAAAACTTAAATTTTGCACCATAAAACGCAGAAATTACACACCCGCTTTCAGAGGGTTGAAGCATTTGGGGATTGTAATGAGCCTCAGATACAGGGGCAGACCTGTGGCTGGGCTTATATAGGCTAAAGCCCAGGTGAGAAATTTAGTAGCCCATTAGTAGTACTTATATATAATATATGTGATCTCTTACAGGCCCAGAAAAAATATAGATAGACAAATATTAAGGCTAAGTTCTTTGTTTTTGTAGGAAGAATAAAAGCCCACAATAATAACACAACTTGGCCCTAAAAACTTAATTAACAAATGAAATAAAAAAATAAAAAATAAGACAAATATTATCACCTGTTGGGCGCTGGCAGAAAGCCAAATTACAGAGCACCTCCACTTCCTCTTCACATGTGCTAGAATGGGACCATCTCATTCTTATTATTTTAAGATTCCAATCAATTGAGAATTACACAATACACCAAAGAGGTAATTTCTTCTTATTATTTAATCCTAAAACTTGATTTTATTGTAGATTATTGGTCGTTTGATACTTTTAAATGAGATAAACCCTATCTATTTTATTTTAAAATCAATTCCCCTAAGTGTTTGCTCTTTTGTTGAGTGATTGTAATAAAGCTAACTATGTATATTTTGTGAGAATCTTAGTACAAATAAGTTCATTTTTGACTTAAA
The DNA here is from genome assembly GCA_948329865.1 of Linaria vulgaris. Classification (NCBI taxonomy): domain Eukaryota; kingdom Viridiplantae; phylum Streptophyta; class Magnoliopsida; order Lamiales; family Plantaginaceae; genus Linaria; species Linaria vulgaris. The sequence goes on from OX415250.1 coordinate 102,953,914, forward strand.
TTGTGTTGAAGCTTTTTAAGCATGATTATTATTTTATTAAATTATCTTCAATAGTATTTTTATTTCTAGTGTTTAATATTATGAAGTTTTTACGTTTATAATCTTGTATTGGACAATGAATTTCTCATTTTATTTAATATATCCGTACTTAAGTTTTTTTTTTAATCTTTCTTGAGTATAAACGTAGCCCAGGTAAAGAAAAATCCTGGGTCCGCCCCTGCTCAGATAGAAGCATGCCCTTCAAACTTGAAAAGTAATCTATCTTGGTCTTACTTCATGATCAATATGTGCTTTGTGTTTCCATGTGTAACGAAGGTCGAAACTTGACCCTGCAACAAGGATTGAAGGCCTTTCAACACGTGGCATTATCTATTTTGGTACACCGCTACTATTATAATTACTGATTGAACAAACGCCTTGTAAATCATTAAAACATATGATCCTAACATATAACATGTCTAGTTGTGATAGAGAAGTTTCTTTAGATGGCAACAGATAAGATGCACCATAGCTTTCAACTTTCAGACTAAAGTGGTGTTTGCAAACTCTTAAAAAAAGCTATAAATTACTTTTTATTTAAATAAGTGATTTTGGGATATTTGCAAATTTAGCTTTTTCGGTTACACAATTTTTTATTAAGTTAAAAAACCCCGCAATCTTAAAGGACGTGTGGAGGTCCTTTTGGCTTATGGTGGGTATTCTAAATAAAATAATTAGATTATTTCAAATTCATCTTACAAACACTCTTAACTTTTAAATTTAAGTATTGGACGAAATATTAAAAATGCTCGTTAACTTTACAAAAAAAGTTAAAATGCCAGATTTTTTTGGGACTTGCAAAAATGTCCGGTATCTTTTAAAAAATCTTGCAAAAATGCCCGATGGCCTTATTCGGGCTAAATATGCCTACGTGGCGGTACATTGGCGGCCATGTCAATAAACTACCCTGCCACATCATATTTTCAGTCAAAAAATATTTTTTAAAGAAACCCTTCTAATTTTAAATATTGTATTTGAACCCAAAATAAATTGCACTTTGCCCCCTAATATATATATGTTATATATATATAACTATTTATAAAAATAAAACACATATTTATAAAAACAATAACAAACATATATATATATATATAACTATTTGTAAAAATAAAAACATATATAAAAACTTAAATCTTAATAAATTTTAAACATAAATATATTTATATCCATAATATATAAATATATAAAGAAAATATATCTTTATGTATTAAAATAAAAAAATAATTTTAAAAAAAAACAAAATATACCACCCCCAACCCCACAACACCCCCCCCCCCCCCCCCCGCGCTGCAACTCGCGGTTGCAGTGGTGACGGCGTCGATCGACATATATATACATTTGTTTATTACTATTATTATTAATATATATTTATTATTTTTACAAAATAGTTACATATATGACCCTTTTTTTAATTATATTTATATATAATTTTATTATTCTTCTTATTATTTATATATATGTTTATTATTATTTATATATACATATATATTTATTATTTTTACAAAATAGTTATATATATGTTTCTATATATATATATATGTTTATTATTTATATATATATATATATATATATATATATATATATTGGGGTGCAAAGTGCAATTTATTTTGCGGTGCAAATACAATATTTAAAATTAGAAGGGTTTGTTTGAAAAACATTCTTAAACTGAAAATATGACGTGGCGGGGCAGTTTATTGACGTGGCAGCCACTGTACCGCCACGTAGGCAATTTTAGCCCGAATAAGGGCATCTGACATTTTTGAAAGTTTTTTTAAAAGATACCGGGCATTTTTGCAAGGCTAAAAAAAAACGGGCATTTTAACTTTTTTTTGTAAAGTTAACGGGTAATTTTAATATTTCATCTTTAAGTATTTTTGAAGCTTAAATTAAAATTATAGACTTCTACTTTTCCACAAGAGTTTGCAAACACCACCTAAATTGCATTATGCAAAGCAAACTTACCAATTGTATATAGATTAACTAGCAAAACCTACCCCTGTGTTCTCTCTAATTGGAAAAAACCCCCTTGTTATTTTAAGCAAAAAGCCCATGTGTTATTATTTAATTAGCGAACTGCACCCAAAATCTTTTTCAGCAGTGACTTGATGAAAAACTCCATTTTTACCCTTACATGTAACACTTTTCAATTATTTTAAACTTGTACCAAATTCTGCTTCTTGATTACAAAATGTAATGTTATGTAAATATGGACGAAAGTTAAATTTTCTTAATAATTTATAGACACATTATCTTTTTTGCCTCTCAACTTCTCATTTTTACTAAAAAATGCCCTTTTTTTCCGGGCCAGTAAATATACCCCATAAGTTTTTGATTTGTTTCTATAAAAAATGCTCAATTTGCTTTAATCGGGCTTTTCTGATGATGTGGCTGCCACATCGTCCCCACGTTGAAAATATTTACATTTTTGTTTTTTTACACAACCACTATATAATTATAGAAGAAGAAAATTCGAAAACAACCCCTATAGTTTTGAAATTACGCTTTGCACTCCAATATATATTAGAGAAGGGAAGAAAAACAAACAAATTCGTTATTTCCTTACAATTCTATATTTATATTTTAAATAAGGAATTTACTTTTTTTTTTTATATATTTTGGGGTGAAAGTGCCATTTTAAATTATAAGGGTAGTTATCAAACTTTCTTCTTCTATAATTATACAAAGGTTGTGTGGAGAAAAAGAAAAAGTTAAAAATTTTCCATATGGCGACGATGTGGCAACCTCATCATCAATAAAGCCTGATTAAGGCACATTGAGCATTTTTGATAGGAAAAAATAAAACTTACGGGGCATATTTATCGGTCCAAAAAGGACATTTTAAGTAAAAATGAGAAGTTATGATGCAGAAAAAATAATTTGTCCAATAATTTATTATATAAAGTCAAGAGAATCATTTTAACTAGACCTTCACCTTTTAAAATTAGTTATTGTTTTTCTTTTGAATTAATTGTACAATGACCAACTGAATTTTGAAAACATGCTAAATAAGGAAAGTGTATAAAAATCTGCAAGCTCGGCGTGGATGTTCAGAAGGCCTAGCTTGGAAGTTAGTTCCTTGAAGGGTTGATGAGCAAGTGACTTTGTGAATATATCAGCCAGTTGGTGAATATTTGAGATGTGAACAACTTTAATTGATTTTTGTTGAACTCTTTCCCTGACAAAGAAACAATTGATTTGAATGTGCTTAGTCCTTTCATGATGGACTGGATTGAGTGCTATTGCAAAAACACTTTTGTTGTCAGTGCAAATGAAAGGAACCTTAGGCTGTCGGATAGACAAATCTGTAAGTAGCTGAACTAACCAAATTACTTCACATGTGGTGGTTGCTAAGGTCCTGTATTCAACCTCTGTTGAAGTAATGACTGTAGGTTGCTTCTTAGATTTCTAGGAAATAAGTGAGTTGCCAAAAAAGATATCATATCCTGAAATGTTGCGCCTTGTTTCTTCACACTCTGCCCTATCAATATATATGAATGCCTTGTATGAAGCTCTGATTGTGCTGGCAGAAAGATGCCATTGCCTGGTGTAACCTTCAAGTAACTCAATATCCTATGTGCTGCAGCTAGATGATTAATAATAGGTTTAGTGTAACGCCCCTGAAATTTGGAAAAAAATACAAATTTATAATTTAGTCCTCAAACTTTGAAAATATCATTTTGACCCCAAATATTTGAGAAAAATTGCATTTTACTCCTTGAACAAAAATTACCCATTTTCTTATCATCTTATATGCTTCAAATATATTTATGAAATATATTTTACATGTACATATTGTTCTTGGAGTTTTTTTTACTTAGAAAAACTTACATAAGTAAATATGTGTAAAAATATATATTTATTCATATTTTATTTTATTATAAACATTAAGAATAATATCACATTATAGGTGAATGATTTTGAACTCAGCCACATTACTCTTTTGACAACTAAAATCAGATTTTGGTGATTAGTTGCTAAAAAAATTAGAGTGGGACATTAACATAAATTATTTTAACATGTATAAAAAAATAAATATGTATATAGTAATCTATATGTATTTTGTTTGATTAGACATATCATATTTTAAGTTATGGAAGAAAAATCAGCCACATCTCCCTATTATCAGTTCATTAGGTGGCCAAGGATAAATAAATTAAAATGGGATCTTAATTAAAAGTATTTTAACATGATTTTTTGACTATAAATAGTAGGATTTCTTCCAACAATTTTCACACCCAAAATTATTTCTGTTTATCCTCCTTTCTTCCTATGAATCTCTAAGTTAGTGAGTCCACTTTCAGGAAAAGTTCATCCCAAGTTTTTATTTCATCATTTTCTACCCGCAAATACCCCAAAACCTTTATTACGAAGAAATTGTCCATTCGGCCCTGCACCTTAGAAAAATCATAACTAATTGTAGAAAAATCCCTTTTGATCAAGGTCAACGGTCGAATACCATAGTCTGCTGTCTAAAAATCCTAAAATAGGTTATATGTTTTTAAGAATTATTTAACATAGAAAACCTTCATAGTTTCCTTCCCATTTGGGTACACATGTTCCTATTGATGTTAGGGATCAGTTGCCACAAAAATATTTGGATACAAAGTTCATTTGGATATTCGATCAATGGTAAACTCGAAACTACGATGATTTTCAGCTTATTTTACATACTTTAAGTTCTTTGTTTATGATTGAAAATAATTATCATAATTCTATGATTGATCACTCACACATGACTCTTATAAGATATAACGATCATTAGAATCACTTTAATATGATTTGTATTCACGAATTAATATTTTTGAGATTTTTCTATATCATATAAATAGTATATTGTTCAAGTTTTACATAAGTTTTATAACATTATCATGGCTACTTTTGTGGTCTAATCCTCTAATATGATTATGTATCATAACTTAAACATTTCGTGAGCATTTATCTTGATTAGGTTTACATATTAATATTTTTATAAGTTATAAATACAATTTTATGTAGTTTAAGATAATCTTGAAATAAAATAATATTAACTAAGTTACACAATTTAAGGCATTACTTCATATTATATTTGTTTGATGTCATGATTTCTGAAATTTTGGATGTACTAGAGACTTAAAGATCGATTTTCCATAAATCAGTTAAGTAATATATTTTGAAGATTTATTATGCATCAAATTAAATAGTTCATCATACTATACTTAATATTATTGTATACTTACCATTTGAAATGATTTTTTTCTAACATTAAAAAAATTATAACTACAATTATAATTATAATTATATGGTTGCTTAAGATAAATCTTGAGATATAAATTACGTACACAAAGTATATTTAATATTTAACTTAACCTTACAACATCAAAGTTTATCGCATAAGATTTTCATCAATGATATGTGCTATTTACTTAAATTAGTGTTAGCTACCTTTTTTTAACAAGAACTTCCCCAAATTTCATCAACACGAAAGTTGAATAGTATATATATTTATTATGGTGAGTTATGATTATTCAGTTAACTGATATTATCTTAATGTTATTAAAGGTTTGACAAATTAATCAACGACGCGCAAGATTCTCCGTACAAATAAAGGTGAGGTTCGATTTCTGCATTTTTTCAAGCCTCGTCTGGCATCCGACCTGAGGAACTTGGACAGAAAAGACATTACTCCATTGCCAAACCACGAATAATATATTATTCATCGTATTCTTATTTCTGCACCTCTCCTCATAACAATGATTTTCTTACTCATCGTTAAATCATATTCAATCATTAATTATTTATCACATATTAAATCATAATCGTGGTAATTCTTCGATATTATAATCTCATCTGTTGGTTCTTGAACTGTGCAAAGAGTAACAAACTCTGTTTGAGACATGTAGCTCAAGGAGCAACGGATATTATCCGATTTACTATCTTATTTTGTTTATCACCCATTGGGACACCTTTGGGAAGTTGGGCCCATGGATTGAGTCGATTTACTGCTGGGCAATGAGGATTGTCAGTTTAAGTAATTTTGCTTGATACCCATTTATCTAGGCGCCGCTTGCAGTCAGGAGTTGACTGTAATTCGCGTGTTGGATCGACATATACTCGAGTATGTCACCTGTTTTGTTGGCAAGGTCGCTCCTCGTTGGGAGGTATAAGGTAGTATTTGGAAGTCATAACGTTGGATTTGTTTACTGTTAAGCACATGTTCATAAACTACTCTAAGAATATTTTAGTACTACTATACATCAAATTACATGTTAAACTATTTCTATCGGTAAGATCACTCCTAGAAATATATCAATTAAATCACTGTTAATTCTTGCATTGCTAGTTTTTTTGTCTCACTAAGTCATCAAAGACTTATTTCTCGCTTTCTCCTGTCTATCCATTTCTCAGGATAAGACCGACGTGGCAACATGGATCACATGAATAATTTTGCCAATCTTGCCTTTTGGGATATTCGTGTAATTGAAAATGATTTATCACCAGTACGTAATTATTAAATTTGTCAAATTATTCATATTTTCAAGACTTCCACTGTGTATATTAAATTTTTTTTTTTTATTTTTTTTTTATCATAATGTGTATGGTTGATCCTGGACAGTGACATCCCTTCTTAAGAGTCGTGTTTCAGTCGGAGTTGGGTAAAGTGACTGATCACCACTGAGCCAACTCGGGTTGGATCACACTCTTGGGGCGCGGTCGTCACATTTAGACGCGTGTTTTTTGAGACATTGGATGTTGTAACTCAGATATGGTCGAGTGATGGCAAGGTACATTAGTCTTCCAAAAAGCCTATGGTATACAAAAGGATCATCAAGTAAGTCATATTCATTGTTAAGAAGTTAACATAGGTGTTGAGCTAGGCTTGCAGTCTAGACAACCATCTTCATTAAGATGTCAAGGGTGTATTTCCTTCGGAATAGAGAGATCCCTGTCTTAGATCTAGCTACTTCAATACCAAGAATGTGTTTTAGTGAACATAGATCTTTGATGGTGAATTATCAGCCAAGTGTTGCTTAACTTGGTTGATTTCATCTAAGTTATCACCTGTTAGGATGATGTCATCTACATATATACATAAAGCAGTAAAATAATTCATTTGATGTCTAGTAAAAAGAGAAAACTCAAAGATGGATTGATGAAATTCGTAAGAGACGAGACATGAGGTGAGGTTTTGATACCACTGTCTTGAGGCTTGTTTTAAGCTATAAAGACTTTTCTTAAGGAGACACACTCTGTTGTCTTTCTATTTGAGATATCTAGGAGGTGGCTTCATATATAGTTCCTCATCTAGTTTTCCATGCTAGAAGGAATTGTGGACATTTAGTGAGTAAGGAATCAATTCTTGGCAACACTTACATCAATTAACACTCTCACTGTAGTGAGTTTATCTACTCGTGAAAAAGTATCAAAGTAGTAAAGCTAATCTTCTTATGTGTAACCTTTGGCTACTAGTCTAGCCTTGTACCTTTCAACTGAGCCATCTGACTAGTGTTTTACTTTAAAGACCCATCTGCAACCAATCAAATCTATCCAAGAGGCAGAATAGTCAGCTCCCAGGTGTTGGTTTTGACTAATGCATCCAGTTGAGTCTTCAGAGCTGCTTGCCACTCAACTGACTTGCTGGCTTGAGTGTATGAAGTCAGTTCTTGTTGCAATGTGACAAAAGTGGTGAAAGCTTTGTATGCGTGTATCAGATTAGTAGTAGAGATATGAGTTCTAATAGGATATCTGACAGAAGGTTTAAAGCTAACATGGTTGGCCTTTATGTAATTGACTGAGGTAGGTTATAATCATATACATTTAGGTATGAACGAGATTAATAGTCCTCGATGACTTTCTAGGTGCAGGAACAATGATTGGAGGTTCAGGAATACCTGGTGCAACATCAGAGTGTTGCACACTGACAAAAAGCTGTGGTTCTAAGGGTTTAGATATAGTCTGAGTGAAACAACTATCAACTTCCAGATTGAGATTTGGCTCAGGTATGGTAGGTATTTGATTATTTCTGGAGCTGTCATTTGGAGGGATGACTTCAGGTGGATCAACAACATCATGATGGTCATGAGCTCTATGAGTTGCCTATGCTATTTCATTAGTGTTAATAAAGGAATTAATGCACAAAGAAGACTGCATAGGTGGAGTTTGATCCTTAGAAGAATGTTTTGTATGATTTTTGTACGAAAAAATGTGTTCATGAAATATGACATTTCTTGAAACTATAGTTTTCTTCTGCAATAAATCATACAATAGATATCCTTTTGTCCCTCTAGGATAACCAATAAAAATGCATTTAACTGCTCTAGGATCAGACTTATTTCTTTCTGCAGTGATGGTAGAAGCATAACAAAGGTATCCAAGCTTCTTAACAGGTCATAGTCAGGCTGTTTATTGAATAGCATTTCATATGAAGACTTGTAATTTAGAGTTTTGGAAGGTAGTCTATTGATAATAAACGTAGTAGCAGAGACACAATACCCTCAGAAATCAAGAGGAGCCTTTGATTGGAATCTTATAGCTCTTGCAACCTGCAAAAGTTGTTGGTATTTACTCTCAACCAAGCCATTCTACTGTGGTGTTTCAACACAGATGGTTTGGTGAGAAATATAATAAGTATCATATAACCCTTTCAAAAATAAATTCAGCACCATTATCAATCCTTATGGACTTAATGGATACACTGAACTGATTCAACAATCTGATAGAAACTGGGTAAATGTGATTTAACTTCAGACTTTTGATTAAGTAAATAAACCAAGTACAACAAGTAAAATCATCAACAATAGTAAGAAACAATCTAAAACCTTCCTTAGTAGGCACTGCGAATGGCCCCCATATATCATAATGTAACAGTTCAAAGGCATAAAAAGTAGAAGTAGTGTTACCGATGAAAGATAGTCTTTTCTGTTTTGCTAGATGACATACTTCACAATGGTGATCTTTTACAAAACTAGTTACAGAATATGGTAATTATTCTTGAGTTTATCCAAGAGAGAATGCCCAAGTCTAAAATGACATACATTGTTTAAGGAAACAGAATTACAAGTAACAAAATATTTATTCAAATCTAGATCATAGAGGTTATCTTGCAACCTAGCAGAACAAATCACCTTCTTGTTTGCGGAGTCTTGTAAAACACATGAAGAAGCCATAAATACTATAAAAAACTTGTTATGGGATGTTAGCTTAGAAATGGAAAGTAAGTTGAAGGTAAAAGTAGGCACATAGAGTAAAGTAGACAGTATGACTCCAGAGAATAATCTAACAGAACCAACTAAAGTAGCATGAGTAATGGTATTGTTAGGCAAATATATGTCAATATGCACAGCCTTATGAGTGCTAATGAGTGTTTGTTTAACGTTATTTTTGTACTCGTTTTCTTATGATTTTGTATAAGTATTGATGCATATTGATTGGTTTTAGTATTCTTTTGTGCTTTTATAGGATTTTGGTGAGATAGCACAAAACAAAACTAAAGTAGCCTAAACTGGATGTTTTTGAGAACATAGCTTCAAGACACAACGTTGCAATAAGAATAATCCAAGGAAAATAATTGATTCAAATACAAGGAGATAAAGTTATAAGAAGAATCTGAGACAAAGCTGCATACCATTGAAAAGCCATGGAGGTCAGTGTTCCAACGCAATAAGCGGATCTAGATTATGACATCCAAGAATAAGTTATAGCCAAAACCGTGACGTCGCTTATAGCAAAAAAGAGCAGGCGCGACCTGCCAAGTTGTGCGACCTTCGGACAAAGGACAGAGAGTAGCGCAACCGTAGCGCGAAACACCACCCAGGCGTGATGGTATTGTAGCGTCACTATATTTAGGCCAAAAAACGTACAGAAACACTGATTTTGACCCAACTACTATTTTTCCTTATATTAGGACACTAGGGCAATGAAATTCAGCAATCGGTCTTCATTATTCAAAACTGTATTCAATAGCACACAATAGAAAACACAAGCACACAACAATAAGCAAGAGTTTTGAGATCGTGAGCAAGGACTCAAGTCAGAGATCGAGTAGAAAGTAGCAAGGTGACAACGATTGCGAGTTTATCTTTCTGTTAATATTTTCTTACGATGTTATTTTCTATTTGTAATGTTGAGTTTGTAATCATGAGTAGCTAATTTTGTATATTTAGAGCTATGACGTAGTTGGATTGGTGAACCTATGTGATTTCTTATGTCTTGATTAAGATCTTATGTTTATGTGTTTTTTCATCTATCTTGATCTCAATGCTTTTGTGTATTTGGAAAATATATGACTAATTAGAAGTTATGGGAGGTAGCTAGTGCCGCCACATAACACGTTTTTTGGATAGTTGAACCTCTTGAGCGTGTGGTCCCACTTATGTCATTCCATGCCCTGCTGTGGTATCGAAAGAAGCCATTAACACATAGATCAAAACTATTAATTAAAATCATGAGAATGAACATAGGGGAGATCCAATGAAACATAACGCTCAAACATTCATCCAACATTTGAGTATATTTAAGTACTAATTTGATTTAGTATATTAGTATAAATCAACCAATCATCCAATTCAATCCAGTTTATTAATCTAGCATAGTTTCGTTTAATCTAGCTTAGTTTAATTTAGATAATTTAACCCACAACGTTAAAGTTTTATTAAGTGACAAATTGAGAGTAAAATAGAAGAAGCGAGAATGATTCAATATAGTCCTCGTGGGATTCGATACTTCGGGTGTAACCTTACTTTCTATTTTATATTACTTGACTCTTATACTTGTGATAAGTGTTTATTATTAAATAATAACACGTGAAGATACGCATCTGGTTTTTGGCGCCGTTGTCGGGGACTAGGCAACCACTCGTTATTAGTTTATTTTATTTTGTTCAATTTTGGGATTTTTTTAAAGTTCTTAAGTTCTTGTAGGTATAATGGTTGCAGAATCGCCTGAAGGAGAGACGTACGACAATAAGGACTCTGAACCTCATGACACATATTATTACCGTGATTTGGCAATTTGCTTAGGTTCTTTCGATAAACCCCTTGAAGACTGGGACACCTTTATGGTGAATTGTATAAAGGAAAAACATGTTTTCAAGTGGGACAAAGTTCTCATAATTATACCAACTCCACGTGATACTTCAATATCAAAAAGTGTAATACCGACCAAGACAAATAAAGACCCACACATGCTTGATGCAGTCAACAAAGAAATCAAGGTGAGCAAAGAAGTATCAATAGAAGAAGATAAATAATTGAAAATTAATCATGAAGCACCCAAAATCAACGTCGTGGAGTATCAAGAGGCAGGATCACACTCCATCCCTATTCAAGTAAGACGAAGCTTGATCCAATGCCCATTATTCATGCACAAGAAGAAAGAGTTCGTATGCATGTAGTGGTAGATGAAGATTTGAAGGAGTGCTATGCAACATGGAACTTGTGAGCCTCTGCATAGGAAGGCTAACATAAAGAGAGCTCATATGAAAGTAAGAAAGAGAGCTCATATGCAAGTAACGATGGAATACAACAAGAGGTGTGAAAGCATGGCAATGCAAAAGAGTCTCCGTTGGAAGAAGGCAAGAAAACTGCCTAAACCTGATACCTAGAAATACTCGAAGATTTGAGTTTCATCAGAATATTCGAACCTCCATGAATGCATCAATCGTGTTGATTTAACCGATGTAAAACTAAGTGCCATGCGGGAGGCAACCCACACTAGTAAGTTTTTATATATTGAGGCTTGCATTTTAGTTAAATTTTTAGTTGTTTTGCTTTGAGTCATATATAGCAGCATATAATGTTTTTCAATGCGTGTTGACCTAACAATTGACATAGGAAAAGAGACACAAACAAAATGAATGAAGATGCAAAGTAGAGAGACAAACAGAATCAATCAGTAGACACGATGTGCATCAGGGAGTAGCGCGACAAGACAAGAAGCCGCGCGGTTGCGCTGCTCAACCAGTGAGTGGCGACACGTCACAACAACCTGCACGGGCCGCGCGGTCGCACATTGCCCAAATTCTGTAAAACAAATTTTCTCATAGCGTATGGAGAGAGGCAACCAACATAATCAGAATATCTGCAGAAATTGGCTGAGCAATCATTAGCCCTTACATTTCCTACATTACTTGCACTTCTCTTACAATTAAATTCCATTGATGTGTTGTATCAAAAAAAATAAAACAATTCCATTGATGTACATGAATTATTCCTAATGTGATTACAAAATATGAAAGAGTTATGCAACTTATTAAAAACTACCAAAATTTATTTAGAACTTTTATTTGTTGAACTCTAATCAAATACATAATTCTCACTTCTCTCAAAATTCATAAGACTTTTTTTTTATGTTTCTGTTCTCAATTAAATAATCTTCTTGTGATTTTTTTTGTTCTTTGTTCTTTGTAGAAGAACATGAAGTCCGAAAGTTGCTACACCATTGATCTAGCCACGGGAAGGAAAGCATTGAGACTGTCACTACCATTAACAAAAGGTATACAATTGGACGAGATCACTGAGCAATCCGGAATACCAACAACCATCAAGTCAAGGAACTAAGGCACATTGAAAGGAAGATAACAAATGAATAAATCACCAACACCCACAACATCCCACGAGCTTGTTGCTCGACCAGGGGAGTACTCTCATTTTCTTTATTTTATATGTTTAGATGATGAGGATATCGTCTGATTCTGTGTTGGGGGTGAAAAAGCTTCAATTTTTTTATCCATGCTATATATTTATCCTATAGTCTAGGTATTATTTTTAGGACCGAGTCATTAGATTCATGTTTGAAGCATGAAAACATGAATATGTAGGGATCAATGATGATATATGAATAACATGGTTTGAATTTGAGATGCAAGTTATGTGCATGAATTGATACATCTTGAGTAATATTTTCAAAACCATGTTTAAAGTTTCATATACACCTTTCAATCTATTATAAATGAAAAAAAAAGAGAAACTAATGTTGTTATTTATGAGAAAGTAGGGATGAATCCTATGTTGCATGGGTTCAGATACGGCGGTACGGTACAGATATGCCGATTCTGCAAATTATAAAAATAGTCGATACCGATACGACAAGGATACGTCTATATATAATAAATTATTAATATTTTTTATGTGTATTTTTTTTATTTTTAACAAACAATGGAATTTAAAACTTAAACAAAAAAATTGAAAATGCACAAAAAAATATTTAATATTAAAGAAAGTCATGCATCAAAACTAAAAGAAAACATACAAACGTGAATTATGACTAACAATTAAACAACAAGTTAACAAGCTTGTTGTAATGTTACAAAATCAAGATGTTCGATACTCGACGATTAATGACTACATAAAGTTTGTAATAAAGACCCACAATAGTTCCGATACGCCTAAAAAAACGTATCGAGTGCGTATCGAATTTTTTTTATTTTCAAAGTTAATGGATACGCCACGTGGCATGTCGAATACGTTAGTACTGCATAGCCGACTTTCTTGATTGTTAGTACGTTAGTACCGTGGTATCGGTATCTGAATCGATATCGATATGTATCGGGTACTGCATAGCCGACTTAGTATCGGTATCGATGCATTACAAGATGAAGCATGCGATTATGAATCTTGAATAACTTTCTTGATTGTTGTTGGAGATGATTGTAGAATTTTTATATGTAGAGGAAATGAAAATAGGCTATCTTTTCTATTTTAAGTTTGAGGCTTTCAAGCCCAAAACCCTTTACAAATAATGAATATCCAGTGAACCCCCTTGAAGCCTTTTCTTATGAGCCTTTGTTTATGAAACCTAATTACCCACCTTGAGCCGAAAGAAAAAACTACATTCTACCCATACCATAGTCTCACATTATAAGCTAAACAAGTCATAAATGCTCCTCACATATGGAGTCTACATGAATTGATGGCAACATGAAAAGTAGAGGGTGAGAGTGAAGTGGTTACATGTTAAGAACTATGATCTTGTGAATCTACATTGTGAAGATAACTGTTATACATGAACAATAGTATCACACACTATTTGAGCATATGAATCTGGCTTGACAATGACTTTATTAAACCTGGTGTACATTGCTCATCTCTTATTTTGATAATAGGTTGCATTCTGAGAATATATCTCTATGCATGAGTGTTGGCATATTGATCAATTGATCTCTAATTTAGATTCAGTCAGCTTTTTAGTTTTCAGTTACCCAAGGGCGAGCAACAATCTAAGTGCGGGAGTATTTGATGAGCTTTTAATTAACGTCGTTGTAGTACTCGTTTTCTTATGCTTTTGTATACGTATTGGTGCATATTGATTAGTTTTAGTATGGTTTTGTGTTTGTAGAGGATTGTGGTGAGATAGCACAAAACAAAGTTAAAAAGCCTAAATTGGATGTTTTTAGGAACATAGCTTCAAGACACAACGTTCCAATGAGGAGAATCTAAAGAAAGCCATTGATTAAAATACAAGGAGACAAAGTTACAAGAAGAATAAAAGGCTATGCTACATACCATTGGAAAGCCACGGAAGTCAGTGTTCAAATACAACAAGCAGATCAAAATTACGACATTCAGAGAAGAAGTTATAGCCAAAACCGTGACACCGCTTAGAGCAGAAAAGAGCAGCCGCGACCTGCCAAGTTGTGCGACCTTCGGACAAAAGACAGAGAGTAGCACGACCGTAGCACGATCGTGCCTCCCAGGCACGACCATGGCGTAGCGCCACTATTCGTTAGTCCCAAAAACGTACATATACCCTGATTTTGGCCCAACTACTATTTTTTTTATACAAGGACACTAGGGCTACGAAATTCAGCAACCACTCTTCATTATTCACAACAGTATTCAGTAGCACACAATAGCAAACACAAGCACACAACAACAAGCAGGAGATTGGAGATCGTGAGCAATGATTCAAGTCAAAAATTGAATAGAAAGTAGCTAGGAAACAACAATTGCGAGTTATCTTTCTTTTACTATTTCCTTACGATGTTTTTTTCAATTTGTGATGATGAACTTGTAATCATGTATAGCTAATTTCGTATGTTTAAAGTTATGGCGTAGTTAGATTGGTGAACCTATGTGATTTCTTATGCATGATTAAGAATTTTTCTTTTATGTTTTTATTCATCTATCTTGATCTCAATGCTTTTGTGTATCTGGCCAATGTATCACTGGTTAAGTTATGTGAGGTAGCTAGTGCCGCCTTATAACATGTTCTATGGATACTTAAAACTCTTGAGTGTGTGGGCCCACTAACGTCATCCCATGTTCGGGTGTGGCATCGAAAGAAGCCATTAACACATAGATCAAAACTATTAATTAAAATAGTGATAATGAACACAAGGGAGATCCACTGAAACCTGATGCTCACCATTCATCTATCATCTGAGTAGATTTAAGTAGTAATTATATTTAGTATTAGTATAAATCATCCAGTAATCCAATTCGGCCAATCTATTAGTCTAGCATAGTTTAGTTTAGTTTAATATATCTTAGTTTAGTTTAGATAATTCAACCTAAAACATCAAACTCTTATTAAGTGACAAATTTAGAATAAAATAGAAGAAGCGAGATTGATTCAATATAGTCCTCATGGAATTCAAGACTTAAGGCGTAATCTTACTTTCCACTTTATATTACTTGACTAGTATACTAGCGATAAGTGTGTATTATTAAATAATAACACATGAAAATACGCATCAAGTGCCAATGAACCAGTGCTTCTGACAAATCATATGATCTGGAGCGCTAGTATCAAGAATCCACATGTCAAAATTAGGAGTAGATGAATGAAAATTAGAATTTAAGACAAAGGGTCTTGAAATACTAGTGGCTGTAGAGGCAGCATAATGTTGAGAAGTGTCCAGTCCAACCATAATCACAGGAAAATGCAGAACACCTTTGCTAATTTTTAAGAGCTTCACAAGAGGTGACTTGCACAAAATTAACATGGGGGTTCTACATTTTCCTTTTACCCTTGGGTCCTTCCCATCCAGGGGATACCCAAGCAACTAAAAATAATTATCAATTATGTGGCTATTAAATCCACAATGGGTACAACGCAATTTTTTCTTATCTTTCTTGGACACGGGAGGCTTATAAGGCTTGTAAACTGTGTGGTTAGTGAAGGATTGTTGAGTAGGCTGTTGTTGATAACCCTAAGAATCTTGACCAGACCTTTGTCTAGTAAACATGGCTAAGGAATGTGACACATAATTAGAAGTGTACTAGTCTCTTTGTTTCTCTTCTTGAAACAACATGGAGTACACCTTAGACAGACCATGCAGTGAATTGACCAACGATATATGACTTTTTATAGCTGAAAAGTGCCATTAAGTTCCCCAAAAAATTTCAAAACAAAGTCACACTGCTACATGTCAATCATAGTTCTATTAACACTGCCGGTGCAGAGACCACAAGTATACACTGCAATAGGTCTTTGACCTACAAATTCATCTCAAAGTGACCTAAACATGTTGTAATACTCCTTAACAGGCAAAGAACCTTGGGTGATAGTTGATAATGAGTTTTGTAATTAAAAGACTTTAGATCCACTTGTCCTATCATACATAGTCTTCAATTCAAGCCAAAAATCACGTGGATTATCAAAATACATCAAACTTTTGCGTACATTCTTCTCAATTGAATTAAACAACCATGACAACACAAGTGTATTTGCACGATTCCAACACACATTCAAAGAAAGATCAGGACCATCAGGTTGTGGCAAGGAACGGTCAATCAAAAAGAGTTTATTTTATATACTGAGAGCCATTATAATGCTCTTACACCACGAAATAGAATTCGCACCAGTAAAATTATCACTCTCAATTGATTGTCTAGTGAAATTGTGCGTACATAAGTAATAAATGGAAGAAGAATCCTCACTTGGATTCTTAATCGGAGCAGTAGTAAAGATGAGCTCGGTGTCGTCATTTGATCTCAATCAATAACGCGCTGTGAAAAATTGCAGAAAAACACATATCGATCTGAGAAGACGATCATAGAAGGTGATCGGTAATCGATGAACAATGGTGGAAGTAATTTGCAATCAAAATCAACCCGTAAATTGATACCATGTAAACATTTGCACTATAACGCAATTGAAACACATTGCTAAAAACAAAATTAACGATTACATTGATGAATTCTGGAAAGACATACAATTAGGGAAAAAGTTACTCTCAACCGTTTAGAGAGAGAAATTATCTAACAAAAAAATGAATTGAATGATGAATATGTGCGTGTGTGAGGCTGTTATATACTGGAGTAGTTGGCCAAGTAATCCCAGGTGCAAACCGATTATAAATAACAAACCAACCTAATTTACTAAATTCGGAAAGTCGTTGTACACGAACAACTGAATTTCTTGATTGAGCTCCGACTACCACCCAAAATCTCAGGCAAAAGAAGCGTAAAAGGATACAGTAAACGGACGACAAATGGGTGACACAAAAACCGTGGGGTGGAGATCGGTATTGCATGTATTTTTCATGAGTTTTTCCTTCTTCCTTCCTTTCTTTGTTTATATATTTAAAATTAGAACTGAGGGTAGACAGGTAATTTGAGCCCCAAAATGCAAAACCACGCGCACATCTGCCGCGTGTGATACACATTTATTTTTAGGTTTTTTTTTGCTTCTAACTTTAAAACACAGGGGGAGCTCTGCTAATTAAAATAACACAGGGACTTTTATGTCAATTAGAGATAATATGGGGACAGCTTTTGCTATTTAGTCATTGTACATACGTTCATATTGATTAAGCATCTCAGTCTTTTAATTTTCATTATATGCCTAACTCTCATCATGTATCTGATTGTATTCACCATGAAAGGGTTCAGTTTTACTTAAAGACTCATACCATGTTACAAGATTCGATCCAACCCCGATCCCCAAAATAATATTGGGTCAACTGTTACGTTAAGTTATTATCGTGTCCTTTAGTGCGAGTGGGGATCTTGAAAATCTTGCTTCGTAGTTAGTTCTTAGCAAGCTATTTGCTAATCTCAAAATAGTTCTAATAAATCTTGTAGTTTGAGCGTGTATAAACTACCTTACAGTCATTCGTGTAATTTAATTTCCTTTTTTTCTTATATTTATGGGAATTTCATGCTATTTTAGATAATATCATGATACACATACATAGAAATCAAAATAAACTTTGAAGTGTAAGAATTCTTTAGAATAGTCACTTCATTGATATATATATATATATATATGTATATGGACGAATTATAAAAAATGCCCGCTAACTTTTTTTTTTCAATCTTAAATGCTCGTTTTTTCAAAACATGCTAAAAATGCCCTGTATCTTTTAAAATTTCTACTAAAAATGCCTGAAATAAAAAATAAGCACAAAAAAGCCTATTTTGTCTGAAAAATAATGCTAAAAATGCCCTGTATCTTTTAAAATTCTACAAAAAATGTTCGAATTTTAAAACGCGACTTTTTGATTCAGCAGCGCGTCTCTTTGACTCGGATGCCACGTCGGATAAAATGTCCGAATTTTTAACATCGGGCATTTTTGTTAGAAAATTTAAAACTTAACGGCCATTTTCAGCAGGTTGGGAAAAAACGAGCATTTAAAATTGAAAAAAAAAGTTAGCGGACATTTTTGATAATTCGTCCTATATATATATATATATATATATATATATATATATATATATAATAGGTGGGGAAGCCTTTATTAGTCTTGCATGCAGTTGCCGTCTCTGTCGATCTACATCAGAATTTGAGGACAATCTTAATAGTGTCGGGATGTTTCATATGCTCAAACCCTTTATTGATTTCAGCAAGCGAAAACTCGTGAGTGATAAGCTCATCAAGATTGATTTCTTGTTCAAAAAATACATGTATTGATATTATAATGCGTGTCTTTAAAACTTCGGAAAAATCTAAAATCATATAATCTCATTCACACACACACACACACACACATACCTTGTTTATGCATTTGTGAATGATGTTAGGGAGGTCCGAGTGAGGTCTTACGCCCCCATAGAGATAGAGGCAACCTTTGACAGTTCTACCATATATAAGCGGAACCAGTTTGACTTCCACACTTGCAGCTCCTACACCAAGTAACACTGCGGTTCCAAATCCCTGATTTATTAATTACATGCAAATCAAGTTAACTGTAATTAGTCACTGCTAAATATGTATAATTAGGGAAAATTGATGCATCTACACACTTGGGAACAATAAGACGGAAAAGAGACAAATTAAACTGAGAATTTATATCGATATGTCCCAATGAAGTATTTGGATATATTAATTATTGCGACTTTGGAAGGTTATATGCTTTGAATATTTTTAAAAGGGTGCTATTTGAAGCTTTATGTAAACGCACTTTGATATATACTATATATATTGTAAGTTATTTGAAGGGCCATATAAATATTATGGATATATAAAATACCAATTTTGAACCCTCAAGGGCTTCATTGAGAAGGCTTGGTACTCCAGTGCACTCAAAAAAGTAATCCACTCCAAATCCTCCAGTTGCGTCTTTCACCAACTCCGATATTGCTTTATCACAATGATCTTTTGGATTTATGAAATCTGTAATCCCAAAGTTTCTTGCCTTTTCTGCCTTCAAATCATTTATATCTATTCCAATTATCTTCGCAGCCTCTTGCATTTGAGCTCCCTTCACAACCTAATTATATATGTCACAAGAAATTTTAGAAAGAAAATTATATTACATCACCAATTTTATATATTGTGAACTTAACATATCTCATAAACCTGTCATGCATCTTATTGATTAGATGCAGTTTTATTCATTCTTATTATAATTTGGATTAGGATAAGCTAGCCTATAGACATGAAGTCGAGAAAGATTTAAATCACAACATTATATTCCGCACATACATGATGTGTTATGGCAAAATAATGTACTTACCCCAAGTCCCACTGCACCAAGGCCAAGTACAGCAACCGTTGAGCCCTTTTCGATATTGACTACTCTATAAGTTGATCCAAAACCCGTTGTAAAACCGCACGCAAGGAGACTTGCGTGGGGAAGAGGCAACGCGGGATCTACCTTGACTGCGTAACCAGCTTCTACAACCGTGTACTCTGACCATGTCGCGCATGACATATGGTGGTAGACCTTTTCCCCTTGCATAGACGTCATTCTGGACGTGCCATCGAGCATTAGACCGCTTGTAGAAACAGGATACTTTTGACATATGTTTGTCTTCCCAGACCGGCAACTTTGGCATTCTCCACATTCTCCTACATAGAGTGGCACCACAATGTCTCCTTCCTTCAGGTTTGTCACCTTGTCTCCAACACTCTCAACCATGCTGCTAAATTATTTTATTACTAATTAATTCTTTGATTACTTATTAATTAATTAGATCTCAACCAAAAAATTAGTATAACATTTTTTTTCGGGGTGGGGGGGTGTTAATTTAGTTCCAAAGTAAACCTGAATTGACCATAAGAGGGGAACACTTACCCTACACCTTCATGTCCATGAACGACTGGAAAAAATGGCTGGTAAAAAAAGAAGAGAAGGCAATTTTATACACATACATATAAAAAAACAAAAAAAATTAGAAAACAGAAAGTAGTTGAGTGCAGCATATATATTTACGAGGAGGTCGTAGGTGCAGCATATGTAGTCAGTGTGACAAATACTGGCGCAAAGGATTTTAAGTCTTATTTCGTGCGATTTTGGTGGGTCCACCTGAATCTCTTCAACCTGCAATGGTTCCCCGGCTTTCCGTAGCACCGCCGCTATAATATAATGACAAAACGAGAAAGATCAATATGTCAGATTTACGAAAATGTTGACTTTAGTATCTTAATAATTACGAAGCTCCCCCTGTAACTTTAAGATTTTGTAGAGAGTAAGAGGTATGTTGTAACATAGTTTAAGAACTCAAAATTAGAATTAAAATTTCTTTTCTTTTTCGCGTAATTACAAGTGACGTATTCAAGGATTGTATATTGGCTGAAGACACTAAAATATATTTTTGAAAGAACAATAATAGGTTAACCATTAAAGTAAAAGTGAAGAATGGAGTTCTTTTTGGGTTGAATCTGAACCAGGAAAAGAGGAAGAATGCAACAGTGGTGTGCCAAAGAATATTAAGTCCATGAACAAGATGGTCAAAAGCTTGACTCAAAAGGGGACCAATAAATCTCAGGTACGACTAAAGGATCCCTCTTTAGCTGCTTCTGGAAAGGATAAAAAGTGCGAGACTTGTGAATTATTTAGAGATATGAATGGTGAAAGCTCTAACAACAATGCCGCGAGCATTGAGACCTTCCCAATAGCGGGCGACGTTGAGGTTGTCACGCTAAATTAAAATGCTAACGGTATTGAGACCGTAGTACCGGTTTTGAGAACCGCTATGTCATATTCTCAACTAGAGAAACCTAAAAGAATTCGAAATAATTCTAAGTACTGAGACTTGTGAATTATTCGAAAGAAATTCAAAATGAGAATAATTCTAAGTATTGAGACTTGTGAATTATTTGAGAGGAAAAAAAAAGTTAATTCTAAGTATTGAGACTTGTGAATTATTCAAAGAGAAATCAAAGTGAGAATAATTATTAGTATTGAGACTTGTGAATTATTCGAAGATATTCTAAGTGAGAATATTTATACAGACGGTTTTGTCGCAGAAAGGTGGAGTGTAAGCGGACTTGTTCCTCCACTGGCCTAGGAACCTAATATTCTGTCGTAGAAATGTGGACTTTAAAGAGGTTTTGTCCCTCCACTGGCCGGAGAATATCTGTATAAATAGTTCAGTTGAGAATTCTCAGCGATACTAATAGAAATAATTATGTGGATTATTTAATTAGTTATGGCGACTGAAAATTCAAACAATAACTCGAACGAATGGTAGGTAGACACTGTGGCTACTTGACCACATCTGCGCGAACAAGTGGATGTTCACGACCTATCAACTTGTGGAGAACAAGCAGTGTTTCTTGGGAAACTCTGCAATCTCAAAAGTTGAAGGCAGGGGAACGGTTGTACTAAAGAGGACCTCGGGGAAAGGGGTGACCCTAACGAGGTGCTTCATATTTCAGAGATTCACACGAATCTAATATGTGGTACAATGTTGAACTAGAAAGGGTTCACACTTGTCTTTGAGTCAGACAAGGTTATCCTGTCTAAGGGTAGAACCTTTGGAGGAAAGGGATTTTTGGTCTAAGAATCTTTTAAGATGTCTATTATGACCATGTCACCTAAGGGTGAGGCTAGTACTGAGACTAGTGTTCAAGTCTCGTGTGAGGAGACTAATTTTACGAATAAATGTAATCGAAGTTGCATGTGAGGCAAATACTATAATTTATTTCGATTACTTGTGACGTCTTTATGACATGAGAATATAATACAAGTGCGAGACTTGTATATTGTGTGTGTGTGTATATATATGTGTATATATGTAGTTATTGAAAATACAAGTGTGAGACTTGTATAATATATATATATATATATATATATATTTATATTTGTAGGAAATAACACAAGTGTGAGACTTGTATGTTATTACATATATAATTACTTGTTGAAAATAACACGAGTGTGAGACTTGTATGTTATATATATTTGTAGAAAATAAAAACAAGTGCGAGACTTGTATTTTATTATATATATATATATATTTGTTTGAGATATTTGGAATTTGAGTCCAAATATAAGTGCGTAAATTTAAATTGCTTAGTGAGAAGCAAGTGAGATTTAATGCTATTTATTTTACTAAATAGATTAAATATTTATATTTATTTGAATTAAGCCGTTATGTACGCAAATCAAATAAATTCTATTTCTTTGAGGCTCGAGACATTTCTTTCATTGAGGAAAAGAACAGAAATGTGGGGGCGAGAGGAAAGAAAATGTTGGTTAAGATTATTCTAAACTTTTAAGTTAGAAAATTAATCATAATATTTTCCGAAGACTTTAAGAGTTTAAAGAAAATATTGGAGGCGATTGACGAAAGGTCTAGCGAGAGACTAAGTAGCAAATTCATCGAGGGAAATGGGAAATTTGAGCCCACCAAAAGACATCACCCCATGATGGCAACCCTACCTGAATTGTAAACCCCAATTTGCAGGTTCAAAGGGACAACCGAATTGTGGGGGGAGTCGAACAAAGCACTCGGGAAATTGAGTTCCCAACCCATTTCTAGGATGAAAGAGTGATGGACCTGTACAGGGAAGGAGAACTTAAGGTTCTAATGATCCTTATGTCTTGTGACACAAGCGGGGTATTACAGGATACCCTTAATGAGAGATCACCTATGTCGAATGTGAAGGGGCCGCTTCGTTGAGATGAGTTAAAGGGCTAAATCTCTAGAGCATTCGATGAAAATTGCAAAGGTAGTCCAGGGCCGAAACGGACAACAACGAGGACCAATATGGTATTGGAAGGAGTTGTGTGAGTACCATTGTCTTGGTATACACAAAACGCCGAACTGTTCAAGGCATCACGTCCACTGGTTGGCAAGTATATCCGATGGTATTTCGCTAAGGAAGGTTCAAGGCCTAAAACCACCTATCCTGATGCAACAAGTTCCGGCAGAGCTCATAAATTGCATTTAGCATTGCTAGGCTCACGTGCATTTCAACCAATTACATTCATGTGGGGGATTGTTGGAGAATATTTGGAATTGAGTCCAAATAATGAGTGCAAAGTGTGTGAATTGTAATTGCTTATTGAGAAGCATTTTATTTGTGAAATAAAAATTCAAGATTAAATATTTGTGAATAAAATATTTGAGAATATCTTGAATTTTGAAGACACACTTATTATTGTGCTTGAATGAGGTCAAAATAATTTGATGACATTCAAATGTTTTGAATGACAAGTTTAATACACCCCCTTTAATGTTATGTGGTTGTTACATCTTTTTCTCACCTATAAAAGGAGGCCTCCACTCTTGTGAAAAATAATCCAATAAGCATCTAAAAGAGAAAAATCCTTTTCATACATAGCATACATATTTTATGAGTTTTGCAAATACTATTCGAGTCCGAATTGAGAAGGTAGTATTGTCCTTCACTTACTACCTTATTGTGTGAGGATGTTGTACATTGAGAGGTCGTTTCCCACTGAGAGCTTGAAGGGTAGCCGGGAAAATTGATCTTAAGGGGAGAGGGCTAAGCCTTCGACTCATCCTATGCTTCAACAGAATTTTTCTGACTCGTCTAATCCACTCCAAGGATTTTCATACAGTTGCTGAGAGGTCCATTTATATTTATTGTTACATTCTTTGTTTAATTCCATATATGTTAATGTTTAATTTTATGTTGTATGATTCTAGATATATAATCATGATTATGTGTATGTTTATATTTATAAATTCACATGTTTATGTGCAACACGTACCCAACAATATCATGATACACATACATAGAAATTAAAATAAACTTTGAAGTGTAAGAATTCTTTAGAATAGTCACTTTATTGATATATATATATATATATAAAATAAGCGGGGAAGCCTTTATTAGTCTTGCATGCAGTTGCCGTCACTGCCGATCTACATCAGAATTTGAGGACAATCTTAATAGTGTCGGGATGTTTCATTTGCTCAAACCCTTTATTGATTTCAGCAAGCGAAAACTCGTGAGTGATAAGCTCATCAAGATTGATTTCCTGTTCAAAAAATACATGTATTGATATTATAATGTGTGTCTTTAAAACTTCGGAAAAATCTAAAATCATATAATCTGATTCACAAACACACACACACACATACCTTTTTTTTTTTTTTTTTTTTTTTTTTGAAAGGAAAAATTCATAAAGAAAGGGAGTACAAGGGGTACTCCAACCCCGAACAACCGAGACCAATCAAAATTACAAAACTATAGTTCCAAGACAAGCCACAAGGTTTAGAAACCAATCACTAAGAGAAAAAATAAGATTTGGCTTTAAGGCTTTGAACCATACCTTGTTTACGCATTTGTGAATGATGTTAGGGAGGTCCGAGTGAGGTCGTACGCCACCATAGAGGCAACCTTTGACAGTTCTACCATATATAAGCGGAACCAGTTTGACTTCCACACTTTCAGCTCCTACACCAAGTAGCACTGCGGTTCCAAATCCCTGATTTATTAATTACATGCAAATCAAGTTAATTGTAATTAGTCACTGCTAAATATGTATAATTAGGGAAAATTGATGCATCTACGCACTTGGGAACAATAAGACGGAAAAGAGACAAATTATCTTATTAACATAAATATACTGAGAATCTATATCAATATGTCCCAATCAAGTATTTGGATATATTAATTATATATTGCGACTTCGAAAGGTTATATATGCTTTGAATATTTTTAAAAGGGTGCTATTTGAAGCTTTATGTAAACGCACTTGATATATGCTATATATATAGTAAGTTATTTGAAGGGCCATATATATATTATGGATATATAAAATACCAATTTTGAACCCTCAAGGGCTTCATTGAGAAGGCTTGGTACTCCAGTGCACTCAAAAAAGTAATCCACTCCAAATCCTCCAGTTGCGTCTTTCACCAACTCCGATATTGCTTTATCACAATGATCTTTTGGATTTATGAAATCTGTAATCCCAAAGTTTCTTGCCTTTTCTGCCTTCAAATCATTTATATCTATTCCAATTATCTTCGCAGCCTCTTGCATTTGAGCTCCCTTCACAACCTAATTATATATGTCACAAGAAATTTTAGAAAGAAAATTATATTACATCACCAATTTTATATATTGTGAACTTAACATATCTCATAAACCTGTCATGCATCTTATTGATTAGATGCAGTTTTATTCATTCTTATTATAATTTAGATTAGGATAAGCTAGCCTATAGACATGAAGTCGAGAAAGATTTAAATCACAAAATTTTTATTCCGCACATGCATGATGCGTTATGCCAAAATAATGTACTTACCCCAAGTCCCACTGCACCAAGGCCAAGTACAGCAACCGTTGAGCCCTTTTCGATATTCACTACTCTATAAGTTGATCCAAAACCCGTTGTAAAACCGCACGCAAGGAGACTTGCGTGGGGAAGAGGCAACGCGGGATCTACCTTGACTGCGTAACCAGCTTCTACAACCGTGTACTCTGACCATGTCGCGCATGACATATGGTGGTAGATCTTTTCCCCTTGCATAGATGTCATTCTGGACGTGCCATCGAGCATTAGACCGCTTGTAGAAACAGGATACTTTTGACATAAGTTTGTCTTCCCAGACCGGCAACTTTGGCATTCTCCACATTCTCCTACATAGAGTGGCACCACAATGTCTCCTTCCTTTAGGTTTGTCACCTTGTCTCCAACACTCTCAACCATGCTGCTAGCTCAATTATTTTATTACTAATTAATTCTTTGATTACTTATTAATTAATTAGATCTCAACCAAAAAATTAGTACAATATTTTTTTTCGGGGTGCGGGGGTGTTAATTTAGTTCCAAAGTAAACCTGAATTGACCATAAGAGGGGAACACTTACCCTACACCTTCATGTCCATGAACGACTGGAAAAAATGGCTGGTAAAAAAGAAGAGAAGGCAATTTTATATACATACATATAAAAAAAGGGATAATTACATTAAACCTCCCATAGTATGGTCCATTTCTGAGTCAACCCCCTTAACTTTGTTTTGACTCAGTCAACCCCCCATCGTTTGCCAAAATCATCACTTTGCCCCAAGTCAATTTTTTTGCACTTTTTTCAGGGGTATTTTCGTCAAATGTTAAAAATTGTAATATTTGTTTTAAAAAAATATAAAATTTATTAATCGACAAATAATAATTAATTTTCGGCAAATTTTTTTTTTTCAACCAAATTTATTTCCGAATTTTTTTTTCGAACAAATTTTTTTTCGACAACATTTTTTTTTCGCCAAATATTTTTTTTCAGAAATTGTTTTATCGACAAATTATTTTTTCGACATAATTTTTTTTCGAAAAGAAATTGTCAAAAAAAAAATTTGTTCGAAAAAAAAAATTTTGCCAAAAAAAAAAATTTCGGAAATACATTTGGTTGAATTTTTTTTTTTGGCGAAAATTAATATTTGCCGATTAATAAATTTTACATTTTTTTAAAACAAATATTTAAATTTTTAACATTTGCCGAAAATACCCCTGAAAAAAGTGCAAAAAGTTGACTTGGGGCAAAGTGATGATTTTGGCAAACGATGGGGGGTTGACTGAGTCAAAACAAAGTTAAGGGGGTTGACTCAGAAATGGACCATACGATGGGGGGTTTAATGTAATTATCCCAAAAAAAAATTAGAAAACAGAAAGTTGTTGAGTGCATATATTTACGAGGAGGTCGTAGGTGCAACATATGTAGTCAGTGTTACAAATACTGGCGCAAAGCATTTTAATTCTTATTTCGTGCGATTTTGGTGGGTCCACCTGAATCTCTTCAACCTGCAATGGCTCCCCGGCTTTCCGTAGCACCGCCGCTATAATATAATGACAAAACGAGAAAGATCAATATGTCAGATTTACATCTACGCACCCCGAGATTTGGTCGAATTACGAAAATGTTGACTTTAGTATCTTAATAATTACGAAGCTCCCCCTGTAACTTTAAGATTTTGTAGAGAATAAGAGGTGTGTTGTAACATAGTTTAAGAACTCAAAATTATAATCAAAATTTCTTTTCTTTTTCGCGTAATTACAGTGACGTATTCAAGAATTGTATATTGGCCGGCGACTAAAGAATCCCTCTTTGGCTGCTTCTGGAAAGGATAAAAAGTCAGATGAACTAAGTAACTCAATTGGCGATGAAAATATAGAATGTTGCAATAAGGCTTTGTTGAGTAAAAACTTTGAGTGGGAGGCTCAACAAACTTGGGACTTTGGAAAAACAATTGGTGTGGTGGCAAGGGCAATGATAAGGAAATTGTTAAAAGATTAAGTGATATGGAAAGAAGGGATACAAGCATTCATGTTGACAAGCAGCAACAACGTGGAGAAAAGGTGGATTCAAAAGAAGTCGACCAATGATTATTCTATTTTGGAATGTTAGGATGGTTGGAGGGAGGGCAAAGAAAAAGGAGTTGAGAGATCTGGTTGCTAAAAATAAGGTGGATATTTTGTGTATCCAAGAAACAAAGTTGGAGGAAATCAACATGAACATTTGTGCATCAATTTGGGGAGGAGATGACTTCCAATGGAAATTCAAGGAAGCTAGGGGAATGTCAGGTAGATTACTTACAATGTGGAGAGAAAGTAGTTTTAGAGTGGAGAATTCTATTGTAGGAGATGGCTTCATTTTGATTGAAGGTCTGACTGGTCATGATAATTTAAAATGCTTCATCCTAAATGTCTATTCGCCTTGCCAGTTAAGTGAGAAAAGATTGTTGTGGTCCAATCTGATTGATGTGAAAAGAAATAAAGGGAACGGTTTGTGGTGTGTGATTGGTGATTTTTATGCAGTTAGAGTTAGTTCGGAAAGAAAAGGGAGAAGGGGTTATACTCAGACAGGAGAAATGAACGAATTTTGTAACTTCATAGATGAAATGAATTTGCTTGATATGTTGGGACGAAAGTTTACTTGGTATCGTACTAATTGGACTGCAATGAGTAGATTGGACCGATGCTTACTATCAGATGAGTGGATTTCCAAGTGGCCTGATTGCTCTCAAAGAGGGCTTCAGAGAGTGCTTTCCGATCATTGCCCCATCCTTGTGAAAAGGAAGTCTTTCCATCAACTGGGGAGCCAAACCTTTTTGGGTCTTTGATTGCTGGTTTGAACATCCGAGATTTGTATCGTTTATCAACAACGAATGGAGCAAGATGGAGATTGAAGGAAGAAAAGGATTTGTGTTGAAAGAAAAGCTAAAGAACCTTAAGAAACTGCTTCGAATCTGGAATATCGAGTCTTCTGGGAATGTGGAGAAGAGGATTGAAGAATTCAGGAATAAGATTACTGAGTTAGACATTCAAAACGAAACTTCTGAGCTTTCCGAGAGAGAGGTTGTGAGTAGGGCCAATCTGATGGGAAATTTTTGGCGTGCTTTAGCTGATAAGGAGAGCATGTTACTTCAAAAATCAAGGCTTAATTGGGTTAAAAACGGTGATTATAATACTAAATCTTTCCATCAGTATGTCAGAAGCATGTCAGAAGCAGGAGAAAACTAAATGAGATTCAAGGGTTGTTTAAAGATGGAGTTTGGATTGATGATCCTGTTGAGGTGAAAAAAGAGGTGAATAATCACTTTCAACGGCAATTTACTGGGGAACAATAGGACAAACCTACTCTTGAAGGAATTGAGTTCAAATTGCTGGGTGTTGAGGACAATGCACAACTGACCAGGCCCTTCATAGAGGATGAGATTAAAGCGGCGATTTGGGATTGTGATGGAAGTAAAAGTCTAGGGCCCGACAGATTTAACTTCAATTTTCTGAAAAAATCGTGGGAAATTATGAAGTCTGATTTTATTAGCTTCATAGAGGAGTTCCACCAGAATGCGAAGCTAGTGAAAGGCTCTAATTCATCCTTTATCACTCTTATTCCGAAAAAGTCAAGTCCTGTTAGTCTTAATAACTTTCGCCCCATCTCATTAGTTGGGTGCATGTACAAAACGCTTGCAAGTTTTTTTGGCTAATAGAATTAAGAAGGTGATGGAAAAAATTATCTCAAAGGAGCAGATGGCGTTCGTGGGCGGGAGGAATATACTTGACATCGTGATGATCACCAACAAACTTATTGATGAAGTGAGGTCAAAAAAGAAACCAAGTCTTATGTTCAAGGTTGATTTTGAGAAGGCTTATGATTGTGTTTCTTGTGAGTATTTGGATTTCGTTTTGCACAAGATGGGTTTGTCTTAAATGGAGAAAGTGGATCGAAGAATGTCTCTCGTCGGCTATGGCTTCCATTCATGTTAATGGCAACCCAACATATGAGTTTAAATTGCAAAGGGAACTTAGGCAAGGAGACCCGCTCTCTCCATTTCTTTTTTCGATCGCAGCCGAGGGTGTTGGAGGGCTTATGAGAAAAGCTGTGAATTTAAATCTTTTCAAAGGTATTGAGGTGGGGCAAGATAGGTTGCAAATGACTCATGTTCAATTCGCAGACGATACAATATTTTTTGGCTATTCAGATTGGAATAATGTGAGGGCTATTAAAAGTAAAACTTTGAATTAGTATCATGCTTAAAGGTCAACTATCAAAAGTGTCAGCTCTTGGGGTCAACGTCGATGAAGAGGTCATGGATCAAATGGCAGATTTTCTCCATTGTAGAAGAGGATCGACTCCGTTCAGATATTTGGGACTGCCTGTAAGGGGAAACTCATCGAGAACTGAGATGTGGGAGCCGTTATATAAAGCTTTTAAGGAAAAACTTGCGCCTTGGAAAAATCATTTCTTGTCTAATGGAGGTAAAGCTATTTTGATTAATTAAGTGGTTTGCAGCTTACCATTGTATTTTCTGTTTTTTTTAAGGCGCCAAAGAAAGTGATCAAAAGTTTCATGTTGATACAGAGAGACTTTCTTTTGAGGGGCGGGGGGGGGGGGGGGGGGGGGAGTGAACAATCTAAAAAGGTGGCATGGGTCAGTTGGGATCAAGTGTGTAAAGATAAAAGTGAGGGGGGAGTTAATGTGAAAAATATGGAGTGGTTTAACTTGCCATTGTCGGAAAAGTGGAGATGGCGTATGCTGAACAACGAAGATGGATTGTGGTTGGCAGTTTTGAAAGCAAAGTACGGGAGTGTTATGGATCGAGGGACAAACACGACGCAACTTAGTAGAAGTGGTAGGGGATCAAACTGGTGGAAAGAATTATGGAAAATTGATAATCAATTCGTGTGGTTTGAGCAAGGAATTGAGAGTGGTGGGAACGGAGAACACACCAGCTTTTGGCATGATAGATAGGTGGGTGATGAGACACTTACAAATAGGTACAATAGACTTCACAACATTACATCTAATAAAGAAGCACGATTAGCAGAAATGGGAACGTGGGACGACAATGGATGGCAATGGTCTTGGAGATGGCGAAGGAACCTTTTTCTTTGGAAGCAGTCAATGCTTAAAGATAT
The DNA here is from genome assembly GCA_948329865.1 of Linaria vulgaris. Lineage (NCBI taxonomy): Eukaryota > Viridiplantae > Streptophyta > Magnoliopsida > Lamiales > Plantaginaceae > Linaria > Linaria vulgaris. Next base: position 102,984,932 of record OX415250.1, read on the forward strand.
GATTCTAGAATTAAACACTAAACCGCTCCGACAACATGTACGGGACTGTTAGAGATGGAAGCATGAAACTTCAGGTGTCTACTCCGTCAACTCGGCTTATAAAAGTATTGCCAAATGTGTACCAGTAAACCATGTTCGTGAATTTAGTAAAATATGGGACACCCTGGCACCACTCATTATCAAGTTTTTTGTGTGGAGAATTTTCTTGGACCGACTTTCCTCAAAAGATAATCTTGCTAAAAGAGGTATTATTCCACCCGAGGCTCCTATGACGTGTTTTTTATGTGAGGTGGAGGAAGAAAGTGTTCATCATTTATTTGGTAAATGTCGTGTGACTCATAGTGTTTTGATGGGATGTTTGTCTTCCATTGGTGTTTGCACGACTTTGCATTTTTTGGCGGAACTCCAACTTGAACAATGGGGAGATTTGGTTCCTAAAAAGAAAAGCAAAGACATGTGGATTTGTGTGTAGTTTTACGCGACATGGATAATCTGGACAACTAGAAATAAGATATTTAAGGAGGGAGGAACAATCGATGTGGAGAGAATTGTCGAGCTTATTAAAGTTAGGACGTGGACTCAGATGAAAGCTAAGAAGGATGGTTTTTCTTTTTCTTCTATAGATTGCTACCTTAATCCTATGAAGTGCATGGGATAGCTTTTGTTGACAGTTTTGTACCTTCGTTTCGTGCACTTCTCGTGCTTTTTTGAAATATATTTCATTTGGTTTATCAAAAAAAAAAAACTGAACTAATGCGAGCAAAGATTTGTGTTTTGTTTGAGCTTTTAGTTCTTTAACATATATTTTTTTTTTGATAATATATTTTACGATGACTATGTCAATAACTAATAAGTTTTATGCATTATATTACTTATCAAACATATTTTTATATATATTACATATCAAACATATTTTTATAAGAATAAATACTATAGACAATGTTATAACTTTTTGCAATTTGTTAGAGATTGTTTTTAAAAAAAAATCTTTTCAGCAAATGAAAGTTTTATTAAACGTGGCGAAGTATAAGAGGTACTCCGGGATAAATGCTACTTAATCTAGTGGATTGTTAACCAATCGACAACCGAAAAAGAAAAACTTGCTTCCTCTACTCTAATCTATTTTCTTGCTCGCTCTATACTTAACTGTCTCAACTAATTAAGCGAACAATCTAAAAAGGTGGCATGGGCCAGTTGGGATCAAGTGAGTAAAGATAAAAGTGAGGGGGGAATTAATGTGAAAAATATGGAGTGGTTTAACTTGGCATTGTTGGGAAAGTGGAGATGGCGTATGCTGAATAAGGAAGATGGATTGTGGTTGACAGTTTTGAAAGCAAAGTACAGAAGTGTTATGGATCGAGGGACAAACACGACGCAACTTAGTAGAAGTGGTAGGGGATCAAACTGGTGGAAAGAATTATGGAAAATTGATAATCAGTTCGTGTGGTTTGAGCATGGAATTGAGAGTGGTGGGAAACGGAGAACACACCAACTTTTGGCATGATAGGTGGGTGGGTGATGAGACACTTGCAAATAGGTACATTAGACTTTATAACATTACATCTAATAAAGAAGCACGATTAGCAGAAATGAGAACATGGGACGACAATGGATGGCAATGGTCTTGGAGATGGCGAAGGAACCTTTTTCTTTGGGAGCAGTCAATGCTTGAAGATATGATTCTAGAATTAAACACTAAACCGCTCCGACAACATGTACCGGACTGTTGGAGATGGAAGCATGAACCTTCAGGTGTCTACTCCGTCAACTCGGCTTATAAAAGTATTGCCAAATGTGTACCAGTAAACCATGTTCGTGAATTTAGTAAAATATGGGACACCCTCGCACCACTCATTATCAAGTTTTTTGTGTGGAGAATTTTCTTGGACTGACTTCCCTCAAAAGATAATCTTGCTAAAAGAGGTATTATTCCACCTGAGGCTCCTATGATGTGTTTTTTATGTGGGGAGGAGGAAGAAAGTGTTTATCATTTATTTGATAAATGTCGTGTGACTCATAGTGTTTTGATGGGATGTTTGTCTTCCATTGGTGTTTGCACGGCTTTGCATTTTTTGGCAGAACTCCAACTTGAACAATGGGGAGATTTGGTTTCTTAAAAGAAAGTCAAAGACATGTGGATTTGTGTGTGGTTTTACGCCGACTTGGATAATCTGGACAACTAGAAATAAGATATTTAAGGATGGAGAGGAACAATCGATGTGGAGAGAATTGTCGAGCTTATTAAAGTTAGGACGTGGACTCAGATGAAAGCTAAGAAGGATGGTTTTTCTTTTTCTTCTACAGATTGCTACCTTAATCCTATGAAGTGCATGGGATAGCTTTTGTTGACAGTTTTGTACCTTCGTTTCGTGCACTTCTCGTGCTTTTTTGAAATATATTTCATTTGGTTTATCAAAAAAAAAAAACTGAACTAATGCGAGCAAAGATTTGTGTTTTGTTTGAGCTTTTAGTTCTTTAACATATATTTTTTTTGATAATATATTTTACGATGACTATGTCAATAACTAATAAGTTTTATGCATTATATTACTTATCAAACATATTTTTATATATATTACATATCAAACATATTTTTATAAGAATAAATACTATAGACAATGTTATAACTTTTTGCGATTTGTTAGAGATTGTTTTTAAAAAAAAATCTTTTCAGCAAATGAAAGTTTTATTAAACGTGGCGAAGTATAAGAGGTACTCCAGGATAAATGCTACTTAATCTAGTGGATTGTTAACCAATCGACAACCGAAAAAGAAAAACTTGCTTCCTCTACTCTAATCTATTTTCTTGCTCGCTCTATACTTAACTGTCTCAACTAATTAAGCGAACAATCTAAAAAGGTGGCATGGGCCAGTTGGGATCAAGTGAGTAAAGATAAAAGTGAGGGGGGAATTAATGTGAAAAATATGGAGTGGTTTAACTTGGCATTGTTGGGAAAGTGGAGATGGCGTATGCTGAATAAGGAAGATGGATTGTGGTTGACAGTTTTGAAAGCAAAGTACAGAAGTGTTATGGATCGAGGGACAAACACGACGCAACTTAGTAGAAGTGGTAGGGGATCAAACTGGTGGAAAGAATTATGGAAAATTGATAATCAGTTCGTGTGGTTTGAGCATGGAATTGAGAGTGGTGGGAAACGGAGAACACACCAACTTTTGGCATGATAGGTGGGTGGGTGATGAGACACTTGCAAATAGGTACATTAGACTTTATAACATTACATCTAATAAAGAAGCACGATTAGCAGAAATGAGAACATGGGACGACAATGGATGGCAATGGTCTTGGAGATGGCGAAGGAACCTTTTTCTTTGGGAGCAGTCAATGCTTGAAGATATGATTCTAGAATTAAACACTAAACCGCTCCGACAACATGTACCGGACTGTTGGAGATGGAAGCATGAACCTTCAGGTGTCTACTCCGTCAACTCGGCTTATAAAAGTATTGCCAAATGTGTACCAGTAAACCATGTTCGTGAATTTAGTAAAATATGGGACACCCTCGCACCACTCATTATCAAGTTTTTTGTGTGGAGAATTTTCTTGGACTGACTTCCCTCAAAAGATAATCTTGCTAAAAGAGGTATTATTCCACCTGAGGCTCCTATGATGTGTTTTTTATGTGGGGAGGAGGAAGAAAGTGTTTATCATTTATTTGATAAATGTCGTGTGACTCATAGTGTTTTGATGGGATGTTTGTCTTCCATTGGTGTTTGCACGGCTTTGCATTTTTTGGCAGAACTCCAACTTGAACAATGGGGAGATTTGGTTTCTTAAAAGAAAGTCAAAGACATGTGGATTTGTGTGTGGTTTTACGCCGACTTGGATAATCTGGACAACTAGAAATAAGATATTTAAGGATGGAGAGGAACAATCGATGTGGAGAGAATTGTCGAGCTTATTAAAGTTAGGACGTGGACTCAGATGAAAGCTAAGAAGGATGGTTTTTCTTTTTCTTCTACAGATTGCTACCTTAATCCTATGAAGTGCATGGGATAGCTTTTGTTGACAGTTTTGTACCTTCGTTTCGTGCACTTCTCGTGCTTTTTTGAAATATATTTCATTTGGTTTATCAAAAAAAAAAAACTGAACTAATGCGAGCAAAGATTTGTGTTTTGTTTGAGCTTTTAGTTCTTTAACATATATTTTTTTTGATAATATATTTTACGATGACTATGTCAATAACTAATAAGTTTTATGCATTATATTACTTATCAAACATATTTTTATATATATTACATATCAAACATATTTTTATAAGAATAAATACTATAGACAATGTTATAACTTTTTGCGATTTGTTAGAGATTGTTTTTAAAAAAAAATCTTTTCAGCAAATGAAAGTTTTATTAAACGTGGCGAAGTATAAGAGGTACTCCAGGATAAATGCTACTTAATCTAGTGGATTGTTAACCAATCGACAACCGAAAAAGAAAAACTTGCTTCCTCTACTCTAATCTATTTTCTTGCTCGCTCTATACTTAACTGTCTCAACTAATTAAGCGAACAATCTAAAAAGGTGGCATGGGCCAGTTGGGATCAAGTGAGTAAAGATAAAAGTGAGGGGGAATTAATGTGAAAAATATGGAGTGGTTTAACTTGGCATTGTTGGGAAAATGGAGATGGCGTATGCTGAATAAGGAAGATGGATTGTGGTTGACAGTTTTGAAAGCAAAGTACAGAAGTGTTATGGATCGAGGGACAAACACGACGCAACTTAGTAGAAGTGGTAGGGGATCAAACTGGTGGAAAGAATTATGGAAAATTGATAATCAGTTCGTGTGGTTTGAGCATGGAATTGAGAGTGGTGGGAAACGGAGAACACACCAACTTTTGGCATGATAGGTGGGTGGGTGATGAGACACTTGCAAATAGGTACATTAGACTTTATAACATTACATCTAATAAAGAAGCACGATTAGCAGAAATGAGAACATGGGACGACAATGGATGGCAATGGTCTTGGAGATGGCGAAGGAACCTTTTTCTTTGGGAGCAGTCAATGCTTGAAGATATGATTCTAGAATTAAACACTAAACCGCTCCGACAACATGTACCGGACTGTTGGAGATGGAAGCATGAACCTTCAGGTGTCTACTCCGTCAACTCGGCTTATAAAAGTATTGCCAAATGTGTACCAGTAAACCATGTTCGTGAATTTAGTAAAATATGGGACACCCTCGCACCACTCATTATCAAGTTTTTTGTGTGGAGAATTTTCTTGGACTGACTTCCCTCAAAAGATAATCTTGCTAAAAGAGGTATTATTCCACCTGAGGCTCCTATGATGTGTTTTTTATGTGGGGAGGAGGAAGAAAGTGTTTATCATTTATTTGATAAATGTCGTGTGACTCATAGTGTTTTGATGGGATGTTTGTCTTCCATTGGTGTTTGCACGGCTTTGCATTTTTTGGCAGAACTCCAACTTGAACAATGGGGAGATTTGGTTTCTTAAAAGAAAGTCAAAGACATGTGGATTTGTGTGTGGTTTTACGCCGACTTGGATAATCTGGACAACTAGAAATAAGATATTTAAGGATGGAGAGGAACAATCGATGTGGAGAGAATTGTCGAGCTTATTAAAGTTAGGACGTGGACTCAGATGAAATCTAAGAAGGATGGTTTTTCTTTTTCTTCTACAGATTGCTACCTTAATCCTATGAAGTGCATGGGATAGCTTTTGTTGACAGTTTTGTACCTTCGTTTCGTGCACTTCTCGTGCTTTTTTGAAATATATTTCATTTGGTTTATCAAAAAAAAAAAACTGAACTAATGCGAGCAAAGATTTGTGTTTTGTTTGAGCTTTTAGTTCTTTAACATATATTTTTTTTGATAATATATTTTACGATGACTATGTCAATAACTAATAAGTTTTATGCATTATATTACTTATCAAACATATTTTTATATATATTACATATCAAACATATTTTTATAAGAATAAATACTATAGACAATGTTATAACTTTTTGCGATTTGTTAGAGATTGTTTTTAAAAAAAAATCTTTTCAGCAAATGAAAGTTTTATTAAACGTGGCGAAGTATAAGAGGTACTCCAGGATAAATGCTACTTAATCTAGTGGATTGTTAACCAATCGACAACCGAAAAAGAAAAACTTGCTTCCTCTACTCTAATCTATTTTCTTGCTCGCTCTATACTTAACTGTCTCAACTAATTAAGCGAACAATCTAAAAAGGTGGCATGGGCCAGTTGGGATCAAGTGAGTAAAGATAAAAGTGAGGGGGAATTAATGTGAAAAATATGGAGTGGTTTAACTTGGCATTGTTGGGAAAATGGAGATGGCGTATGCTGAATAAGGAAGATGGATTGTGGTTGACAGTTTTGAAAGCAAAGTACAGAAGTGTTATGGATCGAGGGACAAACACGACGCAACTTAGTAGAAGTGGTAGGGGATCAAACTGGTGGAAAGAATTATGGAAAATTGATAATCAGTTCGTGTGGTTTGAGCATGGAATTGAGAGTGGTGGGAAACGGAGAACACACCAACTTTTGGCATGATAGGTGGGTGGGTGATGAGACACTTGCAAATAGGTACATTAGACTTTATAACATTACATCTAATAAAGAAGCACGATTAGCAGAAATGAGAACATGGGACGACAATGGATGGCAATGGTCTTGGAGATGGCGAAGGAACCTTTTTCTTTGGGAGCAGTCAATGCTTGAAGATATGATTCTAGAATTAAACACTAAACCGCTCCGACAACATGTACCGGACTGTTGGAGATGGAAGCATGAACCTTCAGGTGTCTACTCCGTCAACTCGGCTTATAAAAGTATTGCCAAATGTGTACCAGTAAACCATGTTCGTGAATTTAGTAAAATATGGGACACCCTCGCACCACTCATTATCAAGTTTTTTGTGTGGAGAATTTTCTTGGACTGACTTCCCTCAAAAGATAATCTTGCTAAAAGAGGTATTATTCCACCTGAGGCTCCTATGATGTGTTTTTTATGTGGGGAGGAGGAAGAAAGTGTTTATCATTTATTTGATAAATGTCGTGTGACTCATAGTGTTTTGATGGGATGTTTGTCTTCCATTGGTGTTTGCACGGCTTTGCATTTTTTGGCAGAACTCCAACTTGAACAATGGGGAGATTTGGTTTCTTAAAAGAAAGTCAAAGACATGTGGATTTGTGTGTGGTTTTACGCCGACTTGGATAATCTGGACAACTAGAAATAAGATATTTAAGGATGGAGAGGAACAATCGATGTGGAGAGAATTGTCGAGCTTATTAAAGTTAGGACGTGGACTCAGATGAAAGCTAAGAAGGATGGTTTTTCTTTTTCTTCTACAGATTGCTACCTTAATCCTATGAAGTGCATGGGATAGCTTTTGTTGACAGTTTTGTACCTTCGTTTCGTGCACTTCTCGTGCTTTTTTGAAATATATTTCATTTGGTTTATCAAAAAAAAAAAAACTGAACTAATGCGAGCAAAGATTTGTGTTTTGTTTGAGCTTTTAGTTCTTTAACATATATTTTTTTTGATAATATATTTTACGATGACTATGTCAATAACTAATAAGTTTTATGCATTATATTACTTATCAAACATATTTTTATATATATTACATATCAAACATATTTTTATAAGAATAAATACTATAGACAATGTTATAACTTTTTGCGATTTGTTAGAGATTGTTTTTAAAAAAAAATCTTTTCAGCAAATGAAAGTTTTATTAAACGTGGCGAAGTATAAGAGGTACTCCAGGATAAATGCTACTTAATCTAGTGGATTGTTAACCAATCGACAACCGAAAAAGAAAAACTTGCTTCCTCTACTCTAATCTATTTTCTTGCTCGCTCTATACTTAACTGTCTCAACTAATTAAGCGAACAATCTAAAAAGGTGGCATGGGCCAGTTGGGATCAAGTGAGTAAAGATAAAAGTGAGGGGGAATTAATGTGAAAAATATGGAGTGGTTTAACTTGGCATTGTTGGGAAAATGGAGATGGCGTATGCTGAATAAGGAAGATGGATTGTGGTTGACAGTTTTGAAAGCAAAGTACAGAAGTGTTATGGATCGAGGGACAAACACGACGCAACTTAGTAGAAGTGGTAGGGGATCAAACTGGTGGAAAGAATTATGGAAAATTGATAATCAGTTCGTGTGGTTTGAGCATGGAATTGAGAGTGGTGGGAAACGGAGAACACACCAACTTTTGGCATGATAGGTGGGTGGGTGATGAGACACTTGCAAATAGGTACATTAGACTTTATAACATTACATCTAATAAAGAAGCACGATTAGCAGAAATGAGAACATGGGACGACAATGGATGGCAATGGTCTTGGAGATGGCGAAGGAACCTTTTTCTTTGGGAGCAGTCAATGCTTGAAGATATGATTCTAGAATTAAACACTAAACCGCTCCGACAACATGTACCGGACTGTTGGAGATGGAAGCATGAACCTTCAGGTGTCTACTCCGTCAACTCGGCTTATAAAAGTATTGCCAAATGTGTACCAGTAAACCATGTTCGTGAATTTAGTAAAATATGGGACACCCTCGCACCACTCATTATCAAGTTTTTTGTGTGGAGAATTTTCTTGGACTGACTTCCCTCAAAAGATAATCTTGCTAAAAGAGGTATTATTCCACCTGAGGCTCCTATGATGTGTTTTTTATGTGGGGAGGAGGAAGAAAGTGTTTATCATTTATTTGATAAATGTCGTGTGACTCATAGTGTTTTGATGGGATGTTTGTCTTCCATTGGTGTTTGCACGGCTTTGCATTTTTTGGCAGAACTCCAACTTGAACAATGGGGAGATTTGGTTTCTTAAAAGAAAGTCAAAGACATGTGGATTTGTGTGTGGTTTTACGCCGACTTGGATAATCTGGACAACTAGAAATAAGATATTTAAGGATGGAGAGGAACAATCGATGTGGAGAGAATTGTCGAGCTTATTAAAGTTAGGACGTGGACTCAGATGAAAGCTAAGAAGGATGGTTTTTCTTTTTCTTCTACAGATTGCTACCTTAATCCTATGAAGTGCATGGGATAGCTTTTGTTGACAGTTTTGTACCTTCGTTTCGTGCACTTCTCGTGCTTTTTTGAAATATATTTTATTTGGTTTATCAAAAAAAAAAAACTGAACTAATGCGAGCAAAGATTTGTGTTTTGTTTGAGCTTTTAGTTCTTTAACATATATTTTTTTTGATAATATATTTTACGATGACTATGTCAATAACTAATAAGTTTTATGCATTATATTACTTATCAAACATATTTTTATATATATTACATATCAAACATATTTTTATAAGAATAAATACTATAGACAATGTTATAACTTTTTGCGATTTGTTAGAGATTGTTTTTAAAAAAAAATCTTTTCAGCAAATGAAAGTTTTATTAAACGTGGCGAAGTATAAGAGGTACTCCAGGATAAATGCTACTTAATCTAGTGGATTGTTAACCAATCGACAACCGAAAAAGAAAAACTTGCTTCCTCTACTCTAATCTATTTTCTTGCTCGCTCTATACTTAACTGTCTCAACTAATTAAGCGAACAATCTAAAAAGGTGGCATGGGCCAGTTGGGATCAAGTGAGTAAAGATAAAAGTGAGGGGGAATTAATGTGAAAAATATGGAGTGGTTTAACTTGGCATTGTTGGGAAAATGGAGATGGCGTATGCTGAATAAGGAAGATGGATTGTGGTTGACAGTTTTGAAAGCAAAGTACAGAAGTGTTATGGATCGAGGGACAAACACGACGCAACTTAGTAGAAGTGGTAGGGGATCAAACTGGTGGAAAGAATTATGGAAAATTGATAATCAGTTCGTGTGGTTTGAGCATGGAATTGAGAGTGGTGGGAAACGGAGAACACACCAACTTTTGGCATGATAGGTGGGTGGGTGATGAGACACTTGCAAATAGGTACATTAGACTTTATAACATTACATCTAATAAAGAAGCACGATTAGCAGAAATGAGAACATGGGACGACAATGGATGGCAATGGTCTTGGAGATGGCGAAGGAACCTTTTTCTTTGGGAGCAGTCAATGCTTGAAGATATGATTCTAGAATTAAACACTAAACCGCTCCGACAACATGTACCGGACTGTTGGAGATGGAAGCATGAACCTTCAGGTTTCTACTCCGTCAACTCGGCTTATAAAAGTATTGCCAAATGTGTACCAGTAAACCATGTTCGTGAATTTAGTAAAATATGGGACACCCTCGCACCACTCATTATCAAGTTTTTTGTGTGGAGAATTTTCTTGGACTGACTTCCCTCAAAAGATAATCTTGCTAAAAGAGGTATTATTCCACCTGAGGCTCCTATGATGTGTTTTTTATGTGGGGAGGAGGAAGAAAGTGTTTATCATTTATTTGATAAATGTCGTGTGACTCATAGTGTTTTGATGGGATGTTTGTCTTCCATTGGTGTTTGCACGGCTTTGCATTTTTTGGCGGAACTCCAACTTGAACAATGGGGAGATTTGGTTTCTTAAAAGAAAGTCAAAGACATGTGGTTTTGTGTGTGGTTTTACGCCGACTTGGATAATCTGGACAACTAGAAATAAGATATTTAAGGATGGAGAGGAACAATCGATGTGGAGAGAATTGTCGAGCTTATTAAAGTTAGGACGTGGACTCGGATTAAAGCTAAGAAGTATGGTTTATCAAAAAAGAAAAAGATAAAAAGAACTGAACTAAGAAGAGAAAGCATGGAAACAATGATTGATCAAGGAAGCAATTATTTTGAATGGAGTTTTTGGGACTTTTGAAGAAGATTAATGCGAGCAAAGATTTGTGTTTTGTTTCAGCTTTTAGTTCTTTAACATATTTTTTTTTGATAATATGTTTTACGATGACTGTGTCGATAACTAATAACTTTTATGCATTATATTACTTATCGAACATATTTTTATTAGAATAAATACTATAGACAATGTTATAACTTTTTGCGATTTGTTAGAGATTGTTTTAAAAAAAAATTATTTTCAGCAATTGATAGTTTAATTAAACGTGATGAAGTATAAGAGGTACTCCAGGAGAAATGTTACTTAATCTAGTGGATTGTTAACCCAATCGACAACCGAAAAAGAAAAACTTGCTTCCTCTACTTTAATCTATTTTCATGCTCGTTCTATACTTAACTGTCTCAACTAATTAAGCGATCCACGTCAATCTCAGTTCCTTTAAGGACCATTTTGTTTCTTGCTGATCAAATCATCCATGCAATAAAACTAATCGACATCGTACTTATGTTTTTTTATAGACCTAGAAACTAATATGTTCTTAAACAACGATTAAATATATGCATATAATTTTCACAAGAGATTTTTAGACAATTAAAATAATACCTATATGACTATTTGCCAATTGAATATAACATTCGATTTTTTTTTAAATTTATTTTAGGTTTTCAATTTACTAATTATAGATAGTAAAAAATGAATTTAAGAAAAATAAGGGTGCTATATCCCCATAGCTAAATATGCCCATGAAGCATTTTCGAAATTATTTGCAATAATTGTTTTAATTTACTTAGTCTTTTGAAATAGGCCGAGAAGATTCGGAACCGGGTTTAAAATTTGTTAAGTCTTTTAATTTGGCTACCTCACCATTTTTGTCCCTCAATTAGGCAGGTCGCCAAAAACGTCCACTAAGTTGGTAAATTGGTCACTTCCCTTTGTCATTGGTGACCAGAAGTAAAAGCAAGAAAGGGAAATGAGTTCATGAAATATAGAATTTTGGGCAGAGTGAGAATGCAACACAAAATAGACAGAATTGTGCTGTCCTAAATGTCAATGGCAAAGGGAAGGGACAAATTTGCCAACTTAGTGGACGTTTTTGGCGACCTGCTTAATTGAGGGACGAAAATAGTGAGGTAGCCAAATTAAAGGACTAAACAAATTTTATTCCCATCTGGAAGACTTCCTAATATTTAACAAATTAAAACATACTCCAAAAAAAAGAACTAAAGTTTGCTCAATTACAATTATGTTACTGCAAGTAGTCAAACCTGTAATTCCTTAAACAATCAGGCTTGTTTGTGTACTAAAACCAAACATTAATGAAGTTAATTAAGGAAGAATATGAGAAGTTAATTAAGGAAGAACATGAAGTAGTGCACCTTTGCATGTTATGACTCCTGCAGGGCTCTTAGTCGTGGACATGGTGGTTAACTGGTTATGAATATCGAGCTCACTTGTGATGAACAAAAAGCGCCTTCTGTTTGTTTCGTTATTGGAACTTCTGTTATACAACCCAAAGAGAGCTCGTCAAACTGACATTTATTAGTGTATCCCCAAATGCAAAAGATATTATTTCTCTTTAAATAAACAAAAACTGGACCTATATTATATGGTTTATACAAATTGCAACGAAACCAACCCAGCAAATATATTATTATGACAAAACACCTACATCACCGACTCCCAGTTTTCTATAACCCACGCGAGCCTCTCCTTTTTTTAAGTTATTGCAACCAAACCAAGAAAGTCAAATGTTAATATATTATTAAACACACATCATGGCACCATTTTATATTGTCCCTTTATTTATTATCCACGTAGACCAAAAGAGAGATTTTCATTTATATATTGATATGGGCATTTCCCGTATATTGGGCCAGGCCCAAACTAGGCCATTTGGAGGATATCGGGGATAACTTTCGATGTCATATCGGTAATCATCACCGATATGTTACTGTGGTCCCCGTATCCCGAGGTCTATAAATACGCGGTGCCCAGATCTCAAAACAAGCACTTATTATCCCTCAGCTACCACTCGCCATATCGAAATACATCACCGATGTTACCTTCGATGTCTCATTCGATATCGTGACTACAACACAGGCCTGTGACACATCATACCATCTCATCACCGATCTCACATCGGGGGTCATCCCCGACATCACATCGAAGACGATCATCGACGTTCGTTCGATCTATTTACTGATATTCCGCTCCCATCCAAGCATCGAAGCGTTGGTCCGAGGTGTTCCGGACCAAGCCTACACGAGACACGTAGTAGGTCTGATTTGAGATAGGCTCGTTGTATTGCCAGACTACTCATTTGTAATCGACACTCGCATATATATATATATATATATAACGATCTATCGCCAAATCAGTGGCGCCGTCTGTGGGAACACCAGTTCCCGGACAAGGACGCCGAGATGCAAGGAAGGAGGACCCGATCCGAACTTAGCGGAGTTGTGACTAGGAGCGCAAGGATGGAGGACACACAAACCCCTCAACACCCAACTGACCAAGAACAGACAATAGCTCAAGCCGAGATGGAGCTTCCTCCACCGCCAGTGCAACGAAGGCGCGGGCCCGGGATGCCACCGCGAGCCGCGAATGCAGGTCCGAAATTGAGGCCCCGCCCACTGAGAACCCCGCAACAGACGTTCCAGTGACCGAGACGCCAAATGCGGATTTTCCAGGCCAGGAGGAGACAATGCCCGCGGGACGAAGCGCCTTTCACCCCGCCGCCGTAACCCCGGAGATCCAAGCGCAGATCAACGCCTCTATAAGAGCGGCGCTGGACTCTACATTGGAGACCTTGCTTCCACGACTGGTGGAGCAAAGGACAAAGGACGTTCGGGCAAGGGCCCATGAATCCGGAGCGGGTGAGGGGCAGACAAGGCAAGGATATAAGGAACAAGAGGATACAGGGGACTCTTTCAGAGAGATATCACCCACAGCTTACGATAGGGCGGAGAGACGGGGCCCCTAAGTCCTGGATTGAGAGGTAGCGAGGAAGATGGAACGGCTTGACCGCGAGAGGGCGGAAGTAATCCGGAGAATGGAACGCGGTCGTGACCGAGCCGAGATCAATGGTTCAAAAAATGAGGATGCAGAGATACTGCGAGTAATTTCAAGGAGGATGGAACAACTAGACCGCGAGAGGGCGGAGTTAGCAAGGAAGGTGACTTAGAGTCATGGGAAGGGTCGCAGTAGGACCCCGTTTTCAGATGAGATAGAGGCAGAGGTACTGCACAGAGGAGACAAGATTCCAACCATAAAACCGTATGATGGGAAAAGTGACCCGAGGGATCACATCCACGCCGTGGAGAGTCTCTTGAACCTACAAGATTTTTTCGAGGGTATTAAGGCAAAAATAATGGCGACAACACTGATTGGAGCAGCATTAGACTGGTTTAACAGAATCGAAGTAGGATCTATTTCAAGCTTTGAGCAGATGAAGGAGAGATTGGAGAACCACTTTTCCAGTCAGAAACGAATGAAGTCAAGCATGTACCATTTGGAAGCGTTGAAACAGAAAGAGAGAGAAACTCTCGGCGAATTCATGAGCAGATTCAATGAGGAGCTACAGAAGGTGGACAACCCCTACGGGGGACAAGTGCTGCAGACCCTGTTCAGGGCAACGACGCACAACAGATTCGCCAAAGAGTTGATCAAGCTCGCAGAACCTACCATCAATCAGATAAACGAGTTGGCGCATACTGTGATCTACGAAGATGCGATGATGGCAGCTAAGTTTAGACCCCAGGGATCCGGCCGGGAAAGGGGTAGAGAGCTATGGAACAAGAACATGGGAGGAAGAGACAGGTCCCCAAAGAGATATACCCCCCTCAATCGCGACATTCGCACTATCTTTGCCGTTGCGCGAAGCAGGAATTGGCTAAGTGCGCCTCGAAAAATCAAGGAGACGGATTTCACCAAGAAATCTAGACGCTACTGCGAGTATCACCGCCAAAAAGGCCATGACACGAACGACTGCTATGACCTGAAGGATGAGATCGAGAGACTGATTAAGGACGGAAGATTGATAGAATTTGTTAAGGCGAGCGAGCAGTACGCTGAATCAAGAGAACGGTCCCAATCCCCAAGAAGGGAGGGCCTAAAGGCGATTGAAAGTGGACAAGGACGCAATGCGATAACTAGTGCGCCTTCGAGGGGGGTCATCAATGTGATAAGCGGTGGGATCGCAAGAGCGGATTCCACCAATCAGAGAAAGAAGATAACTCGTGGATTAAACGAGAATCGATTCCTTGGATTTCCAACGTTGATCGAAGAGCTCCCTGACGAGGTTATCACGTTTTCCAGCAGAGACCTCTTGGACCTCAACCCCGAGGCCGTTCAGGCAGGCGAGCTCGACTGCCCCCTGGTTGTTCAACTTGATATCGCTAACTACACTATACACGAGGTACTCATAGACAACGACAGCTCCACCAACATTATGTTTGCGCATGCTTTGGAGAAGATGGCACTCGGCCACCACGCAGTCGAACAGGTCCGTACGCCACTGGTAGGATTTGGTGGAGCAGAGACAATTCCCCTAGGGCAAGTGAACCTTCCCACATCATTTGGAAAAGAACCGCAGAGGCGAACTATTAATGTTCAATACACAATCGTGGACTAACCATTTGCATACAACGTTATAATCGGCAGACTGGCCCTGAATGCGATAAGAGCAGTGGTATCCACATTCCATCAGAAGATGAAATTCCCAGCAGGAGGAGGGGTCGGAGAAGTGGTCGCTAACCAGGAGGAAGCTTGGCTCTGTTACATCACTTATCTTGCGTTGCCAAGAATTAGAGAAGCAGAGGAAGAAGCAGCCGGACCAAATCAGGATCGGCAAGCTAGGGAATGATCATCATGAGGAGCAAACAGAACAATACTTTAAATTTCTGCACTTTTTAAATTATGTTCGAACGACGAAAACATTGCCCCATCGTGGGTTGGTCTGTAAACTTAAAACAAGGGGAACTACGCCGGTCTGATTCCCCACTCAACGAGATACGTAGGCGGGTTAGGTCTACCTAGCCCTCGACCGTTATCTCTTATTTAACCCCTTCGTGGGTCGGCATGTAACGTAAAACAGGGGGAACTACGCCAGTCTGATTCCCCATGCAACGGGATACGTAGGCGGGCTGGGTAACCTAGCCCTCGACCATTATCCTTTATTACCTTTTTATCTGTTGCTTTGTGCAATCTCATAGTTTATGCAGGGATATGTCCTAAGCGGACATTATAGAAGTGCAGAGAATGGCACAAAGAATTGAGGAATGTTCCCCTTGATATATGTTTAGCACATCTCCCTCTTACAGGTACATGGCTCAAATGATCGCCCATTACTATGTCCGAAAAGGACATAAAGTATATTAAAAGGGTGATTCAGGGGGCATTGCCCCATATTATTCTATATTTTCTATATTTTCTATTCAAACAGGTACAACATGTACAAACAGGTACAACAGGCGCGATAGAGCACAATGAAAACATTGTCTCTCGTATGAACTGATATTTCTATATTGTGGGAACATCCCGCAGATAACACAGGCACATCATTTTGTGCTTCCGTATTAGCGTTTACATCGAATTTGTTTCTTGTCTATGCTATTTTACAGGGCTCAATGATCTACATATTCAATGATGACAAGAGATATAGTCAAAAAGACAACGAAAAGCCTCGCCTACAACACAAGAAATATCCCCTGTGATAACGGGGTCGATCAAAAACAATTCAACAGGTAGCGGGTTCCCTGTGATAACGGGATGCGCCCCTACCCACAAAAAATATCCCCTGTGATAACGGGGTCGATCAAAACAATTCAACAGGTAGTGGGTTCCCTGTGATAACGGGATGCGCCCCTACCCACAAAAAATATCCCCTGTGATAACGGGGTCGATTCAAGAAAAAATTCCATGTGATAATGGGGCCAATCAAAAACAATTCAACATGTAGCGAGTTCCCTGTGATAACGGGATGCGCCCCTACCCACAAAAAATATCCCCTGTGATAATGGGGTCGATCAAAAAATATCCCCTGTGATAACGGGGTCGATATAAAAAATATATCCCCTGTGATAACGGGGTCGATTCAAGAAAACATTCCCTGTGATAATGGGGCCAGTCCAAGAAAAATCCCTTGTGATAACGGGGTCGATTCAAGAAAAAACTCCCTGTGATAACGGGGCCAGTCCAAGAAAAATTCCTTGTGATAACGGGGTCGATTCAAGAAAAAATTCTCTGTGATAACGGGGTCGATTCAAGAAAAAACTCCCTGTGATAACGGGGTCGATTCAAGAGAAAACTCCCTGTGATAACGGGGCCAGTCCAAGATGAAATTCCATGTGATAACAGGGTCGATTCAAGAAAAATTTCCATGTGATAACGGGGTCGATTCAAGAAAAAATTCCCTGTGATAACGGGGTCGATTTAAGAAAAAATTCCATGTGATAACGGGGTCGGTTCAAAAAAAATTTCCTGTGATAACGGGGTCAATCAAGAAGACATTCCCTGTGATAACGGGGTCGATTCAAGAAAAATTCCCTGTGATAACGGGGTCGGTTCAAGAAAAAATTCCCTATAATAACAGGGTCGACAACAAACAGTGCAACAGCAGCGGTTCCCCTGTGACAGCGGGTTGTACGTTAAAAAACAAAAACAGAGGCACCTTCATGCGATAACCATGATTACTCGACATAATCCGGTATCACCGACAGGTGACACAACAAGGAGAACCAACAATAACACGAGCAATCACACCATGGATTATGTATGAACAAATATATATCAGGACACGCAGAAAAGATCGATTGAATTAACAGGTAAAACTAGGAATCATATTACAGGAGGCAACTGCGCCGAAAGAAAAAATACAAACTCCTAGAATCTCAACCAGGATAACGAGGGGCCCATTTGATGTGTATTAACGCCAAACTCTTCTGCTCGACGATCTCGTGGTACTCTGCCTCTGGTTCTAGATCTTCGTCATCATCATCGGAATCCTCAGGAAATTCCCCGTCCGGCCCCTTCAATGGGTTTATGGCCGAAGGGTCGTAACCATCCTTGAAACCACCGTCCAGCTGGATTTGACCTATGACAGAGGCCTTGGCTTCCTCCCATTCCAACAAGCCCCGCTCAGCACATATCATCTTATACGACCGACTCAGAAGGAACTGTTTGGCCGCACTGGTCAGTTGACTTTTGCTCAGCGTCATGAACCGCATGTGCCTTTCAGCCTGGGCTAATTGGTCCTTCAGAATTGCGACCTCAGCTTCAAGGGCCTCCCGACGAGATGCTTCTTGACCAGCGATAAGTCGAGACTCATTAAGCTCTCCGATCAACCTCTTATTGTCATCTAACAGGGCTCCCACATTATTCTCGCTGGCCTTCAGAATATCCATGACCTCGTCTCTCTCATGCTGGAGCTGTACAGCGGCAACATGATCGTATTCGCCCAGTTTCTCGAGCAAACCATTGGTAACTCGGAGCGACTCGGCCTGGTCCGCTTGACCTTTAATGGCCATTGTCAATAAACCTTTCAGAAAACCAGCCACCTGCACGTCCACAATAAGGACTTGATTGCTCAATGAAATGAAGACCCAAAGCAAATACACAGTGAATGTCATAAAGGCTACTTACAGAGCGAAAGAGACCACTGTGATCGGCACTTGAACTACCCTCTTCTTTCCTTCTCTTTCGCCCCATGGACGTCCCAACACCAACGTCAGGTTGAGATTGCGAAGTATTACCCACCCCAACAGTATTTTCACTCGAGGAGGGCGCATATTTCTTCGCATTCTTGCGCACGCCCTCACGACCCCTCTTCTTGACGAGTGGAGGGGCGTCATCCGTAGCGATTTCGGCCCCCGACTGCCTGCATTCCGCTATCGCATCCAGACTACAATAATCCACCAGCTCGGCTGCGAAACACACAAAATAGAGGATCAAGAAATAAGTCTAGGGGAGAATATCAATTTACAAAGATATAACACTTACCGAGCGTAGAGGGACCGTTATACCGCACGGGAGATATCCCACTTGCTCGCAAAACTACGTCACTACAAAGCAAGGTACCGTCATATGGATGGTTGATCAACTTCCTCAGAAAATCGAGGCTATGTGCAGTACGCCCAACAGCGGTTCGTCTCTCATATTTGGTGTTTTCACACCACACGCTAGGAAGCGCATCAAACTCACCAACCGCCTTCTCCTGGATGTACATATATTCGCACTTATTTCCAAATCCATAGCTGGTTTGAGTATATTGCACGAACCTAAGCCCCGCCTGGGCTCGCACACAGAAGAACCCTCTATCACCACCCTTACGGTTGACCATGACGCTAAAAATCTCCCAGAACTCGTTAGCTCCGCAAGGGGCACCCAACACCCTCATAACACAAATGAAAGCTACAATGTAGCCCAGAGAATTGAGGGATAGCTGTCCCAAGCAGACCCCGATACTTGCTATAATAGCGCTAACCGCAGGATCAATCGGGAACCGCAACCCGTTCTTGAAGTGCTTGGCACTGACAGTAATGCAGCCTTTTGGTGGAGTATGCATTCGTTGATCCGCACTGGGGAATATGACCTTATACCCCTCGGGAATGTCATACTTGTCAGAATAATAATTGGCATGATGAGGAACACGAGACTTCATATCCTCGTACTTCTCGGAGGTCTTATATTTCAGGGGGCTGGCCTCAAAGCCCCATTCATCCACATCAGGGTTTAGGCCTCAAAGAACTTTCGGCACCGCCCTGTTCACCAGTTAGTTGTTCAGGTCCAAACATCTCATTTTCAGAGAATACGGCTCCATCGTCTCCAAAATCCATTTCAGGCAAATCTGCGCCAACATTATCCCCGACAAACGACATATTAACGCTCTAAAAGGATGAAAGGCAAGATCGACAATGATATCGGAAAGCGTATCGAATTCGATATCGAAAATTCAAATCAAAGGTAGATATCGAAAGCGAGGTCGAAATCTATATCAGAAATCAAATTCGAGGTGTGTTTCGAAGGGACAACGAAATTTCGCTAGAAGCCAAAATGGGTTTTCACCTTCCTGACGGCCCATTTATAGATATCGGAGATACTAGATCGAAACTATGTTTCGATCAAACATCGGTACTAATATTCGATGTGATGAAGAAAGTGGAGAGGGACAGGCGTGCAGGGGACATCACCCTACCAATACACGGATGCCTTACTACATCGAAATACACTTTCGACATCATATCTAATGTGAGTTTCGACATAAGATCGAAGCTAAAACCCGACATCTTACCCTACTACGCAAAAAGCCGCGAGAATATAACAACAGCCTCGGCAATCCTATCACAATTTTCAAGGAACCCAGATACCAAGGGAACTAGAATTCAAACGAGGACCTCAAACTCGGCGTTCATCACAAGTGCACTCCCCACAAGTTTGACCTCCGTCATTTGAACTGGCGGGACGAAGGGTACAGGTAACCCAGAAATTTTAAATTAAATTTGCGAATCCTTATCTCTAAGATAAGAATCCCCAAATTGGGGGACTACATGATATGGGCATTTCCCGCATATTGGGCCAGGCCCAAACCAGGCCCATTTTGGAGGATATCGGGGATAACTTTCGATGTCATATCGGTAATCATCACCGATATGTTACTGTGGTCCCCGGATCCCAAGGTCTATAAATACACGGTGCCCGAATCCCAAAACAAGCACTTATTATCCCTCAGCTACCACTCGTCATATCGAAATAAATCACCGATGTCACTTTCGATGTCTCATTCGATATCGTGACAACAACACACGCATGTGACACGTCATACCACCTCATCACCGATCTCACATCGGGGGTCATCCCCGACATCACATCGAAGGCGATCATCGACGTCCGTTCGATCTATTTACCCATATTTCGCTCCCATCCAAGCATCGAAGCGTTGGTCCGAGGTGTTCCGGACCAAGCCTACATGAGACACATAGTGTAGGTCTGATTTGAGATAGGCTCGTTGTATTGCCAGACTACTCATTTGTAATCGACACTCGCATATATATATATATATATATATATATATATATATATATATATATATATATATATACATATATAAAACGATCTATCGCCAAATCATATATCTATAAATACATTAAGCCCACATTTATACCAGGACATCCTTAGGAAATATTCAAAAAATTAAAGGCCTTGTAATAATGGTGAGTATCAGTTTTAGTTCTTTATATAAATTTCTTTTATTCGTTTTAGTCCAGTAACAATTAATAATTTTTGCTTTAAGTCTTTTCACGTCATGTAAATTGCACATGGTGCCTAATGTTTTATAAATTCTTAGATTTTCACTCCTAATTCTTTTATAAAAAAATTACAAACACTCATAAAATTTTGAAATAATTACATTTACAATATTGGGAGTTTGTATAATTTAATTCTAAAGTTTACACTTATATTTAAAACACGATTGTATAGATTATATTTTTAATTAGTTTTATCCATTTAATGAAAGTTATAGTTAAAACTAAACACTACAAGAAAAACTGGTTCCAGCAATCGCCCGAACCGTTGCTGAAGACCTGCTGGAGGTTGCTAATGACAATCAACGACTGTTGTGCAGTCGTAAACCAGCGGTCGCGAATGCCTCGGTCGCAAAAACTCAGCGACTGCTAGGCAGAGTTGCAAAAAGCTACTTGCGCCGCTGGAGTCGTAAAGCATCAGCGACCGTCTATGGGTTGTTAATGACATCCAACTCATCTGCGACTGCCTCACCGTCACTAATTGTCAGCGACAACCAGGCGGTCGTTGTTAAGTTGGATGTGTTTAACAATTGCCAGGCGGTTGCTAAAGAGTTGGATGTCATTAGCAACCGCCGAGCAATCGCTAATAAGGTTTATAAGGTCATCGACGGTCGCTAATAATACTTAAAGGGTATTATTATAAGCGACAACTCGACGGTCGTTGATAATGTTTAACAAAATTTAAAAAATAAAACATTCTTGTAATTTGTGAAATTACATGAATATTAATTATTGTTTGTGATGGACAAATTCAGAATTGTGGAGTTGAGCTAACAATGAAATGTTTGAAAATGTAAATTCTTTTAAAGAAAGGAAGAAAAGTTTGGAAAACAAAAAAAAATTTGAGAATATGAAAAATATTCAGAAAAGTTCATTTGAAGATGTGAAGAAAAAGTAAATATGTTGGGGTCTTTTGAATATGTGTTTAAAGATTTAGAAATATAATTGAAGTTTCGAAAAAACGATGTGGAAGAGTGAAAAAATGTGTTGGGTATTTTTTTATTTTGATATGTTGAAGAGTGGAGTATATATAGATGTTTGGGTGAAAATTTTGAAATTCCCTCATGATTTTCCAAAATTAAGGTCTTTAACATCGCTAAAATTTCAAAATTTTAGAAAATTTTAAATGTTCGCCAAATTCTCGCAAATTTGCGACAACCAAGCCGTCGCTAATGACTTCCCCCAGATCTGTGACGGCCTAGCCGTTGCAAATGACTTATGAATATTATTCACGACCGCCGGGCAGTCGCTGTTGACGTTTGAATATTATTAGCAACCCCCAGGTGGTCCCTATTTTGAAAATTAATTTTCCTTTTTTTTGGTACTTTCTTTTATACGATTTCGATGTATTGGTCGTTTTTAGTAAAGAAGCTCCTTAATACATGTGAAATAAAGTAATATATATATATATATATATATGTGTGTGTGTGTGGTGGAGGTATTTTAGGAGGCTCAAAAGTGAATTTGGTCGCCTTCCCCGAATGGGCCAGTTCGACTGTTTGTGGGACAGTCGAACATCCCTCGTTAAACCGTTATTTCTCGTGCGCTGTGCGGGTCTCGTGAATCTAGGTCTATATATATCTCGTTCCCCGATATTCACGTCACGCATTAATTACTATTCACCTACCAATAACAATCGAATTCAGCTATTCGATAGTTCTCTGGTTCGACTGTTCTTCCAGCTAATCCGATTGTTATCCCTCGAAGACTCCCGTTCGAGATTTATTAGTGTCGAACCGAGGTGGTGCGATAGTCTAGCATATTTGATATATCTAGAAGTCTTGAATCAGATCTGTTCGACATATTCAATCGTCTCTCAATTTGAGAGTGAGTTCAACATCGAATCTTAATCATTCGACAGTTTCCTCGATTCGACCATTTAGGGTTATTTTGGTCCTTTGTACTCTTTTATGTGTAACAACTGTTCCGAAGTAAGCTAGTCCTCATTGTAATAGGCTACATTATTTTGGTTGAGTCAGACCCATTGTATTGATTATTTTGGTGTATTGTAACCCAGACGAAATAAGACCAAAATAATATAATTATTTTACTAGTAATTGAGTTATCAAATTACTAATTTATAGATAATTACCCAAGTTATTAATGATTGAACTAACTTATGTTCTACAACTAATCCTACACAATTGTTATCATGGATCAAAGTTTCGATATTGTATCATGTTTCGATAAATGAAATATTAAAAATATTTTGAATATTTTGAAAATGTTTCGAAATATTTTGAAAATATTTGGTAAACACTACTTAAAAATTAGTTAATATATATTTATCTTTTAACATACAAATTGATTTTTTTTTGTTTTCACAAATCACATTTATAAACCGCTATGGATTAATATCATATATAGAGAACTATATAAGCCTAAGAAATTAATTATAGTTAAAAATATATTTGAGAAAATAAAATATTTCTTGCATTAACCTATATACAAAAAATAAGATAAAATGATTTTTTTTTTTTTTACAAATAATAGTACTTGTTAACCCTAAAAATAAGGATTAACCAGAGGACGATACTATCGTCACATATCCTCCCGATGCCACGCTGTATCGAGGGGGCCCACCGAGTGTCACAAACCCAAAGTGGTAAGAAGTGACACCCGAAGAGGCACTCAAACGTCCCTTTGAAAGTCACGATGAATAAAGATAAGATATCCACGCGGCATTGGGAAAAGTGTAAACCGAGATGGGCCTGCGAGACTTCGATATCCATCAATGCGCCAAGAGGGACCACAACGAGGACCCTGAGTCCTCCAAAAATGCGAGAACATCCCCTCACTGAACAAATCAAAGGCAATGAACCCTCAGATCATATACCACGAATGAGAACAAAGCCCTATCAGAGCCAGCCATCTATCGGAGCGTACCTCACGAAAGATAAAGCACAAAGACAACATGACGAGCCGTCGAAACCTATCTCACGAAGAGCAAAATGCAAGGACATCGCCATATCAGTGTCAAACATCCATCAGAGTACATATCACGAAGACTAAAGCACAAGAATAGACCTCTATCTGGACTATAATGGCATCGGACGAACACCCAACCTCATGTACAAAGCTCTCCCAAAGAATCTAGCCCATCGGAGAAAATGATCCAAGAATCTAGCTTATCGGAGCCTCTGGAAAGTCATCAGAAGGGATAAAATTTCATACCAATCAGCGCCTAGTAGATAAAAAGCTTAAAGCTATGACATATGTTATCTTTCCATGTACACTTAGACACATGTACTTTATTAAACACATGCACACCGACACCTGTCCCTAAATACCCCTATAAAAGGGGTGTCCTCCTTGTCAATCAGAAAGGAGAGAAAAAAAGGACAGAGGCAAAAAATACATACAAAGACACCTACAAGCAAGTTGTACCCGAAAAATGCAGTGAATAAAAAGAGGGATGTTTTCGTCGTAAGCAAGCTTCTGAACCTTAGGACAGGGCGTGCTAACCCTTATAATCTTGTTAATCTGGTTGAAATAACAAACCTGTTAACAAAATTGTGACATCTGTGGGAACACCATAAAATCTATCCTTGAGCGTGTTCCGCAAGTATACTGTGGACAATTTATTTAACAGCGAGAGTCGCTGGACCCACCAAAAAGACTTGGAACTTACGCCTTCGATCCGTCAATCCGAAGAAAGAGATTTTATCAACATCCCTCGGTCAGTCTTCGAGAGGCTCGTGGAGCCTACAACTCGAAGGACCCCACGAAGATCTAAGAATCCCCGTAACATACCCTCCGAATCTCCTTATCGGAGAAATCGCTATTCGGAAGGAGATGAACCCCGTGCAGGACGTAGCCCTACCCTACCTCTTGGCACCATGAACCCCTTCGGGAACCACCGATGTACTATAATCCTGAAGGAACCCCGAGGGCGGGCCAAAGGGAAGAAAGGTTATACCTCTCGGACCACCCGACAGGTGGAGACAATACCCTATGGGGAATACTTGACGATCAACGCAAGAAGATGGGTGACATCAAGAAAACCATGGCCCCCAAGGAGGATCCGACGTTTAAGATCTCTCATTTTGTTCCCGAGATCGCCCTAGCATCGATCCCTTTGGGGATGCGGCCCATCAACGTCCCCTTGTACACTGGGGATACCGATGGAAAAGATCCACAAGATCATATCCACCAATACTTGGCAGGGATGGACTTGTCCTCTGCTCCCAACCACGCCCTATATTGCGTGTTCCCTGTTACTCTCGGAGGACGGGCTCAAATATGGTTTACCCATCTCCCACCTAACTCTATAGTTAGCTTTCACCGATTAGCCCACCTATTCGTGCGATAGTTTGCCTGTAATCGGCGATACCCTAAATCCGCTAAACACCTCTTCACGGTTAAGCAACAAAGGGACGAACCTTTGCGAGGGTACATAAAACGCTTCTCCGATGAAGCCTTAGATGTCCCAAATGTTAGCCCAACTATCTTAGCTGACATATTGACTCAAGGACTCTGAACATGAGACTTCTTCCGATACCTTATGGGAAATCATGTCACAGAAATGAATGAACTCATGCACAAGGTGAAAACCTACATCCTTATAGAGGAGGCAGAAAGCACGAAGAGGCGTATGGATAACGATGACAACGAACACCGTGAACGTGCCGAACGAGAGACAAAAACCAAAGAAAAGGGTAAAGAAAGGAAACCCCCCAATGCAAAGATGACGGTGGCGTGGTCAAGAAGTACCTTCGGCCTGTACCCTTACCCCTGATGACAATCGCTCCCGAGGAAATGCTTAATGTGATGAGAGGTAATAATGAATTACATTGGCCCTTACCAACTAAGTTTCCTTACAGGGATAAGAACTCGGGGAAATATTGCAAGTATCATAAAACTTATGGGCATACCACCGAGGAGTGCACCACTTTGTGGAGGGAAGTACTTCGCCTCTTAGAGGCAGGATACTTGAAGAATTATCTGAAAGAAAATAACCCCGAGGAACCTAGACCAAACGTATGGAACAGACTCCAAGAAGAGCAGGGAGAAGAAAAAACGATCCCTGGTAGGCGGTCATGAGAGAAGACCGCGGGGCATCGTAGTTTACCTCCCCCACATAATCTTACAAAGACAATGCTCCATCAGGGCGAACGATTAATATGATAGAAGGGGGAGACATCTCGATGACACCACAAGGAAAGAAGAAGAAATATCTAAAGGAAGCAAGGCGAGTGGAACAGGGACTCCTTGTGTGCTCCGTTCAAGGAGCGAAGCTACCTAACATCACCTTCGGGCCCGAGGACTTGAAGGGTATAATCTATCCCCACGAAGATCCCTTGGTAATCGAAGCTATCATCCACGTATATGGGATCCAATGAATCCTCATCGATACAGGCAGTTCTATGGACGTCCTGTTCCTACCTACTTTCCAGGCCATGGGATTGAAAAAGGAACAACTAGAGGGGCTGAAGTCCCCCTAGTAGGTTTTTCAGGAGAAGCCTGTAATACCCTTGGAAACATAATTCTTCCCATGTCGTGGGGAGAAGGGGCCCTCCAAAGAATGGAACTCGCCAAATTCTGGGTGGTGGAGGCCTCATCAAGGACCTATAACGCCATATGCGGACGACCCTCCATTCGGGCCTTCGAAGCAATCCTCTCCACCTTTCACCTTAAGGTAAAATTCCCCACATGCTCGGGTATTGGAGAAGTCCGAGGGGGCCAAGCCAAAGCTAGGGAGTGCCGCATGAACGCTATCCCTCCAGAAGAGGACATACCTGCCCTCGAAAACAACAAAAAGCGTAAGATCAAAGAGATACGGGTTCAACCCGTGGAAGAGCTAAATATGGTAGAACTTGTAGAAGGAGAACCTGAGAAGGTGATTAAGATGGGCATGCATATGGAGCCTGAATTGGGAGCCTAGTTAACTTCCATCCTAAAGCAGTTTCACCATCTCTTCGCATGGGAATGAGGACCCTCTGGGTGAATCAGCGACAAGGTATGCCAACATTTTCTTAATGTGAGACCGGGGGCTAAACCAATCTAGCAAAAGAAGAGAAAGATGGGACACGAGCGCAATAAGATTATTTGGTCAGAGATACAACGACTCCTTAGCCTAAAGTTAATTAGGGAAGCCATATACCCCGAATGGCTGGCTAATGTAGTCCTAGTCCCCAAACATGGAGGAAGATGGCAGATGTGTGTGGACTTTACAAATCTTAATGAAGCATGTCCAAAGGATTGTTATCTCCTGCCCGACATAGATCAACTGGTCGACTCCACCGCCGGCTGCGAGCTCTTGTCAACCCTAGATGGAGATCAGGGATACAATCAAATTCTGATGGCCACGGTCGATCAGGACAAGACAAGATTTATCACCGACGTATGTACTTTTTGCTATTTAGTAATGCCCTTTGGACTCAAGAATTCTGGGGCTACTTACCAAAGACTGGTAAGCCTTATGTTAGCCGGACTCATCGGAAAATCGGTAGAGGTCTATGTGGACGACACGGTCGTTAAGAGCCAGGCCGCAGAAGATCACCCTGAAGATCTGCGAAAAGCGTTAGTCATCATGAACAACTTCAGAATGAAGGTTAACCCAAGGAAATGCTCTTTTGGTATCCGAGGAGGAAAATTCCTGGGATTCATGGTCATAGAGAAGGGAATAGAAGTTAACCCCGAAAAGGCAGAAGCCATCGTAGGATTACCAACCCCGAAGACGGTGAAAGATGTCCAGAAGTTGACCGGCCGAATGCTCTCCTTAAGCAGGTTTGTTTCTAAATCGGCAAAAAAAGGACTCATATTTTTCAGGATACTCCGAAATATCAAGAAGTTCCAGTGGACCGCACAGTGGGAAGAAGCTCTTAGAGAGCTAAAAAGCTACATGGTGAAACCGCCCTTGCTGGTAAAGCCTTCACCCCAAGAAGAACTCTTCGTCTACTTGTCCGTCGGAGAGGAGACCATCAGTGCAGTATTGGTCAAAGAACATGACAGAGAACATCACCCTGTCTAATATGTTAGCAAAACTCTCCTCGGAGCAGAGACCATGTATACCCTAACCGAGAAGCTTGTTTTAACTTTGATCACTACCGCACGGAAACTACGCCCATATTTCCTTTCCCGTCCGATTACTGTTTTGACCATAACATCCTTTGCGGGCGATCCTCAATAAGCCCAAGACATCAGGGAGACTGATAAAATGGGTAATAGAGCTTACAGAGTACGATATTTCCTATGCCTCGAGACCCTCCATCAAAGCGCAAGTCCTGGCAGACTTCGTGAAGGAACTAATGGGTATCGGAGTCGAGGAGAAAGCGCCCCTATGGCACGCCTATGTAGATGGCTCCTCTGTAAGTACACACGGGGGAGCATGAGTAGTTCTAGTAAACAAGGAAGTTGAAGAGGAAATGCTCCATTTTGCTGTCAGAATTGATTACCCCTATCCAATAATGAGGCCGAATATGAAGCTCTTCTCATTGGAATGAGACTTGCGCAAGAAGGTGGGATAAAGAGGATACTCATCCATAATAATTCCCAACTAATCGTTCAACAAGTTAATGGCTCATACGAAGCCAAAAAAGAAAGAATACGAGACTACCTTCGGGTGGTCCGCCAGAGACAAGGATGGTTCAATGAGTACAAAGTCGTCCAGATTCCCTGAGAAGAAAATCAGGAGTCGGACGCCTTGTCCAAGATGGCCACTCAAACGGAAACCATTCACACTCGAAGAATCACCATCCTCCATGTAAGCGGATCAGAGAAATTAGAGAGCAAAGGCGTAAACGCCACGGCGGACTCCCCAACGAGTTGGATAACTTCCATCAAAGCCTATCTACAAGATCCCAAAGGATATTCTAAGGATAAATCCGTATGGTGAGCCATGTCCAAGAAAACCGTACGATACTTTCTCAAGGATGGGATACTATTTCGAAGAACTTACTTATGTCCTCACGCCCAATGCCTTAATGAGGTAGAAGCCCAACAAGTCCTATCGGAAGTTCACGAAGGAACTTGTGGAAGTCACACCGGAGGAAAAAGCATGGCTGGGCGCTTGATTCGGCAAGGCTACTACTGGCCCACGATGGCTAGAGATTGCAAAGAACATGCCGAAAAATGCAAACCTTGCCAAGCTTATGCCTCGCGAACTTACTAACATGTGGCTCAATGGGAGCCCAACCAAACGTCGTGCCCCTTTTCCAAATGGGGTATCAATATAGTAGGACCCCTCATCCCCGGTGCCGGACAAAAGAAATTCCTGCTGGTGGCGGTGGATTACTTCACCAAATGGGTAGAGGCAGAACCTCTGGCCCGAGTCACCGCAGGAGCGGTCATCAATTTTCTATGGAGGAACATTATGTGCCAATTCAGCATTCCTTAGAACCTTGTGAGTGACAACGTGCTTCAATTTACGAGCAACGAGTTAGAAGATTGGTGTACCCACTGGGAAATCAAACATCGTTTCGCTTCGGTGGGATATCCCCAAGTAAACGGCCAAGTAGAAAGGAATAACCAAATCCTCCTTAAGAACATAAAGGCTAGAATAGATTGGCATAAGTTCAAATGGGTCGAGGAGATACCTGGCATCCTGTGTGCCTATCCGACCACACAAAGAACGTCTACAGGCAAAACTCCCTATAGCCTGGCATATGGCAGCGAAGCCGTCGTGCCCCTGGAAGTGGTAGTTGAAAGCTGGCGAGTCAGAGAGTATGAAGAAGTCGCCAATAGCTCCAACTTAGCCCTTGCCCTCGATCTCCTCGAAGAAAGAAGAGCTCGAGCCACCGTCTAAATAGAGGAGTATAAGGCCCGTATGTCACGATACTACAACACCCGGGTAAAGTCTAGGAATTTCCAAGTTGGAGACCTAGTGCCAAAAAGAGTCGGAGCTTCCAAGAACGTAGGAAAGCTTGAACCCCGATGGGAAGGACCCTACAAAATATCGGGGATCGTTGGACCCGCAACCTACCAGCTTGCCAACTCCGAAGGCGCTACACTCCACAATACTTGGAACGCCCTTAACCTTAGAAAGTATTATGCTTAATGTAAAATAGAAGTTTGTACATAAATAAAAGTTGTTTATATATGGATGGTTCCTGTACAAAAAATAAAAAATAAAAAAAATGGGGAAAATATGGTTGCACGACAAAATGATGACCCTATACATAGTCATCTCAGCAACCCAATCCCAAAGGACCATCTATTACAAACAACAAACTATCATCCCATAGGTATGTCGGACCATATTCTATACAAAAGTCCTTATACCACTAAACTACCCTTACATACCCTAAGCCTCCTCAATCGGACGCTTTCCCTCCCTGATAAAGCGACGACGCTGCTCCTCGGACAAGGCCACATGATCGTCAATCACCACAGTCGGAACCACAAAGTCTTGGGAGACCGATGGGTGAACTTGTGTAAAAACCTGACGAATGCTGAGCTCGGGGATCGCTAGTCCCGAAGGAAACCCTGGCAAAGCTTGAATAGCATCCCGACACAGTCGATACCCGATGCGGACTAAGTCACACATCTCTCCTTGAAAAGACTAATGAAGAGCAGAAGGGCCCGCAATGTCCAAAACTGCTTGGACTTGAGCCATAATTATGGCCACCTCGTGGGAGCGAGTCATCTCTAGTATTCTTTGATTCGCCGCATCCCTCTTCCTCGTGACGCGCAACAATTGCTCATCGGAAGATCGGATTTGGTCCCTCACGTCTCCCATCCTCTCTTCCAAACCCAACACCCGTGCCTTCTCCAACACCAACTGGCGTTCGAACTCCCACGATTTGTTCCTCTCATATTGTAACATCCCATCGTAAACCTCCTGAGAGGTTTCACGATCCGCTTTCAGTCGAGAAATCTCCTCATAGGCCTCCAACACATCCCTCTCCAACTCGTCCTGGCGATGATATACTAAGCCAGTATCGGAAGAGGAGCCCCCTTGAGAGCCGATGGCATCCAGCACCATATAAATCTGCACGAATGAAACCTATTACCACAACGAAGGTATAAAGGTTAGTGCTGGGTAAAATGAACGGACAAATACCATACCTCACATAGATCCTTGCAGGCTAGGTCTTGAAGGCTGGATAGAGGAAGAGTCTTCATCAACTTGCAATCCAGCATGTTCAATAGACCGCTCAAATAGTTCTGGCAAAAATCCGAGGCCGAAGTAGTCGGGAGAACGGCACCAGTGCCCTTCCGAGGGGCTGAGACCCCGTGGGGATAGAATTTCCCTCGAAGGGCGGGGAGCCCTGGTGATCGAGACCCTCTCTGAGGGGTAAAAACCCCCCAGGAGTAGGAGAAGGAAGACCCTCATCCACCACATTTATTGCATAAAAAACATCTCCATTAGGAGATGACCGTGACACCAAGGCCGGCGTAGAAGGATCCATCCGAGGAATAGAGGCTATTGGATCCTCCACCATAACAGGAGCCAGAAAGTTTACTAGGGAGGCTACGATGGGCGAAGCCCTCTGATCCTTATCCTCTGAAGGACTTGTCACTGACTCAAAGTTCGATTGATAGGAGCCCCCACCCTCTAAAAAGGCATATCCACTGTGTGGTATTGGTCCCAAAAAAGCCTTATCGAAAGGCTTGATGGCAAACATTTCCATCTCCGTACCTATCAGAAGCATAAGAATACTATAAACCCGAAGTATCGATGAGTACCATAAGTGGAAATGGAGAAGAAGAACTTATGAAAAAAGAAGTTATTGTGCAGAGGCTGGTGAGTGAGATTAAATATCTCCACCCCCTCCTGAAGACCCTCAAGTATCAAGGACTCGTGAAGCTCCAACAAGCCATTGATATCATAGGTGCCCAAAACAACCCAAAACCGGACAAGACCTCCCACTCCCGCACGGATGTCTCTAGATTGGGGACGATATATCCCAAACCCCATCGGAGAGGCACTCCTCACAAACTAGCCAATGAGCCCTTCGAACAGACAAAGAAGAATCTCCGTCTCCAATCCCCTCGATAAGAATGATGATTGGAGACATGCGTAAAGGCCCTACTATTGTCCCGATAGGCTAGGCTAAAAATGGAAGGGCTACCTGAACAAGGCCGCAGGATGAATATCATCCCCATCCGATAGGGAGACATCGGGAGGTTCAAAAGCTCGCAAAAAAAAAAAATATACCCTACCAAGTGACGATAGGAATTAGGCGTCAATTGGCTAGGGCATATCTGTCAGTATCGAAAAAGATCGTTAGAAAAGGATGGAAAAACACCCGCATCCCACAACGCATCTGCTCACAATAGACGACCAAGTAACCCAAATGGGGATCATACGCCCTCTGATCGGGGTGCGGTATAACGACGTTATATTTATCAAAATCCAAAGTGTACTCGGCAAATAGGGTCATAGATTCCCCATACTCAATACTCACGGAGGACCCTACACGCCCTCGGCCCATGAGCCTTGAAGGACTCAAGTGAAGCATATTAAACACCGAGGAGCGGTCAGTCGGGGAATAAGGCTCTCTACCCATAAACACTTCCCTAATATGGTCCATCCGTCGGAGTCCGCATGCGAAGGCCCCGATGCAGCCCTTGTCGAAGAGCTCCCCACGAGGGCTACCGAACCTTCATCAACGCTATCCCTTGGACCATGAGGCAAACTCTCGGAGAAGGCATGACGGACGCCTAACCGCAGCGAAAGATTTCGAGATGAGTTATCAGAGGAAACAGAGCCACCCCGCCTATAGTGTGGAGGTATCATCTTGCCAAGTAAGTCCCTTAATGTTTTTTTACACTTAGTTTAAAAACTAACCGAGAGAAAAACGAAAGCACAAAGTGAAAGACTAAATTTGTGAGAAGAGAATAAAAAGCTCAGTACAATATCTGAAGAGAAGTTTTTGGAAGTAAGTGTGAGAATATTCACTAAACTCCAAGCTTATATATATACTCGAACATTCCTCTTGAAAACCGAGTTAAAGCTAGAGCTGTCAAAGTAAAAACATAGCCAAGGACATGTGCCAGTGGGTGTCTATATTTAGAGAAAAGTAACTCTAACGTTTTCCATGCAAACGGGCACCTCATGCTAAATTATTTACTTGGTCGGCAAGAATAATTTAATATTAACTCGTGGGGAGTCCCAATATTTATATATACTAAATAGTTACTGCTACTGCAAGGATAAAAAAGACAAAATGGAGAAAGGACAAAATATTTCTTCATTCATAATAAACCAAGAAGTCCTCGAAAAATACTTACAACGTGAAAAATTAAATACAAATGCTAAAGTTCAAAATTTAAATAAAACTAAAGACAAGAAAAAGAAAAAGAAAAATCCTAAACTAAACCCCCGCAATCGAAGAAAGAGAGGCCGAAGGAGAGGAGGAAGCAGTCCCATTGGGCGGAAGAGTCTTCGGACTTAGAAGGCTGGGCAGCACCGTTATCGGAGGTAGTTGGTTATCGGGTGAAAGAAACCCTACGGAGCCGCTAGGCCTCGGACTCGCACCACCAACCCGAACTTCACTCCCCTGCCTAGCAGAAGAAGTTAAGGGAGGCGCCCGAAGAGATATGCCATTGTGCCTCTAGAAGAGACCATAAGCTTCTTCGGGGCTGGCTGGATTCTTCAACTTGCGGATATCGAAAGACTTCGCGAAGTCAACACCCGGCCGCAACAGTCCCATTGCCAATTTGGCATACTAAAGATAATCCACAGCATATGCCCTATCAAACTACCATGGCACTGCGTCTCGGAGAGGTCTGAGCACTGACGAACAATCTTCTTCTAGGCATACTTCACAACCGCTTCCACTTTGGCCTGCAATTCTTCGGGAGAGATGGCAACCACTAGTTTCTCCGAAGCTGAATCTGCCCGATCAAGGGCTTGGCCCATTTGATCTTGGAGAACCCTTTCTCTTTCATATACCTCCTCATTCTCCTTCTCGAGGAGCGCGATCCTATTCTTTGAGGCCTTCTCTGAAGCCTCCAACTCCGTGACTACGGCCTGTAAGTACTTCACCAACTCACCCTGTTTCGTCAACTCCTTCTGATCCTCCTCCCATCGGAAATTATAAGAGGATATCTTGGTGCGAAGGACATCCATCTCCATCTGATCTTCCTTTCTCATGAAATTGAGGGAAGCTACATGCTCTTGGAGGACTCTCACCTCCTCCCCACCCTTGTTATAACCTTGCAGTGGCAGCCTCCCTAGCCTTCCTGACCTGAGAACGAAGAGATATCAGACGTGAGCTCTTCTATCGAAGAGGAATTCCTACAAGGGTAAGTTATAAAGAAAGAAAATTGAAAAAAGAGGAAGGCTTACCATGAGCCCCATCTAGTTGAGGCATGTCTGCATGAAGTGGAAGACATTGGAAGGAGTAGCATTGGAGGAGTTGAAGTAATGGAGGACTTCTCCGAAGGCATTGTCGAGAGTCTGCATTGATGGCAGATACTCCTCATACTCCGGCGCGACCGCTGAGGAATCTCCCTCCGCAGTAGGATTTCTTTCCGAAGGGAAACCTCCCTCCGAAACAAAATCCCCTCCCAAAGTCCTCGGAGAACCCCATGTGACTGAAACTGAACCGGATACCGGAACCATGGCCGATCGAGGGTCCAAGGTGGACAGGGGAACGACTCCATAAATCACACCATCTTCTCTAGTGACGAAGAACCGAATGATCCTCCTCCTCCTCAGCCCCCACCGGGTGCATATCGTTGTCTTCGGGTGTACTAACCTCCTTTTCCGCAAGATCTTATTCCTCGGGTGCATTAGAAGTTCCACTAGATGAGCGAGCCAAAGAAGCTGCCTTAACCTTAGACTTTTTCCGACCACTCGAGACCAGAATATCCTGCTTCGAGGGCTTCATAGTTACAGATAGGTCCGAAGGACCCTTGCGCGAAAAATATTTTGCCAAAATCCCTCATGCGATAAAAGAAATAAAATCCTTAAGGACCTTAAAAATAGAAATTTACTTGAAACAATAAAAAGGTTAATCTAGAATTGCTTACCAAAGAAGGCTAATCCCTCGGGATATAGGGATAAAGGTTCCTGAACAACATCATCTGTAAACACTACATAATGAAGCCCTGACTTCTCGTACAAGTCGCCAAAGTCCCCCGATTCCATCAAAGATTTAGCCGAGATTATCAGAGAAAAACTCATCTCGGGGTCCAGTGGGTACACTGGAGCTTTAGTCTCCCTCCAATCGAATGGCATATCCCACTCACCGTCCATGGGCTTCACAAAGAAGTACCTGTCCTTCCAAGCACTGTGAGAGCTAAGCGTCGCCTCCAATATCTTCTTTATTGAGTTATTTGTGGTGTCCCGATGGCGGAAGTGATAAAAGGGAAGGCCTCCGGGTGAAATTATGATATCAAAAATCGAAAAGAATCGAGCCACTGTGAAACTCAATCCTTTCAGTTGGCACTAGAACACAAATATACACAAAATAACAAAACCATTCGGAGTCACTTGGCTCGGACAAACATTACACGCCTTGAACACCTCGCAGAAGAAAAAAGGCATAAAAGACCGCCAACCATATCTCATCTGCGCAAAATACACCGTGAGATAGCCCGTCGGAGGCTTGTTAGCCCTCTCCTTCTTCGTCATAATCTTGAACGACATGTTCTTCTGATATGCCCCCAAATCAGTAAACATGGATGATACATGTGCCCGAGTAGCAGTACTCACAATCTCCTCGGCCTTCTGAAGATTGCGAGTATCGGGCTTTTTCGCTTTCGAAGCCCTAGCCATCTTAGACGAGGCAGCCCCACCCTCCTCCGCCGCAACGAAACTACTTCCCTTCCTCTTATGAGTAGAGGCAGTAGGACCACTCGCATTAACACCACCAGTGACCGCCGGTGAATCGGCAACGGAAGTGAAAGCCACGGCCCCCGAACCCGATGCAGCCGTGGTGAGATCACTAGCTGATGAAGCCATTTCTACATATGAAGAAAGATGCGAGAAAATACTTGCAAATAATTCTAAAGGAACTTGCGAAATCAGAGAGAAAAGTAGAGAGGTTTCTTACTAAAATATCCGCTGAAAGAAAACTTGAGAATGAGAATTGGGGAAGAAAGGGGCGTAAAGGCTATATTAACACGTGTCCTAGACACGTGCAGCACCAACTAGTCGTTGGAATCCGTTCGTTACCAACGGTCAGATGGTCAAAACGTTACGCCGCCAAGGTTCAAATGAGCAGACCGTTATATCACCTCAAAAATTCCGCCATGAATGCTCACTTGTGCTGCCCACCCGAGGACAAAGCTCCTGAGGATAACAAGTTAATTTACTTACAACGTTCATGATATATATAAAATATATATATACGCCTCTCGATTGGAACCGTCAAAAAATAAAATACGAGAAAAAAGACAAAAGAAAAATAAGAAAAAGCCCATTGCCTCACTGAAGGCAAAAAATAAAAATTTCTCTCGCCTCTACGATGGCGATCGAAATTTAGGGGGGCTAGTGTTAACCCTAAAAAATAAATATAGGGATTAACCAAAACGTTAAACCTAAAAATAGGGATTAACCCGAAAACGATACTATCGTCACATATCCTCCCGATGCCACGCTGTATCGAAGGGGCCCACCGAGTGTCACAAACCCAAAGTGGTAAGAAGTGACACCTGAAGAGGCACTCAAGCGACCATTGGAAAGTCACGATGAATAAAGATAACATATCCACGCGGCATCAGAAAAAGAGTAAACCCCGATGGACCCGCGAGACTCCGATATCCATCAATGCGTCAAGAGGGACCACAACGAGGACCCTGAGTCCCCCAAAAATGCGAGAACATCCCCTCACTGAACAAATCAAAGGCAATGAACCCTCAGATCATATACCATGGATGAGAACAAAGCCCTATTAGAGCCAACCATCTATCAGAGCGTACCTCACAAAAGATAAAGCACAAAGACAACATGACGAGCCATTGGAACCTATCTCACGAATAGCAAAACGCAAGGACAATGCCATATCAGAGTCAAACATCCATCAAAGTACATATCACGAAGACTAAAGCACAAGAATAGACCTCTATCTGGACTATAATGGCATCGGACGAATACCCAACCTCATGTACAAAGCTCTCCCAAAGAATCTAGCCCATCGGAGAAAATGATCCAAGAATCCAGCTTATCGGAGCCTCCGGAAACTCATCGAAAGGGATAAAATTCGATCCCAGTCATCGCCTAGTAGATAAAAAGTTTAAAGATAAGACATATGTTATCTTCCCATGTACACTTAGACACCAGTACTTTATTAAATACATGCACACCGACACCTGTACCTAAATACCTCTATAAAATGGGGGTCCTCCTTGTCAATCAGAAAGGAGAGAAAAAAAGGACAGAGGCAAAAAAATACATACAAAGACACCTACAAGCAAGTTGTACCCAAAAAAGTTAGTGAATAAAAAGAGGGATGTTTTCATCATAAGCAAGCTTCTGAACCTTAGGAAAGGGCGTTCTAACCCTTATAATCTCGTTAATCTGGTTGAAATAATGAACCTGTTAACAATACTACTCTGAGAATGTTTTGATTCATTAATATTATTGGACTGTTACATTTTGCCAAAAAAAACTTAAATATCATAGGTTAAAAGCATTAAATATACAGCAGTCGAAAACCTTAAAGTTGCATTAAAAATTATTATTTGCTTACACATGCAGCAGCAAGTCATCTGCAATGCAGAGATAAAGAATTCGCACAAAGTTAAGATAATGATTTTGTTTCGAAATTACATATGAGAATCGTTTCGGTGATTTGTAAAATCGAATTCTTTCGGCTGTTCTGTAGGAAACAACTCAAAATCTCAAATCAAAGTTGTTATAATCGCCTCATATGCGATTAATATTTGTTACAAATTATAAAAATAGATGTTATTACGATATTTAATTAGTATCGTGTGCGCACACAAACACATACACACACATACACACACACACACATATACAAATATATATATATATATATATATATATATATATATATATATATATATATAAGTGTCATTATGAACTAGCCCTATAAATGATACTTGAATGTGAAACGAAACATAATGTTTGTGTTTACTTAACTTATTTTTTCTTATTATTGTTGTAATTGATAATTAAACCAACAATATGCTTTAGATTATTATGCAAAATTCATGAATTACTAGTTAACATGCTGAATTATTTTGAGATTCATTCCAATCTCACACATTAGAAAAGGTATCTCGGGTTTTTTTTTTCTTTCTATAACATCACATTTATTTTCTTTTTCTACGATAAATTATTTTTGATATGAACGATAATTTGATTCTTTTGATTGTTGATGACTAGATATTGCTGTACAACGGAACGAGGGTAGTCGTGCACACAACATACTTGAAGACCAGTTTTCTGTGCTTTAACAAACAAGAAATGAACATGGTGCATCTTCATCAAAAAGCAAAAACCAAAGAAAAAAGGAAAAAAATAAGGAAAAAGACGAACGCAATTTGTGTTCCCGTGATGGTACGTCACCCTCCCCATCTCATTGATGTTATTTGTTTGTTGGAACGTGCATGGAGTTGGTAAACGTAATAATGGAAATAATGTTGAGAATATGGTCCTTCGCCAATAGCCTAAGGTCCTTGCCCTACTTGAACCGAAAGCTAGTTTTGATGCGCATAAATTCCAAAAAAAGTTCCATTACAATTCGGCTTTCTCTAACTTCAACATTAAGATTTGGGTTTTTGGGGATGGTGATATGCTTATTAAGGTTCTAGAGGATCATGTACAATTTCTACGTTGTGTCATTTCTTCTAATATCGGGTCCTTCGTCGGTCTCTTTGGGATGGGTTGAGAAGAAGTGATGATCAAAAGCCGTGGTTGGTGGTTGATGACTTCAATATTGTTCTTAAGGAGGAGGAACAAAGGGGCAAAGTCTCTCCTAATGTTGGTGAAATGGACGACTTCCACGAATGTATTCATGCTTGCGGATTGCAAAATTATGTTATACCATGCTTGTGACGTTTTATATTGAAAATTATTTAGTAGAACAAATTGTAACTATTTGTTATCTATTTACTTAGATAAAAAATGGATTATGGGATCGATAGATCTTGGATGTACCATTGATTAGATAACAATGGTTCTTTGAAAGATAATTTTATTGTTGGAGTTCAACGTTCATAGAATATGCTTTGCACAAAAAGACTACTTAGATCTAAACAACCGTGTTAGGTGCCCGTGCCAGAAATGCAATAATTTAAAGTTTTTGGATTGAAACGTAGTCTGTAGTCATGTTTCTACGCCAGTCTTTACGTATCAATGTTGGGTTTGGGTGTCGCATGGCGAAGAGGTGACCGGGGCATCTACATCGTATTTATATGAGTCACCCAGCGTACCACCCCACTAATATTAATGTAGATAGCCCATCCACGTTGATAATTCTTTATGAGAAGTGGTCGTGGATGCATATGTGGGTCAATTTGTTGAGGAAGAGGTACATGGCGAAGATCTGAATCCCTATGCGAGGGCGTTCTATGAGTTGAAGCATTTGGGAAACGTGAAATTGCACATTAAGAAGGAGAAATCTGAGCTGCAGTGACGTATATGACTATGCACAAAGTTAGTAATGTCGCTTGCGGAAAGTTTTTAAGTCGTAGAAAGATGGTATGGACCCAAAGATTGAGAATATGTTACCTGATACGGTTCTTATCATGAATAGGATGCTGGCAAGCTTGGGGTTAGGGTACATGATGGGAGCGTGTGTGCGTAGGTGTAAATATAGTAGAATATTTTCCAACACAGAATTGTTACGCCTAAATTCCACTATGTCACAAGTTCACGAACAAAGTAATAATAAAATGGTGAGTATAATTACGAACCAAGTATTGTATCTCAAGGGAGTGATGGTTGTATGTATGTATGTATCACTTAAATGCAAAAACACTAATCACTGTTACTTTCTTTTCTCTTCTTTTTGTCAAATATGATGAATGCTATGAATGATTTCTAAACTAACAATGCTATGAATGCTTTTTATGCTAAGAATTCTTAATCTAGGAAGCACTGAAATTAATCTAAGAATGCAAGAATGATCAAATATCATTTTGGAATTGCTGGTTGTTAAATGCTAGAAAACAATTAAACTACCTAATCTAGTGAAAGCTATTAAAATAAGGATGTTGGGAAGATGAAAGATTAACTAAGCTAAACTAAACTAACTAGAACTAGAATGATGGATTGATTTCTTTTAGGTTGTGAACAATGGTTGAAAAGATTGTTCAGATGTCGCATTTCACAATGACTTAACTTAGTAATTCATAGAAAAACCACCTATATTTACTTACGATACTTGATAATTATTTGATGTTTGCATGCCTAATTGATCCGTCACATATGGCATGAGTTATCCCAGCCACATCTCTATGAGTCTCTAATAACCTACCGTGTTAACGGAATCAGCCTAGTGGTCAGTTGTTTTAGAAAAGATATCAAATATGCAATCCAATTAACTCATCCGAATCATGCTAACAAAACGTACATAGTCAAGATTTATCCACTCTGATCTAAAGGTTGTGCAATAGTTGTTTTCTCAAATACAAAGTTTCAAATTGGGTGCTTACGTTTCATCCCAGTGGGAGTAAGGTTAGTCACACATCATAAATAACTATTCAATCTAGACATTCAAGGTCATTAAACACACATCAAGTAAATAAAATAAATGTATTTATAATATTAGAGTTACTCCCCTACTATAAACAACGAGTAGGTTAACTCCTCATAGTCATGAGTTCAACAATCAGCAAAGAGTTAAATATCATTGACAAAGTAAAAATGTAAAGAAAAGCATCTTCAATCCAGTGGAACGCTGTTGCTTGACCTTCTTCGTACTCTCTTTTGCTATATTCTTTTTCTCTAATTATCATCTCTCAAACAATGACTCGACTAATCTAGAACAAGACTTTGATGGTGTTTTCTCTCTGGTGACAACTCCCACGGTTTATTCTCTTTGAAAGTGGTTGTAAAGGCTATGAAAGTTGTTGTAAAAGTTGTACCCTAACTGATGAACATAACCCCTTATTTATAGTTTTTCTCTCCGCTCTAGACCGCGTTTTAAGGTTTCTGACTTGCGGCCTAAGCTTTCTATGATGGCTTAACCCCCCCGCAATGTGTTCTTAATCGCGCGCCACCCTAGCGACGCGGTGGTGATCGCAGTACTTTCTGGTTTTCCCCCTGCGATCTTTTTGCGTCTTTTCTTCAATCATTCCATATTCGATATTTCTTCTTTTTGTAGTGCCGTAGCGCTCCCATAGCACTTGAGCATACCGAAGTAGTGTCTCTAACAAACTGTTGTCCAAAACATCCATTTTTGGCCTAGTTAACCCCGTTTTGTCTTTTGAATCCTTAAATATCTAAGAAAATATGAAATAATATTAAAACAAGTTAATATGCTATCATAAGAATTCAAAGC
Source organism: Linaria vulgaris (assembly GCA_948329865.1). Classification (NCBI taxonomy): domain Eukaryota; kingdom Viridiplantae; phylum Streptophyta; class Magnoliopsida; order Lamiales; family Plantaginaceae; genus Linaria; species Linaria vulgaris. The sequence continues at coordinate 103,026,366 of OX415250.1, forward strand.
ATAAGTAAACAGATACTTAAATCACACTAGTGAGACACTTATCAGTACACAACGATCAATTTATGTACAAATCAATGTTTCTTGTACTACGACATGTGCGCAAGTACAAAATACACCTCATGCCCGATATTCAAGGAGAAAATGTTTGAGCGGCTTAGGTAGTCGAGAGTCACGAAGAATTTTTTTTGGTACTTTCCTATATGTCCTCGTCTTTAGAGGTACTACTATACTACATGCACTGCAAAGCATATGGCTTGGCATTTGAAGTATCGCCAGTCAACTGATTGAATGATTCGCTTGGCTTCAGGCGAGGCATGCCGACACTTTGACTGGTCGTATCCAGATTTCTCAACAGAGCCTAGAAGCGTACGACTCAATTAATGCACGGATGGATTCACATTATTGGTTAATCCAGAACTAATTACTCGTGATGGATCGTGTTTGTCACCCCGTACAACCTCCCTACTAATCTTTCCATATGACCATAGCTCATATTTTTGAGCCTTATTAGATCTGGAACAAAGAGTCCTAAAAGAACCTAGATGCTTTGTTAAGACCACTAATTGATGAGCTACAAGCTTTTTCGGGTAATAGTTTGTGGGCGTATGACAACATTAGAAAGGAAAACTTTCAATTATGAATGATCGTAATGTGGACGATCAGCGATTTCTCGGAATATTGAATGTTGTCCAAGTGAAGTACGAACATAAAGTACAAAAAAGGCTTCTCTAACTAACAGATTCATATAAGTACAAATAAAAAAAGCCAAAACTAAAAATGATCAAATAAAAGGTTGTCGTCTCAATACACACTCTACTGCAAGTAAACGAGTCAAGAAATAATAAAAAGGAAAGTATAGTTACCACCAAAGTATCGAATTCCACGAGAGTAGATATTTGTAACTTTAGTAATTATATTGTTGCACACCCAATGAATTCGTTTTCTTTTCTTTTTGCTTTTATCGTTGAAGAAATAGATAACGACAGAGAACTAGTAATTAACTAACTAACTGTAGACAAATTAATTTTGTCTACTCCAATTAAATATTGACAAATGTCAAATTGATTATTGTAAATTAAATTGATTATTTCTATTTTTAATTTGGAATTTTACTAAATTAAATTCCATTTATTAATAGGTTAATTAATTGATTTATAATATAAAGATGGAGAATTGTTGGGCGATCAAATAATGGAAATACGATGTGTTCTAAGAATTTCTTGATAAAGGGCAGCCCAGTGCACAAAAGCATCCCCGCAATACAAAGGTCCGGGGAAGAAGTCCACCACAAGCTAAATTAAATCCATGCTTATATTAAAAAAATAAAACCGACCAATCACAAGCAAGGAGGTTCGGTTTTACAACTATAAATAGATGAGCTCTTGAAGAACAAAAACACAACAATTGAAGCTTCAAGAATTCAGAGCAAGGAAGTTCAACAAATCCTCTCCACCAAGTCCATCAATCTTCAAGGTGTTCTTCGTGAAGAACTCCTTTCAATCCGATATCAAGTCTCAAGTTTATCAAATAACCGTTTTTCAAGATTGCACTTCTGCCGAGGAAGATCAAACTTCAACAAATTCAACAAATCCAAATCAAGTTCATATCGTTCTTCAACAACCTTCAAGGTGTTCTTCGTTAAGAACTCATTTCAATCCGAGATCAAGTAACAAGACCCTCGGAAAACCGTTTTTTGAAGACAAAAATCCATACTGAAAAGATCAAAATTCACAAATCCAAAGAACTGAAGACGAAGATCATACCAATCTTCATCAACCTTCAAAACAAATTCCAAATCAAATCACCATTCAATCCGAGATCAAGTCCAAGGACCCTCGAATTAACGTTTCTCCAAGTTCAAATAATCTCAGTGAAGATCAAATTGAAGATTTCCATCACATGTTTCAATATTGTTCTTGTAGAATTGAATCAGAGGATTAGATAGAGATTGAACCACATTTGTACTTCAAATATACTCAAAAATTATTTTGTGATCTTTTTCTTGTCTTTTATTCTCGACATAGCAAGAATTTGTCGTTACAAATTTGGCACGCCCGGTGGGACTACTCTACCTCTCATCTCCTTTCATTAAGAACAACAAGTCAACCAAATGTCATCAGGCAAGACAAGAAGGTTGTCCGATCTATTGGCTGATCCATCCACGAAGATGCCAAGTGAAGTCGTCCACAACATTGTTCAAAAGGACTCCTTTGTCTCCGAAAACGTCAACAATGATGAAGATGTTGAGAGCGGCGACTCCTCCCCACCAACTCCTCACTCCTCATCGGGTTCCTCACCTCCGTTGGATACAGTGCACGCATTGACAACAAGTGCTACAACTTTGGAGGAACAAATTGGGATGTTGACCAAAGCCATAGAGATGCTGAACAAACATGTGCAAGACCAAGACTCCAAGATAGAAAAATTGCTGACTAGGGAAGTCAAGGTGGAAGAAAGTCATGTAAAGGACGTGAAGTTTGGAGGCTTTGAAAAGGGTGAAACATCCATGAAACAATTATCCAATGAGAAGGAAAAGTCTATTGCCAAGGAGTTCCAAGTGTCTTCAAATGGCATGATCCCTGCTGATCAATTAAAGGAGTTTATCATGGGAACCATCAAGGACAAACTAGACGGAAGCTTCAAATCATCATTCTCCTATTCCAAACCATACACTCAAAGGATAGATAACCTCAAGATGCCGAATGGCTACCAACCACCAAATTTCCAGCAGTTTGATGGCAAAGGCAACCCAAAGCAACATGTAGCTCATTTTGTTGAGACTTGCAACAATGCCGGAACTTACAGTGACCATCTTGTCAAGCAATTTGTTCGCTCGCTGAAGGGAAATGCATTTGATTGGTACACTGACTTTGGAAGCAAACTCAATTGATAGTTGGGATGAGTTGGAGCAAGAATTCCTCAATCGCTTCTACAGTACGAGAAGGACCGTCAGCATGATTGAACTAACAAATGCTCGCCAATGGGATGAAGAGCCGGTGATTGATTACATAAACCATTGTAGAAACTTGAGTCTCAATTGCAAAGATCGGTTGTCCGAGACCTCGGCTATAGAGATGTGCATCCAAGGCATGCAATGGGGGCTCCGTTACATTCTTCAAGGAATACAACCAAGGACGTTTGAGGAGTTAGCAACTCGTGCTCATGACATGGAACTAAGTATGGTGGCAAGTGGAGTTAATGGACCGCCTATGCAAGATCCGCGAAGATTCAATGACAAGCAAGATGCAAGGAAATGAGGCAAATCTTTCAACAAATCACCTACCAAAGAGTCTATAGCAGTGAATATTGCTCCGTTGAGAATCCAGACCAAGACAAATGATATCAACGACCAACGAAAAGGTGTTTTGGTATCTGAAAAGGCCAATAATTCACAAGCTAATGAGCAAAGGAAGACGACACTCAAGGAGATGCGGTCAAAGCAATATCCATTCCTCGATTCTGACGTTTCAGCCATATTTGATGATTTGCTCAAAGCTAATCTGATTGAGCTGCCTGAAATGAAGAGACCAGAAGAGGCTGGTCGCACCGATGATCCTAATTATTGCAAATATCACCGTCTCGTAGGACACCCAATCCACGATTGCTTCATATTCAAAGATAAGGTGATGCGGTTGGCTCGTGACGGAAAGATCACGCTAGAAGAGGATGTCGTGTCATCAAACCTTATCGCACTCTCAAGCCCAATTGATAGCCTAGATGACTCTCACATCATCGTTTCATGCAATGCAACTCACGAAGGAGAGAAAATTGAAGACTCTACTTCAAATACTGCTCATGTCACAAACCAATACATGTCCACTATATGCTTCACTGATGAAGACCTTCTACTAGGTTCCAAGCTCCACAACCGACCCTTGTTTGTCGCTGGCTATATTCGCGAGAAAAGAGTCAATCGAATGTTAATTGACGGGGGCTCTGCGGTCAATATCTTACCTCTACGCACTTTGAATACATTAGGGATCTCGGTGGATGAACTATCAAGTAGTCGTCTGATGATCCAAGGTTTCAACCAAGGGGGGAAAAAGAGCCATCGGCATCATAAGATTAGATCTTCTTATTGAAGATATGCCATCCAGTACGCTATTCTATGTCATCGAATCCAACACATCCTACAACATGTTATTGGGTCGACCTTGGATACATGAAAATGGCGTTGTTCCTTCAACATTACACCTGTGCTTCGGATATTATCAAGATGGAGTCGAAAGAAAGGTACATGGTGATGTAAAGCCTTTTTCTGATGCTGAATCACACTTTGCAGATGCAAAATACTATATTGAAGGAAAGAGCACTGTGAAACTCAATGGAACTGAGCAACTCCAGCAGCATGATGTAAAAGGCTCCGATAACACAAGTGACACAGAGAAGAGTAAAATTTATGGATCTCCCCTTGAGTCAAAGCCTTTGAAAGAACTAACATTCCCTCTTACAACACTTGAAAAGAAAGGGCCATCTCCTCCACTTGAAGGATTTGTTCGTCCATCCAAAGGACCAAAAACAGAGCATGGAACATTTCCCACAAAGAAGATTGAGCAATGCTTCGACCCGAAAGCTTTCAAATTGCTAGTTAAAGCTGGATATGACCCTAATGAAGAACAACGATTGGAGGGCCTCGCTCTTGATGCTGCTGCAGAGAAGCCATACGGACTCAATTCCACACAAGTTATGCTAAAGGAAAAGGGGCATACCATTCCAAACATTCGGGTAGGCCTTGGCTACAAGCTACCAAACCCAGTTCGTATTGCTATAAAAAGAGCTAACACCAACTACATAGGCGAAGTACATGGTTCAACAACAGGCTGTGAAGAGAAGATACCACACATGTCGGTCTTTAATAGACTTGGTCCGAATAAAACAGTCTTTGATAGGCTTGGTCCGAATAAAACAGTCTTTGATAGGCTTGGTCCGAATAAAACAGTCTTTGATAGGCTTGGTCCAAATAAAAGGTTTGATTGGAAAAGGTTGAGTGTTCCACATATGTCAACACACGCTAAGAGAAACCTCAAGTCATTAAACTCTAAGAAAATTCAAAGTCTGATCCCATCTCGAATGATTCGCCGCGAAGGCTTGATAGTGTCTTGTGGTGAAATGCTTAAAGTCAAGTTACAAACCGTAGTACTCAAAAATACCAAAGACGAAGATGAAGAGAGTGTAAGGTCGTCATGCCATATCACTTCTCGTGAAGAAGATGTTGAAGAAGACGTCGCTTTTGATTGGTATATTAGTCTTGAGCCAAACTCCATTGACAACTGGAAAGATCTACAAAGTGCATTCTTCAATCGCTTTTATAGCACTCGACGCACTGTGAGCATGATTGAGCTTGCGAATTCACATCAACAAGAAGATGAGCCAGTGATTGAGTACGTCAATCGATGGAGAAATCTATCCTTAAGCTGCAAAGAGAAATTGTCTGAAACTTCAGCTATAGATATTTGCATTCAAGGGATGAATTGGGGTCTCTCTTACATACTTCAAGGAATCAAACCAAGAACATTTGAAGAGTTGGCGACGCGTGCGCATGACATCGAATCAAGTATGAAATCTACTCATGGCCTTGATATTGAAAGTGATGATACAAACAACGACGATGACGATGAAGAGGGCATGACATCAAATTTCATTACAACCAATATGCTCCTTGATACGAGCTTAAACTATCTCAAATCTTCAAATTAAGTGCCAAAGTATATACTCCTTGATAAGAGTATAAACTATCAACATTCTCCTTAACACGAGTATAAACTGTTTGCATATGTGAACTCAAAGTGAACATTCAAGTCTTCAAAGTCTCCTAGACACGAGCAAAAAGGTCTGCATGTTCTTCAAAGTGTTCAAGTGTTCAAGTCTTCAAATCAAATGCGCATGTCTTCTAGACGCGTCGAAAATCTGCAAATCCTTCAAGTCTTCAAAGTCTCCTAGACACGAGCAAAAAGGTCTGCATGTTCTTCAAAGTGTTCAAGTGTTCAAGTCTTCAAATCAAATGCGCATGTCTTCTAGACGCGTCGAAAATCTGCAAATCCTTCAAGTCTTCAAATCCTCCTAGACACGAGCAAAAAGGTCTGCATGTTCTTCAAAGTGTTCAAGTGTTCAAGTCTTCAAATCAAATGCGCATGTCTTCTAGACGCGTCGAAAATCTGCAAATCCTTCAAGTCTTCAAATCCTCCTAGACACGAGCAAAAAGGTCTGCATGTTCTTCAAAGTGTTCAAGTGTTCAAGTCTTCAAATCAAATGCGCATGTCTTCTAGACGCGTCTGCAACTCCTTCAAGTCTTCAAATCCTCCTAGACACGAGCAAAAATGTCTGCATGTTTTTCAAGTGTTCAAGTGTTCAAGTCTTCAAATCTTCAAGTCAATGCTCCATGACGCACGAGCCTAAACTGCATGTTACTCCTGGCCCGCATGAGTATAAACTGTGGATGGCAACCACCAATGGTAAATTATGTGGTTAAAATGATAACTTACCCCACTAAAGGTGTTTTATGTGGTTAAATCTTAAATACTCCACTTTGTTCAAAGTGGTTAAAGAATGAATACTCCTGGCCCGCATGAGTATAAACTGTGTACGGCACCCCCTTAAATCAATCTTGATATCTTTGAACTACGTTATGACTTGATCCTTTTTATTAAGGTACGTAGGCAGCTTAGATTTTTCTAAGTTCAGTCATGAAATTTGCTTAAGTTGGTTTGGTTGCGTTACGTTACAGTATTCATGAGAAAGAAACATGATGCCAAATGCAAATGAATAACTCAAAATGAGGTAAATAAAAGTCTCCTAAACACGAGCCAAAAGGTCTACAAATCATTCAAGTCTTCAAAGCAAATTCACAAGTCTCCTAGACACGAGCCAAAAGGTCTACAAATCCTTCAAGTCTTCAAAGCAAATGTGCAAGTCTTCGGGACACGTTGAAAGCTTGGAAATCCTTCAAGTGTTCACGTCTTCTCGACACAAGCACGAAATTTCTTCAAGTCAATTGCTCCATGATGCACGAGTCTAAACTGCACGTTACTTCAAGCCCGCGTGAGCATAAGCCGTGAATGCCACCCCTAAATCCAAATTCATGTATTTTGAACTACGTCGTGATTTGATCCTTTTTATCGAGGTGAAGGACGTGCTTGTTAAGAAAGTGTCAAAACTGACTGATGATCATGTAGATACGGCCTTATTGCTTGGTGGAATTTTGACTCGTCCTCTTGTTCAGCCGAACCAATCTGATAACAAACATCATGAAGCGGCAAGTTATACAAGCTGAGGAGACAGAATGGAGTAGTTGAGCATTGGATTTATGTTTCCTGCCAGCTGCTCGAATGGGAAGCATTTGACCCCAAGCGCCGTCGTTGGATGACTTTACCGAGTTTGAATCCTAATCAATGCTTTGTCTTTGGAGATAAGGAATCTTTGGCGGTTGGAACTGAACTTCTTCTTTTCGGTAGAGAACTCGTGTCTTACGCTATCTATCGTTACAGTTTGTTGACAAGCACGTGGACTACTGGAATGAGTATGAATGCGCCTAGATGTTTGTTTGGTTCTGCAAGCCTCGGGGAAATCGCAATATTGGCTGGTAGTTGTGATTCAAATGGAAATATTCTTGATTCTGCGGAGTTATATAATTCTGAGTTCGGTCATATTCTTTTGCCAAGTTATGTTGCGTGGAAGATGTTACATGAAGATCCTTGAGATATGACGGGCCAACAAAGTTGCGCGCGCAACCAAGTCTTGAAAGAAAATATCTTCCTATCGGATGCCTTTTGATGTCGAGTCGTGAAAACAATGCGCTCCTTCAAGGTGTCTCTGAGGCCAAGTCGTGAAAATGATGTCTCCTCGTTCAAGCGACCTTTGATGTAGGGTCAACAATGTCTGCTCTTGCTGAATGTCTTTGATGCCAAGTCTTGAAAACAAGTCTACTCCTGCTGAATGTCGTTGTTGCCAAGTGTTGAAAGCAAATCTCTTCCTTTCGGAAATATTTGAAGCCAAGTCCTGAAATGAATGTCTTCTTCAAGGTTTCTTTGATGACGAGTCCTAAAATGAATGTCTTCTTCAAGGTTTCTTTGATGACGAGTCCTGAAATGAATGTCTCCTTCAAGGTTTCTTTGAGGCCAAGTCGTGGAAATGATGTCTCCTTCAAGATTTATGGTGTCAAGCCATCCAAGGAATGTCTCCTCTTTCAAGATCACCAATGATGTTGTGTTGGTTGAGGTTTGATTGTGCTCTTCCTCTCTTTGCAAGAGATCCGGACTTTGTCAAGTATCGACACGCGCATAAAACCGTCACGATCTCCAAGTTGCAATTGTATTGTGAATAACTTCTCTTTCCAATTCAAAAATCCACTGCAACCTGTTACAAAAAAATATTGAGATTAGTAAAACAAAACAAGCTCCGAGTTCATCTTTGAGATTTGGTCAACATTTACCTTCGGAGTTGACTTTCCGATGGTCAACGTTGACTTAGTCAACACAGCTGACGTGGCACGCGGGTCCACATTGGTCTTACAAGGTGATGACAAGTGTAAAGAAAGGGACCACATTCATAATGGGGACACAAAGACAAAGAAAAGCACTCTTGTCCCCTAGTGCTCTTACACATACACTAAGACAAAGTGGGGAACACAAGGACAAAGCAAAGCACTCTTGTCCCCTATGGTCCCTTAGGCACAATCACATCTCCACTACCAAACCATGGCTGACAGTTGACCGCCGCCTATAGACAGTTGACCGGACGGAGATAGACGGCGGTGGCGCGGCGGTGCGACGTCGGAAAGTCGCCGGACACACGGTTGCGGTCGGAAAATTCAACCGGAGCCACTAGAATGGAGCTAAGGACGTTACGGATCCGATACAACTGCTCTCGGGTCGGTCCACCCACCAAACTGACCGTAACGAAGAGTACTACCTGAAAATGACACTTTCCGGCGAGGTTGCGTCGAAGAGGTGGTCGGAAACAGCGGAAAACCGACGGAAAATGCTTAAAACCTTTGGATCCGAAGCCAAAACTGACCCCAAGACTCAAATCCGATGAAAATCACGTTCACAACCACCAAAAACATGCAAGGGACATGATCCTTATCAACACCGAAGAGGCGGACGGCGGAGGTACGACGGTGTGTCGTCGGAAAATCGCCGGAGCCGTGGTAGCAAACAAAAAAAAAAAACCAAACGGAACCGCCTCGTCCGTAGCTCCAAAAACTCGTGAGGAGGTGTTGTGCTCCGATGATACCGGCGTCAAGATGAAGAAGACGTCAAAGCACGGAAATACCTCGAAACCACCACTCTAACCGTTCCTCTTGAGCTCACGATTATGATGATGACATTTTCGAGATGAAACTCTATCACATCCGCGATAAATCTCCGATGTAAGGTGCGGCCATGAGAGGAAGAGGAAAGAGAAGGAATTTTTTTTGTTTCTTCTTTTTTTTTGTTGTTGTATAAGACATGCTCACGGTTCCTATATAGCAAAAAAAAAACAAGAAGAAACAATGACACACTACCTACATGTGAATATGTGTGTGATGGGAGTGAAAAAAGCAACAAGAAAAAAAAAGAAGAAATGTCACGTGGGAGGCCTAATTTGTGTTTGATACACAAAATTACACTTTGGTCCTTCTAAGCAATTGCCATGGAAGCCCTCCAAAGTTTTGATTCTTAAGTGAAGTGCACAATCTTATATCAATTTCATTGATGGCACGAACAAAAAATATATGTTGCGACATATTCACTTCAAGACACATTTGTTTTTACAATGCTATTAGTGACAAGTCGCAAGGGGGCATTTGTAGACAAATTAATTTTGTCTACTCCAATTAAATATTGACAAATGTCAAATTGATTATTGTAAATTAAATTGATTATTTCTATTTTTAATTTGGAATTTTACTAAATTAAATTCCATTTATTAATAGGTTAATTAATTGATTTATAATATAAAGATGGAGAATTGTTGGCCGATCAAATAATGGAAATACGATGTGTTCTAAGAATTTCTTGATAAAGGGCAGCCCAGTGCACAAAAGCATCCCCGCAATACAAAGGTCCGGGGAAGAAGTCCACCACAAGCTAAATTAAATCCATGCTTATATTAAAAAAATAAAACTGACCAATCACAAGCAAGGAGGTTCGGTTTTACAACTATAAATAGATGAGCTCTTGAAGAACAAAAACACAACAATTGAAGCTTCAAGAATTCAGAGCAAGGAAGTTCAACAAATCCTCTCCACCAAGTCCATCAATCTTCAAGGTGTTCTTCGTGAAGAACTCCTTTCAATCCGATATCAAGTCTCAAGTTTATCAAATAACCGTTTTTGAAGATTGCACTTCTGCCGAGGAAGATCAAACTTCAACAAATTTAACAAATCCAAATCAAGTTCATATCGTTCTTCAACAACCTTCAAGGTGTTCTTCGTTAAGAACTCATTTCAATCCGAGATCAAGTCACAAGACCCTCGGAAAACCGTTTTTTGAAGACAAAAATCCATACTGAAAAGATCAAAATTCACAAATCCAAAGAACTGAAGACGAAGATCATACCAATCTTCATCAACCTTCAAAACAAATTCCAAATCAAATCACCATTCAATCCGAGATCAAGTCCAAGGACCCTCGAATTAACGTTTCTCCAAGTTCAAATAATCTCAGTGAAGATCAAATTGAAGATTTCCATCACATGTTTCAATATTGTTCTTGTAGAATTGAATCAGAGGATTAGATAGAGATTGAACCACAATTGTACTTCAAATATACTCAAAAATTATTTTGTGATCTTTTTCTTGTCTTTTATTCTCAGAAATAGCAAGAATTTGTCGTTACACTAACAACTAAAGATATAAACTAAAATGCTTGAAGTAAGATTAACTAAAGATTTCAATTAGAAAGATATGTAAAAGAACTTAAAAATAAAGTAACTAATTAAAACAAAATTTAATTGACTGATTGCTATCTAAGGTTGTAAAACAGATTTAGCAAAAGGTATCTAAGAGATGGATTTCATTAATCTCGGATGCTTGTATTTCATAGACAAAATACTAATGACTTCTCCGCCAGACAATATCTATTGATGATTGTTTTGTTACAAGTTGATGTAGCAAATTAGTCGTCTTTCGATGTACTAAAGAACCCTCTAAGCCCCTATGATGTTAGGTCGTTAAGCATTTTCCCCTCACCAGAAGTTCACCAGGTCATAGGATCCATACAATAATTTTGAAGTGAATTAGAGTTACTAACTATAATATAGATTCCATGAACACGCTAATATCGAAGGTCTAAAGATTTATCCGCCTGATCTACTATCCTATTATTGCATTAACAATCTCCTATGCATAACTCAACATAATACAAGGTTGTTCAATGTCACTACTTTGCCTCATAGAAACGTGTGTATCAAAACAAACCAAGTAACATAAGCAACAAATAATATCCAACAAAACTAAGTCATCAATAAACATAATCAAAACATAGGTTCAAGATGCATCCATATGAGATTAACTACAACGTCCCTCAGATACTAAGAACATTAGCTACTTATGGTCATATTCAAATCACAACAATTCATCATAGATAATTCAAATAAGGAAAAGAAAAGATTAAACTCTTGATTTCCCCGCTGCTTTCCTCTACTCTGATTGTTGACTCCTCTAGTTCACTTTTCTCCTTCAACTATGATTGTAGTGCTACGAACGGTAGAATTTTTGCTCTTCTGACCCTAGAATGCTCTCTAAACTCTTTGTAACTTGTTTTTGTGTGTAAAAGCGGTTGTTTTTGTGTGTAAAAGCGGCTGCTTAATGTAGCCCTTTTTTATAATTTTGTACCATAATTTGAAACCGCCTGGCGGTCGCGAAAGAGGGTTATTCGCAACCGCTAGGCGGTTGGGAATAATATTCATGTTTAAATTTGCGCTTTTATGAACGATCTTGATGTGTTTATGATTTTAACAACAAATCTCATTATTACATGTGAATTGAAGTAATAAATGATTAAAACGTTAGTAATTGACTTATCAAAATAGTAGATTAGATGTGATTGAGCGAGTTATGAACGATGAACCTATTTTATTTTCTACAACTAATCATATTTATATATATATATAGTTATTTTAATTGTTATTTGCGATTTTGCAATAAAACCTTATAATTTGCCTCGTTTTAACTACTTTATCAATTTAACAAACAACGCGCCTTAAATAACCACCCGAAATGCATAAATTAAAGCGATGACTATTATTTGCAACTGCCCGACGGTCACAAATGACACTCTCTCGTGATTGTCGAGCGGTTGTGAAGACAGTGTCGCGACCGCCAGGCGATCGCGAAAAGCCAATGGCTAGTCGCATTCGCGACCACCCGGTGGTCGCGAATTCCAACGGTAAGTAGGGTTTTGGGACCACCTGGTGGTCGCGAGCTGCCATTTTTTTGCCTATAAATAACCTTACCTCACTTTCATAATTCACAACAATCTTTACCCATTCTTAAGGTATCCACGTTTTTTTTCCTTACTAGCTCAAATATCTGTTTTCAATACTAAATTTTGGTGTGGTATGATAACTTGTTTATTTATTTGTTGATAGATATTGTCGTAAACACTTCGAGGCTAATCGTAGCGGACACACAATTCTTGAGGATCGTTCTTTACACGATTCAAGAAATAAGTTGATCACTCTATCACGCTACAACCTTATCGTGCATGATAATTGTTACGTTTTAAATTATTAATTGTTTGTAGTATTAGTTGTAATTATTTGTTTAATATTTTACAGATTAGATAAATATTGGATTATCAAGCCGATAGATTCGATAGCAATGGTTATTTGCGAGATAGTTTGTGGTTGGGGTTCGCACGTTCATAGAAGTCGCTTCGCAACAAGATGACTATATAGATCTAGAGGGACGTATTAGGTGCCCGTGCAAGAAATGAAATTGTTAACCATAAAAATAAATAAAAGGGAAAGAAGAATGTTAATCCTAATCAGGGGAATTAATAAATGGACAATACAATTGTCACGAGTACTTCCGATGAGATGTACCCACTCCTAATAAGGAGGCCCCCTCGGATGTTGCCCTACCCCTCGGTCACTGACATAAGAAGGCACAAAGGAGCACACGAGGAGGAACATAAGCGTCCCTTGGAAAGTCAAATGGTGAGTGAAAAACAGATATCAACGCGGCATCGGAAAAAGAGCAAACCCCGGTGGATCCGCGCGACTCCGATATCCACCAATGCGCCAAGAGGGATCACAACGGACCCCGAGTCCCCCGAACGTACAAGAAAACTTCCTTGCTGAACACTCCTCAACATGACCAGCCCTCGGACCGTCACCCGAGGACCTATTCTCAGAGAAAAACCAGGAAAAGAATAATAGAGCACCTAGATAATATATTCCGAGGACTTAGACAAGAAAATACCGTTTCAAGCAGAGTAAAACAAGCCCTCGGAGATCACATTACACCATCAGAGATCACATTGCGTCATCAGAGATCACATTACGCCATCAGAGATCACCCCAGATCATTGAAGAACGGACCCGAGTCAAGAAAGAGAAATAAAACCCCTCGGAAGGTATATACAGCAGTCCCTACTCCCGAATACACTTATGCTAAAGCATTATACCCCCGGACGAGCATCCTAATTATTTATCAACAACAGCATAGCCCCTCGGAAGAGTAGCGCCCCCAAAACAACCATTCATCGGAGATCCTTGGAGCCATCGTAAGACATAAAGATTGGTCTAGTCAGCGTCTAGTAGACTAAAAGATAAACCTTATCCTCATTTTTACACTTGAATCAATATAACGACACCTATCTTTACTAAAGCACATGCACAATGACACCTGCCCCTACCAAAGTCTATATAAAGGGAGGTGATCAATAGAAGAAGAACAACTTTACACATTCATACAAAGATAAAATGAGGAAAAGTTCAGTGAATAAAGGAAGGAATATTCTTGCATCCCTTGTTATTTCCAGTTATTTCCATCCATTATTGTTTTTGAATCACGGGCAGGGCGTTCCAACCCAATATAAATATCTTCTGTTAAATAGGGAATAATTCCAAACCTGTTAACAAAATGGCACCATCTGTGGGAACGCCATAATATCTGTCCTCGAGAGAATTCAGCAAACATCGACTAGGATGGATGATCTCTTCGAAAGTGAAAACCTTCCAATTCATCATAGCGAATCGGAAGAAACTCTGTAAAATCACGAATCAGGTACGAGAGATTTTATTAATATTAAATCCGATCTGTCTATGAAAGACTTGTAGATGCTACACGGGCACCCTGGAGGGGGGGACATCTCGGAAACATGCCCTCTATATCCCCAGAGGGCAGAAATTTCCCTTCGGAAGGAGACACACCCCAGGCGGCATGGAACCCAAATTCAATCTTTTGGCACCAGGAACCCCGACAAACGTCCCACAGGTATGTTTGTCGTGAAAGAACCCCAAAGAGGGGTCGGGGAGAAATTTCCTGTCCCCCGGAGTATCGGGGAGATGTTGAGCACTCCTTATGGGGAATGATGGATGACTTGCGAAAAGAATTGGGCGACCTTAAGAAAACCATGGCCCCCGAGGAGGATCCCACATTCAAGACCTCTCCTCTCATTCCTGAAATTGCCTTAGCCTCTGTCCCCTCGAGGATGTGACCCATTAATATCCCACTAAATACCGGAGAAGCTGATGGGAGAGATCCGCAGGATCATATCCATCAATATCTAGTCGGAATGGACCTATCTTCCGCCCCATGACCATGTGTTATACCGCGTGTTTCCTGTTACCCTCGGAGGACGGGCTCAGGCGTGGTTCACTCACCTTCCACCTTATTCCATTACGAGCTTTGACCGATTAGCTCATTTGTTTGTACGACAATTTTCTTGCAATCGAAGGTACCCCAAGTCCGCCACACATCTTTTCACTATTAAACAGAAAAAGGATGAACCCCTACGAGGGTATATAAAGCGCTTCACGGACGAAGCGCTTGATGTTCCCAACGTCAGTCCAACCATCATGGCGGACATATTGACTCAAGGACTTCGAACGGGGGATTTCTTCAGATACCTTATGGGAAATCGTGTCACGAATATGAATGAACTTATGCAAAAGGCGGAAGTCCACATTCTGATGGAAGAGGTGGAAGGAACGAAGAAGCAAATGGAGCAGGAGGATAATGAACACCTAGAGCGCGCAGAGAGAGAGAGGCAAAGACTAAAGAAAAGGGTAAAGAGGGAAAACCTCCTCCGCGTAAAGATGAGGGTCGGGTGGTTAAGAAATTCCTCCGACCTGTGCCCTTACCTCCGATGACTATTACTCCCCCGGAAGTACTCCATATAATGAGAGGCAACAACGAGTTGCACTGGCCTATACCAGTTAAATTTCCTAACCGAGATAAGAATACAAGGAAATATTGTAAATACCACAAAACCTACGTACATACCACTGAAGAATGTACTACCCTTCGTAGAGAACTACTTCGTCTCCTAGAAATAGGATACTTGAAGAATTACCTCAAGGAAAATAATCTCGGGGAGCCCAAGACAAACGTATGGAAGACGTCGCGAAGAGAAGAAGAGGAAGAAGAAGAGGAAATGATGCCCAGTCGGAGGTCATGAGAAAGGACAGTCGGACGCCTATGACCCCAAGAGAGAACCAAAGACTGTCAACAAAGTTGACGAGAGAGGATGACAGGGTATCGGAGTTTTCCTCCTCCACCTAACTCTTATAAAAACAATCCCCCGTCAGGACGAACCATCAATATGATTGAAGGAGGTGAAATTTCAATGACGCCCCAAAGTAAAAAGAAGAAATATTTGAAAGAAGCCAGACGAGCAGAGCAAGGATTCCCCGTCTGTTCTGTCCAAGAGTCAAAGCTGCCTAGCATTACCTTCAGACCCGAAGATCTCACAGGCATAATATACCCTCACGAAGACCCACTAGTTATTTCAGCTGTCATTTACGGGTATGAAACCCAACGGATCCTCATAGACACGGGCAGCTCTGTGGACGTACTCTTCTTGCCTACTTATCTTGCTATGGGGCTGAAACAAGAAAAATTGGAAACCGCTGAAGTCCCCTTGGTTGGGTTCTCTGGGGAGACTTGCCATACCTTCGGAACCGTGACTCTTCCAATGTCATAGGGGAAAGGGAGCCCTTCGAAGAACGGAACCCACCAAGTTCTGGGTAGTGGAAGCTTCTTCACGGACGTATAACGCCATCTGCGGAAGACCATCCATTCGAGCCTTTGAAGCTATCCCATCTACCTTGCATCTTAAAGTGAAATTCCTAACCTCTTCCGGAATCGGAGAAGTCCGAGGAAGTCAATCTAAAGCCAGAGAATGTTGCATGAATACCATCCCCTCGGAGGAAGACGAACCTTCCCTCGGAAACAATAAAAAGCGTAAGACCGAGGAAACACGAGTCCAACCTGTGGAAGAATTAAAGATGGTAGAGTTGGTAGAAGGAAGCCCCGAGAAGGTGATCAAAATGGGTACCCATATGACATCAGCAATAGAGGTTCAACTGATTTCATTACCTCAAGCAATTCCATTACCTCTTTGCATGGGAAGGAGGACCGCCCGGGAGAATTAGCAACAAGGTATGTCAGCATTTTCTTAATGTGAAGCCCGGAGCTAAACCTGTCCAACAGAAGAAAAGAAAAATGGGACCCGAGCGTAACAAAATCATTCGATCTGAAATACAACGCCTTCTCAACTTGAAGTAAATTCGGGAAGTTATCTATCCCGAGTGGTTAGCTAACGTCGTATTAGTTCCCAAGCACGGAGGGAGATGGCAGATGTGCGTTGACTTTACTAACCTCAATGAAGCATGCCCAAAAGATTGTTATCCCTTACCAATCATAGATCAGTTAGTTGATTCCACCGCTGGATGTGCACTACTGTCAACCCTAGATGGAGACCAGGGATACAACCAAATCCCGATGGCGGCAATGGACAAAGATAAAACTAGCTTCATTACGGATGCAGGCACATTCTGTTATCTCGTCATGCCCTTTGGGCTAAAAAATGTTGGGGCTACCTACCAAAGGTTATTAAGTCTTATGTTCGCAGGACTTATCCGAAAATCAGTAGAAGTTTACATGGACGACACGGTAGTTAAAAGTAATACTGCTGAGGAACATCCCGAGGACCTACGGAAAGCGTTGGTTATTATGAACAACTTTGGCATGAAAGTTAACCCTAGGAAATGCTCTTTTGGTATCCGAGGAGGAAATGTTTTGGGGTTTATGGTTACGAAGAAGGGAATAGAAGTAAATCCCAAGAAAGCGGAGGCCATCATGGGACTACCCACCCCGAAGACGGTGAAAGACGTTCAAAAGCGGACTGGTAGAATGGCCTCGCTGAGTCGGTTCGTCTCCAAGTCAGCAGAAAAAGGGCTTCCCTTCTTCAAGATACTTCGAAATGTCAAGGAATTTCAGTGGACCCCTCAGTGCGAGGAAGCCCTCGGAGAACTAAAAAGGTACATGTTGAAACCACCTTTGCTGGTAAAACCTTTACCTCAAGAAGAGTTTTTTCTATATATGTCGGTCGGAGAAGAGGCTATTAGCGCCATTTTAGTCAAAGAACAAGACGGAGAACATCGTCCGGTATATTACGTCAGCAAAACCCTCCTCGGAGCTGAGACCAGGTATACCCAAATTGACAAACTCGTCCTAGCATTGGTTACTACGGCCCGCAAGCTACGCCCCTACTTTCTTTCCCACCCGATTACAGTGCTAACAAAGCATCCCCTAAGGGCAATTCTTAATAAGCCTGAGTCATCGGGGAGGTTAATAAAATGGGACGTAGAACTCACCGAGTATGACATTTCCTACGCTCCCGGACCCTCCATCAAGGCACAAGTCCTGGCGGACTTTGTAATGGAACTTACGGGCATCGGATCCGAGGGGAAAGAACCATTGTGGTACGCCTATGTAGATGGGTCCTCGGTGAGCACGCATGGGGGGGGGGGGGGGGGCAGGAATAGTATTTGTAAATCAAGAAGGGGAGGATGAAAGACTCCATTTTGCAATCAGAATAGATTACCCCCTCTCTAATAATGAAGCTGAGTATGAAGCTCTCCTTATTGGTATGAGACTAGCAAAGGAAGGAGGAATGAAGAGAACACTCCTCCATAGTGATTCTCAATTGATTGTTCAGCAAGTCAAAGGATCATATGAAGCAAAAGAAGAAAGAATGCAAGAGTACCTCCGGGTTGTCCGTCAAAGGCTAGAATGGTTCGAGGAATATGATATAGTTCAAATTCCCCGAAAAGAAAACCAAGAGGCGGACGCCTTATCTAAAATGGCTACTCAAACAGCCGCCATACACACTCGGAGAATTACTCTACTTCATGTCAACGAATCTGAAAAGAGCGAAGGCAAAGAGGTAAATACCATTTCAGATCCCTCGTCTAGCTGGGTGACTCCTATCAAAGCCTATTTGCAGGATCCTGTGGGATACTCCTCGGACAAGAGTATCCAGCGAATGATGTCCAGAAAAACCATTCGGTATTTCCTTAAAGATGGAATACTTTTTCGAAGGACGTACTCGTGTCCCCATGCTCGATGCCTTAATGAAGAAGAAGCCCAACTGGCTTTAGCGGAAACTCACGAGGGGACATGTAGGAGCCATACTAGCGGTGAAAGCATGGTCGGACGCTTGATTCGACAAGGCTATTACTGGCCCACGATGGCTAAATACAGTAAAAGCCATGCCGAAAGGTGTAAACCGTGCCAAGCTTACGCCCCTCAGGTTCATCAACCCGCGACCCCATGGGAACCCCATCTGACCCCTTACCCGTTTTCCAAATGGGGCATTGATATAGTTGGACCCCTCATCCCTGACGCCGGTCAGAAGAAATTTCTACTGGTAGCCGTTGACTACTTTACTAAATGGGTAGAAGCGGAACCCTTAGCTCGGATCACAGCGGGAGCCGTCATCAACTTCCTATGGAGAAACATCATGTGTCGCTTTGGCGTCCCTCGGAGTTTGGTAAGTGATAATGGCCTACAGCTCACAAATCAAGAGTTACAAAAGTGGAGTGACCATTGGGAGATTAAACACCGCTTCGCATCGGTGGGGTACCCCAAAGCCAATGGACAGGTAGAAAGGACCAACATAACCCTTTTGAAAAACATGAAGGCCCGACTCGATTGGCACAAAGCCAAGTGGGTTGAAGAAATACCCGGTATACTATGGGCCTATCGGACCACGCAAAGCGCCGCTACGGGCGAAACTCCTTTCAGCCTATCCTACGTGTGTGAAGTTGTCTTGCCCTCAGAGGACTCCATAGAAAGTTGGCGAGTCAGAGAATACGAGGAAGTAACCAATAGCTCCAATTTAGCCCTTGCCCTTGATCTACTCGAAGAAAAGAGAACCCGAGTAGCCCTCCGAGTGGAAGAATACAAGACCCGGATGTCACGATACTACAATACTAAGGTAAAGCCCTGAACTTTTCAAGTGGGAGATCTAGTAATGAAATGAGTAGGGGCTTCCAAGAATGTAGGCAAGCTTGATCTACGATAGGAAGGACCCTATAAGATAGCAGGAATCGTGGGGCCTGCGACCTATCGTCTTGCCGATTCCGAGGGAATAGTGCTTCGCAATACCTGGAACTCAATCAACCTTAGAAAGTATTATGTTTAATGTAACAGTCATGCATAAATAAGAAAGGTTATTCATATACGAAGGGTTCCATTACAAAAGAAAGTAGAGTTGCCTGACAAAAGGATAACTCTACACATAAGTCTTCTTAGCAACCCCACAAAAAAGTCCCTCGTATTACGAACTAAACTACACAATATCCTTCTACAAGCTAAGCCCCTCCTATAGGGCGTTTTCCTTCTCGAATAAGTCGCCGACGTTGCTCCTCGGAAAAAGAAACCGGATCATCAACAAACACAATCGGAGCTGCAGAATCCCTAGTCGGTGAGAGAGGAAGTTCCTCGAAAATCTGACGAATACTAAGTTCTGGAATAATCAAGCCCGAGGGGAACTCTAACAAAGCTTGGACAGCGTCTTGGTACAACCGGTAGCCTATATGAACCAAATCACGCATCTCACCCTGAAGAGACTCACGAAGGCTAGATGGACCCACCACTTCCAACACTGCCTGGACTCGAGCCATAACCAACGCCACCGCCTGGGTGCGAGTTATCCCTAGTAGTTGCTGATTCAAGGCATCTCTTTCCTTCGTAGCCTGCGCCAGTTGCTCTTCCGATGACCGCATCTGGTCACGTAACTCCTCAATTCTCCTCTCTAAATTCAATACATGAGCTCTCTCGAGCATTAGTTGGCGTTCCAATTCCCACGCTTTATCCTTCTCGGATTGTAACGCATTGTTGTGGATCTCCCGAGTGGACTCGTGAACTTCCTTCAATTGAGTTATCTCCGCTTGAGCCTCTAAGAGACCTTGCTCTAACTCGTCCCGGCGGCGGTATACTAAACCAGGATCATAAGAAGAACTCCCGCAAGATCCGAGGGCATCTAGCACCATATAAATCTGCCCAAGAACAAAGCAAATTACATCAGACGGGAACGACAGGTTAGTATTAAATAAAACAAATAAAATAACGGAATACCTCACACAGGTCTTTACAAGCTAAGTCCTGAAGAACGGATACCGGAAGGGTTTTCATCAGCACGCAATCAGTCACGTTTAATAAACCACTGAGAAAGTTTCGGCAAAAACCCACCGCTGACCCGAGGGGAGAAATATCCTGATTATCCCCGGGGGGTAGGATCTCCCGAGGGAAGGGTTCCCCTTGAGCGGCGGTGCGGGAACACGATGAGGGCCACCTTCAAGGGGCTGCAAGTCCTCCATATCAGGAGAGAGAAGATACTCATCTAACACATTCACTACATCGGAGTTACGAGGAAAAGGCTGTGACACCACTGGAGTCGTGCGAAAGTCCGTCTGGGAGGAAGCCGTTATCGAATCCGACACCCCGAGAGGAACTATAAAGCTTACTGGGGGTGCTACCACATGCGATGCCTCCAGTCCCTCCTCCTCCGAAGATATATCAACCATCGCCTCATTTACGAGGGGATCAGAACCGCCAATCTCCGGCACCCCGGGACTACCATGCAATGCCCGCCCCAGAAAAACATCATTAGAAGACCCGAGGGAAAACACTCCCATCTCTGCGCCTGCAAAAAACATCAGTGTGTAAACAGTCCGAAGACACCCAGAGAATTTACAAGCTGAACAGATAAAGAGTGATCAGAAAAACTTACGAAAATAAAAGTTACTGTGAAGAGGACGAGATGGGGAGGTACATCCATCCACCCCCTCTTGTAAACCCGCCAAAATCAGGGGCTCGGGGAAATCCAGTAGCCCGGATATGTCATAGGAACCAGAAAAAAGTCCTGAGTGAAGCAATACAACCCTTTCGTGACCTTGTGTTTCGGTGTTGGGAGCAATATATCCTAGAGCCCATCGGATGGGCACCCCCCATGATCTGGCTGATTGACCTCTCGGACGGACAAAGAAAAATATCCGCCTCCAGTCCCCTCTACAAGAGTGGGTATTGGATACAAGAGTGAAGGTCCTTTCCTTGTCCCAATATGTCAGGCTAAAAAAGGGAGTCCCCTCTGAACAGGGTCGAAGGGCAAATATTGTTCCCATCCGATAAGAGGACATAGGAAGGTTTAAAAGCTCACAACGCAGGACATACCCCACCAAATGACTATATGAACTTGGCGTTAGCTGACTCGGACATACCTGCCAATACCGAAAGAGTATTTGGAAAAAATGGTGGAAAAACATTCGTAACCCGCAACGCATTTGTTCGTTGTAGACAGACAGATAACCTGAGGGAGGCGCATAAGCTCTCTGACCCGCGGAAGGCACTATCACGTCATATTCTTCAAAATCCAAGTTATACTCAGTGAAAAGAGACCTTACTGAGCTCTCGCACTCCGTACTCGTAGTGGATCCCACACGTCCTCTACCTATCAATCTGGACGGATTAAGAGGAATCAAATCAAATTCCGAAGACTCATCTGCCAAAGAATATGGCTCCCTACCCTTAAATATCTCCCTAATATGATTTACTCTACGAGAGCTTGTAGATGAAAGCCTATGGGCTACCCCCAAAGAGGAACTCGCGCCAAGTGTCACCTGATTTCCAGACAAACTATCCCTCGGCCCCGGAGAGGAACTCTCACCAAGGATAGAGGGAGCCTTTGACGGTCCAGAAGGACTCCGAGCAGTGTCTCGAGAAGAACAGCAAGATGAAACTGTACCACTTCTCCTATAGTAAGGGGGCATCATCTTTTCAAGTAAGTATTATCCTCGCGCTTATGATTATTGTCAAAATTGAAAAGGTAAGAAGATCAAAAACTAGTTAT
This sequence comes from Linaria vulgaris, assembly GCA_948329865.1. NCBI lineage: Eukaryota > Viridiplantae > Streptophyta > Magnoliopsida > Lamiales > Plantaginaceae > Linaria > Linaria vulgaris. The sequence goes on from OX415250.1 coordinate 103,048,712, forward strand.
GGTTGTGAGGTTAGTGGTAAACATGATTGCTGAAGGGCCTAAGTGCATATATATTTTTCATCCCTTGATTAGAAAAATAAGATTAAATCCTCATTACATAAAGTAAAGGAAACGTGTCAAGAAATCTTCTTAATTAAGAATGACACGTATCCCACATCGCCATGCAAGACAACACCTCCTACTTAGGAGATAAACCTAGTCAGCAATCTTAAGTGGTTTATAATTATCTTCCTTGATTAGATTTTAACAATAAAGACAAAAGGTAGAGAAATGAAAGATGGAAAAAATGACTATTTATTTAAAAGTCGAAGAGCTCTCGGAAAAGGTAGTATGTACAAAAGACATTTATTAAAAGCAAGAAATAAAAGCTACAACGAATAGACTATGCCTCCGTGGTAGAAGGGTGTGAAGGAGACGTCTCCTCAGCAGAAGTACCCAGCAGAGCAAGGCGAGAAATTGGTGAAAATACCCCCCCCCCAGAACCGCTAGCCCTCGGACCCGGACTACTGGCAGAACGCATCGGAGAGGGCACAGGAGAATCCCTACGGGATAGTAAACCCCTAAATCTCCCCACAAAGTAATGACAGTCATCGGGAGTTGGCCTCTTCAACTTGCGAAGGTCAAAAGACTTGGAAAAATCCACATCCGACCGTAACAAAGACTTGGCCAGCCTAGCACATTCCAAATAGCCCCACAAAAGATGGCCTGACAAAAGCTCCTGAGAAGGTGTATCGGAAACTCCCGAGTGCTGTCTAGAGATCTCTCGTTGAGCAAATTGAATCGCTGCATCAATCTTAGCCTGCACCTCCTCGGGAGAAAGGAAATTTATCAACTTCCCATCGGCCGACTCAGCCCTATCGGTGACCTGACCCAACGTCCCCTTTTTCCTTCTCCAAAAGACCTATCTTAGCCATTGCAGCCTTCTCGGAGACCTCTATCTTCTTATAGGCAGACTCCGCCAGGTTCAACCTACTTTGCAGGCCCTCGTTCGTCTTCCCCGCTTCTTGCAGCGTGAACTCGTAGTTAGAAATTTTTGTGAGGAGCACCTCTTCCCTCATCTGACTCTCCTTATCCCTGGATAAAAGCGGCACTAATTGCTCTCGGAGAGCTTCCACCTCCTTCACGTCTTTCAGACCACGCTCCTCTACCGCAGTAACTGCCTCCCGAGTCTTCCCAATCTACGAAAAGATAAGCGAAGAAAAGAAATTATTGCAGATAAGTCGTACAACTCCAAGAAGACTAGTACGAATAGACTTACCATGAGTCCCAACCAGTTAAGACTGGTGTACAAAAATTGATACCCCTCGGTAGGTGTTGAACTAGAGGATGCAAAGAACTGGAGGATGTCCTGATAGGCCTCCCTCATGGTCCGAGACGAGAAATGCCCATCTGGCCCACCAGGAGGTATGGGCGCCTGAAAAGTGTGACCTCTCGAAGATAGAGTCACGGGAACAGACAGAGACGCTGGAATGTGACCCCTCGGAGGAGTATTTCCCGGTATTGAAGTCACCACCTTCGAGTTAGTAAATACGGCCCGAGAACCACCAGCTACGACGGACGGGCCAGTCTCCCCCAGCAACGAATTCAAGATCCCCTCCTTCACGTCTCTGTCCTTGGATGAGGGATCAAACTCCCCTTGAGTATCCTCGGAATCCCCTCGTAAGGCCCCCTGCCCGGAAACACTGAACTATGCCAAGAAATCTTCCTCTACAAAAGGTAACATATGTGTGTAAGAAAGAGAATGAAACTAGAAAAAATTATCACAAGAAGAAAAGGACAAGTGAAGAACGCTTACCGTATAAAGAAGGCTCTTCCACCATCGGAGCCTTACCTTTGTCCACAGTCTCTGCATCAAGAAGGAGAACATCAGCACATGAATAAACTCTTCAATAAAGGTATGGAAAATTTCTTTAAAGACCCATAAGAACTCACCACGAGGGACAAATTCAGGAACTATCAGGGGCGTAGGCTCAGCTCCATAAGTAGATGCAAGAGAGGGATCATCAGAAGACAAGTCTATCACCTTAGTAGTCTTCTGAACAGATTCTTCCTCACTCGCCCTCGGAAATGTCCCTTCTTTGGAAACCCTCGGAGAATTTCCTATATCGGATCCAGAGGCGGGCAGATCTCCTGTATCGGACCTAGAGACCGGCACCAAAGCCCAAGAGGAAGAAGGAGCTACCTGGCATAAGGGAACGGCACTTCTGATAACCCCCGTCATATCTATATACAGAGGAGAATGGTCCTCGTGAGCCCCTCCTGCCTCCGGAGCCGTATGCTCGCCCTCGGGAGCATTGACCTATCCTTCTTCATGATCACCCTCTTCTGGCACATCAGAAGTACCACTCAGAGTAGGTTCCCTCGGACCCGACTGCAAATAGTAATTTGCCATAACCTCCTCTGCGTCACCCCAAAGTCAAGATATATAAGTATAATTCACTACTATACTCAGAGAAGGAACAAAAGAAGAAAATAAAGAACTTACTAAAAAGATTCCTCGCCTCGGAAGACAGGGACAAAGGCTTTTCCACGGCGTCATCGGTAAAAACCACATGATGAAGTCCGGATGTCTCAAACAACATCGTAAAGTCCTCCGACTCCATCAACTTGTGCTGAGAAATTACAGGAGATAAAACTATCTCCTGGTCCAAAGTATGCACGGGAGAGGTGCCCTCTCTCCAATCGAAGGGCATATCCCATTCACCTATGGCGGGTCTCACAAAAAAATATCTATTCTTCCAAACGCTGTGCGAGGTGACCCAGAATCCTCTTTGTGGAGTTCCCCGAGTTGTCCTGATGGCGAACATTGTAAAAGGGATACCCCCCAGACGACACCCCCACGTCAAAAATTGAAAGAAAATGGTCTACCCCACACTCTAACCCATTCACGTGGCACCAAAAAATGTAAATACAAAGAGCGGCGAACCCATTCGAAACCATTTGACTCGAGCTGATATTGCAAGCCTTAAAAACCTCACAGAAGAAAGGCGGCATGAATGAACGCCACCCGTATCTCACTTGAGCAAAATAAACCGTTAACATACCCGGAGGAGGATAACACGCTCTCTCGTCCTTCGTCGGAATTTGGAACACCATGTTCTTCTGGAAAGCCCCAGTTGAAGTAAATAACTCCAATACATGTTCACTAGTGGCGATACTAGGAACCCTCTCCACTTTGGTAAAATTCCGAGGAGCCGCCTTCTTCGATTTGGGAACCCTAGCTTTTTTAGAAGAAGCAGCGCCACCCTCGGCGGCAGCAGCAGCCTCTCCCTTGCGCTTACGAGTAACTACCCCTATCGGAATACCCCTCAAATTTGCAGAAGAATCGACCGGAGCAGTGACTTCGGAGACAGTGGAGACAGCAATGGGGTCCACGTTGGCAGAGGAAGCCATTTGTACAAAGATAAAAAAGGAGTGTTTATTCGAAAAAGAAAAAAGATGAATTGCGCGTGAAATTGCTGAAGAATTAAAGTGTGAGAAGAAAAGAAGAAGAGAAGAATCGGATTTTGCTCTGGAGAAAAATTTGCAGAAGTGAGAAAAAGGGTAAATAGTTCCCCTGTTTATAGCCAAATGGTGGCAACGGTCAAATGCAAATTAAACAGGGAGCACATTCAAAGCTCCACATAACCGCCGCATGACCGCGCCACGCCATCACTAATCTAACCGTCACCAACGGTCAGATATTTTAAAACTTCAAAGCTGGTCAACGACGACCTGTCCCCCACGCCCCGAGATCTCCGCGTACAATATCCCTAGGGGTATTCAGGTAAAACCCCTTTGACTTTTTTAAAAATAATTAATATATATGCATATTCCCTCGGAAAAATACCAAAAAATAAATATATTGAAGACCCAGACATGGACTAACCCTTCGCCTCACTGAGGATGATGAATAAAATTTCCCTCGCCTCTACGAAGGCGATCGAAATTTGGGGGGGCTAGTGTTAACCATAAAAATAAATTAAAGGGAAAGAAGAAGGTTAATCCTAATGAGGGGAATTAATAAATGGACAACACAATTGTCACGAGTACTTCCGATGAGATGTACCCACTCCTAATAAGGAGGCCCCCTCGGATGTTGCCCTACCCCTCGGTCACCGACGTAAGAAGGCACAAAGGAGCACACGAGGAGGAACATAAGCGTCCCTTGGAAAGTCAAATGGTGAGTAAAAAACAGATATCAACGCGGCATCGAAAAAAGAGCAAACCCCGGTGGATCCGCGCGACTCCAATATCCACCAATGCGCCAAAAGGGACCACAACGGACCCCGAGTCCCCCGAACTTACAAGAAAACTTCCTTGCTGAACACTCCTCAACATGACCAGCCCTCGGACCGTCACCCGAGGACCTATTCTCAGAGAAAAACCAGGAAAATAATAACAGAGCACCTAGATAATATATTCCGAGGACTTAGACAAGAAAATATCGTTTTAAGCAGAGTAAAACAAGCCCTCGGAGATCACATTACGCCCTCGGAGAACACATTACGTCATCAGAGATCACATTACGCCATCAGAGATCACATTACGCCCTCGGAGATCACCCCAGATCATTGAAGAACGGACCCGAGTCAAGAAAGAGAAATAAACCCCTCGAAAGGCATATACAGCAGTCCCTACTCCCGAATACACTTATGCTAAAGCATGATACCCCCAGACGAGCATCCTAATTATTTATCAACAACAGCATAGCCCCTCGGAAGAGTAGCGCCCCCAAAACAACCATTCATCAGAGATCCTCGGAGCCATCGTAAGACATAAAGATTGGTCTAGTCAGCGTCTAGTACACTAAAAGATAAACCTTATCCTCATTTTTACACCTGTATCAATATAACGACACCTGTCTTTACTAAAGCACATGCACAATGACACCTGCCCTTACCAAAGTCTATATAAAGGGAGGTGATCAATAGAAGAAGAACAACTTTACACATTCATACAAAGATAAAATGAGGAAAAGTTCAGTGAATAAAGGAAGGAATATTCTTGCATCCCTTGTTATTTCCAATTATTTCCATCCATTATTGTTTTTGAATCACGGGCAGGGCGTTCCAACCCAATATAAATATCTTCTGTTAAATAGGGAATAATTCCAAACCTGTTAACAGAAATGATTCAAAGTTTTTTGATCAATACCTAGTCCGTGATCATCTTCATAAGTTGGGATTTACGTATGGATATTTCGAGTGAGATTTGCATGGAGAAAAGTCAACCAGGTTACTATGTCGTTTTTCTCGGAACCCTCCTGCCCATCCCACGCCAATATTCCCGGCAACCCTGTTCGTCCTTTCGATTCTTTTAGACAAACGGCCGTGGAAGCATATGAAGGCTGATTGGATGAGGACGATGTGCGTAACGAGGATCTGAATCCCAATGCGAGAGCTTTCTACGACTTGATGCATTTAGGACAGGTGAAGATGCATCCGAAGAAGAGTAAAATCGTCCTACAATGGGTTGGAGAGTGGTTGAATTACAAGACCATGCACAAAACGAGTAATGCCGATTTTGACAAGTTTTTAAAGTTGTCTAATGATGAGTTCAACCCCTAGATTGAGAAGTTGTTACCTACATACATGAGAGGGATGCATAAGATGTTGCAAACCTTGTGGTTAGAGTACGTGAAGATCGATGTTTATCAAAGATAGTGTTTCCTGTTCTACGGGTTTGCAGCGAGCCACGACTTCCAAAAATGCCTGGTATGTGGGGAAGATAGATACGAGTCTGGTAAGAAGTCAAAGGTCTCATATAAGCATTTGTAGTACTTTCCTCTAGGCCCTCGTCTTCAGAGGTTGTATTATACCGTAGGCAATATAAATCACATGACTTGGCATTTGAAGTGTCAAGAGGCTACATATCGAATGATTCACCCAGCTTCAGGTGAGACATCGCACCACTTCGACCGGATACATCAGATTTTGCAGCTGAGCCTAGGAATGTACTCGGTTTGTGTGCGGATGGATTCACACCGTATGGCTCATCTGGGAAGAATTACTCTTGTTGGCCAGTGTTTGTCACCCCGTATAACTTCCCTCCCAATAATTGCATGAGACATGAGTTCATATTTTTTATCCTTATCATTTTTGGTCTACAGAGTCCCAAAAAGAACTTGGATGTTTTTCTGAGATCACTGATTGACGAGCTTGATGCTTTATGGATTATTGGTGTGGAAACTTTTGATAGCTCGAGGAAGGAAAACTTTTCGTTACGAGCGGCCTTGATATTGGCAATTAGTGGTTTTCTAGCGTATGGAATGTTGTCTCAATGAGTACGTACGGGAAGTTGTCCTGTCCTTAATGCACGGGAGACACGAAATCTTTTACGTTGAAGAATGGGGGTAAATCGTGTTTTTTGTATTGCCATCGTTGTTTTTTGCCCGAACATTATAGATGGAGGCATGACATGATCTCTTTTTTCATATGGTGCTAGTCACTCGAATCACCTATTCTTAGGAAATCGGGCGACGATATGCGGGAAATTGTGGAGGAGCTTGGGAATGTTGGTTTTGGGTCCAAAGTAAAAAAGATACGTGGGTTTGGTACGGATCATAATTGGTTGAGGAAGAGCATATTTTGGGAACTGCCTTATTGGTCCACAAACTTAATTCGTCACAATCTAGATGTCATGCATTGTGAGAATGATGTTTTCGATAACATCATTAACTCATTGTTGGATTACTCTAAGACCAAGGACAACATCAAGTCTAGACATGATTTAAAGCTCTTGACTAATCGTACTGAGTTATTTTTAGGACCAACTGCCAGAGGAGTCGAATTTAAAAGCCATGGGCAACCTACTATCTCACGCGGGAGCAAAAGATGAAGGTGTTGATTGGTTGGTCGATCTCAAAATTTTGAACGGATACGCATCAACTTGGGATGATCCATACAAAAATAGCAACAAAGGCTATTTGGTATGAAGAGTCGCGATTGTCACGTCTTCATGCAGAGATTGATTCCCATTGCTTTTCGTGACTTCCTATCGCCCGACATTTGAGGCACATTGGTGGAGATTAGTTTGTTCTTTTGGGCCATTTATGCTTTAGAGGTTTCAGCCACCGATATGAAGGGTCTTGAAGAATCTAGTGTTGTCATGATGTGCAAGCTTGAGAGGATATTCCCTCATTCCTTCTTTGATTCTATGGAGCATTTGGCCATACACCTACTGTATGAGGCTATAGTTGGTGGTCAGGTCCACCTCAGATGGATGTATCCATTTGAGAGGTACACATTTTTTAATGAGCTTAATCCAATACTATTTTTTGTTAGTTTATTCTATATGCTATTGACGATTTTTTTCTTTCAGGCGTATGTTTGATTTTAAAAAGTCAGTGCTGGACAAATCAAAGGTCAAATGATACATATCCTATTCTTACCTTTTTTCAGAGCTATCCTCGATATCTCCACGAGTACTAGATTTAACTGGCTGAATGGGAACGAGCCTTGGGAGGGTTCAAAGTGGGATGATGAGTTGTTGTTATTTGAAAGAAAGGGAAGCCCCTTGGGGCCATTGAACATGAAGAGGCGGTTGATGCCCAAATAGTCTGAGCAAACTGAACTGTACACGCTTCTTAATTGTGGAAAGTTGGACGAATGGGTTTAGTAAGTCAGCATTTTTTATTTTACGTGTACATACTCTCTTTATTAAGGATATCTTGTACATATAGATTAGTTCTAACTTTTCGTTTGTAATTCGCAGGTTGGTCGTAGAGGAGGAGTGCAGTGGACTCAGTCCTATGGAGGTGCAAACAAAGAGGAATACATAGTACGTGGTGTGGTTCAAGCAGACTTACTCCAGTGGCAAGTACATGACTGGCGATTGTGTAACAGCGTTGCTCGCAGGTCCAATCAACTCAACGTTGAAGTACGAAGGGTACATTGTGAATGGGTCCTGGTTCCACACATGCATGCATTTGGACCCTAAGAAAAGTGATTGTAGCGAGGTTTACGTGAAGGGAGACATGGGAGGAACCGATGCCACGAACTTCTACAGGACTTTGAAAGACATCATAGAAGTGGAATATTGGGGAGGTAGAAGATCGTCATATAATGCGTTTTTCAAGTGTAGGTGATATTGGCCGTCCTAGAACGAATTCTGAACAAGACGTACAAAGTGGTTGATATTAACCCACAATGGTCACTCGCAACCAACAATCGTTTAGTTTTGCAAATTAAGCCCTTCAGTCGTACTATGCCCCGTATCCAGAACTTACGAATGGTCGACCAGGTCGAATAAGATGAATCGATGTATCTACTATTCTGTCTAGGCACGTGGTCGACATATCATCACTGAGTGATTCGAGCGAAACAGAAAAAAGGGATGCCAGAGCAAGTGTTTCAAGAGAACAAATCTATAGAGATTAATCTATTTGTAGACTTGAGCTCGTATGATATGGATATCCAATTAGGGGTAGGTGAGTTTGAGGTTTTTGAAGAGCTCTAAGATGGAGGGAAAATGAAGTTGAGGATGAAAACGAAAAAAGTGAAGAAATGGAGCTAGATTTAGATGATAGTGATACTGATTAGTTTATAGATTTGTAATAATTTAAAACACTAGTTTATGTCGTACTTTATTTGTAACGGTTTGTTAATGTTGTAAAAGACAGTTGAAATTGACTTTTTTAAAAGTAACATTTTATATGTGATAAATACATCGTCAACACGAATCATAGTCCGACATGAAAATTACAATAAAAGTCTAACATAGATAAACTAAAAATAAAAGTACTGAATTTATAAACGATTACAATATGCCGAAATGGAAATTACATTAAGAGTCCAACATCGCGAATTTAAAATTTAAACTACACAATTTAGATACGATTACAGTAATGAAAGTACATAATTTAAAATTACACTAATAGTCCACCATAACCAAATTTAGCAATAGAAATACAAATAAAAAATATTACTCGTCCTCATCTGCCTCCTCACCCTCAGTCGGGGCATTTGAACTATCCTCGTTCAACATGCAGTAAGTATCATCCCCAACTGTAGTTGCGGCCCCAC